>CM030360.1:304377502-304977502 GCA_017893485.1 Hemerocallis citrina
TTAAGGCCCCTGGAAAATTGGAACGTCGCACAGATCCCGGAGCGCCTTCAATGCTCCGCGAAAATAGCGGGCTACCCTGCTCAAAAATTCTAAGGCACAGCGGTTCGTCCTCACCCTTGTCAACCCCTAATCCCTCGCCGGCTCGAGGTCAGGTCTAGCACCAAGGTAGTCTTCTCAGGAAGGCTCCACGGCTCGCCAACGCCCTTGCCGACTCGTAATCCCTCGCCAAGCTCGAGGTCAGGTCGAGCACCAGGGTGGTCTTCTCAGGAAGGCCCAACGGCTCGCCACCACCCTTGTTAACCCATAATCCCTCGCCAGCTCGAGGTCAGGTCTAGCACCAGGATAATCTTCTCAGGAAGGCTCCACGGCTCGCCATCGTCCTTGCCGACTCGTAATCCCTCGCCAAGCTCGAGGTCAGGTCTGGCACCAGGGTGGTCTTCTCAGGAAGGCCCAACGGCTCGCCACCACCCTTGTTAACCCGTAATCCCTCGCCAGCTCGAGGTCAGGTCTAGCACCAGGGTAGTCTTCTCAGGAAGGCTCCTCGGCTCGCCATCGCCCTTGCCGACTCGTAATCCCTCGCCAAGCTCGAGGTCAGGTCTGGCACCATGGTGGTCTTCTCAGGAAGGCCCAACGGCTTGCCACCACCCTTGTTAACCCATAATCCCTCGCCAGCTCGAGGTCAGGTCTAGCACCAGGATAGTCTTCTCAGGAAGGCTTCACGGCTCGCCATCGCCCTTGCCGACTCGTAATCCCTCGCCAAGCTCGAGGTCAGGTCTGGCACCAGGGTGGTCTTTTCAGAAAGGCCCAACGGCTCGCCACCACCCTTGTTAACCCGTAATCCCTCGCCTGCTCGAGGTCAGGTCTAGCACCAGGGTAGTCTTCTCAGGAAGGCTCCACGGCTCGCCATCGCCCTTGCCGACTCATAATCCCTCGCCAAGCTCGAGGTCAGGTCTGGCACCAGGGTGGTCTTCTCAGGAAGGCCCAACGGCTCGCCACCACCCTTGTTAACCCGTAATCCCTCGCCTGCTCGAGGTCAGGTTTAGCACCAGGGTAGTCTTCTCAAGAAGGCTCCACGGATCGCCATCGCCCTTGCCGACCCCTAATCCCTCGCCAGCTCGAGGTCAGGTCTAGCACCAGGATAATCCTCTCAGGAAGTGTCAGCGGCTCGCCGCCTCCCATGCTGATCTATAGACCCTCGCCGGCTCGAGAATCACTCCAAACATCAGGACAACCCCCTCATGAAGACCCAGTGATTCGCCATCCCATTTCTACAACCATAAACACTCCTCCCCGGCTAGCTTCCGCACCCCCGCAGGAGTGGGGGGCTTGTGTGGTGGGGTAAAAATGGCTTGGGGCCCAACCAGGGCCCAATACAACTCACTCAAAAATGGTAAAAACAACAATCTAGCTCGACTTCGAACCACTACAGGGTCGGTGCCGAGCCTCAAGTTCACCCCCACAGAACCGGTCTCCTCGTATCCGACGAGCATCGATGGCCCTCGGCCTCCGATCCACGACAGCCCTCTGGGCCGTCGTCCCATCCTGATGCGGAGTGAAGATGACCTGGCACCGCCTAGGCCCTCAGATTCTCCCTGGAGCACAGGAGCCCCATGATCTGCCATGTCAGCTCCGAATACCACCAAGGGCCTTGCCACGTCAGCCCTATACCACTCCTGGTACCGCCACGTCAGCCCTAAACCCCCTGGGCCTTCTGCCACGTCAGGCCCATGGGCTTTCAGGTTCAGACCCGGTCCCCAAATGGATCCAAGCCCGGTTGGAATTCTCTATAAATACTAGACCCTCACCCACCTTTTGAGGTAATCAATCTTTTGCCACTAAAATTTACCTAGTTATTGCTACTCTCTCACAGAGACTGACTAGATCGTCGGAGGGTCCGCCACCGGGATAAACCCCGGTGTTTCAGGACCGTCTGCAGGTACACGAGACCTCGGATCCGAACCCCCTGATCCGAGCCCAGACGCCCACCTCATTCCGAGCCTCTCGCAGGTTCTGCCCGGTCACTCCGAGGGTCGTCAGACGAGCAGCTTTCTCCTTCAATACAAATTGAGTCCGAACTCACACCTGGTGCATCCACACGTCTCCCAGAAACACACCGCATCACCAAGTAATTTATGCACATACAAAATTTGAATGATACGAGTCATGCCTTTTATCATGATCATAAAATTCAGGTCAGCCAGAATAGCATGGATGCAACTTTACCTACCAATTAACCTTCTAGAAAATTTGGGTTATCCCTTTTTGTCAATTGTTCCTGTAAGAGCATCCACAGTTGTTTGCTTTATTGTCATTTTTGCCATTTCTTTTCTACTGTAGTGCTCACAGTCGTTTGCTATTTTGCCATTTTTTGGCAAAAGCGCTACAGTAGATACGGAGAAATAGCAATCGAAATAGCAATATGCATATTATAGCGGACGAATGATGATGTTTCATTTGGATTATTTTATTATATTCTTAATTGATCGGACGAAACATCAAATTAAAATAAATAAAAAAAACGAATAAAATAACCTGATGTTTCGTCTGAATTTGAGACGAAACATGATGCTTCGTCCCAATCCAAATTTAAAAAAAAATTGTAAATTTTAAATTTTTTTTACAATTATCTAAATTTATTTTGCAAATTTTTAAATTGTTTTTGCAAAAAAAAATTACAATTTGTTAAAAAAAATCTTTTTTGCAATTTTTTTTTTTACAAAAAAATCCTTCAAATCCGGACGAAGCATGGTGCTTCGTCCAGGATGTGGGCATTTCGTTTGGAACTTTTTGTAATTTTTTAAATTGTTTTTGCAAATTTTTTAATTGTTTTTGCAAATATTATTTACGAACTATTTTTAAAATTTGTTTTTTGCAAATTTTTTTTGCAAGAAAAAAACTTTATTTTTTTCCAATTTTTGGGACGAAACATCATGTTTCGTTTCCACCATTTTTTGCCAATTGACGACTGTGGATGCTCATCGAATTGGATTGCTAAAAAATGCATTTTGCCATTTTTTACCATCGAACGACTGTGGATGCTCTAGAACATTTCCCGCCTGCTAAGAGCATTCTCTATCGTTTAAGAGCATTCTCTGACGTTGATGTTAAAATATGCATATATAGTATTTAAGAAATAGCATTAGAAGGAAAGTGCTGCACTCGTTAAAGCCAAATTTAGAAGAGACGGAATATTATCTTTCGTATAATATATATATATATATGGAAAGTGCTGCACTCGTTAAAGCCAAATTTAGAAGAGACGGAATATTATCTTTCGTATAATATATATATATATATATATATATATATATATATATATATATATATATATATATATATATATATATATATATATATATATATATATATAGTAATGTGAGCCTCATATTTGTACGAGGAAATTTTCCTCATACAAAGTGATTATACTCATTTGGTGGGGCCCTTATGGAAGATCTAGTCCGTCCATCATTTTTATCATGCTAATTGATGTATGTGTAGAAAAAATCAAGTGGTTTGGAGGTTATTCACCCATGCATCATGTGGGTCCAATTTGTGGTTAGATTTGTATTACTATTGAAATCGTTCATTTTTCAACCACATGATGAATGGGTGAATGACCTCCAAACCACTTGATTTTTTCTACACATACATCCATTAGTATGATAAACATGATGGACGGAGTAAATCTTCCATAAGGGCCCCACCAAGTGAGTATAATCACTTTGTATGAGGAAAATTTTTTCATACTCTATATGAGGCTCACTTTTCTCTCTCTCTCTCTCTCTATATATATATAATAAAATACAAAGAAAGCTATCAAGTGGCTCTCCTTCAATCCCTCCCAAAATTAAAGGCCCAGATCTAATATTACAAAACATATTTTTCTCCCAAAAATTTTCCCCAAAAGTTCCCTCCAAAACTCAAATTCAAATCTCCTACCCAAAACAACTCCTATATTTATTTAATTTTTTTTCTCTCTCTCTCCCTCCCTCTTCTCTTAAAAAATTAAGAAAATAAGAATTTTAAAAATTTTAAAATATAAAAAAATTTTAAAACTTTAAAAATAATTAAAAAAAAATTCATATAATATGTTTTTTGCTCTATGTTTACTACTTCAATTAATTTGCTGGACCTCCAAAACTATTTTATATGATCAAACATTGTGCACCGTTCCGAAGACGTGCCGTAGGCACTTGTCAACGGGCAAACCTAGTATATATATATATTCAGAAAATGACATTTCGTAAATATTCAATGACTTTTTTTTTGGAAAGAAAAGTTTCTAAATAAAGTCCGATATTTTAAAAAAAAATCCTATAATGTCATTTTTGTAAATATTCAATGGTATTTTTGTAAATTTAAAGGAAAAAAAAAGTTTCTGAAGAAAGTTCTCTCATATTTTAATATTGAAAAAAAATCACAGACGGAAGATCTTCTTCCGTCTTCTATATTTGGCAATTACCAAATTCTGCTGCTATATTTAGTAGTTCACTATTCACCAATTTTCTAAAAAATGACTCTTTTATCGAAAGATAGTGGATACGAAATTGTTAAAATATGTATTTATTTTAACTTTTTAGCAAACGAGAGTGGATGCTCTAAGAGCATCTCCAATCGTTTTTGCTATTTTTCCAATTTGGCAAAATAGCAAAGGGCAAATAGAGTGTTCTGCTGCAATCGTCGTTTGCTATAATATAGCAAATGAGAAAAAGAAATGGACGGATGGAACAACATGTTCCGTCCCACCAATTAAAATAACTTTAATTTTTTTTTTGGCAAAATAGACTTTGAAGCAATTTGTTTTTAACTTGGGTTTGCAATTGATGAAAAATTTAGGGGAAACATGGACTTGGATTAAAATTTTCAATCCAAAGAAATGGAGGCTTGGAACATATTGTTCCGTCCCACCACTTCTTTAGTTTCTTTGTTCTATCGGACGACGTTAAATTTTTTATTTTTTTAAAATTAGGACGGAACATGTTGTTCCCTCCGGTTGTTAAAACAGTAAAAAAAAATATTAAAAAATTATTGGACGAAACATGTTGTTCGGTCTCTATTTTTAGGAACATGTTTCGTCCGTCTGCTATATTTGGCAATTGCCAAATTTGTTTCTCAAATTTGGTGCACTACTATTTCTCGCTTGCTAAAATTTGACAAAATAGCAAACAATTGCAGTTACATTTTACTATTTCTTTTGCTATTTTGCCAAAATAGCAAA
This sequence comes from Hemerocallis citrina, assembly GCA_017893485.1. NCBI lineage: Eukaryota > Viridiplantae > Streptophyta > Magnoliopsida > Asparagales > Asphodelaceae > Hemerocallis > Hemerocallis citrina. The sequence goes on from CM030360.1 coordinate 304,382,721, forward strand.
TTCAATTGGAGATGCTCTGAGAGGTTCCATAATGTATTTAGCACATACCCCAACCTGTATTCTATTCTGCTGGTAAATGCGTAAATGATGATGGTGAGCACAGTATTTGTTTTATAAATCTTCCAACCATCAATTGTCATGCTTTCAAGATCTGTTTGATATGTGTCCAAATATGTTTTAAAGGTGTGGATCGGGAATCTGTCATCTCCTGGTTGGAGGTAGGGAGTTTTGTTTTGTTCTGTTTGCACCAGGTTCTTAGAAACTTACACACACACACGTATATATATATAGTCTCCTTCTATTGTGCACTAGCCTCTCTGTACACTTATCTTTTCGGGTATTCGTATTAACGATTCGAACCGTTCACATTGATCTACACGTCTAAATTAGTCTAAATATGTAAAATTAAGTCATTTGAAATTCATTGTCCATCTATCATGTTATTATTAAAAAAATTCCAGCCATACAATTTTGTAACTCTTTAATTGATTGGCAAATGAATTTCAAATAACTTAGTTTTATATATTTAGACTAATTTAGACGTGTAGATCAATGTGAACAGTTCGGATTATGGATACAAATGTCCGAAGAGCGAGTGCACACGGGGGTTAGTAAGGGGACTATATATATATCAAGCCATTCGATCGTGCAATCAAGATCGGGCGGTTGGGGTTATTCAAGGGCATTTTGGTCATTTATAGTTCCATAACTTATTCCTCTCTCATACCAAACCCAAATTTGATCGATCGAAACCCACCTCTCCCGCTTCAGTTCCTCCGATTGAAAACCTAGCTCCCCCCTAATCGAAACTCCACCTCAATCTCCCATATCCACCACGCCTTTATCTCTCGTCCTCTTCGCCATCCACCTCCGCCCATCTTCATCTCCCCCAATCGAAACCCTAGCTCTCTCAACCCTCTTCACCACCGATCTAAATCTTAGCTCATCTGACTCAGCTTCCCCCTCCCCCCCCCCCCCCCCCCCCCCCCCCCCCCCCCCCCCCCCCCCAATCTCCTCTTTAAGCTCCACGCCTCTCTGATGTCAATCTCAGCCCACTTTCATCTCCCCCCAATCGAAACCCTGGCTCCTCTGACTCAGCCCCGCCATGCTTCAGCTCCGCCCCTCCCCGTCGACCCCACTCCCCTCTTCAGCTCTCCATGTCGAATCCCTAGCTCCACCAACGCCCCTCTCCATCTCCATTGCCCCCTCCCCCTCTCAATTTCATTGTCGTCCCCCCTCTCAATCTCACCACCATCGCTCCTGCCTTTCATCACACTCTGATTTTGACTTTCTTCAATTCAAGAAATTCCATTGATTTCGAGTTCCATCAAAATTTTGACTGCCATTTCAAAATATTTTGTCAGGTAATCCATTTTTTAATGCAGTTGAAGTTGAAGATTGGAAGAGGGAAGAAATAGAGAGTGGGTGTATTTTTTTTGAAAATAATCTGTGTTAAGTGGAAATATTTCAGCTGAATGTTTTTTTATTTGGGTTATCTAAATTTTTTTGATAATTCAAGTTGGTATCAGTGTTAAATATACCCAATTTGGTTTATACAATGAACCTTCCGTTTCCACATTCAAAGTTGATATGTCTATTTTCATCGTGTATCTCACCATATAAACAACATACATCTAATTATCACCTACAACTCTTAGCATTATGAACTCGATGTTATATACTAGTCCTTTAGTTCAGGGCCGGCCCTGAGTTCCCCGGAGTCCTGAGGCGAAAGGTCCAATAATTATTTTTGGGGGCCCTAATTACAATATTATTTTTTTATGCGCAAAATGTGTGCCTATATTTACAAGGGGAATATAAATTTGGGATCCCTAAAATTGTAAAAAATTTGGGGGCTTGAGGCGGCCGTCTCATCTGCCTCAAGGTGGGGACTGGCCCTGCTTTAGTTATACATATGCTATAATAGTAAGCAGCTTGTACCATAACTACTGAATCACATGGAATGCTTTAGTTATGCATATGCTATAATAGTAAGCAGCTTGTACCATAACTACTGAATCACATGGAATGATGCTTGCCTAAATGGATGTAGGGAGAAACTAACTCACATCTTGCAAGAATTTGGACATAGTCAAAGTCAAATTGGTTTTGGCCTGTAATACTATTTTGTTACAGCTTTAATATTATTATTTTTAATTTTTTTTAAAGGTTTTTTTGGGTGCATATTTGAGTTAGGGTAATTGTCATTTTGGTGTAGTTTGAGAAAGTCACGATCAGTAATAATTAGTCCAAAATAAAATCTTGGCTTTTTATATTTTATATCACTGATATTTGTTTTTCTCAGATTATATAATTTTTTCAGTTAATGATAATTCTAACTCATTATTTTTCTTCCCTTTACCATTAGATGGAGAAGCACGGAAGAAGAGTGGAGCTGCATGGGGTGAGGGTAGCAAAGAAAAAGAAGATGAGCTGGATGGTAATTAGTAGGTTAGAATCCATGTTGTGATTCTTGTGAGGGTGAAGTGTGTTTTGGTAATGATGTGATCAAGATTTTGTGAGTTAGTTTCACTTATTGCAGTCCATGTGATGAACTATGGTTTAAGAAGTTGATGCCGATGATGTGATTATTTTACTTTTTGGATTTCGAGGTTTACTACAGAGTAATGGGCAGCAAAAAAATTACCAAAAAAATCGAAACTTAGCCGTGAATTCATGTGAAAACCATAAAATGCGTTAGGAGTTCACCTCAACGATAGAAAGACTGTCTCCACAATCTGTCAATTACGAGCACTGCAACGTTGCAATGCTTCTATGATATCCACACAAACAAACAACAAAATCGGGCTCTCCCACATGTTGCGGTGTTAGCTACAGGAAGAGGATGTTCCTCTCGCTTTCTCTCTCTCACTTTCTGTGACGGCTAGGATTTTTCTTGTTTTTTTTCCACATATACATATCATATATGTATAGCAGGAAATCCACCATAAGAGAGTAATGAGGCTATCGAGCTCACAATCTAACTTATGTCAGATTCATGTGTGGGCTTTCTCATTTTTGTTGGCCTATTTAATTTAATTAATTGTCTAACCAATGTTGGGAGTCCAAGTGTTACTTGGATTCTCAATTAAATTCATTTTATGAATTTAAATCCTAATTTCGATTCATTCTAAATATGTGACCATGTAGGTTTCCAATACGTTGACAGTAATATTAAAATTCTATCTTAGTGTTACAAACAGTGAGCAGTATCTAACAATATATCACTACTATTCACGTAACGGAAATACTAGTGATTTGACACAACCTATCCATGACCAATGTTACCACATAATCTAGTCTTTTTTGTCCAGATATCTTAATTGACCACAAGGCATGAAGCGTGTTACCCTTGTATAGTTTAATATTTGGTTTCTTGATATCTGAATAGACTTATTAAAACAAATAAGATCAATATATCATATTGACTCATTTAAGCACGACCATGTATTTTGCAGTCTCACTCAATCAAGGGGTCTGAATATATCTTTCATGTTATGTAAGAGGGACAAATCATATTTAAGTCACTCACATTCCTCCGCATGATTCATAGTATGTCCAATAGCCGACTTTATAATCACTTTATCACATGCGACGTTTGACTGTATTAAAACATATAACTTCTCGTATGGGGAACCGTAGTAACTTTAAGTCAAAGACCACGTATACTATGGTCACTGTGATTGCTCATGATACTCACGTAACGATTTATGTAGCGTTCTCAGGGTAGGGTTAGTCCATAAACAAATTTTCTAAAAAAAACAACAACAAGCATCATAGTTGCTTCCCAAAATACAGAAGATGTGAATGCATTCCAAGTTTGAGTATATTCGCTAATACACCAGATTATGCTTGTAAAGCTCCCTCAAAACTGAAACAATGCAAACATTTTAGAAACCAAACCTACTACTACACCATAGCAACTCACTGTCATATCCGCAAATGGTAGTATCTGTTCAAAGTGCATAACTTAAAGAAAAAATACTTAGATAAATTGCTTTCAACAAGCATAGTACGTGCACATTCTTGTAAAGTCCTACTCTTCCTTTTAACCACTCCATTTTGTGGTGAACCTCTAGGAAATACAAATGAATGAGTTATACCATTCTTGTTGCAATATTCTGCAAACGCTTCATTTTCAAATTCTCCACCATGATCACTTCTAATAGTGACTATGGTTAGAGACTTTTGATTTTGAATTCGTTTACAAAAATTTGCAAATTCATCAAAAGCATCATTTTTTATGTTTTAAAAAGAAAGTCCACGTGAATCGTGAAAAATCATCTACTAAAACAAATACATATCTACTTTTATTTAAAGAAGCAATTCTAGTATGACCAAATAAATCCATATGAATTAATTCGAGCGGTCTACTAGTAGAAATTACTTCTTTTGTCTTAAAAGTAGATTTAATTTGTTTACCTAGTTGACATGCATCACATAACTTATCATTTTTAAAGGATAGTCTTGGCAGCCCTTTAACTAGGTTGTACTTAGACAATTTAGAGAGATTTTTCATATTTACATGACCAAAACGTCTATGCCAAAGCCAAGAATCGTTATTAGAAGCTACTAAACAAAAATCATTTGAAAACTCATTTGCATTCAAACATAACTCATAAATGTTGTTTTTCCTAAAACCTTGAAAAATAATGTTTTGCATAGTGGAATCATAAATTAAGCAAGCATCTTTTTCAAACACAATTTTATAACCTTTATCACACAGTTGACTAATACTTAATAGATTATGTTTAAGTCCACTAACTAATAAAACATTTTCTATAGAAGGGTTAGTGTCCTTACCGACCATGCCGATTCCTATGACTTTTTCTTTATTGTTATCACCAAAAGTAACTGTTCCTCCATCAATGCTTTGTATGGTAGATAGGAGGTTGGCATGACCAGTCATATGCTTAGAACATCCGCTGTCAAGTATCCAACGATCTTTCTTTGGTACCTATAAAATATTCAATGTGAATATGGTACCCTTTTCATTGGGTCCAAAAGATATTAGTTTGTGGGAAACCAAACCCATGATGAGTTTGATTTTCCACCATAAGCAGGAATGAAATTAGCAGAATTACATACATTTAGCATATATGAGTTTATATAAGCAATTCTATCTTTCGAACTCAAGTTGACTGGAACCCATACATGTTTGCTCTGTCCAGTCGACTTTATAACACTTTTCAGTCGACCTCTACTATATGTCAGTCGATTGGATGGTAATATAGGTCGACTTATATGAGGTTTTGGTCTTGTTGAATAAGACTCAGTACCTCTGGACAGGTGACTGGTGGATGGATACAGTCGACTTGACTGAACTTTAGATTTGCTTTTATCAATAGAACTTACAAACTTAGGCTTTTCAAAGAACTCATACAATTTATGTCTAACACTAGAAATAGATATAGGTTTATTTATACTAGTGTTCTTAGAAGAATTGTCTTTTTCAAGAGATTTTTTTAAACAAAGTCCAAACTTTTGACTAGATTTTACTTGATTTTGAAGAACATCATTTAAATTCTCTTTTCCTTTATTAAACTTAGATACGTTCTTGGATATCTCTTCATAATTTTTTTTCAGAGATTCAAGATCCATATCTAAACTTGAAATACGAGAATTTAAAAATTTTACTTCTCTATCAAGGTTAAGATTCTCTTGAGAAAGTGTTTGATTAACTTTCTCTAAGTTCTTAACTCTAATCTTTTCCTTTTTTAGTTCTTGAAAATTTTCATTGAATGTATCAAGTAAATCATTTGAATCATACTCATTACTTACTTGATTCTGTGATGCCATGAAGCACACGTTTGTAACCTCATTGGTTTCATCAATTTCTTCTTCTGAAGAAGAATCGTTGTCATCCCAAGTTGCTTGATATGCCTTTTTGTTTTTGGCGAACTTGTTCTTTGTGTACTTATTCTTCTTGAAGTTGGATGTCTTTCTCTTAGACTTTGTGTTCTCTAGTGGACAATCCTTCTTCATATGGCCAGCTTTGTTACACCTGAAACAAGTTGGAGGATCATTAGAATCTTTAAATTTTGAATTAAACTTACCTTTCCTTAGGAATTTTTTGAATCTCTTTATGAACATGGCAATCTCCTTCTCATCTTCTTCTTCATCTTCAGAGTCTGACATGGCTTTGAATGCTAATGTTTTCTTCTTTGACTGTTGTGGTTCGGCATTCTTCTTGCGTTCTTCAATTTGTACCTCATAAGCCATTAGATTTCCCACAAGATTCTCAAGAGAAAGTTGTGATAAATCATTGGCCTCTTCTATGGCAGTGGTCTTCTTTTCCCATTCGGGGGTAAGTACAGGAGTACTTTTTTCACCATCTCTGCTTGAGTGTATATCTTCCCAAGTGCCACAAGAGAGTTTGTAATGTCTGTAAATCTAGTAATCATCTCGGACACACTCTCATTCTCCTTCATGCGGAACATTTCAAACCTGTGAACAAGAACAGATATTTTAGATTCTTTCACTTTGTTTGTTCCTTCATGAGTTACCTCGAGTGTGTGCCAGATTTGATGTGCGGTTGTTGCATTCGACACACGGTTGAACTCCTCCTTTGTGAGAGCACAAAATAATGCATTCATTGCTTTTGCATGTTCATTGTTTGGTTCTTCATGTCGTCGTTCTATTGTGCATATGGAATAGTAGGAGCGGTGTACTCTGTTTCCGTCATGTTCCATATTTCATAGTTGATGGATTGTAGGTAGATCTTCATTCTACACTTCCAATAATTGTAATTTGTTCCATCGAAGAGAGGTGGCATTTGTGTAGATTGGCCTTCATGGTACTGATTTGCATTTGAAGTAGCTGTCATTGCACTTAACCAGACTCTGATACCAAGTGTTGGATCCTGTAGGCAAGGCAAGAAACACTGGAGGGGGGGTGAATAGTGTTTTACAAAAATTTAAAAAACGGAATTGAGAATTTCTTCTGTTCAGTCGAGTTGAAGGGATAAACCAGTCGACTGAAGCGACAAAAGAAAAGTATTTTAAAGAAGTCTGAGAAGTCGACTTAGAGATGAGACAGTCGACTTGTCACACAAATTACTCAGAGTAGTACGAGTCTGACCAGTCGACTTATAGGAGTACACAGTCGACTGTCCAGACAAGTTTCACAGTAAAAATATAAACTGAGAGAATTGAAATGCAAGTAGAGAGATACAACCACAGAGTGCACACGATGTATCCTGGTTCGGTCCTCCCGACCTACATCCAGTCCCCAAGCAACCCACTTGAGATTTTCCACTATTATTGAAAAAGATTACAAGAATACCCTACGGCGTTTAGACAACAACCTTGTCCAACCCGTAGTCCTTTCTTTCAACCAGAGAAAGCAACCCACTCTTCCACCAAGAGTGACAAACCTAACTCTACACCCTAGAGTCCTACTCTCCAACCGAGAGGAAAAAGAAAAAACAATAAAAATGTTTACAATCAACCTATAGCCTTGTTGTGATTGTGATATTGTATGTGGCTAAATGGTTGACTTCTAAATTCAGTCCAATACGAATTCAATGTTATGCTGGACTGAAGACAGAGAACCAAGACTTAAGTGAGTTTTGAAAGCTTTTCTCTTGAATGCACAATACTTAGATTTTTCTCAAAAACATGCTTGGAACGTTTTAAAGGTGATTCTTAGGCTATATTTATAGACTAGAATCTCTGGCCGTTAAAAGCAGTTACTCATAACCGTTTAATCAACGGATAAATGTTTTAAATTAGAAAAATAACTTTTGAAATCAGAAAACTGTCGAAATCACTTGAACAGTCGACTGGGTTGCCTCTATGAGTCGACTGATCAGAGTTTGAATAAGATCAGGCAGTTTTGTACAGACTCAGTCGACTGGTTCTAAAGAGCAGTCGACTGGTACTCAACAGTTAATCTAGTTCAAGTTGTTTCGACCTTTGGATTTGTAAACACACAGTTATAAAAAGTTATATGTGAGTGTATGTGTGTGTGACAAGACTGTACATCATTCTAAGACTCAATTAAAGAAGGAATTACATTGTTTACAAGACACAAATAGATAACATAGAAGCTTTGGACTTGACTTGAGTCTTGAATCTTGAGTGAAGCTTTTAGCCTTTGTCTTTATCTGGAGCTGTGCTTGATCATTTGTTCAGCTTTAGAATATTGTGACTTGCTTGATCAATTAGCTTTGAGGCCTTTGTATATCATATAGGATGACTTTGGATACAACCTGCAATTATATACAGCATAGCACAGACATATTTTGCATTGTGTTGTAATTATCAAAAACAAGAATCAACACTATGATCACTGAGATCAACATGGTCGGTGTAACCGACGGGTGGTGGGTTGATACGGGCACTACTAGGCATGTTTGCTTTGAGCGCAGCTGGTTCAAAACCTATAAGGAGACTGAAGATCAGAAAGTGCAACTTGGTGATTCTCGTTGCATTAATGTGCTGAGCACTGGAGAGGTGGACTTGGAGTTTACCTCTGGTAGGATTGTAAACCTCAATGATGTCTTGCACAATCCTGATATGAGGAAGAATTTGGTTTATGGATACCTTCTCAACAAGGTTGGGTTTCATTAGAGTATCGGATCCGACCAGTATGTTATAACTAAGAATGGCATTTTTGTGGGAAAGGAATTTGCTTGTAATGGGATGTTTAAGCTTAGAATTGAAATGAATAAGAATAATGCTTCTGTTTACTCCTTGTCTTCATTTAATTCATGCCAAGTTACTATGTCAAGTTAATGAGAAATTGGTAAATGATATGAGCAAACTTGGCATGATACAAAAAATTGACTTAAATGAATTTGAGAAATGTACTTCTTGTAGTCAAGCTAAGCTAATTAAATCTTTGCATAAAGGTGCAGCTAGAGAAATAAATATTCTAGACCTGATACATTCTGATATATGTGAGATAGATGGAACTTTAACTAGAATTGGTAAAAGATATTTCATTACGTTTATTGGTGATCATTCAAATTATACTCATGTTTATCTTATTGCACATAAGAGTGAAGCAATTGACATCTTTAGAACTTATGTAACTGAAGTGCAAAAGCAATTTGAAAGAAATATTAGAAGATTTCGTAGTGATAGAAGTATTGAATATGATTCCAATGAATTTAAACAATTATATGCATCGTTAGGAATTATTCATGAGACTACTACACCTTATTCACCTGAATCTAATGGAAAAGCTGAAAGAAATAATAGAACTCTTACTGAATTGGTAGTTGATTCTCTTATTAGTTCAGGTGCACCCAAATCTTTATGGGATGAAGCTCTTTTATCTCTATGTCATGTTTTAAATAGGGTTATGTATCTATCTTCTGATATATCACCATACAAATTATGGAGAAATAGAGAGCTTAACATTGATTATTTTTGAGTTTGGGGTTGTTTAGCATATGTTAGAAAATCTGATCCTAAAAGAATCAAATTTGCAAGTAGAGCATATGAATGTGTTTTGCTTGGTTAAATAACAGTATGGCTTCAAGATTTTTAGACTTGAATAATAGTGTGATTATTGAATCTTTCGATATTGAATTTTTTAAGGATAAATTTACTTATTGAGAAATAGTGGGGGTTCACAACCCTTTACTTCTTCTATTATCCCTCAAGCTGATTCACCTCTTAATGTTGATTCTCATGATATAGATTCTGAGCTTCATAGATGTAAACGTGCTAGAACTGCTAAAGATTTTGGTAATGATTATGTTCTATATGCTTTAGAATCTGACCTTAGTTTTATCAAAGAGGCCTTAACATCACCCGATGCCGATTTGTGGCAAGATGCCATAAATGACGAGATGGATTCACTAACCTTTAATGGTACTTGGGAGTTAGTGGACTTACCTCGTGGTAGTCATTCTATAGGATGCAAATGGATTCTTAAGAGGAAACTAAAACCAGATGGTACTATTGAAAAGTTTAAAGCTAAACTAGTAGCTAAAGGATATGACAAAAAGAAAATATAGACTTCTTTGACACTTACGCTCCTGTGACTCATGTGACTTCCATTAGAGTTTTATTAGCTATTTTTGTTGTGTATAATTTTGATTCAGCATATGGATGTTAAAACAGATTTCCTCGATGAAGAACTTGAAGAGGAACTTTATATGGATCAGCTGAAGGTTTTGTAATTCCAGGACAGAAACACAAAGTTTGCAAGCTAAATAAGACTTTATATGGTCTTAAGCAAGCTGCTAAATAGTGGCACAGCAGAATTGATCAATTATTACTCTCAAATTGTTTTTCTATTAATAATATTGATAAATGCATTTATTATAAAGCTTCTAGTCATAGTTGCATTATGCTTTGTCTATATGTAGATGATTTACTCATTTGTGGTTCTTTGCTTGAATTAATTTCTTTGTTTAGTCAAAATTTTGATATAAAGGACCTAGGTGAGCCCAATGTTATTTTTGGCATGAAAATCACATGTACCGAGACTGGTATTACTCTTGATCAATCTCATTACATTGAGAAGATCTTGAAGAAATATAATTATTTTGACCGTAGACCTGCATGTACACCTAGTGACCCTTAGGTTAAACTTTTGAAAAATACTAGTGCTGCAATTAGACAAAAAGAATATGCTAGTATTATTGGTAGCCTACGCAATGCTATTTACACTATACCTGACATTGCATATGCCGTAGGGGTATTATGTAGGTTTACGAATTGTCCTGGTTCTGAGCATTGGAATGCTATTGACATAGTCATGAGGTACTTTAAAAAGATCATGAACTGAGGACTACAATATGAGAGGTTTTCCGCTGCCCTGGAGGGATTTAGCAATGATGATTGGAATTCATTTTCAGATAATTTCAAGGCCATGTGGATACATTTTTAATGTCGCTAGTGGTGTTGTTTCTTGGAGGTCAAAGAAACAGACTATCCTAACTTACTCTACTATGGAGTCTGAGTTAGTTGCTCTAGCTGCTAGTGAGGAGGCAAGTTGGTTTAAGAACCTCTTGTCTTACATTCCCTTCATTAAGTAGTTCTATACCTTCGATCATAATCTACTTAGATAGTACTGCTGTCATAGCCAAAGTACAAAATGCTTACTATAATGGTAAGAGATTAGCAATTTGTCGCAAGCACAGTACAATGAGAGAGCTCCTCACATCTGGTACTGTTATTGTGGATTTTATGAGATTATAAAGTAACTTTGCAGATCCTTTGATGAAAGAATTGTTTGGAGACAAAGTTTAGAATACATCGATAAGGATGGGACTGAAGCCCATTTCGAATCACATATGGTGAGAACCCAACCTGTACGACTGGAGATCCCAAGACATAGGTCCAATAGGAAAAACAAGTTATGCTATGATTGGAATCATGCAACCTAGGAGTTTACCACTCCTTAGTTCATCCTGATGTGTATGTGCATAATGTCTTGTAGTGTTAGTAATGATCAGCTTAGCTCTTAATGGGTTATATATCTTTGTATGAGAGGAGTGCCTAGCTACAAGAATACTTTTGATAGACTCACCGGGGTGATTGTGAAGTGTGGCCACTTCTATGAGAATGGGGCTAATTCTCTATAACATTCACTTATACTGGGATAAAGTACAAGGCTGAAATTTGCTGGCATTTAGAACTTGCACTTGGTAGAATTATGTGTAGTTTTCCTTCATTATGTAAAAATGGGTAATGAGTTCAAGACTTGAGATCACTCATTATTCTTGCTTTTTGGGGATTGCCCACTATGTAAGGTTCAAGTCTTCGGACACCTTACTTATGCATGGACAGCATGTTTCTATACTTTTGGGAAACCGCTTCTCTTCAAATTACTGTTTTAAATATATAAGTGGGAGATTGTTGAAATTTAGTATAGTATATATTTAAAACACTTCTTTTATTATCAACATTGTTTTGTGGCCCAATGGTTAAGTTTTGGTCTCACATGAGGTTAGAGGTTCAATTCCCAACTAACACATATATAGATATTTATGTATCTTTGACTGGCCGGGCCTTAGTCAAAAACGTGTATTTATATATTTGAAGAAAAAAAAAGATTTCTATTTTCGAACTTTTGAATAAGTGATTTTTAATTTTCGAAATTTGAACTTTTGAACAAGTCAAAAACGTTTTTCTCAGGCTCATCAAACACATTTACTGTACTAGCCGTTTTTGACCTGTCAAGACAAAAATCAAGTAAACTTTTATGGCAAAAATAAAGGCATTTTTTTCCGTTTTTATGAGTCTTCTCTTTGGTTCCGAAAGGATGATTTCTGTTTTTTATTTTTTAACAGAGAAAAATTGTCTTTCGTCTCTTCCTCCTAGCTCAGATAATTTATACAATTTAGAAGACAAAACAACTGCAACTGCGTACCACAGACTGTCTCTCAAAAATTGATCAACCGATTAGGTGACTCTTGGTCATAGGCTATATTATTTTGTATATTATTATATTCAATTTTGTTATCGATATGGTACTGTTTCAACATGCTATCTCTCCTTGTACAGCGGAATTGCCTATCCGGGTGGGGCCCATATAAGCTGACGTCCGCTTCACAACCAACAGCACGATGCTGTAACTCCATGAAGTCTTCACATCACGTGCCCCCACCCAGGTACTATTCATTTCCTCATACATTTTTTTCACAATATTTTACCTAATTACCATAGCCTGCATATATTAACCTACAACTTCCCACTTTACTGCTTTCAATATATATATATACTAGGTTTGTCCACTGACACGTACCTATGGCACGTCTTCGGAATGGTGCATCTTATTTGATCATAAAAAATAGTTTTGGAGGTCCAGCAAATTAATTGAAGTAGCTAACATAGAGCAAAAAACATACATAAAAAATAGTTTTGGAGGTCCAGCAAATTAATTGAAGTAGCTAACATAGAGCCAAAAACATATTATATGTTTTTTTTTTTTGATTTTTTTGAATTATTTTTAAAGTTTTTAATTTTTTAAATTTTTTAAATTTTTAATATTTTAAATTTTTTTTTAAAAATAGTTTCTTAATTTTTTAATAGAAGAGGGAGGGACAGAAAAAGAGAACAAAAAATTTAAATAAATATAGGAGTTGTTTTGAGCGGGAGATTTGAATTTGAGTTTTGGGGGAAACTTTGGGGGGGGGGGTGGGGGCAATATGTTTTGTAAGGTTAGATCTGGGCCTTTGATTTTTGGGAGGATTGAAGGAGAGCTACTTGATAGCTTTCTTTGTGTTTTATTATATAGATTATATATATATATATGGGTAAAAGGATATGAGCAACTTGCTCATTTAGTAAATGAGCAAGTGATTATGTGGGCATGCATGTGATACATTGGACAACTAATCCTTTTAAGAATTTTTCAATCACATACATGCCACATCATCAATTGCTTATTTACTAAATGAGCAAGTTGCTCATATCCTTTTTCCATATATATATATATATATATATATATATATATATATATATATATATATATATATATTAATTTTTTTTTAAAACCACGGGACGTTAAACTGTAAACAGAAACTCGTTGTATTTTGAGGATGTTTGCTGATCAACGATTCATCTCCAGAATTGGCCGAATAACTTCTTAAAGAAAATGCAATCCACGCCTCGAGTTGTTCTCACACTTTTGTTCTTGTTGCAGTTAAAGTCAATCAATTCAATCCATTCCAGAGCCGTGCGGTACTATCAGAAGATCAATTTTGGCATTCAGGTTTACTTTTTATAACAGAAATGCATACTAATTAACTTCTGCTCTATTCATCGCCATTGAAGCAAAAACGAGAATAAAAAATAAGTCTATGTAAAGAATGTTGTGTTTCTTGAATGATTAGGCTGTAGAAATCTCACCTTTCTTCTTGACGTCTCTTTTCTTCTTCTGATTGTTGGAAAACAATACGTACTTTTTTGTATCTTACTTCAGAGTTTAGACCAAAAGAGATAAAGCATAAGATACAAAAGTTTGCTCATTCGATTTAAGCATGTCCTCTTTCACATAGTTTGAATTCTGTGACAGGGATGCAAGCCACCTCCACCACCCCCTGAGGCAGCAAATGGTGGTCCATCGACAAACATAAGCCCATGCTCATCACACCAAAAAATCTACTAATTTGGTGGAAGTTGGTTATGATCAAAGTTTGTAGACTGCTCTTGAATGTGTTGGACTTTTTTCCCAAACCGACCTACTTTTTGAAAGTTTTTTTCCAAACCGACCTACTTTTTTTTAATTCCCAAAATGACACACTCGGTATTTGAAAAACCGAGTTTAGCACAAAATAACTCGGTTTTTCAAAGACCGAGTGTTAGAATTCGATTTTTCAAATTCTAACACTCGGTCTTTGAAAAACCGAGTTATTTTGTGCTAAACCCAGGCTTTCAAAGACCGAGTGTATTATTTTGGTAAATACTTTCAAAAGTGGGTCAGTTTGGTAAATACTTTTAAAAAGTGGGTCATTTTGGTAACAAGTTCAATAACAATTTGTATTGGTTTTATCAACAATAAAGAAGCACAGTTAGTAATGAAGGCACCTTAAGTAATGAATGAAGGCATCTTAAATAATGGGTTCCCTAACATGAGTGATGAGAACATAGGAAAATAATACAAAAAACATAAAAAACAATCACTCTCAAACCAACGAAATACTGGCTTCAAAGCAAAACAGTCAAAATATGTATAATTTATATCTAAGTTGCATGTTTATACAACTTAGTGAAAGATACATCAAAATACTTAGCAGTAAAGCACAAACAAATGCCATCAGCCAATGAAGTGGTCAGACATACAATTATAATGAATACTCATGAAGATACAGAAAAACAAGTTGTCATATATAACAATGGCATTTTGCAGAAATCCAGAAGAAGATAATGACTCATGCTAAAGCAAAGAAGATGATATGTATACACAACAGGTTAAGTGTAATTGTCTTCCTAAAGGAACTCCATTATACACACATCAAACACGTGTAAGCTCTAACTTAAAACTCATGCCAAATTTTTTGTAGGTTTCTGCTACCAACCTTCAAATGCAGCTAGTTCTGCTTGGTGCTTACACATGTGAGGATTAATTATTTCATTTTGTATCACATATTAACTCGTTCTGAAGTTTTGCTAGGTTCATTCTTAGGAGAGAGAGTGTTTTAGTCATTCATAGGAAATGTAGCTAGGTTCAAATGATCTGTGACTCAATCTACCTAAAATCATCATATAAAGACAACTTTCACGAAACATTCCTTTCCTTTCCTTTCATGACAAGTTGGGAACTTTCTCAAAATCAACTTGACTCACAACTCACTCCATGGAAATAGGTAAGATGCGAGCATGCTAAACTAAGAGTTGAATTTAACTTGATCTTTCTAATCAAAAGGGAAGAGAATAAATATTCACCTTGCAAATACACATTTTGTTCAGTATTCAAGAATACACTTCAAAATCTGAGTAGTGAAATCGGTAGATTTTAAGTGTGGTATCTGGAATCAATATAGTAAATACATATAATTATTTGTCCAATATCGAAATTCACAAACTTTTCTATTGAATATATACTGAACTTCTTACAGTTGGAACTATTGCCTGTGCTATTAACCAATAATCTGCCCTCCTATAGTGTGGAGACAACAGATTTTACTGCATTATCTATAGAATTCCATTTATCAGACACGTAAAACTAGGTAACATAGATAATAATACCACACAACGTATAAATAAGATTGCATACAAAGTAAACTGAATTCTGACCAAGTACATATCGATTTTTTTCTCCTTCCTCTATAGGCATCCATGCGTTCTTTTCATTTATTTAGGATGTACGAGCACAAATGACTGTACGATTTGAGACAGGGGACCTCTAAGTCAAAGCATTAGATTTCAGCTTAAACATGTCATTTTTTTCCCCAAGATTGTCATGAAGGATAACAAAATTAGTTCCAGCTGATTGGGAAACAATTAAGAAATTCAAGAAACAACCACTTACCTTAAGCCCTAATACATATAGGAGGGGTCAATCATGCAGAACAAGCAAATACAAACATAAGCTGAATAGGCAAATAACTACGTACATATATTGAAAAGCATGAGCTGATGCTTAGCCCCATGGGGCTAGCACAAGATAACATTGTGCAGCATGAACCAGATGTGATAGGAGGATAGGTAATGAGAAGTTACTGTGAATGCAGAACTTGTTACCAGAATGACCCACTTTTTTAAAGTATTTACCAAACTGATCCACTTTTGAAAGTATGTACCAAAATAACACACTCGGTCTTTGAAAGACCGAGTTTAGCACAAAATAACTCGGTTTTTCAAAGACCGAGTGTTAGAATTTGAAAAATCGAATTCTAACACTCGGTCTTTGAAAAACCGAGTTATTTTGTGCTAAACTCGGTCTTTCAAAGACCGAGTGTGTCATTTTGGAAATTTAAAAAAAAAAGTAGGTCGGTTTGGAAAAAACTTTTAAAAAGTAGGTCGGTTTGGAAAAAAATCATTGTGTTGGTGGTGGTGTTGGCATTCTTTAAAAGTCATCTTTAAAGGTGAGGCAAGTAAAAACATTGTTAATTATTTGTGATTCCCTTTTCCAAAATGTATATATGCATCATCCAGTTGGTTGATATTGTTGTGATTTGGGTCATTAACTTTTGGCCGACTTGTCCAGATAGATATATGTATGATCCAAAAAAGATAATCCCTACTGGAGTCTAGGATATAATTAATTTAACCATCTGCATAGCAATAATAATAATAATTAATTTAATCATCTATCTATTTACTTAAAACTAGTAATATACAGCTACAATGCACTTGTTAATTTTAAAAAAATAAAGTAAAAACTGTGATTTACAAGTGAAAAGCACGTCTTAATAAATATAATTTTTTTAAAGTATATATGTTTTTTAAAATAATATAACATAGCACGTGTTAGTAATATGTATACAAAGGGTACATAAAGGGAGAGGTGGACGTGACGTGTGAAGCACGTGTTAAAAAAAATAAGGTAAAAACTCTTATGTCAACGTGCGGTGTACGTGTTAATTAAAAATTTTAAAGTAAAAAATATATATGCTTTACGTGCGTTGCATGTGTTGATAAAAAAATTTAAGTAAAAATTAAAAGAATTGGAGTTGCACGTACAATGCACGTGTCAATTAAAAAAACTTAGGTAAAAAATTGGAGAGTTGGAGTTGCACATGCATTGCACGGGTTTGTTTGTTGACAAATTACAACTCCAACTCTCCCATATAATATAGACTAGTATTTTTCACGTGCGATGCACGTTTTAATAAGAGTTGGAGAATTTTCACGTGCGATATACATGTTAAGAAATAGTTTTGGAGTTGGACGTGCATTGCACGTAATTGAGAAAAATATTTTGAAGAAAAAGCTATGATTTGTACGTGCAATGCACATGTTCATAAGTAGAATTGGAGTTGAACGTGCAACACGTGTTTGTTTGGTGTTAAAAAATATTGAAAAATTATTTTGCACGTCCGTTGAACGTTTGAATAGGTGAAATTTTGTTTGTTTGTTTATTTTTATTGTAATTAATGGAAGAATTGGAGTTGCACTTGTACACATGGGTTTGTATGTTGACAAATTACAACTTCAACTCTCCCATTATATATAGAGAGAGATAGATATAGATGGATTTTCATGTGGTACTATTACTCTGGACCACAACCTCGACAGCTATTCGTTTCATCTCTCATGAAACTGTTTCCAAATTATACCAAACTTGGAGTGCTTCAGAATGGCCCGAAGGTAACAATATAAGGTATAAAAAGCCAAGGGAAGAAGAAAAAAAAATCAAGATGATTAATACAGGAAGGATACCCACAAATCTTTGAGGTATATGTGCAAATCTTATTCAAACAGTAATGTAGTAATGTAGTCCATTCTGATGCATATGTACAAGTTTAATCATCCGCTTGTTCTTATATGTTACTGCTTAGCTGTTTAAATAGGAAATCCTCCAGAACTGGATTGATTTGTTTCCGTCAATTGTGATGAACATACACAGAAGGAGCCTTTTGATACACAGAAGGAGCCTTTTGATTTAGTTCGGAAAATATTCGTTCCGAAATCACAACCAGCAACCACAAGAACGAAGGTAAAGGATTTATCCTTTATATTTCTTCTTTCTTACTCTCCCTTTTCAGTCTTTGTTTCCCTTGTTCATCCCAATTACACACAATCAACAAACAGATTACTAATAATACAACCGTTCTCATCCTCTTCCCTTTGGCATCGTTTCCATTTCTCATCCTAAACTTCTCCAGCTCCAAACGCAAACATTTCTCTCCCTCATCCTATCCTTTGGGGGGGGGGGGGGGGGGGGGGGGGGGGGGGGTGTTAAAAGAAAGTAGTTTCAACATTTCATATACAACCTGTGAGAAAACACGACACAAAACTGAAAGTTGAATTTTCTTTCCAATGTACAACGAAAGGTCTTCCACCTGCAGTACAAAAGTCATCATAATAGAAGAAACTGTAATTTTCAAGTTCAACTATATTTATGCTTTTCGAGTGGATAAAGGAACCATCATCCATTTTTCTTGCAAAAGCATTATTATCTCAGGCAGCTGAAATGTCACCTGGGCTGATAATTTCAGAGGCGAAATGAAAGAACTGTGTCCAACGATTCATCACAGCATATAAATAGCCTTTTTTTAATATATAATAACAAGATATAAA
The DNA here is from genome assembly GCA_017893485.1 of Hemerocallis citrina. Taxonomy (NCBI): domain Eukaryota; kingdom Viridiplantae; phylum Streptophyta; class Magnoliopsida; order Asparagales; family Asphodelaceae; genus Hemerocallis; species Hemerocallis citrina. The sequence continues at coordinate 304,401,371 of CM030360.1, forward strand.
AGCTATTATAACAATTTCATGTTAAGTAGCCGAGCACCAGGTACCAACTTAAGCACCAACACCAATTGGTGCAGTTGCCTTAGAAAGCCATTCCATCTCCTGTTCATTTAAGAGTGACGCAAGAATTTGGCGACAGGTCGAATGGTAGGAGTCCACCCATTCAATCTCCTCCGGCGTCATCAACTTCAGATCCATCAACTTCTTCTGATAAGGTGCCTGTAGAGAAGAGAAGCATCAGTAATCTACATACATACAGTTGAATCTTAAATCTTGCAGAAAAGGAAAATGAGAACTATAATCTAAACAAGTTTTAGTTATTTACAAATATTCAGATATTCTGCTGGAGAAGAGTAGAGAGGAAAAGATGAATTTAGAACACGATATTTTGATCTGTTATGAGTTTTCCATAACAAAAACCAATCACATTGCCAGAAAAGAAAAGAAAAACTAATTCAGGAGGGGGCCATGTGTAGATCTTTCCATGAAATTGGAATGGAACTTCAGTTATGATAGTAAGACCACCAGTCAAACAATGAATCGGACATTCTTTTAAAATGCATAGTTTTTTGTGATAATAAAAATCAAAATAATAACAATAAAATAAAGTACATAAATAGACACGAAAATTAATTCATAGAAAACAAATCAAAAGGTTATGAACTATCCTAAAATGTATGCTAGTAAAGTATGGATAAAATGCAAAAAAGCTACTCTCAGCTTGTTTTTGTAATTCGAAGTTTTAACTACTCCAAAATGTCTTTTTTCCATAGTAGTCTGGAATGGAAGCAATGCTCCAGAAAAGAATATTTGTTGAATTCTAAAAAAAAGGAAGATTTGTTCACTTTGTAACTAGTGGCCAGCGTGGCCGCAAAAGCCTTTTCCGAAGTGCGTGGAGCCCAGGGCGAAGGAGTTATTCTTTGACTGCAAACCTCCTGGAGATGCAAAATGCAAGGATTTGCAGAGAACCAATTGCCATGGAAAAGCAAGAGAACCTTTCCCCAAGTACTTCTAGAGAATCAATTCGCCGGCGAGTTGAACCTGTTTCGCCATAGAGCAACTGCAATGTCCAGATCAGATTTATCTATTCACCAGCCATTGCATTCAGGACGCTCCGCTTCATTCCAGCTAGGCACTCTTTTCTTTCACGGTTGGACCTGAGAGGTTGACCAGCTAACAGTCAAAGGAGCTGGAGGTGCCAGAGATACATTGGTAACGTCCAATTTTCTTATCGTACAAGAAAACTCCAGTGTGTGATAGCTGGAAAACAGAGCGCAGTGCCTCTGCTGAAAACATAGCATGCATTAAGCTGCCTACAGCACCTCGGGAATGGTGGGGTGGTTATGCACAAGGTCTGCTCAATGAGATCATGCACATAATTGATGTTGTAGGTTTTCCACCGAAGTCCCATTTCTACTCAACTGAAAAACAAGTCCCATTTCTACTCAACTGAAAAACGGATGTGCACTAGCTTCTCATAAATATTATTTTTCTTACTCCAAAATTGAAAAGCTTCAGTAGCCCCCAATGGTGGATGACTTCCAGCAGGAAAAAGTAACTTCTGAAAGAAAGCCAAGTGAAACAGGTTATCGACTCTCGCCCTCAATGAACTAAATGGAGGATTGACGATCTTTGTCTTCTTTGGAGGATCCCTCATGTTCCTATTTATGTCTTATTTGTTTCATAAGTTGCTTCTTCTCTTCTTCCCTATGAGTATGGAAGGTCATGAATCCCAATGTGCTCAAGTGAGATCGCGTTAATGCACCTAGGCTTTTGATCTCGTGCACTCGACTGTGCTTGTTGACAAGTACAATTTCGTAATTCTATGTTAGTCTATCTATTGATGCTTAGTTTCTACAATTTCTATACTATAGGTAGCAAATTACCTAGGATTTTTCAATATAAAATGTCTTGTTGGTTCGAAGGATGGAAACGGCCTGTTTGAGCTCTCATTTCTTCTCTATCGTCTTGGTCATCTCCGTGTCTGGTTTCTCCTCTTGTTTTTCTCCCCGAAATCCCAATTGGTGTAAGGCCATCGACTTCTAGGAAAAAAGGAGGAAAATCGGACATAATTTCGGCCGTTCTACTCACGGCCGTTCTACTGAAAGTTTTAAAAACTCGGGATCGGAATTTTCCAAATATTTCGATTGGGGTCAGTATCGTTAGGATTGGTAATATCGAATCAGTGTATCGGGTTTTGTGTATCAGGTTTTTTTTAAATTAAAAAAATAATGTTTTCAATAATTAAATTATTTTAAAAACAAAAAAAATAATAATGAATTGATGAATTTAAATAATTTCATTTACAAATTTAATATTTTCAAAGACTTTGAACATTTTAATTAATTCAGAGAAAATGAGAAAATAAAATGAAAGCTAAATAGGATAATATGTTCGTTACACAATTACATCTTTCATTACTTGAATAAGAGGATCTGCATGAATTGAAAATTAAAATACTGAAATTTTTTAATCATAGGACTGGTGATTTCAGGTTGGGATAGTGTCACGCCCCGCTTCCAAAATATATAAGTACGGCCACGCAACTAAGACCCAGCGAATGATACAAATATTCCATCTCATATCATTCACAAGTTGTACAGTTATAATATACATTCGTACAGGCACTAAGATAATCACATGAACAAGAAATAGTATAAATAAACATCATACAATAACCAACTTATATATACAAATAGAGAGGGGTAGTAGGAGGAGGTGGAGGCAGTAGAGTAGAAGTGGAGTTTGCTGTGGAGTGAGAAGGAGAAAGGGTTAGGGTAAGAGTATAGTAAATGTTGGGAGTAGGCAGTAGGAGTAGGGGTGGAAAATTAATGTCGAAAATATAGTTAGGGGTTGGGGGTCGGGTCAGATGGAGATGAATTAGGGGTTAGGATTAGGATTAGGGGATTTAATTATGATCAAGGATATAGTTAGGATTAATTAGAGTTAGGGTTTGAATTTAAACTCAAGAAAAATCACAAAAATTTATAATGGATCCTGAAAATATTTGGGCTCCAACAAGTGTCCCGATAATGAGTCCAAACGGAGAGAAAAAAATTGATTGATAATAGAAATTCAAGAATTCACGTAATAAAATACATAAATACAGAACAAGGAGTTACAGATGGGGCTGGTCCATCCGATCCAATTGCTAACTCAGCCAATCCCCGAGTTAACTCGCCAATCCGAGATTTAAGGGTTGTACTGGAGCGACCCTTTGTAAATCGATCTCGATCGGCCAGATCAAATCAGGATCGGCTGATCTTTAAAACCATGGTTTTACTTCCTTTAAGTAGGCAAAAGCAAGGCTTTTTGTTCTTCTGTGTATTAGACTGAATTTCTCCTTCTCCGCCCCACTAGTAGTGAAAGAAAGCAGAGATTAAGTCAGCTAGGCATCAGTTTGAGTAAGAGATCGAGACCACAAGTAGAGATGGAGGAAAAGGTTGCACTAGGAAAGTGAGGGCTCAACGTGTGTAAGCGTGATCTCACCCTCGTGTGGAAAACCGCTATTCAATTTCAACTTTGTGCACCCTAGCCTGAGAATCGGAACAACCGAAACATGGATTCTTTCTTAACGACTAAGATCCTTCCTTTTTAATGTAGCAAGGACTTGAAGAGGAGTTGCTGCCTAGATTCCATGTCTTCTAGAACAGGGAAAGCATTTGAACAAAAGGATTATTTGTATTCCATGCTACTCGACCCAGCTTTCCTTTTTCCACACACAAAAAAAGTTATGGACTCAAGGCATTGAAGTGCGCTTAAATGCAAAGAAGTACCCTCAGTTTATTTTTGACCGACACAAGGCATTATAGTGTGGTTAAAATGCAAAAAATGCCTCAGTTTATTTTTTAATTTTTATTTTTTAATTATCCTATAGTTTTCTTTTTCCATCAAATTTTGACGGAAAAGGGGAGCCTTAGGGTCGTGTTTGGTAACTTTAGGATAGTTAAGATTATAAAAACAAACTGAGGGCAGTTCTTTGCTTTTTTATGGAACTTTATGGTAGCTTTGCAGTTTAGCCTTGAAGTATCCATAGAATCTTAAGAAGGTTGTTCAGCTAGATCAGATTTCTAAGTGAGACATCTGAAGGTAAGGCTTAAGGATCATAACTGATGTCATATAGAATATGTAAAATAATGACAATGAAAAATAATTGGCCTCCTCAAGATGTAACAGCAAGAAGAGGTGACTGATCCATTTCCATTTCAAGGGGACCAAGGGCACAGGAATCAGTGTATCACAACCCTGACATTTATATACTTGTAAATGGAAATGAAAGTTTAACAAACATAGATAAAGAACTCCTCAAAATTCCCCTGATTAATGTGTTATCCGACAATCTATCAAAGCATTATAATACTTAGAAATACATTTTTTTAAATTAAAGATATGACAAGATTGAAGTAACATGATAGTTTACTTTTGAGTTCAAAAAAGGAAACAGCAGAAGTTTACAAACTTACCCATGTAATGTGTTCAAAAGTTAAATAGCCTTTATCGCCAAAATTAAATTTTGTATTGGCCTCTTTCACAATAAGAACATTCTCCAATCTTATACCGAAGTTCCCATCTTCGTAGTAACCAGGTTCTGAAATTTTTTAAAAAAACCAAATATCAGCACAAGTATTATCTGTCAAAAAGAAACCTACCATCCAAGAATATATAGATAATATAATGGTAAAAAAAATATCAGAATATACATTAGAAGAATATAATCTGCAATCCACTATTCCAACTTCCACAGAGAAATTTTACAAGTTTATTTGAAGAAATAAAATCATATAATGAAAGCATATAAAAGCATGACTAAATTACTAAACGGGTACCTCAATGCAAACATATGCAAGAGAGACTATCCAAAATGATGCAACAATGAAAGAAAAAAAAAACAATCCTTTAACTCAAATCTTTGGAATTTGAAACATGAGCCCTTGTCTTCCCCTCAACTTTGTCAGGAATCAGCCCTATGTCAAACTAAAAAATAGCACATCCTTCTTTACCACTTAATCTAATTCTATGAGGCCTCCCTACAGTATTTCTATTAGAATTCTTTTCAGAAGGGGTGTTTGAACTTCATATCCATGTTAGTGGAGCAAAGGCAATCAAAGATACATAGTGAGAGACAAGTGGTAAATGTTCTAGCTGAAGCTATATAAAAGAATAGAATCCTGAGATTGTAAAATGAGAAATCAGTAAGAAAGAGCCAAGTAGAAAATTAATGACAGAGAAATGACTCGAAAGAATGGCTTTGGAAGGAGGATTAAAGCAATAATCACTTTCTTTGGGAGGTAATCAAGGTTCAAAACAACGGAAACAGGATCGAAATGGTCGGGCACCGTCGGGTTTTTTTCTGTTTAAACAGGACTTAAACGGAAAAAAACGGTTTTCTATTATTTAAAATTAAAAAATTAAAAATATAAAATGCTAAAAATATTTCAAATGTCAAATATTAAATATTTCATTATGTGAGAGTGAGAATGACAAATCATATGCACAAATATTGTACTTGATAGTTTATAAGTTTATTCGAAAAATTGAGTAAATATGCAAAGTGCACCAAAACTTTTGGTAACATTTGGCTAATTGACTGTGGTGATGCTTGAGCAAGTTCTTTCTTCGCTCAATTTTGGATAGCCTCAATCAAAAAGGGAAAGTAAAAAAACAGTTACTAAACAATGCATTTTAACCCGTTTGGACCCGTTTAGGTCCGCTTCAACCTGCTTCGGCCCTATTTTGTGCCCCTTTTTGCACGTTTTGATGACAAGGTATTTAATGTCCGTTTAGGCCTTAAACAAAACGTTCTACATATTTTAAGCTTAAACGAAGCATTTAAACACATTTTCCCCCATTTTTTAGAATCTTGGGAGGTAATTACGTTTATGAGGTAATTTATTTATTAAATGGTTGGAATGCAGTAAGTATTTTTTTTATAACAAAGCTATAGCCACACATGTACACCGCACGCACACATAATAATCTCATAACAAAGGAATGATGCAAGTGGGGATTGAACTCCCCGACCTCTTGCTCACTAGCTAAGCGGCTTACCACTAGCTGAGCTTGGTAGTGCAAGTTTGTAACCCAAATTGGGAGTAGCATTGTCACTTTCACCCGATACCCGAAACCGACCCGAACCCGATATTGAGCCCGACCCGACCCTGTCTTTTACAGGTCGGGTCTAGGCCCAAAAATAGGACCCGATTCAATATATGGGCCAGGTCCAGGTCCCATCAAACCGGACCGGACCCGGACTCGCTGATATACCTCTTCTTCTTTTCCTCTTTTACATACTTCACTCCCTCCTCACCTCATCTATTTCCCAAAAATATATTTTCTCGCCTAAATTTATCTTGTTATCAACTTTGAAATTTCTCATTTTTGGAACAATAGATTCTTGAAATGGTTCTAAGGAATCTGAACCAGGTGAAGGAGAGCTTCAAATCGGGCGGCAGCGGCGGCGGGTGTGGGTCGTCAGGTATGGCGCCGAGGCCGATGGAGTGGCTTCACGATTCAAAACTGCCGCCGTTTTTTATGAAGACGAACGAGGTGGTGGACGATCCAGGTACGGATTGGATCGTGTCGTGGAGCCGGATGCAAAATAGTTTCGTGGTGTGTGATCTGTACACATTTTCGATGAGTGTATTGCCCGAGTATTTCAAGCATAATAATTTCTCCAGTTTTGTCCAGTTTTGTCCAGCAGCTCAATACCTATGTTAGTATTTTCCTCTCGGATTTATTTATTTATGAAAGCTCTGTTTGTGTAGTTTAGCAACTTGATTGATTTGTTTAATTTTACAATTTTGGGGGGAAATTGAGAAGGTTTCGGGAAATATCCTTTATTTTCCAACAAAAAAAGGGAAATATTTTTGTGGGTCTGTTACCCGTCGGGTCCGAAAATTTTGGATGGCCACAGATCCTATAATATTGGGTAGGGTCTGGGTCCAAATATAGGACCCAAGGGATCCGGGTCTGGGTCCGAATAGTGCAGGACCCGACCCGATACCTATACTAATTGGGAGCATTAAAGATGTGCTGAATGGTTTCAAGCAGAGCACATGATATGTGTGCTTAGCAATTTACAACAACCAAATGAATGAGGTAATTACCTAAGAAAATTGAATGAGGTAATTATCAACACAAGGTATCAACAGGATATCCACCTACGCAGAATTTTGACAAGATACAGATTAAAATTAGAATTATTTGTTTCCTTAATGCTAAATGACAAAGCGTGCTTGTTCTGATATCATACGCTACAAGAAAACAAACTAATGCACCCAAAGTTGTCACAGTAAAATCCAATTAAGTGTTTAGATCATACTAACCATCAGTAACAGTCATGGATGATTGCAGTGGTACATTCCGAGCATGTGGCTTGAAACTAATTAAATGGGGTCCTGTCCACAAATATCTCAAGGTCACTGTGTCAGCCAGGATCACAACAGAGTTTTACGCAGGCATAAATAAAAATGTATTTGCAGACCTTCATGAACATTCAAGTAAGATCCAATCCCATGACCAGTACCATGCCTGTAATCAAGACCATCCTTCCAGAGTGGGATGCGAGCAAGAATATCAAGAGAATGTCCTGTAAATAAGGAGTTGACAAAGTCAACCTAGCTGAAAATTGTTATGCTAAGCTCACCACTTCCACATTAGTCTTACCAGTAGTCCCATTAGGAAATCTGGCAGTATCCAGAGCTATATGGCCTTTGAGGACCTATTTCAGAAAAAAAAAAGCAACGTCAGAAACTTCAGCATCAGTTACACTACCATGTTAATGCATACCCATTTCCTCTACAAACATAAATTCGCTGGTATGGAACATCTCTGGTTTGGTGATGCGAAAATACCTTTGGGAACATGAAAACATAATAAGTTCGTTAAATTATTAATTTGGTACCAAGGTGAAGTAATTTGGTGCTTTAACGACTTTAGTGGGACTAAAGCATGAAGAAGCACCAACTATACTTTTAAAGATAAAAATAATATAATATAATGTATATCATTAAAATGCAATAATTGGGATTTGGAGGTTAGGGGCACAAAGAGGACTAGGGATACACTGAAACGGGCATTGATAGAAGTTATCAATAGGAATTTGGAATGTATTAATTTAACAAAGGAGGTGACCCACAAAAGAGTTGAATGGCCGAGAAGGATTCATGTTGCCGACACTAAAATTTGGCATTCAGGCTTTTGTTGTTGTAGCATTGAAATATTTATATATAAAAAAAATAGTACGAAAAAACATATATTTTGGGGGAAATGTGATAGTGGAAATTGTTTTTAGTGATTCATTTCCACACCATACATTACAGCTAGTAACATCTAACTTCACTGTTTTCGCATTGTGGCAATCAATAGTAAATATAATAATAACCTACATAATGCATTTAATGCGCTTGCAATATATGCTCAGACTCATTATGTTACTAGAACCTGCTATGGATCTGTTTCAACCACCTTTTACACCCTTCTCACAAAAAAAGGATAACCACTTAAACTAGGGGGTTTTCCAGCGGAGCAACTCAAGGCCGAAATTGCTAAGCTTGGGTTCTTGCGGCTTTGCACATTAGTCAGCTCTCATGCAACCATGTATGGCAAAGGCGTAAACGAGCATCAAACAAGCAGATGTTAAGTACCAACATAATTCAAAATCTCAGTTTCTACTGCAACAAATCAAGTGTAGCCAAATCTATCCCATAACTGCTTGACGTATAGTTTGTTCAGTAGGGTCATACAAAATTAGCTAGCTGCTCACTCGTGAGCATTTTATTTCCTCTTCTAACAATTTGGCCCTAGTAAAGAATACCGAAGAAAGAAAAAACTTATAGTATGTGAAATATGGCTACATGTTTAACTTATTTCTCCAAAATTTGACTAATTATCACAAACAAAAAATAGTTGCAGATTTGCATAAATGAAAAGCTCAAATTAATGCACTAATGCATGCACACACAGGCTTTGAAATAAATAGAGCACGTCTATTTGAATGCTTTTGTCTCCTCATTTTGAATGATTTCATGCATTACTGCTATTTTTTCTTGCTTCCTTTCTCTAGAGCAATTTTGTTTACTCATTAGTTATAACACTTTAAATGCACTTCACTGTAGAATAAACAAGATTAATCAATGTTAGTAACAATTGAAGAGAGAAAACCTACAGCAGTGTAGCATGCTTTCTCATGCGCCGAAGGTTTTCCAAAATGAACCGTCCTTGTTATATCAGTTGTCCCATCTTGATACTTTCAGAAACAACAACAACAACGACAACAACAACAAAACAAGGTTAGCGTGGAGTAGGGAAGAAATTAATTTCAAACAAAGAAATATATTATCATAACAAATGTTTACCAACCTGAGCCCCAGAATCAAACAGGTAAATGCGGTCAGCATCAAGTTCAGCACATGTTTTTGGATCTGGTGAGTAATGAATAACTGCTGCATTTGGACCGACTGAAGAGATGGTTGGGAAACTCAGTCCTTTAAAATTCTGTAATCAGACCACAAAATTTGCGATGTAAAACCAACAGAATAACGATAGGAATGACATATTGCATGGAAAATATATTCTCAACCAAACCAACAGTCTTTAGTAATCTAGTACAGGCAAGTCCAAAAGCCATGTCATATTTGCAAGAGGGTTATATATTGAACACAGCAAATAAATATGGTGATTATCAAATGTCTCCTTACATAATTCGAAGAATAGTTACTGCATAAGGCCAGATACTATCCAGAAAGTGAATCCAAGTTTTCTAAACTATATATGCTTATATAAAGGAAATATATAAAAAACATTATTTAATACCAAAACCTAAGTTACTTAACAAATGAATAAATGAGTGAGTGTTTATCTCAAGAGAAGAAAAACTATGTGAAAGAACAATATGGAACACGAAGAAAGCAGTCAGAGAGAGAGAGAGCAATTTAAAGATAACATACATAATCTGGAGTACATTGACTGGATACTGAAGCATTGCATTTTGAAAACTCAATAGAAAGAAAGCACAATCAATCCACTATTACTGCTTCAATCAGTAATAAATTTACTTATCAGAGAGAACGCCGAATGCTTCTTTGTAAATGAATTGATATGCTGTAGAAGTTCTAACTTATATGTTTTAGTTTTCGTTATATCTTTGAAAGCATGATGGACATTTATTTGGTGGTATAATCTTAAAATAATGTAGACCGGTATGCTATTTTTAACTAAGTGGATTAGAGTAGATATTTATATACTTGATTGTAATATTCTACTAATGTTGGAAATCCTCCATATCAATTCCCCATAACTCAATGTGTTACTAAGGATACACAAGTAAGGTGACACGATGGGGGGAAAAATCAGTAAATGCAGCGTTGCATCATTGCAAGGATCATGCAGAAGAAAGCACAGAAATATGTGAGGAAACTCTTAACTGCAGGATTTAAGGAATAGAAAGCGCAATCTCAGTTCTTGGGTAATAAAAATCTTTACTCAAACCCAATTAAATAACTCAATGTAACAACTGTAATAAGAGTGTAATAGAAATGAGGATAAAAATGAAGATGGAGGTGGGTGAGTGGGGGGGAAAAGGCAAGACAAGAAATGAATGCACCTGTAAGAAATCTGTGACAGCTTCAGACAGAAACAAATTATCGAGGATAACATATGATAGAGCTAGTTGAGATGGTTTTGACAGACCAGTTAATGTGCTGGGTAGGAAGATTGATAAGATTGTAATTTGAGCAAAAAGGATAATGGGTAGTCATAGAGGAGTTAATTGAATTAGTTAGGAAGGACATGTTATTTTTACAAACGAGGTGGGGTGGGCCTTCACAAAGTTGAACAAAGAAAAGGAATCGTGTGAACAAGTTGAAATGATCGATGAAGAAGTTTTGTTATAGTTGTAGTAAACTGAAAAAGAACAAGAATGAGTGAATGAACTACAAATTGTAATCTTGAACTCCTGCCACTATAATACCGCACTTTTAATACAATGATGGCTAGAAATGAAGAACAGGAACAATAGAGCAGTAGATATATCATACCACGAGATTTTTTATTTGATAATAAATTGCTAATCACTAAAATCTCAGGATACGAAAAGGTAAATATTGGTGACCTTATTAAAGTAGGACTACACCATAATTCCAACTAATACTACTCTCATGCTATAAAGAAGGTTCAAAGGTAGAGTTAAAGCAATAATCAAATAGTCTGTTCTTGATCTGGAAGCATCATAATCAAACAATGTTTACTTTTGCCAACGAAAATTTCAAAAAAAATCCCATTTTTGCACTAGCGGCCAGCAGTAACGGACCACTGAAACAGAAGTTCAAGAATGTCATCTATTTTCTATACATTCAACTTTACAGGAACAGAAGTCTGTTCTTCCTTCCCTTCATCCAACCATAAAGGACAGCATAAGTCCCAACAAACAGTTCTGAAGTAATCTCATTTTAATATTCAGCTACAATTTTTTTTTTCTTTTTAAAATCTTAACAACCGTACAAACATTATTCAATTGCATGCAGGGTCATTGAACCTAATTTCCATTTATCACAACCTTATTATATCCCCAACGCATCTCGTATATATACAGGAGACAAACAAGTGAACAACAATTCTTGACCCAAACTTGAATCTACACGTTGTTGAGTTTGCAGGATTGCAAGATGGAGTTCAGACCTGCATTAAAAAGCCCTGATTCCCATATTCTACTGACTCTTTACATTATGGTAATCTTCACACAAAGAGAAAGGTCAAGATTACAGGTAACACGATAAATTTAGGAACAACTTAAAAGGATGGTATAAGTACAGGAAGTATGGTCATGCATCTGTAATTGCGAATGCCTTCTGAAGTTTTAGCTATAACATCAATTGAATCAGATGACTCAATGCCACAGGAGAAAGAAATTGACATTATATATCTTCTGTGATTGTTTAATTAGTTTTTTGAATACACACCCACTCTCACCCTATATTCATATCAATGAAAGAAAAATGGTGCATGCGGGACTCGATCCTAATCTCTTGCTCACCAGCAAAGAGGCTCACCACTAGATAGTTGTAACACTGGTTGATAAGTTTTTTCTGAATTATTACTTAAACAGTTGTCAGAACAATCTGGAAATACCAGGTACAACTCACTGCTAATTGATGATTATAATTTTGAATGAAAAAAGTAAAGAAGTCATACCTCTTGCTTAGCACGGAAACCCTCTAGTTTATCACTCACAGATAGCTCTGTTAATTTCCGTGTTTCTCTGTCAGAAATTTCAGCAACGAATTAAAAATAATAGAAAGATGAGAACATTAAATCAGATACCGTTTCGGGTTAATTACAGTACACTACCATGAAGTTTTCCTAATTTTTAGTTTATTGCCAAAAAAATTATTTATACTCATATCTACCATTTTCAAGCCTTGTTTACATTGCTTTTTCATATATGTTTTCCAGCATTTTAGGGGAGAAGGTAGTGACAGAATGCTATCACTATCCAAAAAGAAAAGAATGTTATGGTCATTAACTAGAGCTGATATCAGGTCATATCAGGTCGGGTCCTCCACTACCCGGACCCGGTACCTCATGGGTCCAAAATTGGACCCAGACCTGGACTTGCAAGAACCGGGTCCGAGTCCTAGCTAAAAAAAATTACCCGTTAGGTCCGGTAGCGAGGAATAAATATTTGCACTTAAGTATTTTTTCACCCGATACCCTACACTTCCAACAATTTTTGCACTTAAGTACATGAATAAATATTATAATTACACATCTATTCTTCAACAATTACTTTTATATGTATATCCTTATAACCCTATTATTCAAATTCTATATTTTTGGGGTATTTTTTTACGGATCCGGATCCAGGTCTGTTTTGAGCAGATCCGGACCTGACCCTGGACCTGAAAGTGCATCGGATCTTATTTTAGGACCCGGATCCGTATAAATTGGGTAGGTTCCGGTCCAATGCCGGGTCCAGGTCGGGTTCGGGTATCGGGTAAATGTGACAGTGCTATCATTAACTTTGTGCAGGACTTTCGTGCAACTTTTTCAATTGTACTTGCAGATCTTCCTTTCTTGTGGCATGCTATTATTAGAAGAGCCAAAGGAGGAGGTTGGAGAGTACCAGGGAAGAATGTGAGTTTGGCAAGAAGGAGAAAGCAACTAAGGTTAAAGGTGGGGGTAAATGAAGTAGATAGAAGATAATAACTAGAGAATATTTTTTCCTATTTAGTTTAGAATTAGGGGTATAATTGCCCATGATAAATTCTCGTTTTCAGCTAATAATACCTAACGGTTTTTTTAACTCCAAACTGAAGGAAGGTATTAGAAAGCAAGTTCCAAAAAACATAAGGTGTTCATAAGCTAAAAAAATTATAAGGTATATAACTGATGATTTACCCATTTGTTTTTAGGATGTCAATTGCCCGTGGGGCAGTGGTACTCAGCAGCTCAGCTAGTACTTAAAAGAGTAGAACAACAGAAATTTTGTCCCATGGATTCCCACGAAATAATGTTTTAAAAAAAATTAGTATGTAATCAATACTTGGGTCAGATGATGACCAGGTTATCCTAGGTTTACAATAAGACTCAATTAGCCACAATAGCTAACACCTAAAATTCATGTCTTAAAGGAACAATAAACAGGTTTTGGCAGCTCCAATGATGGCCAAGAAACTTACCTACTAATCCAGAATACTTAAGCTACGAAATCAATTGGTCGTATAAGTATAAGATTATTGTTGTATTATGTTGTATGGAGGAAGAGAGAGAGAGCATAGGAACAGTCCTTTTGTGTGTACAGAAAATGAGTACAAAACAGCAATTAAAAAACGATAAACTTACGAATATTTCCTCTTGTGTGTTCCTTCAGGCTCACCAAAATAACCAGGAGCTCCATAAATATCTTGCATCTAGAAAAAAAGGGAAGAGAAATCAAGTTAAAAGACCTATCAAAAGAGTTTATATTGTTATTATTATTGGAGTCATCAAAAGAGTCACAAGTATAAGATTTTACTTAATTCAAGGTGTGCAAAATGCTCTAAAGAGCAAAATCAGATAGCAAATCCAAATAGGAATTCATACTCAAAATAATGACTATTCCCTTTATGGCTTTATATAAATGAGATAACACAGTTCACTCTTCCTTGAATATCCTATGTGAAAACCACCAAGATTGCATCACAACTTAATTTAGGGGGTGTTTGGTAGTTTGCAAGTGCATACTGCAATTGCTACTGCTATTGCAAGCAAAAATTAAAGATTTTCCTCCAGAATTACCAAAACATCCTCTACTTTCAACATAACCTCTGAATTATAGATTACAATGATCATTTCCCTCAAAAATTAACGAGGATATTTCAGTAATTGAGTCAAAGAATTTTAGAGGGAAATTTTAAACTCCCACTTGCAACGGGAATTGCAACTTGCACTTACATGCTGCCGAAGAAGGAGAAACTTTCAAGTGTGGAAGCCATTCTCTTTCAAATCAGCATTATCTATAGTACTATACTACTATATAATATGAGTTTCGGGAATGTTTTCTGAGATTCTGTCTGTCACTTTTTCCCTTGATCATATTTATAAAAACTTTAACTTACATAAATAAAATTACAAAATGGTTAGTTGTCAATTTAACTAAATCTATTAATTTCGGATTACTAGTAATTTACTTGTGTGACGTATTTATAGTACGCATTTACTTTTATCAATTATTTACGTTTTTACTCCAAAGTTCAACTTTAAAACAAAGGTGATTTAAACAATTGCGCAAATTTACAGTTAACAAAGTCTGTTTCAAATTTTTAAGGTCCTTTCTTTAACTAACTGCCTTCCAGAGTTCTATGCAGGAGTCATTCTACAAAATGGTAAGCAATGCAATGGGAGAAGTTGGTGGCAAATTAGCAATACTCTTTGCCTACCAACAATGACATTGTAAGGCTCTTTTACCCTTCATAAGATTTATTATATACATGGGAAGCCTAGAACGATGCATTAGTGAAATGCGTGTAAAAATGAAAACGTGAAATATATACACACACACATATATATAGGGATTAATGGAGGTAAGGTGCCACCGTACCTAAGAATCATACACACTCGCCCATATTTGGAAGAATAGAAAGTAATCAATGCCGTTGAAAATGATCTTCATATTATTAAACATCTGGTGATGCAAAATCACTAGATTTGGACTTTGGACATGTTTTGCTCATCCATGATGTGGGTCTCATTTGTTTGTAGTCATCTAATGGATGAGCAAAAACATGTGCAAAAAATCTAGCGGATTTGGATCACTATGTTTAATTGTTTAATGATATAAAGATCATTTCAACGGCATTGATCGTATTTTTACCGTTCCAAATATGGGTTAGTATGTATGTTTTTATGTAGGGTACAATTATAAATATGTACACACACATATTGGGGAGTGATCATGTGAGACCCTCTTCCTCGTATTTTGAGGCTCCCAATAATACAAACCCCATATCACTATTTATAACAATTTAACTCTGCATAGTAAACTTGCATCTCACATGTGTATTTACTAGTTAATACCAATTAAGGAGTATGTATAATTTCTTTGTTCAAAATTAAAAATACATGTTAGCTTTGGAATAAATCAAAGTTATCAGCTGCCCATGGCATACAATTGCCCAGAAAATAGACCATTAGAATAACTATATCAAGGTTCATCCAGGTCAAGCAATCACTTGTACTTTCACATATTTACATCTAGGAGGTCATCCTGCCAAAAGTTGTTTACTCAAAAGGTGAGATGGTCATCGCTAAATATGCTTTCAAAATTGTCATGGAATATGGACAAATACCAAGGGATCATAGATATGGCAAATACCTGACCTGTGAATGAATATTTAACATCCTACCATCAATTATGCTAAATAATAATCAATAATAAACTGTTGATTTTTTATGAAAGCATATCAATGTAAACTAAACTTTAAAAAAAAATTAACAATGTATTATCCTCTATTTTAACTCTCAAAAGGACACTTCCTTATCTGGGAGAACAATGTCAGGGCACCGCTCACACTCAAATAAAAGATAGTTTTCGGTATTGATCCAAAACTTCCAGCTCATATTTGAGGCCACAACACTCAGGATTCATGTACCAACGCCAAAAAATTGGATAACGGCTTAGTTGGTAGTTTGCATGTTAGATCATGGTCTAGTTGCTTGGCTGTATAACTGCAACACTCAATAAGAATGTCAAATGAAATCATAGCTATATCCGGCTGTATCAAGTAATTATTCAAAATTCTTGCGGAAATAATACTGGGAAAACAATGTCATTCTAAATGAATTTGAGTGGCCCCAACGTCAATTAACCATTCCCATTATTTGTCAATGGTGAATAATTTATACTTGAAGTAACCCTACTTCATAAAATTGGACCAATTATTCTATTTGATGCAATGTGTAAACATATCAAAGCAAAAAAGAAAACTAATGGTGCTGACTTTTTTGCTTGGCATCTTTTCTTCTGGTAACAGAAACAATGAACTGTGTACATATACTGATATTGTTTCCAAAATCAGATAGATGGAAAGCTGAGTGATAGATTTTGTAGGTAAGTATTGAAGTGTATATGTATTTTATCCTCTTTTACAAAACAATTAATACTCTACCACGTCTCCCATAAGAGTTGAGTGGAATTAATCACAAAAATTCAGATTACTTGATAGATGCAACATGAAAGGATGCCAGACTCATTTTCAGTAATATTATCCCAGTACTGCCAGTTCTTTAACCTTATTCTAGAAATAAGCTACACTAAAAGATCTTGAAAGGGGAAATTTTGTATAGGCGTCTAAAGGTGTGGTATCTATGAATGTTGTACATGCACAGATATGTCTGAAATGAAAACATTCAATATTGTTATAGGACATGAGCACTTAAGAATTGAATAGTTGTATTCAAGCATCAGTGAGAAAACAGACTTACCAAATCATGGAATCAAAGAAGTAATATTTACCAGTACAATGAACTATAACATGTTTCAAGCATGTGGCAACTTGACTCACTTGATTATCCAACCACACAAGATATTGCACAACAGCTGCACCATCTCGAATATGCGCATTTCTTAAGCCATCCAACTCAGTAGGATTCTTCGATAAGAAGTCGATAAAAACAAAATTATAAGTATATGAAGTTTTTTCCTAAAAGTACTTCTGAACAAGATAGAAAGGAATCACAAATTACATGAAAAATAAATTAGCAACAACACAGAAAAATGATGATAAATTGAAAATAGTTCAGAACTTCAAACTACAAAAAGCTTCAATTCCATCAAAGATTGTAATAAGAAATAAAATCCTCTTGATAATTTGAACTTCTCGATTGATTGTTTAAGCATCAATGGATACCTTTTACCTCGAAGGTTTTAAAATATATATACAAACAGATACATAGTAAGATGAGTGCATACATTAAAAAAGGGTGCTACCCATTAATTTACCACAAAAAGAAAAGGGGTTATTCCTTTTAAGAACCTCGTTTGGGCGCCTGAGACTTCCAAGCGCTCAAATGGGTTACCTCAATTAACTTTTGGCTAATGCAACCCACTCTAGAAAAACCTCCCATAAGAGCAGACGAATTGCTTTATATTAACGCTGTATGATATATTGTTTCTATTTGGTGCAAGGTTTTAGAACTCAGTTTCGGTATAGGTATCGGTACCTCCAAGATTGATAAGTTTCGAAGAATTTCGGTAGTTTCAGTAGGTAGGTTTCGTTCGGAGTTTTGGTTTCAGTTTTTATTATGTATTTGTAAATATATACATATAAGAATTAAATAAATGGTAGTTTTATTTTTAAGTTGAAGTATAGGGGTCTAAAAAAAATTAGCAAGTGTTTTACATGAATGGGCAAGGTTTTAAAAGTCGGATCGGGATCGGTTAGACCGAGATCAGCGACGGCCGGATCAGCAGGAGTATGAGGTTTTTTGGATCGGGCATTTTAAAATTAAAACAAAATTATCTGATATCTTTCTATAAATAAATTATTTTTAAAAAATGAATAGATAAATTTAAATACTTTTTACAAATTTGATATTTTCAATTACAGACTTAAACATTTTAATTAGTTTCGGAGGGTTAAAAATGTAGAATAAAACTAGAACATTAGAATAGGAAGACCAAATAATACAATTTTATTTATATACTAGGAAAAAATAAAATATAAGCTAGACATTAAATGATGTTCATTGACAATTACATCTTCATTGTTTGAATAAGATGATCCACATGACTAGAAAATTCAAATATTGAACTTTTTTAATCATGGGATCGGTGGTTTCGATTTGCGATCGGGTAGATCCATCTGATCCAATTGCTAACTTGGATGATCCTCGAGTTATCTCACTGATTCCGAGATTTAGGGGTTGTATCAGAGCGGCCCTTGAAAAACGATCCATATCGGCCGATCGGATCAGAATTGGCCGATCTTTAAAATCATGTGAATGGGTATGCGGGTCGGGTTTGATTTAGTTCAGAACTAAACCGAACCATTGTAGGCTAATTATGTTCATTTAATTGGGTCGGGTCGAATATGAATTAGATCTGACCAGCCAAGGGTTTGTATTTGGAAAGGAAACCATAATCCCCTTTTTCATTGCACGCTGCCTCCAAGTAGAGCACTTTTTTCCATCCGATAATGAAAAAGAAAGAAAGAACGAAGAAGATGGAGACATCGCAAGTGAGAAGGGTTCAAAACGATTAAAGGTGAGTGTTTTTCAAAAATTACCACTTATCTAATCCTAATCCTCCATCTTTAATCATCCCCAACCTCAACATCCAATCATTTTTGAGTTTTTTAAACCTTTTTTATGAGTTTCGGCCAAAACCGATATTCATTCCTTTGTTTCGAACAGCTTCCTTCCGAAACAGCCGAAACAGAAACAGATCAGCTGAAACCTCTATCCATGATTTGGTGTACATTCCTTTACTCTTATCCTCTACAAGTTAATGATTCAAATGGTTTGGAAGGAAAATGCTATGTAGTATTGATTGTGTTATATCTCTCATAAGATGCAATTAATTACGTGCTGAACATGAAGTCGGTCAATTCAGCATATTACATATTCGTTGAACTTATCCAACTTTATATACAATGTGGATCGGTGGGTGGATATCTTTCATGGAGTTTACTGTCCGCAATTTATTTTATATGCTGACAATGTCACCCACTATTTATTTTTATGTCCTCGAAATGTCACTCGCTCGGCATATACCCCCTCCATTACATACCCAACATCGCCTTTCCTCAGCTGATTGCTAGAAGCTCCCATACTCATGCATTGCTAATTTCAATATAAATAAATTTGCAACTAATTGACATGTTTCTTTGATTTTGGTGTTGTGGCAGAAATAATGAAATAGCAGCTATTAACTATACTAAAATTAAATATCTAGCTTTAATTTATTTCTATAGTATATCAGCCTCATGGATGGATCCAAGAAACCCAGGTAAGAGCTAGCCTCCTCAAAACTCTTCCCTACCCATCATCTTTCTCTTTGTTCCACTCTACTTATTTAAGAAAATAATTTGTGCAATATGGCAATGTATTAGTTAAGTACTAGTTCATCTGAGAAAAGGGTCAGCCCAAAAGACCTAGCTAGCCCAATAATCCACAGTGTAGGGTTAGGGATTTGATTTTAAAATCTGAGGGCCAGTGTTAGGTCAAAAATTTAAGCCCTCGCAAATTTTGGGTCGGTTTCAAATCCTTGGCAATCCCAATATGACCCTGTTTATTTATCACCCCAAAGTCTAGTAAGGAGAAACTCAATGATGGTGATGGTGACAGTGACAGTGATGATATATTACTGTTCGTTCAAGCACGGAAAGAAGCATGCACTCACTTATTAAATGAGCACGAAAATTGTTTGGGTGCATAATAGCATGTTCTTAGTAGCAGCTTTACCTTGATAGCTTTTGCAAGCGCCAAAGGTGACTGATGCATGAGAACCTGACTGGAATCCAGCTTGGAGAATAGTGCAAGGCAGCAAGAGGTAGGATCAACCCATATTCTACCATTCTTCTCATCTTTCTTGACATCATTATGAGACTCCTCCTCAGGAGCAAATGAATTTGTCAATTTCCCAGATGCTAGCAAGCTTACATCTGAGTCGACACTGTTGTACTCCCGGACATTGATTGCATTCTCAACCATAAAACATTGTGCCTGAACTCGAATTCAACAGGGGAAAGTATAAACAATATATATATATATATATGGCAAACATGGTTATATATTGCATAAGTAGGTTTTTTTCTAAGAAAAGTCGATCTAAATGTGATACTCATATAAGCTCAAGCTATAAATGATATGCCACTGTTACTAACCTAAATTCATTATATTATTATTATCAGTTAGACAAATGTGTATCAAGAAATGTAGAAGTTGTGGAAAGAAGGAACAAAAAGACAACGTCAAATGAGTTGCTCGTTAAACTTATCTTCGAGATATAAATTTTCAAAGAAAATACTAACCTCAGAGCCAACCTTTCTCATATCCACATAAAAATAGGCTGAATCAATTGTTACAATCGCAAATGAGTGAACAACAGGGTTGTAAGATACATCATTTCCTCTAACATTGTACAACCAAGCAACCTATAATTTAAAGAATGAAAATTAAAATATGTAAACATACAAGCCGAAACACTAGTTATCTGCACTTAAGTGAATGGCTGCAGTTACATGAGAAAACGCAACGAAGAAACTGTAGGAAAAAGGTTAGAAAAGGATACCTCATCAAGCGCAGTAATAATAATGCCATAAGCTTTTTCTTGTATAAGTTTTTCCCTTAGATCCTTCAATTTGTCTGATACAGACCGCCCTGCAAACTCTAATGGATGGACAATTACAGGTAGAGTTTCAGCTGGGGGCCTCTCTTTCCATACTTCATCCACCAAATTGGTAGACAACTTTACCATTTTTTGTTGGTTTCTTAAGAAAGCTTGCTCCCATCTTTGAGTAGTTTCAACAGATACACACCATGGGTCAATACCTACAGTCCCCTCAATTGGAAGATTCTGAAGTCACAATAGTAAGATACCAGTAAGCATTGAAATCACCATATATAACACACAACAAAAATATGTTGCACGTGAACTATGAGACTTTCAGAAGATATATACACCGAACTGAAATTGAAAAACTTTATGTATGTAAAGAAAAAATAAGAGAGATATCAACAACTCACGTCAGCTATCCAACTCTCGACAGGTGGATCTTCTCCAATCCGCATAAGCTTCCACCGTTCACTCAGTTGTTGAGTTGCCTGCAAGAAATATCGTCCATCGGTCCACAGCAACGCCTCGTTCATTGTAATAAGAGCCAAACCTATTGAAAGTTTCACGAGTTATTGAAAATATATATAAGATCTTGGGACGACCTACATAGACCCAGGTGGGGTCAGTTGACCACCTTTTTTGAAGTTAGGGGGCTTTCACAAAATATTTATAATTAATAGGGGCCAAGTGATAATTTGACCCCTCACGTCTCATTCTTCCTTCATGTGGCCCCGGTTAAAGAAATACATTTTTTCTTCAAACCATTATTTAACTCTTGAATTTCTCTTGAATTCTTTGGCTAATCATTTATAGACTTTACTCATTTCCTCCAAAATTATTTACAAAACCCTCTTCTATTAACTATATGCAATATCTAAAGTTAATTATGAATGAAATACATGAGCCAAAGTACCCAAAAACAATTCATTTGTTACAAAATGTATTTTATAAGACAAAATACATCTTAATGGAAAATTTGTATTCAACATTATTTCATTTATTTTTTAATTGCCTAATTATATACTTTATCGCTAAAAAAAGGAAAAACTTTCGGAAAATTATAAATGGTGAGGTGTTAAATTCTACATTAATTAATATAATTAATGGACAGAGCTATGGCTGTAATTTTATTTTATTTTTTTACTTGTTTCTCAAATTGAATAGTATATCGACCCCATTTCATAAAGGGTAATGCTGCACCTACTACCAAATTTACTACTTTTTTTTTTACTACCTTAGGTGGTACACTATTAGTGGAGGTTATTGTAGGGTAGGTGGTTGAAACATCCAATAGTAGTGTGCCACCTAAGGGGAGTAAAGAGACAACTAGTAGATTTGGTAGTAGGTGTAGCATTACCTTTCATAAAAGTTCTAGTTCTCGGTCCGCCACCGCCACTGTATAAGATTTTTCTCTCCATATGGATAGTTAATTTGTATTTGGTACGGGAAAAAATAAAATAAATAAAATCACAACTCTATTTTGCCCATCATAACTAGAGTCATCTGAACTAAATTCCACATCCAAACATAACATGGGTATATTCCTCCAATCAATTTTCGGTGGAGTCTCTTTCAACCAGCAGTCACCAAAATTAGATACTACTACAGTTAATGGATCCATTAAAATTGTATTATGCATGCACCTGACTAAAAGGAAACATCAGTACCAGCCCTGGCAGCGAGTTCCTAATTCTAATTGTCCCGACTCTAACCAAGTTCCTTGTAATTAAGTAGTACAATACAACATAGACAGTTAATTGAGGAATTGGATCAGACGGAAAGGAAACATCAGTACCGTACCGGCACTTCCCGTGAAATTCGAGACGAATTGGCGCCGTTTATCTCTTGCCGACACGTACTCGCTCTGCAAAAGCCCAGTACGAGAACAAGATGAGTACATCAAAAATGGAGATCAGATCGGAAGGGGAGGGAAACCCTAAGTCCGGGAGTTGGGCAAAAGAGAGAGACCTGATGGTAGTCCTCGGAAGGGACGATGAGTGCGAGGAGAGGAGGAGAGTGGGAAGCCATTAGCGATCGTAGAGCATCCAGAGGATCTGCCATCATCGGTCTCCCCTTCCTTCGTGTCTGACTGACTACTCTTGGCCTTCCCACTTCGGAGAGAACAATCAATTGTTTCGTAGAGATACGGGAAGCGTAGCCTACTTTTGTACTCCACGGCCGGGTCAGGAAAAAAAGTGGGGCCCACGGGTACTGGTGTATCTATCTCCAAGTTGCAACAGTACATGTGCCTTTTTTTTATTCGGAGTTTTTACGTTTTTCCTGAACTATAAGGTCAATTTTTTAAACTATTTTCCAAACTAAGCCACTTTTCAAACTATTTTTCCTAAGTGAGATGCTCTCCGCCACATCAATTTAAGCCGCAATTGTGAACTGTGGCAGCGGTACAAATGAAGCTGCAGACCCGCAATTTTCAACCGCGGTGATATGGCTAAAAATAGAGTTAAATCAGAATCGTCCAAATTGAACACGAATCTTAAAGCTCGGGAGTAAAATGATAATTTCACCTACAAACGGGCCTGAAATGGGTACTGGGTCTTTTCTCCAAAGACCCAATAGCCCACGAACGGATCCGCCTCAACTAGGTGCGGGTTCCAATCCGCAAGAAACCCAATTCAGCTGGAGAGAATTAGGGTTTATGATTATACTTAATCGACGGCCCTGATTCACTCTATCCATTCACTGGGAAGTAGGGATTCGATCTTATCCCGAAACTGGTCCATAAGGCGGCTATAAATACCCCTCATCCCCCACTGTTAACAGGTAATCAATCTTTTGCCAGTAAAAGCTCATTCATAATCTTTCTGATTACTGACTTGAGCGTCGGAGGGTGCGTTGCCGGGATCAACCCCGGTGTTTCGCACTTTTTGCAGGTCAACGTCGGGAGATAACGTTCAAATTCCAGTGGAAAGGTTCAGGTTCGGCTATTCAACATCCCAAAGAATCCACAAATCTATCTATTTTCCCCCACACCGATTTCAGCGGCAACAGATTGGCGTCGTCTGTGGGAAACACGAATAGCAATCCATTCTCTTCCATCGATTAAGATCACCTCCAGTCATGCCTCCAAGGAAACTGAGATCCAAAGGGTCCAACCGTGGACCCACTCCTCCTCAACCCCAACAGGAGGCTCCCCTCCAAACCGTCCAGCAGCATGAACAACTCCCACCTCAGCCTGATCAGCCCCTGCAGCAGGAGCAGCCTCCTCTTCAGATCCTTCAGCCCCCGCAGGGTCAAGCCAGGCCCCAGAATGCCGGTGCAAGGGCCTCTCGTCCCAACCATCAGAAGCAACCTCTTCACCGTGACCACGTCTCCGTGCACAACCCTTCTACCGATTCAATGGCATCTCACAACCCCCGGCCTTCTGAAGACCTCCGCAATATCCTCATCAACCGGCAGAAAGAAGAGGACCTTCGCCACCGTTTGGATGAAAGGCAGGCCCGTGAGGGAGCCCCCCGCCCGGAACGTCCAAATGAGCGATCTCCTTGTCGCCGCGACCACAGGAGGTCCCCTCCTCACAGAAGGCGGAAACAGTCCCCTGAGTACCATCGAAGAAGGCATCACTCTCCCGTTGGTCGGCAGCCCCCGAGGGACGATAACGGGCCAATCACCCGAGCCGAATTCCAACAATTCTAAGCCACAATCTTGCAAGCCCTCAACCTCCGACCAGACAATAACAACAATGCTCAGAGAGTCCCCACTCCTCCTCCGGTCCAAAGTCCTCGCCATCGGTCCCTAACTCCTCCTCAAGCTCCGAGCTACCGCCATCATATCCCTAGTCCTCGCCATTCCCTGAGCTACCATCGCCGTAGCCCCCGCTCCCCTTCGTACGAAGACGAGTCCATAAACTCACTTGGCTACCGTCGAAGGGATGATGTTATCTATCGTCGTCTCCACGAGATGGAGAGGCGCCTCGGCCAAATAGACAGGGAAGAGGAGATGAGAGGAAGGACCCTCCGTCCAAGCCGATCTCCCTTCTCCCGAACTATCATGGAAGCACCCGTTCCACCGAACTTCAAGCCCCTGCAGTTTGAAAAATATACTGGGGAGTCCAACCCCGTGGATCACATCGAGAGTTTCAAAACTCTCATGATGATCCACCAGGCTTCCGATGCTCTACTATGCAAGACCTTCCCAGCTACTCTGAAAGGTCCGGCTCGGGAATGGTACTCTCGCCTCGCCCTGTCCTCCATCTTCTCCTTTGAACAATTTGAAACCCTCTTCATCACCCACTTCGTAAGTAGCCGTCGCACCGAGAAGAATAGTATTTCGCTACTCTACCTCAGTCAGAAGAATGGGCGAGAAGCTGAGAGATTATGTGAAGCGGTTTACCGCGGAAGCTAGATCCATGGCCTCCCTCGACCAATCGGTCGCTGCAGTAGCCTTCCAGTCAAATGTCCTCAACTCAAGCCTTCGGTCCTCCCTAGCCAAAAAGCCCCCGCAAAACTTCTCCGACCATCTTCTCAGAAGCGATAAGTATATCCGGGCCGAGGAAGCTGAACATCGGCCCACTTTTGAGGGGTCTTCCTCCGGGACCAAGAGAAAGGCAGCTGAAGAAGAGGGAGCTAAGAAGCTCCAAAAGGACAACGGGGGCCAGCGCCGCCCGCTTCCCAGATTCGAGAAGTTTACCCCTCTTAACGCCAACATTTCCACTATTCTAATGGAGGTCGAGAAGGAAGGAGTTCTGCCTCCTGCCCCGAAGATGAATACCCTCGGCAATAAGAGGGACCAAGACAAGTGGTGTCGATATCATCGAGATCACGGCCACGACACCAACGACTGTCGAGCTCTGAAGAATGAAATTGAAGCCCTCATCTAGAGGGGGCAGCTGTCTAAGTTCGTGAGAAAGGACCGAATCGATCTTCCTCCTCCCCCAAGGGGGGCTAATAAGCGTCCTGAGATGCGCAACGAGACTCCCGAGTTCGAAGAGGAACGCATCTTGCACCTCATCCATGGAGGCCCAATGAGAGGAACCTCCAATTCTTCTCGAAAAGCTTTTATTAGGGAAGTCAACTCGGTGCGCAGCATACCCCCTCCCAAAGGCCTCAGAGTTCCGGTCACTTTCTCGGATGAAGACCTGGAGGGTGTCCGAATCCCCTATTGTGATGCACTAGTAATCAACTTCCACATGGCCAACTTCAAAGTGGAGAGGATTCTAGTAGACAATGGTAGCTCTGTCAACATCCTCTTCCTAGCGGCCTTCCGAGGACTCAAGTTATCGCGGGACAGGCTCAAGCCCGCTGGCTACACGCTTCATGGGATCACGGGAGTGTCAGTGACTATCGAAGGGGTAATAACCCTCGACGTAACCGCTGGCAAAACTCCTACTACCCGGACGGAGCCAATGGATTTCACGGTCGTCGACATCCCAGCTGCTTACAATGTGATTCTAGGCCGACCTGGCCTAGTTGCTTTAGAGGCCATCACGTCGCCTTATCATCTTAAAATGAAGTTCCCCACCAAGTCAGGTGTAGGGCCATAGGGAAAGTAAGGGGTAGTCAAGAGATGGCCCGCAAGTGTTACATGACCTCCACCGGGGGACCTGTCCTCTCCCTCGAGACTCTTGAGATTCCCCAGGAGAACGCCTAACCTATGTCCGAACCAGTAGACGAGCTGGAGGAATTGCTATTTTCCGAGCAGAATCCGAACCGCAAGTTCTTCATCAGCAAAACCCTCCCCTCTGCCCTCTATTCCGACATAGTCTAATGCATCAGGAAGAACCATGACCTCTTCGCCTAGTCGGCTGCCGATATGCCAGGAATTTCTGAGGAACTCCTCGTCCAACACCTAAGCGTTGCTCCAGGGTCCAAACCGGTCCAGCAGAAGAGGCGCAAATTTGCCCCCGAGCGCCAGCAAGCCATAAAGGAAGAAGTGGACAAGCTCATCAAAGCCCAGTTCATACAAGAAGTCAACTATCCCGAATGGCTCTCTAATGTTGTTATGGTTAAGAAGGCCAACGGAAGTTGGAGAATTTGCATCGACTTCACGGACCTGAACAAAGCATGCCCTAAGGATCCATTCCCTTTCCCCAGCATCGACACCTTGATCGATGCTACTTCGGGCCATGAGCTGCTGAGCTTCATGGATGCCTTCTCAGGATATAACCAAATCAGAATGTTCCCCCCGGATATCCCGAAGACCTCCTTCGTCACCGATCAAGGACTCTATTGCTACAGGGTAATGCCCTTCGGGATGAAAAATGCCGGTGCGACCTACCAGCACCTCGTCAATAAGGTCTTCCAGAATTAGATCGACCGAAACATGGAAGTGTATGTTGATGATATGCTAGTTAAATGCATCCATGAAGCCAACCATGTTGCCGATCTCCAAGAAGCATTTGATGTGTTGAGGAAGCATGATATGAGGCTCAAATCGAACAAGTGTGCATTCGGAGTCTCGTCAGGTATGTTTCTAGGCATCATGGTCGGTCAAAGAGGGATCGAAGCCAACCCCGAGAAAATTAAAGCCATACTGGACGTGGCTCCTCCTACAAGTGTGAAAGAAGTTTAGAAGCTTACAGGACGCCTCGCGGCCATAGGGCGCTTCCTGTCTAAGTCAGGAGAGAAGTGTCTTTCCTTCTTCAAAGCCCTCAGGGGGGCTAAGGGCTTCGAGTGGGGCCAACAGCAGCAAGAATCGTTCGATCAACTGAAGGCCTATCTGGTCAACCCCCCTCTCCTCAGCAAGCCTATCCCTGGGGAAACACTCTACCTCTACCTAGCTGTCTCCGAGAAAACCCTCAGTGCTGTCCTAGTGAGGGAAGAAGACAAGGCTCAGAAGCCTATCTATTATGTGAGCAAGGTTCCCAGAGATGCCGAGCTCCGCTATTCGAAATTAAAGAAGATAGCATACGCCTTGGTTATGGCAGCCAGGAGGCTCCGCCCTTATTTTCAATCCCACTCGGTGGTCGTTCTCACCGACCAACCGCTTAAGCAAGTCCTACACAAACCCGAGACCTCCGGGCGTCTGATGAAGTGGTCGATCGAGCTGAGTCAACATGACATATCTTACCAGCCTCGGACCGCAATCAAGGCTCAAGCCTTAGCTGAATTTATTGTTGAGAGCACCATCCCGGAGGTTAGTCAAGCAGCAAACGGGCCTCCCATCTGGACAGTATATGTAGACAGGTCCTCTTGCACCGAAGGGAGCGGAGTCGGGGTCATTCTGGCAGGCCCAGATGACTTCGTTTTCCAATACTCCCTCCGCATTAACTTTAAGGCCTCCAACAACGAAGCTGAGTATGAAGCCATTATAGCCGGCCTGGGTATGGCACGCAAGGCAGGGGCACAACGTCTCCGAATATTCAGCGATTCGCAACTGGTCATGAATTAGGTCTTAGGAGAGTACGAGGCGCGAAACGACCGAATGGCTAAATACCCAGCCAAGGTCCAAGGTCTCATGGCTTCATTCGAAGAGGCACAAATTCAGCGGATCCCTGGAGAAGAAAACTCCCAAGCATATGCCTTCTCCAAATTGGCCTCCTCCTCCCTTCAGGGTCTAGAGCAGACCGTCCTAATCGAAGTACTCCTAAGACTGAGCATAGAATAAGAAGCTCCCGACTCAATGGAGTCGCTGCCCGTTCAACTCCAAGACAACTGGATGAAGCCTTTGATAAAGTTCCTCAGGGATGGGGTCCTTCCCGAAGACCCTAAAGAAGCCCGTCGAATCCGAACGAGAGCGGAGCGGTACACCATTGTTGAAGGAGTCATGTACAAACGCTCCTACACCCAAGTAGATGGCAGACCCTACTTGAGGTGCCTCTCCCCGGAAGAAGCCTTGTATGCCTTGCAAGAACTCCACGAAGGCATAGGCGGAGCACATTCAGGATCCAGGTCCCTCGCGAGGAAAGTTATGAACTACGGGTATTTTTGGCCTACCCTACTTCGAGATGCCGAGCAACATGTCCGGCAATGTAGCCCTTGTCACCAGTTCTCCAACATCCGCCGCCTACCCCAAGCACAACTCACCTCTCTCTCAAGCCTGATTCCCTTCGCAATGTGGGGGATGGACTTGTTAGGCCCGTTACCACCAGCTCTAGGCCAGTTCAAATTCCTAGTCGTGACAATCGACTATTTCTCCAAGTGGATCGAGGCCGAACCATTGGTTACCATTACTGAGAACAAAGTGCTGCAGTTCTTCTGGAGAAATGTAATTTTTCGGTTCGGTGTACCTCGGGTCCTGATAACAGATAATGATGGAACACAGTTTATAGGGGCAGCGTTTCGATCTTTGTGTGAAGACCTCGGCATTCAGCAACGCTTCTCCTCCTTCTCCCATCCACAGTCCAATGGTCAAGCAGAGAATGCCAACAGGCAGATCATCTCCGGCATCAAGAAGAGATTAGATAAGGCCGCCAAAGGCTTATGGGCAGAAAAACTTCCTAACGTATTATGGAACTACCGCACTACGAAACGAACCCCCACAGGAGAGTCGCCCTTTAATCTCACCTATGGGTCCGAGGCTGTGATCCCATTAGAAGTTGGTTTGCCATCCCCTCGCCTTATCGCTTATGATGAAGAGCATATTGCCAGAGATCTCCGAGCAAATTTGGACTTGGTTGACGAGCTCCGCGAAAGAGCTTCAATTCTCTAGTAAAGTTATCGGAGAAGAATTGAGCAGGCCTACAACAAAAGAGTTCGTCCCACAGATCTCAAAGAAGGGGATTTAGTCCTCAGAAAGCTAGCTATCTCGTTCCCCAGCCAAAAGAGTAAGCTATACTTCCGAATTGGGAAGGACCGTACAAAGTTTCCAAAGTAGTCCGCCCCGGAGCGTATCGCCTTGAAGATCTTGAAGGCAGAGAGATACCCAGAACTTGGAATGCCGACCATTTACTGAGGTATCAAGAGAGCGCCTGAACGCCTCTCAGAGTACCTTCAAATGTCGAGTCATTCCTATCTTTTTATTTGTGCTTGTTTCTTTATTTTTCCATTGTAATAACGGCTTGCAACTTAGAAGCAGTCGATTAGCAGTTATCAATAAAGAACTTCTTTCCCCTCATAATTCTTTTGTGATTACGTTTATCTCTCTATTTAAAGCCTTTAATTTCTCTTACTCAAACGATGTGTTCGGAGTCCAAAACTTGGCTCGATTCCGCTTCGCAGGCTCGCTCTTAAGCGAGCTAGAAGTGGTTTGCCATTCGGAATCGCTCCCACAACCGTTGAAACTTACTCGAACGACGTGTTCGGAGTCCAAAACTTAGCTCGATTCCGCTTTGCAAGCTCGCTCTTAAGCGAGCTAGAAGTGGTTCGCCATTCGGAATTGGTCCCACAACTGTTGGAATCTATGGCAAGCAAGTTACCAATAGCACCAAACGAATAACAAGTACCGACCAAACATGCCAGCACATAAACGCAAAGGAGTAAAACAAGCTTTCACTTCTATAAAAGTTTAACGTACAAAGGAACTCAAGTTACAAGACCAAAATACTCTACTTCGATAAAATACAAAAGCTTAAAAGAGACATAATTACAACAACTCGTTCAACGCTTCTTCGGGACAGGGACGTTTCGGTTTAGAGACACCTGGGGACGGCGATGCCTAACCTCGACTCAAATCCAGACCAGCAAACTGAGACGCCTCTTCAGCACTGCCTCTGACGGTAGCCCCAACCGATGCGCCGCTCGACAAAGCAGCCACACCACTTTGAGCGTCAACCGGGCTCTGCCTAACAGCAGGCGAGCGAGTTGCAAGCTCGTAAAACAAGATTCCTCTCTCGCTCTCTTCACGAGTACACGACGTACTTCTGACGTTAATCCGTTCAGGTTGAGGTTTGAGTCGAGCGACTTCCTCCTCGAGCTCGACAATTCGATCCTTCAGAGAGTCGTCCTTCATGGCTATTTTAAAGCGAGGAAGCCGAGCAGAGCCTGCGACGCCAGAACTGTCGGCTATAACTCGACGGAGATGAGTAACTTCGATACTCTTGTCGACCGTAACCCTCCCCAACTCGTCAACCTTTGAGGTCAACTCGTCGCGCTCGACCATCAACTTGCCCACTGCCTTTGTTAATTCTTCTTCCTCCACCGAAAGCTCTTCTTCTACTATCTGCAAGTGTCGGATCTCAGCTAACAGTTCACCTTTATCCATTAAGACATCAGACAGCGCCTTCCGAAGCAACTCCACCTCTCTTTCGAGAGGAGCTTCTCGAGCTTGTTTCTTTAGTTGCTTCAGCTCGGAAAGGCACTTCGACAACTTTAACTTGAGTTGCTCTCGATCCAACTCGCTCTTGAGAAAACACTCTCTACTGCGAGAGAGGGCCAACTTCGTCGCTTCCAAGTCAGCTCGAGACGAACAGATTCAGCTACAGCCTCGTTGTGCGGTGCCGCTTGACAAAATATATCAACGCTAAGCTCGTGCAACACAGCTAAACTTCAAAGCAAAAGTTGCTAACACTTGGCAAATCGTCAAAAGAAGTGCTCAACACTTAGTCAAATTTCAGAAAGATTTCAAGTCAAAATAGACTCCAATACTTAGCAAGAATTGCCAAAACAAGAGTTTCATTTATATCAAAAAAACGGTGGCCAATCCGCTACAAGGCAGTACATGAAGAACAAAGAAAAAAAAATGTACCAGAGCAAGAAGATCAAGGGTCCACCTTGAGTGGTAGCTCGGGAACGGGCACCTCGGTAGACGGCCCCTCGTCCTCCGCCGCTCCGGCTCGGGGGTCGGCCTCGACCTGGTCACCGCCTTCCTCCACCACAATGGGCTTGGGGTCGGCAGGAGCATCATCACCTTCTTGGTCGTCCCCCTCCTCTCTATCGGCCCCTTCCTCCTCTCCTTTGGCTTCTTCCTCGGCGTTCGGACCTCATAGCCTGTACCCCGATCTATCAAAGCTGGGGACCCGAGCCTCGACGTGCTCGAGCGTGGTGGCGTAAGATTGCTCCATGTTGGCCGCCATGTGCTTCTTGGCCTCAACCTCAATCTCCGCCCTCGCCGTCTCCACGGCCTCAGCTTGTTGCCGCTTCACTGCCTTCAAGGCCCTCGCCGCTTCGACCCTCTCCACGGCTGCCTTGGCAACCTCCGAAGTGAGTTTCTCCTTCGCATGCTCCAGAGCCACCTCAAGGTCGGTGACCTGGGCCGCCAAAGCGTCCGAGCGGCGCTGCTCTGCCTCAAACTGCTTCACTGTCCTCGCCCTCTCCGCTCTGTCTTTATCACAAGCGGCCTTCGGTTCCTTCTCTTGCTCGGCATACTGCTCGAAAAGGTGGCTGAAGTGACATGTGGCCTGCAAGAAGAAGCAGTTAGAACACGCCATAAAGCCGAACTAAAGACTTGGAAAATTTTCGAGAAAATATCAACAACAACTGAGAAAACTTACCGACATGAGCGACCGAGCTATTTCTAGGGCATCGTCGCCCATTATCCCCGCCTTCAGAGCGGCTCGGTCCTTCGGGGTCAGGAGATGGCGAAGAGCCTGCATACTCATCCCCGAGTCCCCCAAGAAGCTGTCATGGTTCATCACCCACTAATCGGGGACGAACAACTTCTTGTGGGCCTCGGTCAGTAAGGCCTCAGCCTGCTCGGTCAATGGCGGGGCCTCGAGCGCCAGTGCCGCCGAGACGGAGAAGTCCTCGCCCGAAGGAGCAGAGGGGGTCGGGAGAACAACGCCAACAACCGAGGACGATCGCCGAGGAGAAGTGGGGACGACGGTTCCGACCACGGTCAAAGGCGCCTTGGTTGGTCGGCCAGAAGTGGGACCAGCGCTCATCCTCTTCCTCTTCTTGGCGTCGACGGCCTTGTTTCGTTTGGCCATCATCGCCTTGAAGTCCATGTTTGGAGCCTCTATTGATGTAAAAGAAAAACAAGTTAGAAAAAACACAAGGCATTAAAAAAAAGTAAAGCAAAAAGAGAGATGTCCGGAGCGTACTCGGGTCGATCGGACCGAGGCCCGACCTGCGAAGCACCTCCTCGGTCATATCCCTCCAACTCAACATCGGAAGACTGATCAGCTTCGCCGCCACCTCTGCCTCGGTCGGGGTTAACACCAGCTCGGCCTTTGCATACTTCGGCACATCCTCCTTCCATCAGGTCGGGAAGTCCCATGCCGAGGGGCCCTTGATCAGAAAGAACTTCCCCTTCCACGACTTTATCCAGTCGGGGTTCTCTATCAGCTTGACGCCTTTTCGTGGCGAGAGATAGTAGCGGGGCTCGGTCTTACTCATCCTGTTGATCCGATACAAACCCCGAAGGATGACGAGCTGTGGCTCCACCTTAGCTGTTCGGCATTGGAGCAGAAATCCAAGCACATGTCGCCACGTGTTCGGCATGAACTGAATAGGACTCAGTCCAAACCACCGGAGGACTTCGGTCACGAAAGGATGCAGAGGAAAGCGCAGACCGACGTTCAACGCGTCGTAGGCGAAGACACAAGCATCCGGCGTGAAGGCTGTGCACGCTCGCACCCCGGGGCCGGGGAGAATCAGTGTGTACTCCGGGGGAATGGTGAAACCCTTCCGAGTCCGAAGTAGGTCTCGTTCGGTTAAAACTGAAGGGATATCATCCACCTCGGTAACTTCCCTCGGATCATTCTCCTTGTAGGCTTCCGAGCGACCGTAGACAGTCTTGGTCAGCAGCTCGCCGCTGTACTGCCTTATCCCCCCATGGCCGGACAACACGGTCGGCAGCCGACCCAACTCGCCTGCTCCTCTCACTGTTTCCACCACCATCTCAACGATCGACGATCGAGCCATTACCTTCCCCTTCTCCTCGGCTGCCGATGACCCAACTATCTCCTTCCCCTTGCGTCTACTAACCACCTCTCTCCTCTCCTCGTTGCTCCGACCCCCCAAGGAGGATGCCTCGCTACCCGAGGATACTCGTGACATATCGTACAATAAATATGTTAAGTTAAACAGACTGACCTTGATGTGACGTTTACGATCAGAGAAAATTCGCCAGAAATTGCCTGGCCTTCGCGACAGCTAGCACAACCGCCCTTAAGCTCAAATCCCCGCTAGCAGAGCAACTCGAGAGCAAAAGTAAAATTTGGAGAGTGAAAAGTGAAAGAATGAGATAAGGGGTGAGGGGGTGAGAACTTATAGCCAAAGAGGCAACTATTGGGTTTTTGTAATGCTTGGGGGCCTATTAAGGAAGACTAAATGACAGAATGAAGAGGAGCGGCGAAGGCAACGATTCGACCTGGCCACACGGCTCGTACCGAGCTGAGCCACCGAGACACTCTGCCGAGCTACCGGGGCACCGACCTCCGCATTTGGAGAAAAATGCCGCCGAGCCACTCCTACCGTCAGATTGTCTCAAAATTCTTATCGAAACATGATGAGCGACTCAGATCACGCCACGCCCACAAAACGACAAGATAACGTTTTCTCGTGATCTGAACCTCCAACCTCGTGATCCGCGCCATGACGAACGCTCCGGATCTAGCCACGTGGCTCAACGGCTCGTACTGAGCCGAGCCACCGAGACACCCTGCCGAGCTACAGGGGCACCGACCTCCACATTTGGAGAAAAATGCCGCCGAGCCACTCCTACCGTCAGATTGTCTCAAAATTCGTATTGAAACATGATGAGCGACTCAGATCACGCTACGCCCACAAAACGACAAGATAACGTTTTCTCGTGATCTGAACCTCCAACTTCGTGATCCGTGCCATGACGAATGCTCCGGATCTAGTCACGTGGCTCAGCAGCTCGTACTGAGCCGATCCACCGAGACACCCTGCCGAGCTACCGGGGCACCGACCTCCACATTTGGAGAAAAATGCCGCCGAGCCACTACTATCGTCAGATTGTCTCAAAATTCGTGTCGAAACATGATGACCGACTCAGATCACGCAACGCCCACAAAACGACAAGATAACGTTTTCTCGTGATCTGAACCTCCAACTTCGTGATCTGTGCCATGATGAATGCTCCGGATCTAGCCATGTGGCTCAACGGCTCGTACTGAGTCGAGCCACCGAGACACCCTGCTGAGCTACTTGGGCACCGACCTCCACATTTGGAGAAAAATGCCGCCGAGCCACTCCTACCGTCAGATTGTCTCAAAATTTGTGTCAAAACATGATGAGCGACTAAGATCACGCCACGCCCACAAAACGACGAGATAATGTTTTCTCGTGATCTGAACCTCCAACTTCGCGATTCGTGCCATGACGAATGCTCTGGATCTAGCCACGTGGCTCAACGGCTCGTACTGAGCCGAGCCACCGAGACACCCTGCCGAGCTACCGGGGCACCGACCTCCACATTTGGAGAAAAATGCCGCCAAGCCACTCCTACCGTCAAATTGTCTAAAAATTCGTATCGAAACATGATGAGCAACTCAGATCACGCCACGCCCACAAAACGACAAGATAACGTTTTCTCGTGATCTGAACCTCTAACTTCGTGATCCGCGCCATGATGAACGCTCCAGATCTAGCCACGTGGCTCAACAGGTCATACTGAGCCGAGCCACCGAGACACTCTGCCGAGCTACCGGGGCACCGACCTCCACATTTGGAGAAAAATGCCACCGAGCCACTCCTACCGTCAGATTGTCTCAAAATTCGTGTCGAAACATGATGAGCGACTCAGATCACGCCACGCCCACAAAACGACAATATAACATTTTCTCGTGATCTGAACCTCCAACTTCGTGATTCGCGCCATGATGAATGCTCCGAATCCAGGCACGTGGCTCAACGGCTTGTACCAGGCCGAGCCACCGAGACACCCTGTAGAGCTACTGGGGCACCGACCTCCACATTTGGAGAAAAATGCCGACGAGCCACTCCTACCGTCAGATTGTCTCAAAATTCATGTCGAAACATGATGAGCGACTCAGATCACGCCACGCCCACAAAACGACAAGATAACATTTTCTCGTGATCTGAACCTCTAACTTCGTGATTCGCGCTGTGATGGACGCACCAGATCCTGCCACGTGGCCCACCAGATCGTCCCGAGCTGCCGAGCCATCGGGGCACTCTGCTGAGCTACCGAGCAACTGTAGCCGAGCTACCAGGATACCAAAGAGTTAAAGCCGAGCTGCCGAGCAATCGAGCAGCTATAGCCGAGCTACTGACGCACCGACCCTCACATTTGAAGAAAAATGACTGCCAAACTACCCCAACCGTTGGATCGTTTTAAAAGTCGCGCTAGAACATGATGAGCGGTTCAGATCACGCCACGCCCACAAAATGACAAGATAGCATTTTCTCGTGATCTGAACCCCTATCCTCGTGATTCGCGCCATGATGGATGCTCCAGATCTTGCCACGTAGCTCGGCAGCTCGTAATGCGCCGAGCTACCGAGCTACCGAGGAGGATCGGCCGAGCTACCGGGGCACCGACCTCCGCAAGCGGAGAAAAATGCCGTCGAGCTACTCTGGCCGTCCGATCCTCCAGAAGTTTGCACCGCTGGCTGATGAAAGGCCCAGATCGTGCCACGTCATAAATCAGAATAAAAAATAATTTTTTATTTATTAAATTCGAATTATTTATTTAAAAATTGTGAAAAAAATGATTAAAAATTCAGAAAAATTAATTAAAAATTCTAAAAAATAATTATAAATTTGGTAAAAAAAATTTGAACCCCTGGGTAAATAATTATTGCTTAGAATAATTAATTAAGGCCACCGAACAATGAATCACTGCTTCGCAAAATTAAATAAATGGTCCGAAAAATAGATAAAAATTAAGAAAAATCACCAAAAGTCCAGGAGAGCTCAAGAACAACCTTGAGCGCGCAACAAACTCTGAAGATCACCATAATACCTCACATAGGGATT
This sequence comes from Hemerocallis citrina, assembly GCA_017893485.1. NCBI lineage: Eukaryota > Viridiplantae > Streptophyta > Magnoliopsida > Asparagales > Asphodelaceae > Hemerocallis > Hemerocallis citrina. Next base: position 304,437,923 of record CM030360.1, read on the forward strand.
CGACACCCCTCATTTGGACTCCGATACAACTCCGCAGGGCATTTAAAATAGTAAAACTACTCCTTAAAGGCTGATCAAACTCAATCTTCGGGAGTGGGGGGCTCGTGATATGGCTAAAAATAGAGTTAATTCGGAACCGTCCAAATTGGGAACGAATCTTAAAGCTCGGGGTAAAATGGTTGTTACCGCTAAATCTGGTGTGGGGGCAAATAGATAGAATTTATGGATTCTTTGGGATGTCGAATAGTCAAACCTGAAACCTTTTCACCGGAGTTTGACCGTGATCTCCTGCCGTTAACCTGAAAAAAGTGCAAAACATCGGGATTGATCCCGGCGACGCACCCTCCGACGCTCAAGTCAGTAATCAGAAATATTATGAATGAGGTTTTACTGGCAAAAGATTGATTACCTCTTAATGGTGGGGGATGGGGGGTATTTATAGCTGCCTTAGGGACCAATTTCGGGATAAGATCAAATCCCTACTTCCCAGTGGATGGATAGAAGTGAATCAGGGCCGTTGATTATGTATAATCATAAACCCTAATTCTACCCAGCTGGACCGGGTTTCTTGCGGGTTGAAACCTGCACCCAGTTGAGATGGATCCGTTTGTGGGTTATTGGGTCTTTGGGAAAAGGACCCAGTACCCTCTTCAGACCTGCTTGTAGGCAAAATTACCATTTTACCCCTGATCTTTAAGATTCACGCCCGATTTGGATGGTTCCGATTTAACCCTGTTTTTAGTCATATCACGAGCCCCCCACTCCCGAAGACTGAGTTTAATCAACCTTTGAGGAGTAGTTTTATTGTTTTAATGGCTTGCGGAGTAGTATCGGAGTCCAAATGAGGAGTGCCGAATCTTTGTATGAGGTATTATGGTAAATTTCGGAGCTAGTTGCATGATGAACCAAATATTATTCACTTTTAGGAGCAATAATCTTAAGGCAATTGAACATTTAAATGCTCTATATGTGGTATTTACGCTTCTTTTCTCTTTTTCCATAGGAAACAGCCTAAGACAGCAAAACGAAGCAGATTCAGGATTTTAAGGATGAACTCAGAATATTACAGAGCATCAGTCGACTGATTCGTCCACACAGGCGACTGGACAGAGTAATCAAGTTTACGCAGATGTCTCGGCACAGTCGACTTACTCCACACCAGTCGACTTGGCTGATCAATGATGAAATCTACATGTCTCGACACAGTCGACTTACATCCAACACCAGTCGACTGGTACGCGGCGAGTCAGAAGATAAGAACAGATGCATCCTCATCCAAATCCGAATCAACATCAAGTTATCCAAACCCAGATGTTTTCTGCGAATAACAACTTCTCAAACAATCAAAGCAAGAGCACGTGGTGAGCAGATAAGGAAGGAAAGAAGAAAAAGAGAAAGATATAAAAACACAGATCAAGATAAGGAAAGAAATAACAAAAGAAGAGGACTTCTCTGCAAAAAGTGGCAAACCCTAATTCTCTTCTCTTGTTCTATAAATACCAATCAAGAAAGAAGGGGGCTCTATCTCTATCTATCTCTCTCTCGAACTAGAGGAGGCCGGATCCATCATCAAGAACCGCTCGTCGACAGCAAGCATCAAGAAGGAGAACAAGACGACTACTGATTGGGCTCAACGTCAACATCATAAAAATCAGTGTTCTTCTGTTCTTCCTTTAAGTCTTATTTTCTATTGTAGTCATGAACTCTATTACATTAATCAATAAAAGTTTTATTATGTGGAACTAATTTCATAGTTGGGTAGATTGAAACCGTAGTTATGTAATGCTTATATTCTTCTGAATACTACTCTCTTACTTATTGATTAAACCTGAGTGAATTGGAATAGATTTATAATAATCAAACTAGTTCAGAATCCAAAGGGCAGTCGACTGAAGTGACAGCCAGTCGACTGGTCCGAATCTGGGATTATAAGTTTGTGCAGTGTAGATCTGAATCTGTTAGATGAGCATATTGAGACAACCCGTATCTCGTGTTCATAACTTGTAACAAGGGAATCCTTGGGGGTTCTTGGTTTAATCAACTTAAGGGATCTAGATCTGATACCAATTTCTAGGACCTTGAGTGTTTGTTCGTTTCCACTGTTCTTATGTTTTCTTTAAGTGCAACTTAGTAGATACCATGCTAAATACTTAAGGAAAGAAACGAATTAGAGTAGATACCATGCCTAATTCTTGGCCTAGGGAAACATTACTTTAAGGAGTAGATACCATGCCCTTAAAGAGAACAAACATGAGTAATGGATGTAGTATATGACTCAGCATTACTGACTATTGGTGGAGATCAAAACCCAACTACTTTAATAGAGATTTGTGACTCAACTTGTGATGCTACTTATTTAGATTTTTATCTTTTCATTTCTTTTAGACTTTTAGATCAACTCTTTAAAGATTCTGTTTTCTATTTTATTGATTAGTAAGTTAGAATCTACAATCTCTGTGGGATCGACCCTTGCTATTGCTACGCTTCTATAAACGATTCGTGCACTTGCGAGGTTTTAATTTGTGTCTAGTTTATCTATATATTTAGGTATCTAGATTGCACAACAAGTTTTTGGCGCCGTTGCCGGGGATTGTTTAGTATTTTAACTTACAAATCAGTAAAATCTTTTTCTTTTTCTTTTATTTTATTTCTTCTTTTTCGTTTCTAACATTTTCTTTCAGTTTACTTTCTGCACAAACAGGGTCAGATCAGTCGACTGTCTCCAAGGACCAGTCGACTGTCTCCAAGGACCAGTCGACTGCACAGCGAAGAATTCCAAAAGCAACAATGGGTGAAAAAGTATTAAATCGAGTACCAATGCAAGACAAATTCATTCCAAAGAATATTGAGCAACCGTCTTGCATAGTTTTTCAACCCAAAGTCACAAGGAATATGCATTTATCTCCTCAATTGCTCAGCATGGTGCCCCACTTCAATGGTAGACACGACGAAGATCCGCATCTACATCTACAAGACTTCTTTGATCTTTGCAGGACACAAAGCATCCAAGGACTTACCCCTGAACAAATCAGGTTAATCTTGTTTCCTTTTTCTTTAAAACTTAATGCTAAGTTGTGGTATAATTCTTTGGAACCAGGATCAATTAATTCATGGGAGCAATTGGCAACAAAATTCTTGAAAGAGTTCTTTCCGGCCCAGAAAACCAGACAACTAAAAAGGGAGATTCTACTTTTCCAACAAAAAGATGGCGATTTGTTTTTCGAGGCGTGGAAGGACTTCAAAAACAAGCTTTTCAAGTGTCCTACGCATAACATACCTAAGGATGACCAGGTACAATTATTTTATGAGGGCTTAAATGATGCTAACAAAGCAATTGTAGATGCAGGATGCAATGGAATGTTGATGAGGAAGAGTGCTGAGGAGGCCATAGAGTTATTTGAAGAACTCAGCGAGAACTCACAACAATTCTCCACAAGGAGGGGTCTTTCGAAAAAACAGAGAATATACGAAATTTCTCATAATAATAACATGCAATTAGAAATGGAAACCATGAACAAAAAGATTGATATGCTTGTAAATTCAACGTTGGGTGGCGTAAAAAACCAACCAAAAGAAATTTGTGCAAATTGTTTTCAATCTAACCATACAACTAATTCATGTCCCATATTTTCTTTCGCAGATCAGGAGCACACAAACTACGAAGAACAGGGAATGTACCCGCTCCAGAACAATTTTTTTTCAAACACGTATAACCCAGGGTGGCAAAACCATCAAGGCAATCAATTCACACCAGGGCATACGCAGCAATTCCAGGGTGGGAATGGGTATGATAGGCCAGAACAAGAAAAGAATAAGTTGGATTTCGAGTCCACTATACTTCAATTACTCCAACAGCAACAACAAACAAGCGATCAACAAGGAAAGGCCATTCAAAAATTGGAATTTCAAATCGGTTAAATTGCTACAGAGTTAAGTGAAAGAAAGGCAGGAGAATTCCCATCACAAACCATACCCAACCCTAGAGGACAAGAACAGCTCCAATCAAGGACAACACTTGAGGAAGAGATTGAGTTTACAATGTTTGATGCACCACAATTTCCACACGATGATCATGAATGTTGTAATGTTGATGTGGTTCAGGAAATTTGTGACCAAACATTTCAGGAACATAGTGTTGATCCATTACAAGGAACAATTTACATACCCTCTAACATTATCTCATGTTGAACAGGAATATGATGATCGGAGGATTGCAGAGACACTACATCACCTTGAAACTCCAGAGTCATTTTCAGGTAAGCTTGCACCTGCATTTGAAAATCTGTTATCTGATAACACTTGTGTTTTCCAGGATAAGTCGACTGGTGATCAAGCCAAGTCGACTGGTGAACAGGCTGAGTCGACTGGTGAACAGGACAAGTCGACTGGTGAACAGGGCAAGTCGACTGCTACTAGGCAACCAGACGTGGAGCTGAAGTCGACTGCTACTAGCTATCGTGTCGTTTTGTGGTCGTGGTCCAATCTGAGCCGTCTGATCAAGATCTTGCACGATTATTGAGGAGAAAGTTGTTTTTCTCCAATACGCAGCTCGGATTGCCAGTCGCTCGGATTTGGGTTCCGAGGGACGTGGGGCGATCCGAGGTGTTCCTTGATAGCTCGGCAAAGTGCCTCGGCGGCTCGGAGCTAGAGGCACAGCAGAGCGGTGTGGCCCAGTCTGAATCGTCGTCACTCTTACGAACCGTCGCCGCCCTTCTCTACTTTGTCGTTTAGCCTTCTTTAACGTCTTGAGGTGGGCCTAAGAGTCGCAACTCTACATTACAAAGCCCGAGAGTCGTTTATTTTACTATAAGTTTTCACCTCCCCCATCTTTTATCTCATTCTTTCACTTTCACTTTCGCTTTCACTTTTACTCTTTGCTAGCGGTGTTTTTGCTCTCGAACGGCACTACTAGCTTTTGTGGCGAGGCGAGTTCGAATTCCAGCTATCTTTTCCGGCCATTCACGTGACTTCAAGGTTAGTCTTTTCCCCTATCTTTGAGAATGACTAGAATATCTTATGGGGATGAGACCTCCACCTCGGACCAAGACTCCAGCCGAGCGGTGGTAGTGAAGCCGAGGAAGGGTAAAGAAGTGGTGGATCCGGTCGGGGTGTCGACGATAGTTGAGACTCTGAAGGGTGCAGGAGAGTTGGGTCAGCATCCGACCGTTCTATCTAGTGTCGGTGGAGTGAGGAGTTACTCCGAGGACATCCTGAAGAAGGTGGTGCATGGGATGGGTTTGGCGTATGAGGAGAACGACCCAAGGGACCCCTCTGAGGTGGATGAGATCCCCTCAATCTTGACCGAGGCAGATCTGCACCGGATTAGGAAGGGATTCCGCATCCCGAAAGAGTATGTCCTACTACTCCCTGGTCCGAGTGTCCGAACGTGTACGGGGACTTCGGCTGACACTTGCGTCTTTTCCTACGACGCACTGAATGCCGGTTTTCGGCTGCCACTGCACCCCTTTGTGGTCGAGGTGCTGCCCCGTTCAGTATATGCTGAACATGTGGCGGTATGTCATTGCCTTCGTCCTTCAGTGCCAAGCGGTCGGCGCGCAACCACAGCTCGTTCTTCTTCGGAGCCTCTATCGCATCTGCTGGATGAGCAAGATGGAGGATCGGTATTATTTGTCGCCGAGGAGGGGTGTGAAGTTGATGGAGAATTCGGACTCGATCAAACACTGGAAGGAGAAGTATTTTCTCATTCGTGGTCCCGAGCCGTGGGTCTTCCCGACGTTGTGGAAGGACGGGGTGCCGAAGTGGGCAAAGAAGGAGCCCGTGTTTACTAGGGAGGAAGAAGAGGTGGTGGCGAATATCCTCGGACTTCCGACCCTTAGTTGGAAGGATATCACCGATGCAGTCTTGTTCGGTGGGGGTCTCAGTCCGATTGACCCCAGTACACTCCCCTTCTTTTTGTTTCTTTGCTTTTCTTATTGTCTTTTACTATTAGTTATTTTCTCTAACTGTTTTGCTCGGTTTTTTCTTCTTATGCAGAGAGCCCGGGCATGGACTACAAGGCATTGATGGCCAAGACTCGCGCGGCGAAGGAGGCAGAGACGAGAAAGAGGAAGAGGACCACGGCGGGGCCTCATCCTGGCCGAACGGTGAAGGTCCCCTCGGCACGCTCGGCACCTTCGACCATCGTGGAGCCACCTCGGCACGCTCGGCACCTTCGACCATCGTGGAGCCAATGACCGAGGACCCTTTGGAAACGCCCGTTCAAGCCCCTCCAATCGATGCCCCGGTTTCGTCGAGCGGGGCGTTCACTGCCGGCGCAGCTCTGGCATTGGAGGTGCCGCTACTCACTGCCGAGGCAGAGAGGATCCTGACCGAGGAGCACAAACGTCTTTTCGTCCCCGACTGTAGGGTTATGAAGGTGGACCGATTCCTCGGTGATGGGGGATATGCATGCAGGCGGTGAAGTACCTGCCGACCCCGAAGGATCGCGCCGCGATGAAGGCCGGTGCCGTGGGCGACGGTGCCCTACAGATTGCTCGGAACACTATGTCGGTGAGTATGAGTTAAATATGCTAACAAGTTAAAAATTTTCCAAGTTTTTTCATTCGGTTCTAATCGTCCCTTTCCCTTCGTTTTGTTTGCAGACCCTCTGCCACTTCAGCCACATGCTCGAGCAGATTGCCGAGCAAGAGAAGGAGATGAACCTGGTGAACGATGAGGAGAGGTCGGAGCGCGCCAAAGCGGTCAAGCTATTCGAGGCTGAGCAGCAACTCTCGGCTGCGCCTGCGGCCGAGGTGGAGACCCTCGAGACGAAGCTCGCCGAGGCGTTGAAGAACTCTGCAGCCGAGACTGCTAAGGTTGAGGCGCTGGAGAAAGAGAGGGCTCGGCTCGAAGAAGAGTTGGCCAAGGCCCTGAAGGCGTCCGAAGAGGCCCTGAATGGCCAGGCGAAGAAGGTAGCAGAGGCCGAGCAGGCCGTTCGGGACGAGGCCGAAGCCCACATGATGGCCAACATGGAGGAGGCTTATGCCCGAGCGCTGCAGCATATGGCAGCCCGTATCCCCGACTTTGACAGCTCTTCGTACAACTTTTACGATCCCGTGGACGGCGAGGAGCAGATTCCGCTGGCGGAGCTCGAGCCCGGGTCGGAGGGCGGTGATGCCGAGGACGAGGGAAACGTTGAAAGAGCGATCGTCCATGTGCCGAGAGATGATGCCTCGGAGCAGCGCCATGAGGTGGCCCATTGACTTAGTCACCTCTTTTCTTGTTGTTTTTGTTTCTTCTGTTTTGTTGTAACGCCGAACTGCGGACTGGCCACCGCTCTTATATACCTTTTGAATTTTAATGAAACGACTGACTTTTTGAGACTTTGGCCAAGTGTTTGAGATTTCAAGTGCTATGTTGTGAACGTCTTGTTATTGAAAATTTCTTTAAGTGTTGAAAACACCTTTTGCTCTTCGTGTTGATAACGCAAGTGTTGTGAACACTTTGAGAATTTTGCTAAGCGTTGAAAACACCTTTTGCTCTTTGTGTTGATGTGTTTTCGCTTTTCAGGTTGAGTCGAGTTCAGCAGCTGAAACCTCTCGTCTTCGCGCTGCCTTGAAAACAGCGAAGCTGGCCTTCTCCCGCAGTCGAGAGTGTTTCCTCAAAAGCGACTTGGATCTAGAGGATCTCAAGGCAACGTCGAGAGAGTATCTCTCCGAGTTGAGACAACTAAGGAAACGAGCTCGCGAGGCTCATCTTGAAGGTGAGGTGGAGTTGCTTAGGACGATGTTGTTCGACGTTGAGAGGGAGAAAGGTGAACTACTGACGGAGGTTCACCATTGGAAGATAGCAGAAGAGGAGCTTTTGGCAGAGGAAGATGAGCTAGCAGCTATGGTGGGTAAGTTGATGGTCGAGCGTGACGAGTGGACGGTGGAGGTCGACGAGTTGAAGAGGGTTACGGTCGATAGGAGCATCGAAGTTACCTATCTTCGTCGAATCATCGCCGACAGCTCCGGCGCCGAACGGTCTGCTCGGCTTCCTAGCTTCAAGGTAGCCGTGAAGGACGACTCTCTGAAGCAACGTATCGTCGAGCTAGAGGGGGAGGTTGCTCGCCTAAAACCCCAATCGGGACCAGTCAACGTCAGAAGTACTTCGTGTACCCGGGAAGAGAGCGAGCGAGGGATTTCGTTCTATGAGCTTGCGACTCGTTCGCCTGCGGCTCGGCAAAGTCCTGGTGATGCCCAAAGTGGGGTGGCTATCTTGTCGAGCGAATCCTCAGTCGGCGCAACGTTGAGAGACACGACTAAGCTTGCTGGCCTAGGGACCTCAACGAGTGCGGGATCGCAACGACAAGGTGTGTGCCGCCCCTGCCTGTCTCTCAAGAGGAACATCCCTCTTCCTAAGAGTTGTTGAAGTAGTCTTGTAATTTTAGCTTTTCGAACCTTGTAGCTCGTCGTAGATAAGAGTAGCTGGTCTTGTAATTTGAGTATCTTGAACTTTAAACTTTTATAAAAGTGAAAGCTTTTTTCACTCCTTGTGTTTGTGCTGGCGTGTTCAGTGGATCTTTTGTGGTTGTAAGAGTGTTTCTGAAGGGCGGACCATTTCTTGCTCGCTTACGAGAGAGGATTATAAGTGGGGTCTTGCCAAACCTTGAACTCCGAGGGATGCAACTCTATCTGAGGTGTCTATCTGAAGGTTTCGCGTGGATCTCGATGTAAAAGACGGTGTGGATCTCGAGAAAATGCTATCTTGTCGTTTTGTGGTCGTGACCCAATCTGTGTCGTTCATCATAGCACGGATCACGAGGTTAGAGGTTCAGATCACGAGAAAATGCTATCTTGTCGTTTTGTGGTCGTGACCCAATCTGTGTCGTTCATCATAGCACGAATCACGAGGTTAGAGGTTCAGATCACGAGAAAATGCTATCTTGTCGTTTTGTGGGCATGGCATGATCTAAGCCGTCTGGTTGAGATCATGCACGAATTTTCGGGGGGAAAGTGGTTTTTCTCCAATACGCAGCTCGGATCGTCAGCTACTCGGCTTTGGATTCCAAGGGACGTGGGGTGATCTGAGCTGTTCATCAAGGCACGGATCACGAGGTTAGAGGTTCAGATCACGAGAAAACGCTATCTTGTCGTTTTGTGGGCGAGGCGTGATCTGAGCCGTCTGATCAAGATCTTGCACGAATTTTGGGGAGAAAATTGTTTTTCTCCAATATGCAACTCGGAATGCAAGTCGCTCAGGAATGCATGCCTGAATATCTTCATCAGCTATCCAGCTAAGCAAAGCGATGGGGCATTCGTTCAAGCACTCCAAGTATTCTTCTCCCATGTCTAGTGTAGTTGTAGAAATTTCGTCAATTACACAATCGAGTGGTCCGGATTCCGATCGCGTATTTTGAGCAAATTTCAACTGTTGTGGGAGCAGTTGCGAATGGCGAACCACTTCTATATCGCTTAAGAGCGAGCCTGCGAAGCGGAATCGGGCCAAGTTTTAGACTCCGAAAACGTTGTTTGAGTAAGTTTCACCGGTTGTGGGAGCAGTTCCTAAATGGCAAACCACTTCTAGATCGCTTAAGAGCGAGCCTGCGAAGCGGAATCGAGCCAAGTTTTGGACTCCGAACACGTCGTTTGAGTAAGTTTTAATGGTTGTGGGAGCAATTCCGAATGGCGAACCACTTTTAGCCCGCTTAAGAGCGAGCTTGCGAAGCGGAATCGGGCCAAGTTTTGGACTTCGAACACGTCGTTTGAGTAAGTTTCAACGGTTGTGGGAGCAGTTCTGAATGGCGAACCACTTATAGCTCACTTAAGAGCGAGCTTGCGAAGCAGAATCGAGCCAAGTTTTGGACTCCGAACACGTCGTTTGAGTAAGAGCGATTAAAGGCCTCAAATAGAGAGATACAAATAATTACAAGGAAAATATGGGAGAAAAGAAGTTCTTTATTGATAACTGCTAATCGGCTGCTTCTAAGTTGCAAGCCGTTATTACAATGAGAAAGTAAAGAAGCAAATACAAATAAAATGATAGGAATGGCTCGACATTTGAAGGTACTCAGAGAGGCGTTCAGGCACTCTCTTGGTACTTCAGTAAATGGTCGGCATTCCAAGTTCTGGGTATCTCTCTGCCTTTAAGGTCCTCTAGACGATACGCTCTGGGATGGACCACTTTGAAAACTTTGTATGATCCTTCCTAATTCGGAGCTAGCTTACTCTTTTGACTAGGGAACGAGATAGCTAGCTTTCTGATGACCAAGTCCCCTTCCTTGAGATCTGTGGGACGAACCCTTTTGCTGTAGGCCTGCTCAATCCTTCTCCGATAATTTTGCTGGAAAATAGAAGCTCTTTCACGGAGCTCATTAATCAGGTCTAAATTTGCTCGGAGTTCTCTGGCATTCTGCTCTTCATCATAGGCAATAAGGCGAGGAGATGGCAGACCAACCTCTAAGGGGATTACAGCTTTGGACCCATAGGTGAGATTGAAGGGCGACTCTCCTGTGGGGGTCCGTTTCGTAGTGCGGTAGTTCCACAATATGTTTGGAAGTTGTTCTGCCCATAAGCCCCTGGCCGACTTATCTAGTCTCTTCTTGATCCCGGAGAGGATCTGCCTGTTGGCGTTCTCTACTTGGCCATTTGACCGAGGATGGGAGACGGAAGAAAAGCGTTGTTGAATGCCAAGGTCTTCACACAAAGATCGGAATGCTGCCCCTGTAAACTGTGTTCCATTATCTGTTATTAGGACCCGAGGTACGCCAAACCGACAAATTACATTTTTCCAGAAGAACTGCAGCACTTTGTTCTCAGTAATGGTAGCCAATGGCTCGGCCTCTATCCACTTAGAGAAGTAGTCGATCGCCACGACTAGGAACTTGAGCTGACCCGAAGCTAGTGTAAATGGACCTAGCAAGTCCTTCCCCCACATTGCGAAGGGAATCGGACTTGAGAGTGATGTGAGTTGTGCTTGGGGTAGACAACGGATGTTGGAGAACTGCTGACAATGGCCGCATTGCTGGACGTGTTGCTCGGCATCTCGAAGTAGGGTAGGCCAAAAATACCCGTAGTTCAGAACTTTCTTGGCGAGGGACCTGGATCCTAATATGCTCCGCCTATGCCTTCGTGGAGTTCTTGCAAGGCATACAAGGCTTCTTCCGGGGAGAGGCACCTCAAGTAGGGTCTGCCATCTACTTGAGTGTAGGAGAGTTTGTACAAGACTCCTTCAACAAGGGTATACCGCTTCGCTCTTGTTCGGATTCGACGGGCTTCTTTAGGGTCTTCGGGAAGGACCCCGTCCTTGAGGAACTCTATCAACGACTTCATCCAGTTGTTCCGGAGTTGGACGGGCAACGACTCCATCGAGTAGGGGGCTTCTTCTTCTATGCTCAGTCTTAGGAGCACTTCAATCAGGACGGTCTGCTCGAGACCTTGAAGGGAGGAGGAGGCCAATTTAGAGAGGGCATTGGCTTGGGAATTTTCTTCTCTAGGGATCTGCTGAATTAGCACCTCTTTGAATGAAGCCATGAGACTTTGGACCTTGGCTAGGTACTTAGCCATCCTGTCGTCTCGCGCTTCGTACTCCCCTAAGACTTAATTCACCACCAGCTGCGAATCACCGAATATTTGGAGACGTTGTGCCCCTGCCTTGCGAGCCATACTAAGGCCGGCTATAAGGGCTTCATACTCCGCTTCGTTGTTGGAGGCCTTAAAGTCGTCTGAGCCTGCCAGAATGACCCCGGCTTCGCTCCCTTCGGTGCAAGAGGACCCGTCTACATATACTGTCCAGATGGGACGCCCATTCGCTACATGACTGACTTATGGGATGGTGCTCTCAACAATAAATTCAGCTAAGGCTTGAGCCTTGATTGCAGTTTGAGGCTGGTAAGATATGTCATGCTGACTCAGCTCGATCGACCATTTTATCAGACGGCCTGAGGTCTCGGGTTTATGTAAGACTTGTTTAAGCGGCTGATCGGTAAGAACGACCACCGAGTGGGATTGAAAATAAGGGCGGAGTTTCCTGGCTGCCATAACCAAAGCATATGCTATCTTCTCCAATCTTGGATAGCGGAGCTCAGCATCCCGAAGTACCTTGTTCACGTAATAGAGTGGCTTTTGAGCCTTGTCTTCTTCCTTCAATAGTACAGCACTGAGGGTTTGCTTGAAGGCAGCTAGGTAGAGGTAGAGTGTTTTCTCGGGGATAGGCTTACTGAGGAGAGGGGAATTGACCAGTTAGGCCTTTAGCTGATCGAACGATTCTTGCTGCTGTTGTCCCCACTCGAAGCCCTTAGCCCCCCTGAGGGCCTTAAAGAAAGGAAGACACTTTTCTCTTGACTTTAACAGGAAGCGCCCTATGGCCGCGACGCGCCCCGTGAGCTTCTGAACCTCTTTCACACTTGTAGGGGGTGTCATGTCCAGTATGGCTTTGATCTTCTCGGGGTTGGCTTCGATTCCTCTTTGGCTGACCATGAAGCCTAGGAACTTTCTCGACGAGACACCGAACGCACACTTGTTCGAGTTGAGCCCATATCATGCTTCCTCAACACATCGAATGCTTCTTGGAGATCGGCAACATGGTCGGCCCCATGGATGCTTTTAACTAGCATATCATCAACATACACTTCCATGTTTCGGCCGATCTGATTCTGGAAGACTTTATTGACTAGGCACTGGTAAGTGGCACCGATATTTTTCAGTCCGAAGGGCATTACCCTGTAACAATAGATCCCTTGGTCGGTGATGAAGGAGGTCTTTGGGATATCCGGGGGGAACATTCTAATTTGATTGTATCCGGAGAAGGTATCCATAAAGCTCAGCAGCTCATGGCCCGAAGTAGCATCGATCAGGGTGTCGATGCTGGGGAGAAGGAAAGGATTCTACGGGCATGCTTTGTTCAGGTCCGTAAAGTCGATGCAAATTCTCCAGCTCCCGTTGGCCTTCTTAACCATAACAACATTGGAGAGACATTTGGGATAGTTGACTTCTTGTATGAATCGGGCCTTAAGGAGCTTGTCCACTTATTCCTTTATAGCTTGCTGGCGCTCACGGGCGAATTTGCGCCTCTTATGTTGGACCGGTTTGGACCCCGGAGCAACGCTCAGGTGGTGGACGAGGAGCTCCTCAGAAATTCTTGACATATCGGCAGCCGACAAGGCGAAGAGGTCATGGTTCTTCCTGAGGCATTGGACTATGTTGGAACATAGGGCAGATGGGAGGGTCTTGCTGATAAAGAACTTGCGGTTCAGATCTTGCTCGGAAAAGAGCACTTCCTCCAGCTCATCCACCGGTTCGGACATAGGTTGGGCATTCCCCTGTGGAATTTCAAGGGTCTCGAGGGAGAGGACAGGACCCCTGGTGGAGGTCATGTAACACTTGCGGGCCATCGCTTGAATACCTCTTACTTCCCCTACACCTGACTTGGTGGAGAACTTCATTTTAAGATGATAAGCCGATGGGACGGCCTCTAAAGCAGCTAGGCCAGGTCGGCCTAGAATCACATTATAAGTAGCTGGGATGTCGACGACCATGAAATCCATCGGCTCTGTCCAGATAGTAGGAGTTTTGCCAGCGGTTACGTCGAGGGTGATCACCCCTTCGATAGTCACTGGCACTCCCGTGAACCCATGGAGCGTGTAGCCGGTGGGCTTGAGCCTATCCCGCGATAACTTGAGTCCTCGGAAAGCCGCCAGGAAGAGGATGTTAATGGAGCTATCATTATCCACCAGAATTCTCTCCACCTTAAAATTTATCATATGGAGGTTGATCACTAGTGCGTCACAATGGGGGGTTCGGACTCCCTCCAGGTCTTCATCTGAGAAAGTGATCGGGACTCCGAGGCCTTTGGGAGGGGGTATGCCATGAACCGAATTGACTTCTCGTATGAAAGCCTTCTGAAAAAAGTTGGAGGTTCCTCCCATGGGACCTCCATGAATGAGATGCAGGATGCGTTCCTCTTCAAACTCGGGAGTCTCATCGCGCCTCTCGGAACGCTTGTTAACCCCCCTGGGGGGAGGAGGAAGATCAATTCGGTCCTTTCTCACAAACTTAGACAGCTGCCCTCTCTGGATGAGGGCCTCAATTTCATTCTTCAGAGCCCAACAGTCGTTGGTGTCGTGGCTGTGGTCTCGATGATATCGACACCACTTTTCCTTGTCCCTCTTCTTGCCGGGGGTATTCATCTTCGGGGCAGGAGGCAGAACTCCTTCCTTCTCGACCTCCATGAGAATGGTAGAAATGTTGGCGTTAAGAGGGGTGAACTTCTCAAATCTGGAAGGTGGGCGGCACTGGCCCTCGTTGTCCTTCTGGAGCTTCTTAGCTCCCTCTTCTTTAGCTACCTTTCTCTTGGTCCCGGAGGAAGACCCCTCAAAAGTGGGGCGATGTTCAGCTTCCTCAACCGGGATATACTTCTCGCTTTTGAGAAGAAGGTCGGAGAAGTTTTGCGGGGCTTCTTGGCTAGGGAGGACCGAAGGCTTGAGTTGAGGACGTTTGACTGGAAGGCTGCAGCGGTGACCGATTGATCGAGGGAGGCAATGGACCTAGCTTCCGCGGTAAACTACTTCACATAATCTCTCAGCTTCTCACCCTTCTTCTGACTGAGGTAGAGTAGCGAAATACTAGTCTTCTCGGTGTGGCGGCTACTCACGAAGTGGGTGACGAAGAGGGTCTCAAATTGTTCAAAGGAGAATATAGAGGATGGGGCAAGACGAGAGTACCATTCTCAGACCGGACCCTTGAGAGTAGCTGGGAAGGTTTTGCATAGTAGAGCATCGGAAGCTTGGTGGATCAACATGAGGGTCTTAAAGCTTTTGATGTGGTCCACGGGGTCTGACTCCCCAGAGTAAGTCTCAAATTGTGGGGGCTTGAAGCCTATTGGATCGGGCACCTCCATGATTGTTCGAGAGAAGGGAGGTCGGCTTGGACGGAGGGTCCTTCCTCTCAGCTCTTCTTCTTTATCCAGTTGGCCGAGGCGCCTCTCCATCTCGTGCAGACGGCGGTAGACCGCATCGTCCCTTCGACGGTAGCCAAGCGAGTCTCTAGACTCATCTTTGTAAGAAGGGGAGCGCGGAGTTCGGCGATGGTAGCTAGGGGATTGGCGAGGACTGTGATGGCGGTGACTCGGATCTTGAGGAGGGGTTAGGGATCGATGGCGAGGACTTTGGACCGGAGGAGGAGTGGGGACCCTCTGAGCATTGTTGTTGTTCGGCCGGAGGTTGAGGGTCTGCAGGATTGTTGCCTGGAACTCTTGGAATTCAGCTCGGGTGATAGGTCTGTTATTGTCCATCGGGGGCTACCGACCAGCGGGAGAACGATGTCTTCTTCGATGGTACTCATGGGACTCTCTCCGCCCCCTACGAGGAGGGGATCTCCTGTGGTCGCGGCGATGAGGAGATCACTCATTTGGACGTTCCGGGCGGGAGGCTCCCTTACGGGCCCGCCTTTCATCCAAACGGTGGCGAAGGTCCTCTTCTTTCTGCCGGTTGAGGAGGGTATTGCAGAGGTCTTCGGAAGGCCGAGGGTTGTGAGATGCCATTGAATCGGTAGAAGGGTTGTGTACGGAGATGCGGTCTCAATGAGGAGGTTGCTTCTGAGGGTTGGGACGAGAGGCCCCTGCGCCGGCATTCTGGGGCCCGAGCGGAGCCCTTTGGGATTGAAGGTTCTGAAGAGGAGGTTGGTTCTGCTGTGGGGGCTGATCAGGTTGTGGTGGGAGTTGCCCCTTTGGCTGGACGATTTGGAGGGGGACCTCCTGTTGCTGTTGAGGAGGAGTGGGTCCACGGTTAGATCCCCTGGATCTCAGTTTTCGGGGAGGCATGGCTGGAGGTGATCTTAACCAAAGGAATAGGAAGGATTGTTATTCGTGAGTTCGATTCCCACATACGGCGCCAATCTGTTACCACTAAATCTGGTGTGGGGGCAAACAGATCGAATTTGTGGATTCTTTGGGATGTCGAATAGTCAAACCTGAAACCTATCCACCGGAGTTTGGCCGTGATCTCCCGCCGTTAACCTGCAAAAAGTGCGAAACACCGGGGTTGATCCCGGCGAAGCACCCTCTGACGCTCAAGTCAGTAATCAGAAAGATTATGAATGAGCTTTTACCGGCAAAAGATTGATTACCTCTTAATGGTGGGGGATGGAGGGGTATTTATAGCCGCCTTAGGGACCAGTTTCGGGATAAGATCAAATCCCTACTTCCCAGTGGATGGATAGAAGTGAATCAGGGCCGTTGATTAGGTATAATCATAAATCCTAATTCTATCCACAGCGTTACCTCTGCAGAGAAGCCACAGCGTTACCCAAAGCTGGTCCCTTTTCTTCATCGGAAGAAGAAGAATCATCAGGTGAGTTCGGCGGTGGGGTGATCTCTCGGGATTCAGGGTACTCCTCATCATCAGAATCAGCTTGCCCAGGGTGATACTCGTCCTCAGAATCAGCCTGTCCAGGATGGTACTCTTCCTCAATAATGTGCCAGTCGTCGCCTCCAGCAGGGTCGAAGTGATCAGCCATCTTAGAATAGAGAGGAAGAAGCATAAATCATAGAGCAACACAAATGTAAGTTACTTACATTTAAATCTCTAAATCCAAACACACACTCTAATGTCCACATCTAGGGTGTCGTTCCTTATAAATTTGTACGAGTGTGAAAGCATAGAAAGCGTGGCTCTGATACCACTCTGTAACGCCCCGAATCCCAATTTACTGAATTCGAGATGTTCTTCAGGATCTTTTCGCTTTCTTCACATACAATTTTACAAGGAATTTAAAATCTTTACTTTTACATCAGAGTTACAGCATGTTACATTTGAATTTACACAGCGGAAGCAAAATGTACAATATTTACATAAATGAACAACAATATAATGAACTCTTTGTGCATCCATTCCTTTTACATGTGATTATCCTGCATAAAACACTGTGGGTACGTCAGTTTATTCAACCGACGATAATTATACATGGCCATCCTCTCTATGCCAGAAACAGTATAATGAATCTCATTTCTTACAAATCACAAGCCAGTTCAACATAAGCATGCAAATTGGGAAACTTTTAATGATGTCGTGTCGTGATTGTGCACTTAAATCCTTAATGCAATTTACTTAGTTAATTATGACACTAATGCATACTTGTTCGAATTCTATGCATCCCATACTACATAGGTTCGAGTGCAAGCCTCTTAAACGATCTTCATTTTAGTAGGGTTCAATCCCCCGCCATGACTTATTCTACTACTGTAATTCCAATGAGTATCCTAGATGAATCTATGAGTACAAGCATGTATCCTGGCCCCTGGAGTAGAATTTCGCGCCATGTCTTGACTCGTCAAGCATGCATTCTGCGACAATTCAGCCTCCTCCCTGAACACACTCCTCTTGCAGTCACCAAAACATCCCACAAGCGTGACTAGAGTCCGATCATTACTGAGTTGTGCCCGCGCCATGTCTTGACTCATCAAGCATGCTTTCTGCGGCTCACATACCCGCACCGTACCCTAGCTCTCATACTCATGTTTTTCTCTCACCTTCATCACCTCCACACTATGTATTAACTTAATTAGAATCATGAATGAAAATCAACCTCTAGAGTTAGCCTCTCCATCATCCGGACTCATCATTCATTACACTTGACCAACCTGGTCTAATTCTCAATATCATTTCATTCGCTGCCGGGGAGACTTAGCTACTCTTCTGTTCAATTTCACATTCACAATATCCAAAGGAGCATCATCAGCTCATAATTCATTTTAGAGTCTCACAGACTTTCCTCATCATGATTTCACATTTCATAATTTCATTTGATTCTCAATCCTCATCTATGATTCATTTACACAATTCATGCATCCATAACAGAGTTCATTGACTTAAAATCACAGGATTTACCATTACTAACAGCAAAATAACATGAATTCCAGTATACCAAAGTTCACTCTGTACAGTCGACTTGGAAGAACACCAGTCGACTTATACAGTCATACAGGGTTATCATAATGTTCGGGTTAGTCGACTGAGTACACTACCAGTCGCCTGTCCCGCCCAATTCTTATTCACAATATCATCCTCGTAACAGTCGACTGATCAGTAATCAGTCGTCTGTCCTGGATCCTTCAAACAGCATAATTTCTAAGTCCAGAGCAGTCGACTTGCCACATGCATCGGTCGACTGGACAGATCCATTTTAATTTGGAGAATTTACTTACATTTCTTTACATATATTTGCATCATGATATCAATTAACAGTATATACCAATTTATGTTCCATAAACATAATACCCCTTGCTCAGTAGCATTCACAACACAATTTCTCAGTTATTAACATGCTCTTTAGAGAAATTACTACTCTAAACCTGTATTCATATTGCTCATACTTACATACGACAATGGGAATATAAATTTCAAGTCATCATCATGAGTCTACACAAAAATAGAATATCTTTATTCGAGGAACTATCAAACAATTACTTTCAGAACGAGCATCAGTCGACTTAACTCCAAGTCAGTCGACTAAGCCGACACTTCCAATATTTATCTCCTCAGTTCTTTTTGTTTGTTTACCTTCCCTCCATCATATGTGTCATAGGGAAAAACATAAATTTTATGATCACACCATCATGGCTATTCACACACACTTTATCAGCACATTATGAAAATAAATATCTCGTATCAGTCGACTGGCTCATATGGCAGTCGACTGGACCGTCAGTCTTGCCTCGAATATAATAGCATGTTCAAGCAATTTCTACAGCATTCAATTCACTTTTGCCACATGGTAACACTTCATGACAAATATAACATTATTCCTACATTAGAAGTCCTGAGAAACACCCACCTTTTGTGAAGAAAAATAACGAAATCCCGCAAGTCCTTCAATATAGCGCAGCACTTCTTGTTCCTTGGCTCCACTCCGAAATCTTCAGCAATGCGGCTGCCTCCACCGAAAAGCTCCCACACACTCTCAGGTACTCTTACAATCTCAGGGAATTTTAGTGCAAAAGAGATGGGGAAAGTAGGGGGTATTTATACTAGAAGATAAATAGGATGAAAGGTTGAGATCTATTAGGGAGTTGAAGAAACAAGGGCTGAGATTGATTTGGGGGTTGTAAAAACTACCCACAACTCAGGATAACTACCCACAACTCAAGCCACTCCTCTCCCAAAACCGGCCAAGAAGGTGTGCCTATTACACGTGTACATTGAGTGCACGTGTAAGCACAAGTCACACTACAAATGTACCTCAAATACCCGGAAATAAAAAGTAAGGAATGTTACAATACAAGTTGTGAAAAATAATAAGAGAGTTTACAATCCATGGGTTAAAAATCGATTTGGGCCAAACTAGTTATTTTGCAAAAAAATAGGTAAATTAATGCTTTATAAAACGATGTTGAAAAAATACTAGTCAATAATATTGCACAAGTATACCTTATAAAATAAATAATCTTCCATATAAAAAGTCAGGGTATTACATCACTCCCTCCTTAGAATAGTTCCGTCCCCGGAACTACAACCAAGAATGAGAAGAAGAGAAACACAACACAAGAGATACAGAAATGCAAAGATACAATATACAAGATACAAACAATAAGACAATCAAACAAAAAGCTCAGGATAGTCCTTCAACATCTTGTCCTCGGATTCCCAAGTAGCCTCTTCAACCAAGTGGTTTCTCCAGACTACCTTGACCATCGGTATCGTCTTATTCCTCAAGACTTTCTCCCTACGGTCAACGATCTCAACAGGAGTCTCGATGTAATTCAGGTCTAACTGCAAACCTTCCGGTACTTCTGGCAAATGATGACTCGGGTCTGGAATATAACCTCTCAACATAGACACATGGAAAACATTGTGCACCTGAGACAACTCTTCCGGTAATTCAAGCCGGTAAGCAGTTTTCCCGATCCTTTTCAATATCTTATATGGGCCTATAAATCTCGGGGCTAACTTCCCGCCTTTGCCAAAACGAACCACACCTTTGCTGGGTGATACCTTCAGAAAGACAAGGTCACCAACCTCAAACTCAAGGTCCCTCCTCCGGTTGTCTGCATAGCTTTTCTGCCTGCTCTGAGCTTCTACCAACCTTTTCCTGATCAGATCAATCTTCTCAGAAGTCAGCTGTACAAGCTCAGGACCAAACAACTGACGCTCCCCAACCTCATACCAACACACAGGAGTCCTGCACTTCCTGCCATACAAAGCTTCATACGGCGCCATCCCAATGCTAGTTTGAAAACTGTTGTTGTAGGCAAACTCCACCAAAGGTAAATGCCTTTCCCAACTGCCTCCGAAGTCTAGTATACAACACCGAAGCATATCCTCAAGAATACGGTTGACTCTCTCGGTCTGCCCATCGGTCTGTGGATGAAAAGCAGTGCTGAAATCTGTCTTGGTACCCAAAGCTGCCTGAAGACTCCTCCAGAAATGCGAAGTAAACCGCGCATCTCGATCAGACACAATAGTCGAAGGAACGCCATGAAGTCGGACAATCTCACCAACATACATCTCAGCCAACCTGTCCATCGAAGCTGTGAGTTTCATCGCCAAAAAGTGAGCGGACTTGGTAAGTCGATCGACTATAACCCAAATAGCATCATTGCCTTTAGAACTCTTAGGCAAACCCGTGATGAAATCCATACTGATGTTATCCCATTTCCATTCCGGAATAGGTAACGGCTGTAATAGACCTCCGGGTCTCTGATTTTCGGCTTTAACTTGCTGACAAACCTCACATTTCGCGACAAATTCGGCCACATCCCGCTTCAAACCTGACCACCAGAAATGCTGCTTGATGTCTTTGTACATCTTAGTACTCCCAGGATGTACCGACAAAAGAGTAGCATGCGCCTCCTGAAGAATACTCTCTTTCAGGTCCGCCTGATCTGGAACGCACAGCCTATCTCCGAACCACAGCACTCCATCCCTGGTCTGAAAACCGGGCAACCTGCCAGCACTAACCTGCTCCTTCATCTCCAGAGTATCAGCATCAACTTCCTGACTTGCAATGATTCTTGCATTCAGAGTAGGCTGAAGCTTCAATTGAGATAAAGATGCTCCCAATCCTTGCAAGACAACCTCAATACCTGCCCGGTCCAACTCCTCAATCAAATGCCTCTGAGTCGTAATCAAACAGGCCAAACTGCTCTTGCGACTAAGTGCATCAGCAACAACATTAGCCTTTCCGGGATGATACTTGATCTCAGGTCGCATATCCTCGAGCACTTCCAACCATCTCCGCTGTCTTAGATTGAGATCCCTCTGCTGGTAGATATACTTCAAGCTCTTATGATCCGTGTACATGTTCAGCTTCTCACCATACACGTAGTGCCTCCATTGCTTCAAAGCAAAGATAATCGCAGCCAGCTCTAGATCATGAGTCGGGTAATTCTTCTCATGCAGTCGTAGTTGCCTAGACCCATATGCGATCACTTTACCTTCTTGCATTAAGACACAACCAAGCCCCCGATGTGAAGCATCGCTATAGACATCATACTCAACTCCTGCTCTAGGCAAAGCCAAAATAGGTGCAGTAGTCAGTCTATCTTTCAACTCCTGAAAACTCGCCTCACATTGCTCGGTCCACTTGAAGCTCGCATTCTTCTTGGTCAACTCGGTAAGCGGCACAGCTATCTGAGCATAACCTTGAATGAATCTCCTGTAGTATCCAGTCATCCCAAGGAAACTTCTGACTTCCTTCACTGTAGTAGGCCTAGCCCAATCTCTCACTGCCTCTATCTTCTGAGGGTCAGTTGCCACTCCCTCCTTAGAAAGGATGTGACCTAGGAATGCCACTTCAGATTTCCAGAAATCACACTTGGATAACTTGGCATACAACCTCTGCTCTTCCAACTTCTGCAAAACTGCTGCCAGATGCTCAGTGTGCTCCTCCTCAGACTTGGAGTACACGAGAATATCGTCGATAAACACCACGACGAAAGAATCAATAAACGGCCTCAGAACTCTATTCATTAAGTCCATGAAGATTGCAGGTGCATTCGTCACTCCGAATGGCATAACTAAGAATTCGTAATGCCCATGCCGAGTTCTAAATGCAGTCTTATGCACATCTTCAGCTTTCACTCGCACTTGGTGATATCCTGATCGAAGATCAATTTTGGAGAATACAGCTGCTCCTTGTAGACGATCGAACAAGTCATCAATTCGAGGAATCGGATACTTATTCTGAACAGTGACTTTATTCAGCTCCCGGTAATCGATACACATCCTCATCGATCCATCCTTCTTCTTTACCAAAAGCACTGGTGCTCCCCAAGGTGACGCACTAGGTTGAATAAAGCCTTTTCCCAATAGTTCCTCAATCTGCCGTTTCACCTCATCCTGTTCCACTGGAGCCATCCTATACGGTGCCTTAGAAATGGGTGCACTTCCCGGTTGAACAGTGATGCTGAACTCTACATCACGATGCGGAGGTAACCCAGGAAAATCTTCCAAAAACACAGTCGGATAGTCCCGAACCACAGGAATCCCTTGCAATTCCACAGGAGTCTCTTCCTTGCGGATAGTTGCCACCAGCTTAGGACACTTCAACTTCCCTTGGAAAGTGACTTCAGGTCCACCTGGAGCCTTCACTGTCACCGTCTTGGCCTTACACTCGATGCTCGCACTGTACACCGACATCCAATCAATGCCAATGATAACATCGACTCCCAAGATAGTCAGCTCGATCAGATCAATGCCAAAGATTCGATCCCCAATCACTATCTCGCAATCAACATAGTAACGATCAGTGGTCAAAGTTTCCCCTGATGGTGTAGCTACTGCTAAGATCTTGCCTGGGAAAATCTTCGGTTCAACTCCCAACACTTTAGCAAATCTAGGAGACACAAAAGTATGAGAGGATCCAGTATCAAACAACACCACAGCTCCCTTTCCATTAATATAGAGTTCTCCTGTTACATAACATACATCATTACATAACAGTTTTACACTATGATCGGGAAGGAGAAATGAAAAAGAAATCACACTAGACATCAGCCCTCGTACCAGAGATAACCTGATCTGCTTCCTCAGCATCAGCTTCTGTCAAAGCAAATACTCGCCCTGACTGGTACGGCCTCTTCCCAGTCTGCTGTATTGGCACATTGTGATTGCCAGTCCGCGGTTTGAGACATCGAGATTGGTAATGTCCCACTTCACCACAGTTAAAGCAAGTGACTGCAGAAGGTCTCCCTGCATCGTTTCCAGGTCTCCCAGCTACACTGACGGCATTCGCCCCTGTCGGTTTGAATTTCTGTGCAGATGGTTGCCCCTTGAAACTCCCCGATGGCGCGGGCCTCTTCCCAGACTGCCAGTTGCTCCTCTGATGCTGAGCAACATGGAACTGCTCCATATCCGCCTCCGTTGCTGCCGCCCTCTTCACCAGCTTATCGAATCTCCTGATACCAAGGGGTATCATACGAGATCTCAAGCTCGGCCTCAGACCATGCTCGAACTTGCGAGCCTTCTTCGCCTCATCCATCACCAATTCTGGAGCATACCTGGAGAGTTGAGTGAACTTGGTCTCATAGGCTCTCACTGACATGCTGCCTTGTTGAAGTGACAGAAACTCCATGGCCTTTTTCTCCTGGACGTCGGAGGGGAAATAATGACTGCGGAATTCCTCCAAAAATTCCTCCCAGCCAAGCAACAAGCCGCCCATAGTCCTCTTCATCGACTGCCACCAAACAGCCGCATCCTTCTCCAACTGCAAAGTCGCCAACTTGACCTTGCTGCCCTCCGGTGTTTCCAACACCTCGAAGATTGTCTCCACTTGCCGAATCCAGTTATCGGCCGCATCCGGGTCGGATTTTCCCTCGAACACTGGTGGTTTCATTCTCTTGAACGATTCCACTAGCTTGATTGCCTCGGGTACTGGATTCACCGGCCCCCTTCCTTGGTTTGCAGCCACTGCATTCAGCGTCTGGTAAACCCTTGCAAACTCGGCATCCAGGTCCAAACCTTCACCATTCCTGGCTCCCCTTCTCGCCATATTCTGATGCAAAAGATCCATTAATTTCGAAGTATAAAACAAGAATTTAAACCAACTTTCATTTCATTGAATTTCAAAATTTATACATTCGAATTAGAAAAACATTTTAACATCAGAATAGAAGAAAATAGAAACCAAGACAATCTAATCTCTATGGGTCCTCTTCGCTGCTCGAAGTTCATCCCGCAGTTCATCCACCTCATCCTTCAGCACATCAGTTAGGTTCTTTTTCTTCTCAAGTTCCCAAATCCGATGGCTAAGAACAGAATAGTCAGCATTTCGCTTCTCCAGCTGAGCCTCCAAAACTCCAACTCTATACTTCAAGGTATCCACTTGCCTCTGCAGAGAAGCCACAGCGTTACCCAAAGCTGGTCCCTTTTCTTCATCGGAAGAAGAAGAATCATCAGGTGAGTTCGGCGGTGGGGTGATCTCTCGAGATTCAGGGTACTCCTCATCATCAGAATCAGCTTGCCCAGGGTGATACTCGTCCTCAGAATCAGCCTGTCCAGGATGGTACTCTTCCTCAATAATGTGCCAGTCGTCGCCTCCAGCAGGGTCGAAGTGATCAGCCATCTTAGAATAGAGAGGAAGAAGCATAAATCATAGAGCAACACAAATGTAAGTTACTTACATTTAAATCTCTAAATCCAAACACACACTCTAATGTCCACATCTAGGGTGTCGTTCCTTATAAATTTGTACGAGTGTGAAAGCATAGAAAGCGTGGCTCTGATACCACTCTGTAACGCCCCGAATCCCAATTTACTGAATTCGAGATGTTCTTCAGGATCTTTTCGCTTTCTTCACATACAATTTTACAAGGAATTTAAAATCTTTACTTTTACATCAGAGTTACAGCATGTTACATTTGAATTTACACAGCGGAAGCAAAATGTACAATATTTACATAAATGAACAACAATATAATGAACTCTTTGTGCATCCATTCCTTTTACATGTGATTATCCTGCATAAAACACTGTGGGTACGTCAGTTTATTCAACCGACGATAATTATACATGGCCATCCTCTCTATGCCAGAAACAGTATAATGAATCTCATTTCTTACAAATCACAAGCCAGTTCAACATAAGCATGCAAATTGGGAAACTTTTAATGATGTCGTGTCGTGATTGTGCACTTAAATCCTTAATGCAATTTACTTAGTTAATTATGACACTAATGCATACTTGTTCGAATTCTATGCATCCCATACTACATAGGTTCGAGTGCAAGCCTCTTAAACGATCTTCATTTTAGTAGGGTTCAATCCCCCGCCATGACTTATTCTACTACTGTAATTCCAATGAGTATCCTAGATGAATCTATGAGTACAAGCATGTATCCTGGCCCCTGGAGTAGAATTTCGCGCCATGTCTTGACTCGTCAAGCATGCATTCTGCGACAATTCAGCCTCCTCCCTGAACACACTCCTCTTGCAGTCACCAAAACATCCCACAAGCGTGACTAGAGTCCGATCATTACTGAGTTGTGCCCGCGCCATGTCTTGACTCATCAAGCATGCTTTCTGCGGCTCACATACCCGCACCGTACCCTAGCTCTCATACTCATGTTTTTCTCTCACCTTCATCACCTCCACACTATGTATTAACTTAATTAGAATCATGAATGAAAATCAACCTCTAGAGTTAGCCTCTCCATCATCCGGACTCATCATTCATTACACTTGACCAACCTGGTCTAATTCTCAATATCATTTCATTCGCTGCCGGGGAGACTTAGCTACTCTTCTGTTCAATTTCACATTCACAATATCCAAAGGAGCATCATCAGCTCATAATTCATTTTAGAGTCTCACAGACTTTCCTCATCATGATTTCACATTTCATAATTTCATTTGATTCTCAATCCTCATCTATGATTCATTTACACAATTCATGCATCCATAACAGAGTTCATTGACTTAAAATCACAGGATTTACCATTACTAACAGCAAAATAACATGAATTCCAGTATACCAAAGTTCACTCTGTACAGTCGACTTGGAAGAACACCAGTCGACTTATACAGTCATACAGGGTTATCATAATGTTCGGGTTAGTCGACTGAGTACACTACCAGTCGCCTGTCCCGCCCAATTCTTATTCACAATATCATCCTCGTAACAGTCGACTGATCAGTAATCAGTCGTCTGTCCTGGATCCTTCAAACAGCATAATTTCTAAGTCCAGAGCAGTCGACTTGCCACATGCATCGGTCGACTGGACAGATCCATTTTAATTTGGAGAATTTACTTACATTTCTTTACATATATTTGCATCATGATATCAATTAACAGTATATACCAATTTATGTTCCATAAACATAATACCCCTTGCTCAGTAGCATTCACAACACAATTTCTCAGTTATTAACATGCTCTTTAGAGAAATTACTACTCTAAACCTGTATTCATATTGCTCATACTTACATACGACAATGGGAATATAAATTTCAAGTCATCATCATGAGTCTACACAAAAATAGAATATCTTTATTCGAGGAACTATCAAACAATTACTTTCAGAACGAGCATCAGTCGACTTAACTCCAAGTCAGTCGACTAAGCCGACACTTCCAATATTTATCTCCTCAGTTCTTTTTGTTTGTTTACCTTCCCTCCATCATATGTGTCATAGGGAAAAACATAAATTTTATGATCACACCATCATGGCTATTCACACACACTTTATCAGCACATTATGAAAATAAATATCTCGTATCAGTCGACTGGCTCATATGGCAGTCGACTGGACCGTCAGTCTTGCCTCGAATATAATAGCATGTTCAAGCAATTTCTACAGCATTCAATTCACTTTTGCCACATGGTAACACTTCATGACAAATATAACATTATTCCTACATTAGAAGTCCTGAGAAACACCCACCTTTTGTGAAGAAAAATAACGAAATCCCGCAAGTCCTTCAATATAGCGCAGCACTTCTTGTTCCTTGGCTCCACTCCGAAATCTTCAGCAATGCGGCTGCCTCCACCGAAAAGCTCCCACACACTCTCAGGTACTCTTACAATCTCAGGGAATTTTAGTGCAAAAGAGATGGGGAAAGTACCTATGGAAGTGGGGACGTCAGTATTCACTGACGCTTAAAGGCTGATCATATAGCAGCGAATCTCCCAAACAATATACAAAATATAACAATGGTGTTGGTGTAGTTTAAGTGTTCGTGAGTGCTATGACTAGACTCTAATGCGATACTTAAAATAGAACTAGGATGCTCCTATTCTATTTTATAGGGATTTGAACCCGCGTTATGAATTCTAATTGTACACAACCTGTTCCTGACACCCACACGTGGCTAATGAGGTTGCATATGTGGTCAAGTCCCACTAATGCAGTTCGCCAGTGGTGTCTATGTTCGCCACTGCGACCCGGCTAACCGGACCTCTCTCAAAACAGACGAACCCAATGTATCGGGCGTTATTCCAAAATCAAACTATAGGGTTTCGCAAGCGCAGGGTGGCACGAAGCCTACCCTGTGGCACCCTCTGGGGTTTCGCAAGCGCAGGACTGCACAATGCATCCTGTGGCACCCCAGCCACGGTAGTTCAGGAATTAACAGCGCGAGATACGCAACCCGTGTCCTCAACTTGTGAGACGGCACCGTACGTATCCCTTTGACGGGAAGGTAGAACTAGGATGCTTCTTATTCTAATGTCAGCAAGTCTCCGAAAGCAACATGCAGCCCATACTACATGCGACTCCATCTCAAGCCGTTTCTCCATATATAGGGATTGAACCCGCGTTAAGAATTCTAATTGTACACGACCTGTTCCTGACAATACTCCATGACTCTGTGAGGTTGCAGAAGGGGTCAAGTCCCCCCATGCAGTCTGCTTATGGTGTCTTCGTTTTCCACTACTACCCGGCATGCCGGACCTCACTCGATCCCAATGTATTGGGCCTCGCATAAAAGACAGACGATCGTCATTTCAAAATCAAACCGTAGGGTTTCGCAAGCGCAGGGCAGCGCGAAGCCTACCCTGTGGCACCCTCTGGGGTCTAGCAAGTGCAGGACTGCACCATGCATCCTGTGGCACCCCAGCCACGGTATTTCAGGAATTAACAGAGCGAGATACGCAACCCGTGCTCCCAACTTGTGAGATGCCACCGTACGTATCCCTTTGACGGGAAGGTACAACCCAATGTCACCACCTAAGGCCTCCCTCAAGGGACAAGTTGGTCGTAAGGTGCCCCCTACAACCAACTCCTCTCTCTTCGGCAAGGGTCTGAGCAAAATGACCTTTATAAGTCACTACCCTAATGATGTCCCTGACTCGACGATCCTAGGGATGATAATATTATAACATAACATGCTAAGCCTTAAATTAGGCTTCGCAAGACAACTCCACTAGGCTGCTCAACCTAGACTTACCAGAACCCCTCAGGATTCGGTTCGTGGCTCATCGATCCAAGACTTCGGCCGTGCGAATATACATGCAAGTCGCTATCCTATGTCTTGATGGTCGATAGCCCTTAGGGTGGTAATATCACCCTAGACGAGCCCAACGAACTGTGTACTAGCTAACAAGCTATACACGAGTAACAACCACATACGAGCCAATAAGCTACGTAGGAAACAATAACTACCTACGAGCCAGGCGGGCCTCGTAGGAGATAACCACGTACATACCAGCCAAATAAGCCGCGTATGAGACCAACAGCTACGCACGGACCGGTCGAGCCGCGTACGAGACAACAACCTACATACGAGCCAACTGAGCTACGTATGAGACCCACAGCTACATACGGGCTAGTCGAGCCACGTACGAGCACAACCATATGCAAACAACCATACAGGTAATCAATCTTAAAAGCAACCAAACGTGCTTACTAGCAAACTTAATCTTCTATTATTAGAAGCAACAGAAGAATCTACTAGTAATCTATGATTGGTATTCTACTAAGGAAGAACTGAAGGCGACATAATCAATCTTTGTCAAACTAACTATTACTAGTGGTCTTCCCAATCCCTATTACTTCAACCTATAGCGCCTTAAACATGGCATACAATTGCAAGCATCTATCCATGACCATCTAATTATGGTACCTAACATAACCACTCACCATAATACTCCTACAATGTTCTAACATGGTAGGTTAATCAAACCTCAATCCTACAACATTATAGACATGTATAATGATTCCTACTACAACCTAAGTATAGATAAATGAATCTAGCATGGTATACAACACAACATAAAATCACTACCACTAACCATGGGTAGTTTCTTTAGTCTAAGCATGAATATCATAGTATGGATATCATTAATTTAACATGATCAATAATTTGCATGACACCTACTTACTTAGCATAAATAATGATTAAGCATGATCATCTACTAACATAGCATGAACAAATACTTATCTAAGCATGGGTACCATGAGTATTCATTTAATCTAGCATGGTGTATCACTTACCTACAATTAAACCAACATGGTAAGTAATTTTATCATAGATCCTACAACATGTATATTGTTTCTACACATGATAGGAAATTTTAGGAAGCATCCTACAACTAACTAAGCATGAAAACATGATAGGATGTTTTTAGAAGGCATCCTACAACTAATTAAGCATGGAAACATGGTAGGATATTTTTAGAAGTAATCCTACAACATTCCAATCATAAAGCATGATAGGATATTTTTAGAAACAATCCTACAACATTCTAAACATAAAGCATGATAGGATATTTTTAGAAACAATCCTACAACATTCTAAACATAAAGCATGATAGGATATTTTTAGAAATAATCCTACAACATTCTAGACATAAAACATGATAGGATATTTTTAGAAACAATCCTACAACATTCTAAACATAAAGCATGATAGGATATTTTTATAAAACATCCTACAACATTCTAAACATAAGGCATGATAGGATAGTTGTAGAAATAATCCTACAACATTCTAAACATAAAGCATGATGGGAAATTTTTATAAAACATCCTACAACCAATTAAGCATGAAAATTGCTTCTAAATATTTTTAGAAGTGATCCTACAACATTTGAAGCATGAACCTTGCTTCTAAATATTTTTAGAAGTGATCCTACAACATTTGAAGCATGAACCTTGCTTCTAAATATTTTTAGAAGTGATCCTACAACATTTGAAGCATGAACCTTGCTTCTAATTATTTTTAGAAGTGATCCTACAACATTTGAAGCATGAACCTTGCTTCTAAATATTTTTAGAAGTGATCCTACAACATTTGAAGCATGAACCTTGCTTCTAAATATTTTTAGAAGTGATCCTACAACATTTGAAGCATGAACCTTGCTTCTAAATATTTTTAGAAGTGAACCTACAACATTTTACTACTACTACTACTCCTATTTTAATCAAAGCATAACACACAATTATCTACTACTACTACTACTTCATTCTTTATCAAGAACCCAACATACAACTTACTACTACTACTTTGTGGACATAAACATCTATAATTACTTACTACATACTACTACCTTATTCTCATCAAAATCACAACATACAACTTACTACTACTACTACTACCTTATTAATCAACCTACTATTACTACTTTATTAAATTAACATGCTACTACTACCTCATTTAATCACATACTACTACCTTATATTTTAGCATGCTACTACTTAGTTGCTTACTAGTCTTTATTATTACTAGTGATAAAAGAAAGATCATTTTTATTTTATTTTACTCTACAACTAGTAAATATGAAAGAAAAGATCTTTTTCATTTATTTCTACAACTAGTGATTAAAAGAAAAGATCTTTTTAATAGCTACAACTAGTGATTAATAAAAAGAGAAGATCTTTTTAATCTACAACTAGTGATTAATAAAGAAAGAAAGATCTTTTTAATCTACAACTAGTGATTAGTAAAAAGAAAAGATCTTTTTATTAGAACATATGCTTTTTATTATTAGTCCAATGTTCAATCAAAGTCCTCCAACCAACAATGGTTGTAAAATGCTCATATGCTTATGTATACTAAGTCCTACAACCAACAATGGTTGTATGTTCAATGTTCATATGCCATATGTCTTTTTAGTCCACAATCATACATAGAACAACAACTACAATACAAAAGATGTGATCTTTATGTGTTCTTTTGTAGTTACTACTACTACCTTCTTTCTTTCTTTTATTTATCACCACATTCACACACACCCATTCACAAGAACAACTCAAAAAAACAAAACAAAACAAGAAGGTAGAAGGAGAAGTCAAACAACAAAACAAACAACAACAAACAAACAAACATACAAACAAGAAGTGTGAAGAAACCCCCACCTTGTTTCTTTCTTTGATGGAAGAACTAGCTAGTAAAACTTCTCCTTCCCCTAGCTTTTAGAAATCTCCACTAAACCTACAAGAAGAACTCTCTTGTTAGTATGAGACTTTCTCTCTTTCTTTTTCTTTCCTTTCTTTCTTTCTTTCTTTCTTTCTTTTGTTTTCTAAAATGAGAGAAGGAGGAGAAGGAGGGGGTATTTATAGGAGGAGAGAAGGGTGGATATTTGCAATGTGCACCCACACAATTGCACAAAATCCACTCCTTCTTTTGGGGGCCGGCCATGCCCTAGGGGGGATAGGGGTGAGGTGGAGGGAGGTGATATGTGGGGGGAGGTGTTATATGAGGGTTTCTAGAAGGGTTTTTTCTTAACCTTCTCATGTATACTTAACCTAGGTTAAATCTCCTAATCAAACCCTTAACCATCCCTACTAGGTTATAGCAAAATAAGTGTTGTCCAAAATATACAACACATAATTCGTATAATGCACTAATCGACATACTACTCGTATGTGTGCATATATGTCCGTATACCGGAAAATCTTCGCATAATCCGTATAAAAATAATTAAATCTTGGAAATAATAATAAAATAAATTTTATTATTAGTTCGGAAGATCACGGTATCAATTTGATACAATACGGATATATACTGACCGATATCTGGATACAGATAATGTCTAGGAGCAAACCGGGTAAAAATCACCAAAATATTCTAATTTTGGAATTAAAACTAAATAATAATAAAATAATAATAAAATAATAATTTATATACGGTAATATCCGTCCGGGATATTACAGATATGGTGTAAATTGTAACTGCAGTATGTCGAAAGAGTAATGGTGTTGTCAATATCATGCATCATAATCTATTTATGGAGATAATTTTCAATATAAAGTCATCGAAGAAAGTCTTCATAATAGACTGACAACCAATTATCAAATGTGACAATAATATGTTCTGCACAATTTTAGTACTACACAATTATTCGTATTGTGTTCCTCCTATTGGGTACTTCTAAATGTAATTCTCTTTGTTTTACATTGCGAATATATGCAATTTTTTACTATATGGCGTATTGCACTTTCCAACTGTTCCTTTCCAACTGTTCATCGTAATATTTTGAAAAAAGTTTTCTTCTCAATGTTTCAGATATATGAAAATGAAGCATGAATATTTTCTTAACGCGATAATATTAATCGTATGTCTCTTCAAATGTCTTACAAAATGATGATCGAACTTGGTGTAGGTAGCTTCCCATTCTTCCTCACGGTCTAAGTCCTTTGCGTATTCCCATCATTGCGCACTTCGGTAACTCTTGCTCTTCCTCAAGGTGATTTTTCTTTATTTTTTTTATAAAAAAATTTGAAATCATTTATTTGAGTCACAAGCTAAGAATGAGCGTATACTCTATAATTTACATGTTTTTTGTTTGTTTTTGAATTTGGGGTTTTTTTTTTGGGGGGGGGGGGGATTCGTTAGAGCCCGAGTGGAGTGGAGGACATAAAAAGTCGTTTTTTTGCTGCATTTTTAAGTTAGGAATTGTTTAAACTAGGCTTCATTATGAGTCGGAGTGGAGTGCAGAACATAAAAAAAGTAGTATTTTTGTTAAAATTTAAAGTTAGAAATGGTTTAAACTAGGCTTCGTTGTGAGACGAAGTGAAGTCAAAAAATCGTCTTTTTGTTGCATTGTTTAGTTATAAATTGTTTAAACTAGAATTTCAGCATAGCGTTCACAAAAAAGTTCCAATTTATAAAAAGTTTCAATTTGCAGGCATGCCTAACACTATAGTTTTCTATATTGACTTTATTTGAATATTCATTTTATTTGTATTTTGGAGTTCATATATACTTCAAACAGCATAGTACATTTGCCAAATCTGCAATTAAACTAGGCAATATCTTGTACTGGTAGGAGATAGTCTACCCCCTTTTTTCCTCTATCTGTTTTGAAAGAGAGAAAGGAGGTGAAAACTAGAAATTTCTATTTAACTAACACGTGTACTACACATGATTTTATTAAAAAACCAAAACAAAATAAAACTCGCAATCCCTCAAACACAGTCTCTTCCCCTCCCACTTTCTCAATATCACAAAATCTCAAGTTCCCCCCCCCCCCCCCCCCCCCCAAAAAAAAATTCCCAATTTAAAATTATATTTTTAAGCAAACACAATTCATAAAATTATTTTTATATGATTTTCTTAGCCTATCATCTTATCCTAACCTGGGGTATAATGCATGGTTTATAATATAAAACTGAATGTTAATGATGTTATAATATACATGTCAACATAAATTAGTTAAATTTGTGACATCTTTTCATTGCATGCATTTTTTAGCTTCAATATTATTCAATTGGGTAACACTATAGTCTGGCAGTGATTCTTAAATCATCTGCTTATATGAGGATGATAATGATGATTTCAAAAATTACGTTTGGGATGATATTAATAAGTTTATCTCAATTCACACGCATTTTTTTGGAGTTATATATAATTTTATGAGTTCCTTAAAACTATTTTAGGTTGTGCAATTTGCACAGGGTAACACTAGTATATTATTAACCAATCACAAACATAACATATTTACACTGCTCTTATTAACCAAATATGAAGCATGAAAACCTAAGCAATTTTTTACAACTAAATCGTTCACAACATCTTAGCTTAGATATCATTGATATTTAAACAAACATAACAAACGAATTTAACTAGGGAAAACAAGTCTTATAATTTATGGTTTTATGAATACTTTGAAAAATATGAAATTTGATGGCAAAGATGATTAGGGATGATGTTGAAGACAATGCAAGATTTCATTTTAGGGATGCGGAATTGGCAACCACAAAGGGCTTTGACGGAATTGGGGGAGTCGAGGAGTTTGGAGATATTTGACAGAGTTGGAGGAAGTTGAGATTAATGTTTTGCGATGTAACACCCCGTAATTTCTAAAGGCATATAAAGTGGTATAATATGTAGTATCTATATAATAAAACACAAAGAAAGCTATCAAGTGGCTATCCTTCAATCCCCCCCCCCCCCCCCCCCCCCCCGACACACACACACAAAGTTTTCTCTCAAAACTCTAATGCAAATCCCCCAAAACAACTCATTTATTTATTTAACTCTCCCCCCCCCCCCCCTCTCTCTCTCTCTCTCTCTCTCTCTCTCTCTCTCTCTATATATATATATATATATATATATATATATATATATATAGGGAAAGCTTCGGTTGAGCACTACTCTAGTGCTCACCGCGTGAACACTAGGCCTTCGGGCATTCATATCGAAAATCCGAACCGTTCACATTGATCTACACATCTAAATTAGTCTAAATATGTAAAATCAAATCATTTGAAATTCATTTGCCCATTCATTGAAGTGTTACAAAATTGTATGGCTGAAAATCATTGTTTTTATATTCACATGATGGATGTGCAAATAAATTTCAAATGATTTGATTTTACATATTTAGACTAATTTAGATATGTAGATCAATGCGAACGGTTCGGATTTTCGATATGAACGCCCGAAGGCCTAGTGTTCACGCGGTGAGCACTAGAGTAGTGCTCAACCGAAGCTTTCCCTATATATATATATATATATATATATATATATAGAGAGAGAGAGAGAGAGAGAGAGAGAGAGAGAGAGAGAGAGAGAGAGAGAGAGAGAGAGCTTTATTCTGTTGCAAACGGGTCTGTGTGCACAGACCCATGCGAATGGAGATCTGGGCCGTTGGATCTTTGACTACTTACAAATTTCTACATCTACAATTTTTTTAGCTTTTTTTATATACGGTAAACTATTGGAAAGAGACCAAAAAAAATTAAAAATCTACAAATATCGGCACTTGAATATATTACAAGTAATCCCAATTTTACATCTACAAATTACTTAGACAAATATATTTTTTGCCACTTTCTAAATAATTTATTATGGAAAGATATAAAAATCAACACAATTAAAACTATTAGGCAAAGAATTAGTCAATACCTTACAAACTAACTCCGAATTTGGCAAATGTAAGTGTTGTGGCCGAACTACCGTTTTGATTGCCTTTCGAAGATGGGATGAGATACTAGGGTTTGGATGTTTGGAGGAGGAGGAGGAGGAAGAGCGGACGGAGGAGGAGGAGCAAACGGAGGAGGAGGAGGAGAGGTTTCTGTTTTGATTAGGGTTACTTAGAACTTTTTGGGTTTGGGTTTGGCAGAAAAATGAGAGAGAGTGGGGAGAGATCGCGAGAATATGAGTTAAGGAAAAATTGTCTCGAATTATAAGTATGCCTTAACCCGTTCTTGGAAACGGCGAGTCAAGGCAATTTTTTTTAATAAAAAATATGCCTTAACCCGTCGTTCCCAATGACGGGTTAAGGCTAAATTTTAGGGGGGAAAATGTGGGCCGCTGAATCAAAGATCCAGCGGCCCATATCTCCATTCGCATGGGTCTGTGCACACAAACCCGTTTGCAACAGAATAAAACTTATATATATACATACTTATGGAAACATGGACTTTTATATCCCAATTCATAATTATTTTTCAACATATACTAATGAAAACATTGACTTTTATTTACAACTAATTATTGTCATACTTTTCAAACTTGAGCTATATAATTGTTGATTTATTGTTCACAAGATATTTTATATGTTGTATCGTTCTGAAGACGTGTCGTAGGCACGTGGCCATGGGCAAATCTAGTATATATATAAAGTAGATGGTGTAATGGCATATTTACCATTGGTAAATATGTGAATATAGATGTGAAAGGGGGGCCCACGGTTTGAATACACAACAACATGTTGTGTTGGTTTGAGATGACGTCGTGATGACGTCACCATGTGGGGTCCCACCCGTTTGAAATGTGAAGGCAGTAGGCGCTGTCGTTTAAGATGTTGATGATGTGGCACCTAGGGGTGTGTGCACGAGGATTGAGAAGGAGTTTGAGCGTGGGATTAGTCCCACATCGGAAATGCAAATAAAATAAATAGCTATAAATATAATGGCCTGTGATCAAGAGTCACTAATCCGGTTAACCATCTTTTGAGAGCCAGCCTGTGATGGGCAGTTATACTATAGTATAAATAATTCGTCTTCTAAATTTTATAAATTGTTTGAACTAGGGGTAGGGACGTTACAAGCGATTTGTGGGTTTCGGAGTTGGAGTTCGGAGTTGGAGGTGAAAGAGTCTGTAGATATGAGGTGAAGGGAAGATAGAAGAGTCACGATATATTAACTGAGTCTCATTTTAGGCCGCATTTTCCAATTGCGGCCTTTGCATAACCGAGGGCGCGATCAACTGCTACCTCTTCAGTGATATTTGTCATCTATGACCTAAGTATATTCCCAAATGCGGCACGATTTGCATTGTTGCCGCTGTTGGAAACTGTGGCACGCTAAAAAATAACAAAGAAGAAGAAGCAATTGATAGATGCAGCTTCATTAGTGATGTTGTCGCAGTTCCCAACTACGGCTTAAGCTGACGTGACAGATAATGTTCCACTCAGTAAAATAGTTTGGAAAGTGACTTACTTTTAAAAATAGTTTCAAAAGGTGTCTTAGTTAGGGGAAATTCGTTTATTTGATGCGTATTTGCAACTTGCCCCCCCTAAAATCGTAGTATTTACAAATAAATAACTCAATTAGAATACTATAGCGATGTTAGAGGGAAAGGGGAAAGAAGTGAGCACACTCCAACCTCAGTTTCCCCCCCTATTTCATAAGGTGAAGCGCGAGAGGAGAGTGAAATCAATTAAAAAGTGGAAACATTAATTGTTGTTCCGGCGTAATTGGAGCTCTCAGAGTGGAAGGCAACCTCCCATATATGTTTACTTCTTTTCCATGCCAACATCATTGAAAAGTCATCAAATAAGGAGGGGGTTGTAAGTTACTTCAAAACAAACCCATAATTTTGCAGAAAAACCTCAAATTTTCATGCACTTCCACACATTTGCTTGCAACCAAATTTGCTATGAATATAACATTTTATATAGTTGGATGGTCAGTACTTTATGCAACTGGTGGATCAAATATGAGATTAAAATTAGTTTTACTTGTTGAAAAGATAATAGGGGAAAATGACTGCGTTTTGACATATGTAGCTTGCTTTTATTTGTTGTTGTTGGTATTTGATTCATATTGTTTGTTAAATTGTTGTTGTTGTCGCGTGTAAGGATCTTTGCCTTACATTGTAAATGTAGAATTGTCCGATGCACATTGTGTTTTCTTATTACATATATAATTTTTCGTTCTTCAGTCTCCATACTTATTGAAGAAACCACAAAGAAGGAGAATATTTATTTTACATGTAATGAAAAAGAAGAACGATGCTCTCCATGAAAGGTTTAAAGGTAATTGAGTAATGAAAGGTTTACTAGCTTGACAGTCCGTTGTTTAATACATTTTACTGTCATAAACTAATTTTGATATAAAGGAAGGTTTAAAAGCAATGATGCATGTGAACTAATCTTGATATCTATATAATAGAACACAAAGAAAGCTATCAAGTGGCTATCATTCAATAGGGTTGAAATCAATGGTCCAGATCTAACCTCACAAAACAGATTTTCCCGCCCAACCCCCTCCCAAAACTCAAATTCAAATCCCCCCAAGCAACTCATTTATTTATTTATTTATTTATCTCGCTCTCTCTCTCCCTCATTCTCTCTCTATTTACTCAGAAATAGCAATTTTTATATTTTTTTAATGCAATTTTTATTGCTCATGTTACATTGAAAATAACAAAAATCTCATTAACATTTAAATTTCATCATTTTTCATACTCAAAATTTTAAGAAGTTGGATTTTACACTCCCATTTATAATTAATTTTCAACATATACGAATGGAAACATTGACTTTTATTTACAACTAATTATTGTTTTACTATTCAAACTTGAGCTACATAATTGCTGTTTTGCTGTTTACAAGACCTTTATATGATGTATCGTTCCGAATACGTGTCGTAGGCACGTTTCCACGAACAAATCTAGTATATATTATAATGAAACTATTTTCAAAAGCCGAATTGTCGCTTATTTTATTTTTTTAGACTGAAAAGTAGTTTTCGTGTTTACATTGTAAATATTATCTCCCTATCATGTAAAACTACGATCTAATAAATGATTTTGGTTTCGCCTCATTTCACAACGAACTAATAATTGTGCGCCCTTTTTAAAGATTACCCCTAAAAAATCAATTATTACAATTTGATTATCAAAGTGATAAATTTCTTTCACTATTTGCCCGGGCTCGGATATTCAGATATGAGATTTCTTACCGACCAGTACTATAAATTCTCTATTCTCACATAATTTTTTATGGATAAATCTATACCTTAACCTACAACATTTCCAACAACCTCCACTCTTTACATCATAAGAGCATCTGTAGTCGTTAGACTCAAAATTGCCAAAACCTGGCTTTCAGAAATAGGAATTTTGAGTTGGGCTGTAGTAGTTGAAACCCAAAATTTGGTTCAGTGGTGGTTGATCGATTTTTTTTTTAATCCCAAAATTTGTTTTTTTTATTTTTAATCCATTTTTTTTTGATACATACGAACACATAATAATTCCTATAGTCCCATTCCATCTCATCCCTTGAACAAATAACCAAACCAATCACAAAATAACATCAAATGCATAATTAAGTCTATAGGGTGTGTTCCATAGGAATTAAATGGACCAAAGTTTGGACCAAATGTTGGGACGCAACACGACAACATCATGTTGTGTCCGTGGCGAGTTTTCAAATATATATATATTTTTTATTATATTGGACGCAAGATCTTTTTGCGTCCGAAACATTCAGTGGATATACATATATAATTTTTTTTTGTCAGACGCAAAATTAAAAAACAATTGATCGGACGCAAAGATCATCTTGCATCCGAATTGTGTTTTAAAAAAAAAAATTAAATTCTTCAAGCACAAGATCATCTTGCGTCGGAAAGCATTTTTTTGAGAACAGACTATCTTGCGATTTCTGTATCTGAGGATTTTCTATTTGTTCTCTCAAATATTGACGGCAACTGTAGCGATATTTCCATAGTTTGAAAATATAGCAGAAGACTACAGCGTGTCGTTGGTTATATTTTCCAAATTTTGTAAATATAGCCGATGACTACAAATGCTCTAATGTGGCATTTAGCATTGCCCATTTTTGTATTCCTTACAACATCCACAATGGTGTTTCTCATTTCTGAGAAAATGACATTTGCAGCAATAGGAAAAAAAGAATTTGCCTGCAACGGTGGTTTGCTATAATTTTGCCATTTTTTTAAAAAAAGCGGACGAGACAACATGTCTCGTCTCACTTTAATTTTTTAATATTTTTAATCTTAATACTACATTAGTTTAAGTAAGTTAGTAATTAGCAGTAGTATTAGATTATTAAATTAATAAATAGGTAATCAATTAGACTAATTATGGGATTAAATGAGAAATTAACCCTGAATGGAGTTCCCTATTTTCAGATTTTTTTTAATTATTATTTTTGTTCAGATGGTACAATATGTACCGACTGATCATTTTTAACAAAAATATCGTACGAAACAACATGTCTCGTCTGATCCCATTAAAAAATTGGAAAAAAAATGGGGACGAAACAACATGTTCCGTCTTTTATAATTTAAGAATTGCAATTTCGTTTCAAAAAAAATGAGAAGCAACTGTAGCAATTATATGACAAAATAGCAAACCACTGC
The DNA here is from genome assembly GCA_017893485.1 of Hemerocallis citrina. NCBI lineage: Eukaryota > Viridiplantae > Streptophyta > Magnoliopsida > Asparagales > Asphodelaceae > Hemerocallis > Hemerocallis citrina. Next base: position 304,477,831 of record CM030360.1, read on the forward strand.
AACACCAGCTCTAAAAAAATGAGTAATTGGCAAATTTAGCAAACCATTGTGGATGCCCTAATTTGGGAAAAGGGAAAGACATTCCTCCTAAAAACCCAATTCCCCAAATCATCTGAATTTCTAAATCAGACTCTCCGCCGCCGCCGATCCGAGTTCATCGCCACCGCCGTCTTCGATTGCTATGGAATCGAAGCAGAAGACAATGACGCCTCTTCGAACACTAGCCTCCATCCCCGAAAACATCATCACCGACGAGATCCTTAACCGCCTCCCCATCAAAGAGGCCGTACGCACGTGCGTCCTCTCCCGCACCTGGCGCCGCCGCTGGCAGTCCATCCCCGACCTCAGCCTCATATCCGTCGAGCCGCACGTCGTTTCCCAAATCGCCGCCCTCCATTCCGGCAACGTCCGCACCTTCAAATACGCATCCTCGGGAAACGTCGACGGCGAACACTCTACCATCAACCAGTCGCTTGCCGCTCTCTCCACCCGCGGCGGTGCATACTCCCTCAACACCCTGGAGCTGTGGGATTTCGACTGCCGCCTCAACGCATTGGCTCGAGCGTTTCCTAATCTAATATTTCTCCGTCTCGGTGGTGGATCTCATTACCTTTCCCGTGACTGTGCCAGGTTCGAATGTCTCGATACTCTATGGCTTGTTGACATCACGCTCAGTGGGAAATTGTCAATGGTGTTCTCGTTGTGCCCCTTGTTGAGCACTGCTTTTGTGATGAATATTGTTTTGAAAGAAAGGCAGCTGCTTGATATTGTTGCCCCAAATCTCCGATATATTGACTTGTCGGAGGTGGACAATCTTATTGAATACTCTGTTGAAAGTGCTGAGGTACTCGGTGAGGTTGTGCTCAATGTTGACGTCGAGAATGACGGTGCTGGTGTGGCCGGAAGAGGTTGCAGAGTTACGAAGGTCCTTGGGGGTATGCGGAATGTGGAGAAGCTTGAGCTATATCATAATACCGTTGAGGTATGTTAGGTTCGTTTAGAATGGAGTTAGGTTATGATACTTGAAGTTATCTTACAGAACCTTAGTTATCATACGTTGAGCTGTTCTCTTTTTGGAGTTGAGATAACTTCGGTTATCTCACCCCGGAAGTTGAGATAATTGTAGTTATCTAAATTCTATTCCTACTTTATTTATCAACCATGAACAACCAAACACTAAACCTATCATTCTAGGGGAGGTGCTGGTTTGGTTAGCATACCGGTGCCCCACTTATTATTCTAGCTTGCTAACATGCAAGAAGGTATTTAAGTTTGTTGGCTCATTTACAATGCTTAGATGTTGCAACTCAAACTATTTTCAGTTGCAATTTTTATTTTTATTTTTATTTTAACGATTGTTTGTTTCGTGTGTTTTAGTATTTTTTGGGTGGCGATGTACCAAAAAGGCTCTGGATAAGTTTTGACAATCTAAGGTACCTATCGATAGGAGCTCATCTTGGACATGTCTCACACGTATTGCTACTTCTTTGCTTGCTAAGGAGTTGTCCTAATCTAGAACAACTTGAGTGTAAGGTAATCTATAGAGATGGTTTTGGTGTTGACCTCACTAGCCCATTTAGCCGAATTGTTGATGTTGCTTTTTCCATTTAGCTGAATTGCCGATGTTGTTTTTTTCTCCCTTGTCCCACATGACTTTTTTCAGAACCGTGAGTACAATGGAGAAAACATTGGTCTTGGACAAGATTTTTGGGAAGCACAGGACCATATTGGCGTATTTGATAAACTCAAAACAGTGATTATGGATACACAGGGAGTAAAAGTTGAGCTTGACTTCATACAGTATATTTTAGCTAAGGCACAATCGCTCAAGGAAGTGATGGTTGGTTTGGGTGGTTCGATCCTTGATAAAGGGTTAATTTTGTCACAACTATCAAAGTTTCCAGTGATTTCCAAACAAGCCCAGATCCTGATAAAAAAGGTCCATTATAATCCTCAATTAGAGTGTTATCAATTTATGTTCACTAATATTTTAGAACTGCAATTTTAGGCTTATAATTTGCATGTTTAACTATGTTTAACTATTTCCTTTCGGTTTGAGATTATCAATCAATTTGCTGTTATTTTTGGAATCCATGTATGTAGTTAGAGTTGTTTTACTTTTGTAACGCTTGCTTGTTTTCTTTCCTCTATTCATTTTAGTTTGGTCTAGGATTCTAGATTGATAATTATTTGCATGTGCTCAAATATGATTGTTTAGATGCCTTCCAAGCTTTTATATACTGTATCTAATATACCATTTGTCTGTTCAAACTTCTAACATATAAGTGGCAGGTGCATTTCGATGCTTATGAGTATATTTTTCTTTAGAAAGAACAGTGACGTCCTAAAGGGATTATGGCTTTGATAATTCAGTACAATTTTAATCATTTCTGGTTATCTTTTCATGCATTTGTGTATTGTTGGGTTTAAACTGTACTTCCCGATATGGTATTTTATTAGAAACTCAATACTGGTCGATATTGAAGTTAATAAGCATTTTCTTACTTAAAACAATGACTGTAAGCAATTGAAATTCTGTCAAGGTTTTAAGGCAAATTTCGAAGAAAAAAATCCCCCTCAACTATTCGTTTCTGAAAATCACCCCTCAAAATTTCTTTTCTAAAAGAACATCTCTCAACTATTTCAGTAATTTGGTCCATTCAGGTCCAAAGAGCACTTTGGTAAAAAAAAGTAAGGGGTATTTTTTTTTTCAAAGAAAGAAAATTGAGGGGTGTTTTTCTCACAAAAAAAATGTTTAGGAGTGATTTTTCAGAAACGCGTGTAGTTGAGTATTTTTTTTCTTTCTTTTTTTCAAATTTAGCCAGGTTTTAAACATTGGATATTGGTATCGCGGATGGAAAATTAACACTGAGAACAAAGTGTACAGAAAAATGTGAGCTTCTCATTAGTGCTAACAATAACTTCATGATGTTTGTTTTTTTTCAATTTTTTTCATGATAGCTAGTGATAATTTTGCATGCAATTCATTTTAGGGAACCTTGTATAAAGATTGTCTCCATTCTTTGGGTTATGTTATTAGTTCTGGCCTCTATTTAGGTATGCGTGTCAGGTTTCAGCCATAATCCTTCATGTTTTAGTCCCGATTGAGTTTGTAGATTGTTGTGAGATTTATTATATGTAGTTTTGTTTAATTTCACCCCTTGCATTGGGTTGTCCAACCTTTGGTTTGAGTGCTTTTTATATCTTTTATCCCCATATATCATCTTGGTAGGCTTTGATTTGGTCTTTCATAGTTGCCGGATTGGAATGTGTGCAGCCTATTCAATGGTTGATGACCTATATGTGTAACACCCCGTGTTAAGAATATATATATATATATATATATATATATATATATATATATATATATATATATATATATATATATATATATATAAAATTAATTAATTAGAGGCTGCCCTATAGAGTTTCCTATAGGGGGTAGAATGTGGAATTGTTGCACAGTGGGGGGCCCACCAGAACAGCAGAGGCTGTTGCTGCTTGCGGCTGTTGACGTCAGGCAGAGGTGGGGCCCGCCAGAGTAGAGAAGCAGCACATGCTGCTGCGTCTGTGCGAGCGCCACATGGGAGGTGGGGGCCCTGGTCGCCTATCTTTCTCTCGCGAAGAAAGAGAATGGGGATTAGGGATTTAATTAATCCCATATCGGGGATTTGGAAGAATAATTGTGTGTGTATATATAATTGCTTGAGATTTGAGGTCACGAATCAGCTATAGCACCTTTTATGAGACAAGCCTGAGCCTGTGGTGGGTAGTTGTTAGAAAAATTGCTGTTTCGGGCCGGGGCGTTACAATATGAATTATAGTTCATACTTTTTATTGGCATCTAGCTAGATTCTGCCCATTGGCGGTGAAGGCATACCACTTCTTTGACAAATGCAACCCTAAGGTTAATGTAGCTAGAGTATTTGCTTTAGAATAGTAGTCAAATTCCCATCTCAATAGTTCTGATATTTTGTTTGGCTGAATGCGTTCAAGATAGGATCTCGGAGTTCATATAATGTTCCCTACCAATGCAGTGTAGGTTGATAGTGTCTGCATTTGTGTTGTCAAATGCAATCCTAAGGTTAATATAGCTAAGAGTATTTGCTCTAGAATAGTAGTCAAATTCCCATCTCAATAGTTCTGATATTTTGTTTGGCTGAGTGCATTCAAGATACGATCTCGGAGTTCATATAATGTTTCCCTACCAATGCAGTGTAGGTTGATAGTGCCTTCAATTGTGTTGGCAATGCAATTTTAATTTATAGGAGTGGGAGGGTTTCCTCTTGAATAGTAGTTTATTTGCAATCTCTGTAATTGTGTTTTTTTTATTTGGGTGAGAGTGAAGATAGGATATTGGAGTTCATGTATGTATCGAGGATATGTTCCTGATGATCACAATAAATAGGTTTGAGAGATATGAGGATATATAAATTAATTTGTATGAAACTAATTTTGAAATTACTAACCAAAGTAGGAAAACAAATAAACAAAATTGTACTAACAAATTGATATTGAATTTTACTAAATAAGTAACATAATTATGTCCTTAAAATCATACTCGCCTTCCACTGATGAACATGAGTTTGTGCTAGTTGATTCCCAGGATAAAGCAACCTATAGGTAAGGTCGTTGTGCCAATCTCTTTGGAGCATTCAAGATTAGAGCCGTGACTTAATTACCACTTCATATAAGTGGTTTTGTTTGATGGAGAAAATGAGAATGGTTAAAGAATATCCGAGATTAATCCATAAGGCAAGCTATGATAACAATATATCTAGACTTCAAAAGTTGCCTTAACTATGAATGGACAACAATGAAGCCTTTATCCCAAATTTTTATGATCGACTACTTAAATCCTTCTCCATTCAACTCAACTTAGTGCCACCTCCTTCGTCATATTAACTCTGTTTCAATTCCTTTTTAATAGCTTCAACCCTAGTTTGTTTTGGTCTTACCCTTGCTCCATTTTGCTCTCCTAACTTCTATCAAATCAATTTTCCTAACGGGGTAGTTTGCAGTTTTCATTGTCTATGTCTGAACCACCTGCATCGATTCTTCCGCATTATATCTTCAATGGGAGCTACTCTACTTTATTCCATATGCAATCATTTATTATCTTGTGTTTAGTGTGTTCCCACTTATCCACTTTAGCATCCTCATTTTGGTCAAACTCATTTGTTTGGACATATCAAACTCTCTTATGAGTCTTATCCATAAGGCATGGTGGGTCATATAGTTGTCCCGTAAATTTTTCTCCTTCAATTTCAATGGTATTCTCTGATTGCACAATTTGTAATCCCGATGCATTTCGCCATTTGAACCAACCCCTTTTAGTCTATGAAAAAACATCATCCTGAATTTTCCTATCTTGGTGAATGATCGCTCTTAAATAATGAAAGTGGTCCTATATGCAAACCAATGTTACTATCATCTCATCATTTCTCCTAGTTTTGTTAACTATGAGAGGAAACTCTGCATAATTAGTACCTACCTATAACTACTCTTCTCAAAACATTGCAATTCTTTGGCCGAAAATAAATAATCGACTGAAATTCAAAACTGAAACCGAAGCAAAATCATAGAGACATAGTTACCAACAACCTTTTAGTCTAATTTAAAACTAATCAATTAGGCTAAATCAAAAAAGCATCCCTCAATCGGCCTTTATTTAAAACACCCCTCAACTACCTTTTTAATAAACCACCGAAGCTCGGTTTTTCACTTTAGCCCGGCAGATGAAATTAGATGAAATTAACTGGTGTTAGGTTTTTTTTACGCGACATGCATATATGACTATGTTGTGACGAAAATACCCATATTTTATAAGTTATTTCCTAAATTTCACTCCATTTTTATTACAAAATAGGGGAAATAAGTTATTAAAAAAGTATTTTTGTCTTAAATTTTTCACGTCCAGGTAATGTTACCAAAAAAGCTAATGAGAGTTGGTGGACTAAAGTGAGAAACTGTCTTGAGGGGTTTTTAAAAAAAAGATAGTTGACGGGTGTTTTAAATAAAAGACCGACACTTGAGGTTTTTTTTTAATAAAAAATTAGCCAATCAATTAAACGACGAGTCGATGACCGAGAAACAATTACCAAACAAATGTTTGACTCATATATTATATAGAACATCACATATAAATAGTTTTTTAGATATCTTCCGATACAACCGTTGTGTCGGCTGATATAATGTTTCTATAGATCTCTGTTACCTATTCAACCTTTTCATAACAAATAACGTTATTGATAAATTTTGGGCATTATATCATATCTGTGATATTGGCTGATCCGCTTTCCCGAATTGAGGAAATAACACCATGTGGTTTAAGAAGAAAACTGGTTTGGATTCAAATTCAATTTGATCCAAACTTAGTGGAGCTCAAATCCAATCTACTCACAATAAAAAAATGTTAATCTCCACCCTTATCTCCTTCGTCCCATTCCTTCTTCTTTGTTGCATTAAAAAGTCTGATTTTCAGCTATGTGGATTGATTGTTATGCTAGGAGCGAGCTCACGCATGACTTTGTGCTAGTGACATTCAAATATAGTGATGTCACTTACTTTGTCTCATGAACTTAGGAACTTTCAGATATATGTAATGGTAAGCACACTTATACGTAATGTGTGTAGCTTGTTAAACTTATGTTATTTAGCATGATTAATCTTCAGTATATGATATCTTTTCTTTCTGTATAATATTGTATGAAGTCTCATGTAGGCAAGGCAGTTGAATATTTTGGTTGCAACTATTATTGCTTGTGTTAGGTTGTTTGTAATGCATGCATAGGTTATCTAAATCACATTTAGGATATATTGTCATCAGACCAAAAAAACCCAATATTTTTTGAAAATCGCAGATATTCCCGATATCCAATATGAAAGTTTGCCATCCAATACGATACCGATACTCGATATTTAAAACCTTGCGATTAAATGAATCCTATACACCCGCTTATACTTGCAATATATGTAACTGTTGATGTCATCTCTCTAATGTGTAAAAAATCCTATTTAGTTATGATGATTGCCGTCTGAAGTCTGAACTGAAGTTTGTTGGATCTTCTATCCTCCGCCCCCCCCCCCCCCCCCCCCCCATATCCCATATCCAATATGAAAGTTTGTCATCCAATACGATACCGATACTCGATATTTAAAACCTTGCGATTAAATGAATCCTATACACCCGCTTATACTAGCATCAGATGAAGAAAATGTAAGAATTTGCAATATATGTAACTGTCGATGTCATCTCTCTAATGTGTAAAAAAACCTATTTAGTTATGTTGATTGCTGTCTGAAGTTTGTTGGATCTTCTATCCCCCCCCCCCCCCCCCCCCCCCCCCCCCCCCCCCCACCCACCCACCCACCAAAAAAAAAAGAAGGAAAAAAGAAAAAAAAAACATATTGATCATGATCACTGTAAGAGAATGAGATATGATTTTTTTGAGTTTGCAGTTCCTTTGTTGTTTCCATTTCATTAATTATCTGTCTATCCCTGAAGTCTGACGGATCAAACTTGTAGGTATGACAAACTATTATCTGGTGGCATACAACTACGGATTCAACAATATATCATTTTGTGAGGATGCTGGATTGTTCTTGTTGGACTTAACCTGATCAGGCGATTAAGGTACGTTTTGTGGTTGTAGACTTGTATTGCCTCTTCCATTCATCTTCATATCTTTTATGTCTGGGTCTACATTTATTGCATATAAAGATTATTCACCACCACACATTCACACGCAATGTTTTTTCTAATTTTTGTAATCCAGGGTGTATTGCTAAAATAGAACATTTTTGTTTCTATATTTTTTGTACGAGTAATTTTCCTAGTTAAAATTCTTGCCATGCAGTCTGATGTGGTTTTAGTACAGCCATGAAAAGATAATGGGTATTGATATATAAAGGTGTGTGAAAAGTTATTTTTATTCTTATTACTTTTTATTCTTTTACTGTTTTCCTTTTACTACGGGCAGAAAGAAGTACATTATAGGAAATAAGGCATAATCAAGTCGACTAACTATAATAATTGAAACTATTTAGAAAGTCAACAACTATCAAACTCAATGAGTATCACCCTCTCGTTAGCGGCCTAGCTGTTTAAAAATTTTCTTTTCTCCCACCATTAATAAATGGACTTGATGGCTACCCAGGAAAATAACATTGTTAACTAATTTATCGTCGTTATACCTCATCCATGATTCATCTTTCCATCTCAGAAGACCTTGTTTCTTCCTTACCACCATACCCAAAGAGCCACATATAAAAGAGAGAATGACTGGAGTATTCTACTCTGTTCTTTTCTTTGTGGCAATCTCCTTTTGAAGCCGTTGAAAGGATCCTAAGTTGATGTTGAAACTTCCCAGCTACTGAGTTTCATCTAAATGCAAGAGATGATAGAGCAATAAATGAAAAGATGTTGCCTACTCTCTGCAAAGTCATGACTTCATACTGGGCCTGCCTGTTTCCAAATTGATATGACGTGATGCCAGCACGCTTTCAGCCAGAACGGTTCATTAATTAGCTTCCAAGCAAGCCAACACTCTTCCTGCTGGACCAAAATATTCCTCGAACTAATTTATTTATTCTGTTTTCTCTCTTTGCAACATATTACTCACGCTGATTTAAGTACATGCCACAATGGGATGTCCTCACTTCCATTAATATCCATTATGAATTTCTTGTCCCAATTATATTGGGAAATTAATTGATTGATCCTTATCCCACAAATTTCAAGTACGTCATTTCAGTAGATCAACCACTTTCACGTCTAGAGGCTGCTTCATATCTGTTGCTAGCGGTCAGATCATTAGTTGTCTCTCATGAACCTGTACATGTAATCAGAACACATATTTTTTCATGAATTATTTCCGTGCGTTATTTATTTTTTGAAGTAGTTTTGACGAGATTGATGGTCTTTGCATGTGTTTCTATATGATTGAGGCTAGATGTACTTCTATTTAATGTATGTATGGATGTATGGATTTGTTTTCGATAACAGCAATGTGACAAAGAGTGTACCATATTATTTATTAGTACTTCTTTATAGATATATATGCTCTTTTTTAACTTTTTGGGCATTTTATTGCTGTGATTTGGACATTCTTACGTTATATTACTTGATTGTATAGCAATTACCTGTGGCTAGTCACAGCCATGCAGAGATTTGTTTGCTGAGTTTGGTAGGTGAAGAGATTACTTATTTCATTTAAATATTGTATTAATCATTATAAGAGAACCACCACGAGGAAAGATATAAATACCAAATTAACTTTGAACTTCTTAAGGTACTGAAGGAAGACATGATATCCCTTTCAAATAAATTTTGCTCGAGAAAGATAATTTTTTTGCTATGTATTATGTCTTGCATGTAAGCTCGTCCAATTTCATAAGCCAACATCTTAATGATAATCCTTTCATGTACAATATTTGGTCTTAGCCACAGATTTCGATAGAAAGTAAATCCATTATTACTGATAAAACAAATGTTGCGACATTTGTTCCTGCTTGGTTTTTTTGCTCACTTTATTCAGTGGTGAAATTTCCATCATCAGTATCTTAACTATACCGTTCTATGGTCGAATAAGAACAGAAGAACCCACAAAGTCTTTGACATAAGTTTTCGATAGATTGAAGAAGCAAATTATAACCCTTGTCCTGCTTGGTTTTTTTGCTCACTTTATTCAGTGGTGAAATTTCCATCATCAGTATCTTAACTATACCGTTCTATGGTCGAATAAGAACAGAAGAACCCACAAAGTCTTTGACATAAGTTTTCGATAGATTGAAGAAGCAAATTATAACCCAATCGCCTCATAGTTATATCAAGAAAAGAATTATCCGACTTTTTAAAATCTGCAACTTATTAGCACCGTAAGGAAACAAATGTTAGTTTTCTTTTCAAAGGAACTTGTGCATGTAAATGTGATGCAGGTCATTTGTTGGATTATCAAGGGCTTTATTCTCTTCTTTCAGTTGATCTCTAATTCTCTTTTTGGATTTTATATTTTGAGAAGGCTGTCGACCTTTTTCTAGTATTTATGATATAAAACTATTAGGTGGTCTTTACTTAAATGTCCCCTTTGTTAAAATTTAAAAATGCCATCTAATGTGATTTATGAAGATGCTTGTTTTAACTAATAGAGAGTGTTGGGATCTTGCTAGATATGATCGGCCTGAACTGGTTCCATGGTGCTTTGACGCCAAACATTTTCTGTGAGATTTACATATTGACGTGTTTTCTAGTTATGCACCCCTTTTCAAAGCCCCGCCCCATCTTGGTTTTATTCAAGTGAACTTTTTGCTCACATTTCCTCAAATGTTCCGGTGAGAAATCTTGTCATTAAATTCAAATTTGTTAGTGGACTAAAAGAGGTCAATTCCTTTTTTGATTAATTTTTTAAAATAAAAATCAGTAGAAATTTTTATACCCATTTTGGCATTAAGCAGTCTTCTATTTAGATAGTGCGCAAAATATATCGTTGATGAATTTTATTCCACTTCAGTTTTACTCCAAATAACAAATCCTGCATCAGTATGCTTGGTAATATTATTAATTTTTTCCATCTCACTTTACTTATGCAGTCATCGTTTTTGGTGCCTCCCTACCTCAGTCGATACACGGCTTTTTGCTTTAATTGTGGTCTTTTCCATTAAAACTTTGTTTTCCTTTATTGAAATTATACTATAGTTAAATGTCTTTGTTGTAATATTATATAATTTCTATAAAAACATTCTTTCGTATGGATTGTCATTGCCATAGATAGTTAGCCAATTGTTTATTTGCTTGTGATCTAAGGAGCGAATGTGAATAAATCTAATTCCTTCAATGTCCATTATCAGTTTTAACTTCTCTGGTAATAGGGCTTAAGAAAATTTCTAAGTTTCCTAATGAATTTTCCCCAATTAATGCTTAATATTTATTCAGACCCTTTAAAAAAATGCTAATATCAATTTATTGCCTCTAATTTTTCATTAATTCAAATAGGTACTCCATGGTTAGCTACTACTTGGCAAACATTAAGTCAAAATTATGCACATGTTTTTCTTCCAGCACTCTTAGAGCAACTCCATCCATCATCTTGCCATTTGGGTTGACATTTCCATTTTTGTCAACCCAAATGACAACTTTGCCAAAATATGACAATAGTTTCTGCATAGAGCTGGTATCGGGTCCTATTAGATTGGGTCCTCCATTACCCGAACTCGGACTTGTGAGAACCTGGTCCGGGTTCTAGTTAAAAAAAATCTATCCATCGGGTTCGGTAGCAGGGAATAAATATTTGCACTCAAGTATTTTTGCACCTGATACCCTATATTTCCAACAATTTTTGCATTTAAGTACATGAATAAATATTTTATTCACACATTTGTCTTCAACATTTACTATTACATGTATATCCCTATAACCCTATTATTCAAATTCCATATTTTGGCGGGTATTTTTAACGGATTCGGGTCCGGGTCCGTTCTATTTTGAGCGAACTCGGATCAGGAAGTACATCGGGTCTTAATTTAGGACCCAGACCCAGACCCGTATAGATCGGGTCGGTTCCAGTCCAATGCCAGGTAAATGTGACAGCTCTAGTTCTGCATGTAGCGCCCCGAGTTTCACCCACTGTAAACTAGTGACACATACCTAGAATCTTTACTTCAATGAGCACACAACATAGAAAAACACAAGAAATTAAATTTTTTTATTACATTATCATAATGTATAATGTAGTCTTACACATAATTTACATCATGAATTACACAATAAATTACAAAATAAATTACAGTGTAGAAGGAACTATATCCTCCACTTGGATGCTTTTCGCAGCTCGATTTTCCTGCTCCACGATCAGCAATCCTGCAATCAACAAACTGTGAACACGTCTGTTGAATGCAATTGACGTAATGCAGATGAAACCCGCGATCTCCAAAATCCTCATCAATCAATATTATTGCAACAGAAAAATGTGACGGTCATACAAACAATGTGTCGGTATATGTCATGACCTAAAATCTAATGCACACGATGCTTTTCTTCTAATGCATACTTGATTTGGAAATGTATGCATCCCATATTACATACTCTCCAAATCGAGTTTGTGTTCTCTAGATGATAGAGTTTGATTCCTCGCCATGCATTTTACTCTTGTACTCTTTTCCTATTTCTGACATTCATCCAGTGACTGGTAAGGTTGCAGTTCATACGGCTTATCTGCCACTGCTGTGGACAAGTGGTCTTTCTCCACTCCCGAACAGTCTGGTGATCACTCCATTCTGTTGGGACCGGTGGTCTCTCTCCACTCTGCACTGGACCGGTGGTCTTTCTCCATTTGCCGACAGGCCGGTGATCATTCAACCTTGTCGGAACTGGTGGTCTTTCTTCTCTCCCGAACCATACTAAAAGTTACAATGAACAGAAGGCGAATCAATATGGCCTCCTTTACTCCGCCCAGAGACTCAGAGTTACACTCTTGTTCCTTGTTCGTATTGAGAACACAGAAGTTAACAATCGAGACAATGCCGCACTTGTTCCAGACGAGACGACGCTGCACGTGTCTCCTTGACAGGTGAGTACATGCCCAACTAGTGTATGTCCTTATAACAATGGTCACATAAACTAGAGCTACTACTATATAGAACTTGATAAACACCATATAACAAAATGTCTATTAACAAACTCTTCTTGAACCATTCCTAAAGGTTATTCGAAACCAAAGTTACCAAACAATACCAATTTGTACACATAATCGACAACACCATTTATCACATATATGCCCTTGTACAAACATACACAAATATGACATCAACACCTCATAGGGAATCATAGTTATGTGCATTCCCTACACTACGCTCTCTCTCATTAGGTCTTGAACTAGCTCATTAAATTCTTTCACACCAAGTTGTTTCACATATGAGTATGCTCATATAATGTCAAAGAGTTAATAAACAACATTTCTAAGATTATCAAGAGGCCCTAAAAATGATGATAACTTGCATGCTCCAAAAACAGCAAATTCAAAACCAAAAATGCAGTTCTTGCAATTTCTAAAAATCATTAATATAATCACCTACTTCTCAGAATTTTGATATCTCGGGTTCGAAAGAAATGTCAGTGAGTCTACTACAATTTCTTAGTTGGAAGTTTTCTCAAAATACTTCATTTAAGAGGCCAAAATAATCAATAACTGAAAGGTGTACAAATTTTCAGCAACTAATAAAACTGTGAACTAGTTGCAATTTCAAATTTTATTTAAATAACAAATGATGTCCAAAATTTATAAAATTTTGTGAGCATGTTCTAAACACATACAAGTATCACATATAAAAAGTTCAACTTGAAATACCACATAATTATAGAGAGATGAATTTTTGAAGTAGAAGTAGTAAACAATGCTCTGATTTCTTCTTGACCAACAGTGATTTTGGATTTGATTAAAATAACAAATATTATCAAAAAATTATGAAATTTGGTGGAGAGGCTCTAGACACATATAAGATGCTACTATAAAAATTTTAACCATAAATTCCTCATATTCAAAGATTTATGATTTTTAGAGTTGAAGTGAAATTCCAAGATAGAAAAATACAAACTTTCCATGCTATTCACAAAATAAACATAGACCACATGCACCATACAATTTCATGCTATCTATATTATGAAAAAGAGTATATACTACACACAATTTAACAACCCAGAGAGTTAGAGAACACCCACCTCAAAGTGTAGACAAGAAATGAAATCTCCAAACTCCTAGTATGCTCTTCTCTTCCTAACTTGCTTGCTTCTTTTCTTGCTTAATTAGCTTTTTAGAAATATTTAGGGGAAATTGGAATGAATAATGGAGTGAAGAGTAGTATAGAAGTGGGCTAGGAATTAGTATGAGAATGGACCAAGGAAAATGAACTAGGAAGAAGAAGAAAATGAGAACTAGGGTTTCTTCATTCAATCACCCCCATATAAATAGGAGAGGAGAGGGTATGGGGGGTTGGGGTTTTGTTTTGGCCGGCTGGGAGGGTTGGGGGTTATTGGAGTGGGGTGTAGAAGTGTCTAGGTGCTTAGGCGTCCCATTTATTATTACATAAACCGCTAGGTTGATCCCCCCCCCCACCCCACACACACAAAATCTAAAATGTAAGCTCAATTAACGAATTATAATTAAAAATGTGTAGGTGTAGTGTGTATGTGTGTATGATACGAAATTTGCATGGTTGGTTCATTGAATTAGTCCATTTAAATTTAATTGGGTTGAGCCATACCATACAACTTTTGTGTATATAACAACATACATAAGAATGTGCACAATTCACGTGCAACAACAATCATATATCAAATATAAAATAACAATATAGAATGCAACAATATTTATATTCTCTGCACCCATGTTACCATTTGTTTCTCTCATCTATTTCTCTCTTCTCCTTTACCTGCTTCCCCTTCACTCCCCTCTTCGTTGGTGTCTCCTCTCCCAAAGTCGGAACACCCTTCTTCTCTCCTCCAGTCGATTATTCTTATCGATCCCTTCGTCCCCAAAAGCAGCTGCCCCCTTCTGGCCGCTCTCCTCTGTCTCCCTCTCGATTCTCTCTCTCTCTCTCCTCTTCTCCAGGTTTTCTTTTTTGTTAGTTATTTTTTTTACATTTATTTTTCCAAATCGGTTGCAAATTTGGTGGGAAAAGAGAAGTAGTTGGGTGACAGAGACATGGCAATTGCCATTTTGTTTGCCAAATTTGAGAAAAAATAACAATTTTCATATTTGGCAACCCATTTGAGTGGTTGGTGTGGGGGGTGTTTCTCATTTGGGATGCCAAATATGAAAATGACAATCCATTTGAGAGATGTGTGGAGTTGCTCTTTAGAGGGCTTTTTTCAAAAAAATAGGTTCCCATATGAGCTATTGCTGTTTGAAGTAACAATAACGAAACTCTCACCGGACAACATTAGGAAGGAACTAACACATTATATAAGATATGTCAAGGACTTTCTGAATTCTTGTTAAATTTAACAATAGTTTGGGCCAAAGTATGAAGAAAAAACTGACAATTCGAAGTATTTGGGACCTATTTGAAATAATTTGGCAAATTAAGGGACTAATTTGATATTAGCATTTTTAAAGGGACTAAATTCATATTATATATTAATCGGGGGACTATACTCAGAAAAACCTATTTTCTTTGCTATTGAAACCAAAATGATCTTTTGTATGCAAATCCTCGAATGTAAGTTTGGGGAACATCTGAAATTTATACTTGGCCATTCATTCTGTTCATAATCTTTTTGATACCCTGAATTTGAAAAAGCACCTTTAACATTTTAGGATTCTCTTTAAATCTGTAGATATTTGCTAAACCCTTTTAGACAGTAAAAATCATGTCAGTGCATTGATACACAAGTTACTGGTGATTGTCGGTCTATGCATATGATTCGTGGTCTTGGATGGAGGTGATACATCATTTAGTAGACTGTTGTAGACATTACTGGATGGCTTTTCTAGGCCTGGAAGCAAGAGACTTATGTTGGTATATAAGCGAGTTTCTCTCCCTTTGAACAAAGATCAAATGTGAATATGCGTGAGAGTTATTGACATTGATTTGATATAATCAATTTTTTGAATTATATATCATGGTTAAAAAGGTTTCGGCCGATCCGTTTTGCTTTTTGGCCATTTCGGATTGGTTTCGGTCAGAATCAGTGGGAAACGGGGTGGTCAAAATCGGTTTCGGCCGAAAACATGTAAAAGGCCCAAAAGAATGAAAAAAGTACGAAACTATCGGGATGTAGGTGGTAGAAGATGGAGGAAGAGAGCAATTAAAGGTCAAAAGTATCATAAAAGAGTCACCTTTCGATGTTTTGAACTCTTAATCTGGTCATTGCCTTCGCCGATCTACTTCTCTCTGTTTTTGATCCAAGTCAAGGAATTGGATCTGCGATACAGCCGCTGCCCTAGCTCAGGGGGAACCTGCAATGATGAAGGAAGAAGGGTTAATTGTCACATATCAGTCTTGATACGTTGCGTATTAGTCTCTGGGTTAATAAAAATCTTTGATGGGTTTAGTTGTAAGGTGTATGCAATCTTTCATAATCGTCCTCACATTGTTAGTGCGTTGTGCACGTGATGGACAACTGTTAGATTAGGATTGGGGGCGGTTAGGTGTGGGACCCATCCTAACCGAATTCAGTTAGGATGTTTCATGTCCATTTCTGTGCGCTGCACGTATTTCTTCTTTGTATAATCCCTCAATCTGTAACCCAACCGAGTATGAATAGAAATTGAGTCTTTACTACTATTCATCATCTTCTTCCTCTCCGCGTCTTCACTGTAGCCAAGCTTACAGGTGGATTTTGATGCCAAGGAGACAAGGTGGAGCTTCCAACCACCAGGTCGGCCTCGGTCCCGGAACAATGGTATCAGTGCCCGACGCGAATTCGATGAACGTTGCCGATCAAGAACTCGGTCAAGAATTCGATCAAGAAGCTGAGAATCCTCAAGAACCTGGGACTGGACCTCGGTATGGACCTAGGGCATGGGATCAGGTCGCGTGAGAGGTCGCCGCTCATGGCAACCGAGCTCACGGACCTAGGGCATGGGATCAGGTCACGCGAGAGGTCGCCGCTCATGGTGACCGAGCTCACAAGCGACCCAACTTCGAGGAGCGGTTCGATCGATTGGAGCTGACCATTGTTCAATTGACTCAAGAACCGCGCCACCGTCATTCTCATCGATCCAAAGGTTGATTTAACTCTCGAGATAGTGAGGAGGATTCGGAGGAAGTGATGGCCACTCAAGATTGCCATGTGTTCGACGCCATCTCAATCCCCACCGGAGACATAGGAGAGCGAACTCAAGGTATGGACGACGGGTAGTTGGCTTTGGGGGAAGGACATCAAAAACAGGTGATTGGGGAGCAACCAAAGGTACTACTTTCTTTCCTAAACACCTGAAGAAGCCACGCTTTGCCGGAAATGATGACATCACCAACTGGATCTACCATATGGAACACCATTTTTACACTCGGAAGGTACATGATTCAGATAAACTTCCTTTCAGTTTGTTTTACATTAAGGGTGAGGCGTTATTGTGGTAGAGGTGGTTCGAACAACAAGAAGAGGTCCATATTGATTGGGAAGTTTTAAAGCGAGAGTTGTTACATTATGAACCAGCTGCCTGAAGCTGCCTTGTACAAGTTACAACGTGTAGGGACTGTACTTGAGTATCATCGTGAGTTCTTGAAATATAGCTAGCTCTCTAAGCCCATAGTTAAGTCATGTCAGTTGTTATATTTTGGGCCTTAAAAATGAATTGAGACGAGAGGTGAAACTCAAGCACCCCCACAGTGTTTTAGAGGCATACATGGAAGCAATTGCGAGGGGGTCCATAATCAACGAACAAAGGAAATCTTGGAAGGTGGGTGGATTCATAATGAACCCTTCAGTGGTAACAACAAATTCTTTGATTCTCAGATCTTCAGCAACTTCTGTGATTTCTAGTCCTCAGGCATCCAAGTCGACTATTACATGTAATATGTCCACTGTTGGACCTTCAAGGTTCAAGGATCCACAATTCTTGCAATATATGAAGGAGAGAAGAGAAAAGGGGTTATGCGATGAGAAGTTTGTCAAGGGCCATAGGTGTGTGGACAAAACTTTTATGCAAATGATGGGGGCTTATGGGAACAACACCTTTATGCAAATGTTAGGGGCTTTAGATGGTGATGTAGTGGACCAATTGGGAAGTTCAGATGAGGATTTGGAGGTGGAAGCTACTGCGGATGAAGAAACATCAAATGGTGTGAAAACCAATAGGGTGAGTGAAGTTGCATCTATTTCCTTACATACCCTTACTGGTAGTACTAGCCCTAGTACATTTAGAGTCCTAGGCACTATCAAATCAATGATTGTTTGTGCCCTATGGCTACTCATAATTTTGTAGATGAGCAGATTGTTAAAAAGATTCAACTGCTCGTCACTAAGAGTATACAGCTTGAGGTCACAGTTGCGGGGGGGGGGGGGGGGGGGGGGGGGGGGGGGGGGGGGTAGGCAGCTGCAGTGTTCAGGTTTATGTGAAGGTGTAGTCTTCTTGTGCCAAGGAGTGCCTATTGTCGCTTATTTCTATGTTCTTTCAATGGACACTAGTCAACTAGTATTGGGGTCACAGTGGTCAACTAGTATTGAGGTCACAGTGGAGTGAGACTCTTGGTGATGTGTGGAATAAAGGAGAAGAGAATGTGCTTTCAGTTAGATGGTAAAGAAAGAAAGCTACAAGGTTTACTTCCTCAGGATATAGAGTTCTCTACCCCTAAAGCCATGTCCAAGACCTTAATGCACATCAAGGGAGGTTGGTTATTACAAATAATAGGCACTGTACATTCATGTGCCATTATTACAAATGAAGTAGGGCAAGACGCTAATAGATTTTGGACGTAGTAGGGCAAAAAAAAAGAATTTGGTAGAGTTACTTGGAAACTGGTGATACCTAGATAAGGATTAACGAAATTTATCCTATTTTATCTCGTGCATGTCCCTGTACTTATAGTGTGCTTCTTGTAGTTAAAACTGTTTTTTTGAGAACCGAAGATAGCATCAATTGATTCAATTTATTTTGTCTACAACTAAAATGAAAATAATGGATATTACAAATGATAGGCATTCTACAGGCATATGGGGGTGGGTAAGACTTGGCTGATGCTCAAGAAGGTGGTATATTGGAAGGGTATGAGGGCAAATCTCAAATCCTATATTAGGTCATGTGATGTATGCCAAACGAGCAAGTATCTCAGCACCTTCTGCGGGTTTATTGCAGCCATTGTACATACCTAATCATATATGGGAGGATATAAGTATATAGACTTAATAGAGGGCTTGCCAAGGAGTGCAAGGTACACTACTGTATTGGTGGTGGTGGTGGATAGACTGTCCAAATTTGTTCACTTTCTATCCTGAGTCATCCCTATACAACGAAGAGTGTGGCTGAATCTATCTTTAATCAGGTTTTCAAGCTGTATGGGTTGCCTAAAACCATAATAAGCGATAGAGATGTGGGTTGCAGGTACTGCATTGTGTATGAGTTCAGCTTTTCACCCCCAGTGTAATGGCCAAACGGAGGTGATAAATAGGGTATTGAAAATTTATTTGCGGTGCTTTACTGTGCATAAACCTTATGAATGGGTTAAGTGGCTGCCTTGAGCTGAATTTAGTTACATTACCCATGTCCAAAGCTCCAACATGTCACCTTACCAAGCTGTTTATCGCAAACAACCCCCCCTCCCCCCCCTCCCCCCCTCTCTCCAGTGTTGTCATACATCCCAAAAACTGCTAGACTTTAATCAGTGGATGATGAACTGATCAATAGAGATGCGAATTTGAAGATTTTGAAGGACAATCTTCTCAAGGCTCACGGCATAATGAAGCTGAAAGCTGATGAACATAAGGTGGACAAGTCGTTTGCTCTAGGCAATTGGGTTTATCTTAAGCTCCAATCATACATGCAGGTTTCTGTTGGTGGCCATCGAGTTTAGTTATACTTAGGGCCTTATATGGTGGTCGAGAAGATTGGGTTGCTTGCTTATCGGTTGTTACTGTCTGCAGAGTGTAAGATACATGCTGTGTTTCATGTTTCCCAATTGAAAACCCATGTTAGCAGATCAGCTGAAGCACCCCCTTCTCCTACAACTTTCCCTTCATATTTTGTCGAAGCTGCACCAATCCTTGTTAAGATTTTGGATTGACAAAGTGTACCTAGGAGGGGAATTGCAATTACTGAGATCCTTGTACAGTGGGGGCATGGAGTTGCAGCAGAGACTACCTGGGAGAGTTGCTGGGACATATACTGGAGATTTCCAAGGTTTCAGGAGGTCATGGAAGCTCCTTTTGATGGGGGAAGGAATGATACAAGTCAGGGAATTTGATCTGCGACAACACAGTTGCTGCCCTAGCTCAGGGGGACCTGCAACAATGAAGGAAGAAAGGGTTTATTGTTACATATCAGTCCTGATATGTTGCGTACCAGTCCCTGGGTAATAAAGATCTTTGAGGGGTTTAGTTGTAAAAGTGTATGTAATATTTCATAATAATCCTCACATTGTTAGTGCGTTGTGCACGTGATGGACAACTGTTAGATTATGGGTGGGGGCAGTTAGGTGTGCGTTTCATGTCCATTTCTTCCTTGTATAAATTCCCGCAATCTGTATCCCAATCGAGTATGAATATAAATTGAGCCTTTACTACTGTTCATCATCTTCTTCCTCACTGCGGCTCCACTGTAGCCAAGCATACAGGTGGATTGCGATGCCAAGGAAACAAGGCGGAGCTTCCAACCCCCAGGTCGGCAGTGGTCCCGGAACAATTTTATTTTTCTTTCTTTCTTTCTGAAGCGGTATGGAGGGAGGAAGAAGACCGTGGAATTTTTTGCCGTCATAGGCCACTTTTTGATAGTATTTGCGTTTTTGGGCCAGGTCCCAAACTATTAGTGTTCGTGGGCTAGCCACTGCCACGTCAGCAGCGGCCGCTATTGGGAATAGCGGCCTCTTCATATCCACCAAATTTGTACTCCCACACTTGGTAGAGTAAGGGGGGATTGGGCTGAGTATGTGTAAAGGAGGTCGCTAATGCCACTAGCTACCTCCTCCAACTGAGGTCGCTATTCCCAATAGCGACCACAGTGGTAGGCTATTATGGGTCATATTCACAGAGAATAAGCTGATTTGGCAAACAGCATAATCGCTAATGTCAATTGCGACCTATCATACCTGTGGTCGCGATTGGTAATCGCGACCTTAGTATAAACATCACAGAGGATAAGTTGATTTGGCAAACAGCATAATTGCTAATGTCAATCGTGACCTATCATACCCGTGGTCGCGATTGGTAATCGCGACCTTAGTATAAACATCAAAGACTCATAATAGCCTACCACTGTGGCCGCGATTGGGAGTAGCGACCTCAGTTGGAGGAGATCGCTAGTGGCATTAGCGACCCCTCGTACTCTACCAAGTGTGGGAGTACAAATTTGGTGGATATAAAGAGGCCGCTATTCCCAATAGCGGCCGCTGCTGACGTGGCAGTGGCTAGCCCACAAACGCTAATAGTTTGGGACCTGGCCTAAAAACGCAAATACTATCAAAAAGTGGCCTAGTACGGCAAAAAACTCAAGACCGTGCTTGTGTGGCAGGCTGGCAGTGTGTAGTAGGGTTTGTTTGAGCATTAAAAGGGTTTTCGGGTCAGATACACTTCAAATATGACCTGACCCGACCCAACTTATAATTGAAGGTTAGTGTTGGAGCGGGTCAGATTTGAACATATCCAAGCCCGACCTGCAACCTATCACTTAAAACAATTGAAACACTTAAAGATACATGATATTTAACCACTTTAACCCCTGTACTTCAGAAAATTAAATAAAACAATTATTTAGTAGCAGAGACTCTTAAAAACGTAACATTGAATCATTTAAGCCTCTTTACTTAAAAAAAAAAAAACGCAACAAAGCTATCCTTTAATAGGCTTAGATATGTATATATATATATATATGTTCAACTATACAGAAATCCCGAAACTCGGAACGAAACCTACCGAAAATAGCAATACCTATCGAAACTTGTCTATCTTTGATGAACCGAAATCGAGTTTTTAAACTTGTTATATATCATAGTTTCGTTAGTATCCCCATGTTATGACAATAACTAATTATCTCGAAGCTCCAAGGCATTCTGGTTTTCCGACCATGGTATTAATGATAAACAACAACAACAACAACAACAACAAATTAATGAAACATGGTAGTGTTATTCTATCTTTAACCTAAAAAAGCAACAACAACAACAACTCATTTTTTCCAATTAGTTGTGGTCTGCTACATGAATTCTGGTTTTTCATTCTGCTCGGTTTAGCGCAATATCTTCTGTAAGGTTACAAGCTATCATATCTTTTCTCACCGTTTTCACCCAAATTAGTTTAGGTCTTTCCTACCCCCAACTCTACCCTCAATACTTATCAAATCACTCTTTCTAACGGGGGCACTACTTGGTCTACGTGTGACATGTCCAAACCATCTGAGTCGATTCTCTCTGAACTTATCTTAGATTGGTGCTACCTTTAGCATTGCTGTCTTGTATATGCTCGTTTCTAATTCTATCATTGTTTTACCACACGTCCATCTGAGCATCTTCATCTCTGCTACACATTTTTTGGACATGTTGTTTCTTTGTTGCCCAACACTCAGCTTCATACATCATTGCTGGTCTAATAGCCGTCTTATAAATTTTTTTCTTCAACTTCAAAGGTATACGTTTGTTACACAAAACACATTGACACTTCTCTACTTAAGCCACCATGCTTGGATCCTATGTATAATATATTCACAAATCTCCCCATCTCTTTGTATAATTGAGCATAAATATCGGAAACAGTTTCTCTTAGGTATCTCTTGACCATTAAGCTTCACTATTTCCTCAGTTGTGTTCCGAATATCACTAAATTTACACGCCATATACTCTATTTTAGTTCTGCTTATCCTAAAGCCTCTAGCTACCAAAGTTTCTTTCCACAATTCTAGCATTGACTCCTATGCTAGTCTCGTCCACTAAGACGACGTCATCGGTAAAAAGCATACACCAAGGCACCTCATCTTGTATTTCTTGCATCAATTCATCCATAACCGAAGTATAGAGGTCGGGGCTTAAAGCCGAACCTTGGTGTAAACCTACTGTAATAGGAAACCGAGTTTTTAAACTTGTTATATATCATAGTTTCGTTAGTATCCCCATGTTATGACAATAACTAATTATCTTGAGGCTCCAAGGCATTCTGGTTTTCCCGACCATGGTATTAATGATAAACTGTAAATTTGTTTTAAAGGTTTTTCACTGACTTCTGTATAGGATGTTTTGTTAATTTGAGTCATATATCTATTTTCTCAATTTGTGTGACATACATATTGTTTGATTTCTCTTGGAATTCTTTAGTTGTATGCACAGACTCTCTTGTTTTACCACATTCATTATTTCTCGTTGATTCATAAATATTTTTCTTATGATCTGACACAGTCAACATCATTTTGCTCTCTTATCAACTGAAACTGGCCACCAAGTTCAACTAGTTTGTTATTTCAATATATGATAAATTGAATGTTTGTTTTCAAAGTTTTTCATGTACTAGTTATAGGATGTTTTCTTAATTTGAGTCGCATCAATTTTCTTAGACCTATGGTCATTGAAACTTTCATTTTGTTTGATTTGTTCTCGAAATTCTTTAGTCATGTTTCACGTTCTCTCTTGTTTTACAACATTTTTCACTTCATTAATTCATAAATATTTACGTTCTGATCTGAAATGCCATCATCAGTTTTCTGCTCCTATAGACTGACACTGGGCATCCAGTTTAACTAGTCTGTTATTTGCTTACTTGATTAATCCATTGATGGTCCACATATTTCAACACCAATTTAATTGCTTGCTCTTTTTTCGTTGTTTTTACTGGAAATCATATATAGTTTTCCCAAAATTTATCGCTTATCATCATGTAAGTGATTGTTGTCTTGCTCTGTTTCAGTTTTGTGCAAATGCTGTTTTGGTTGTATGTTTTGCGTTCTATATGGAAATCTGGAGCCAGAGAAGAACACTCCTCTCTGCTACGAAGCCACTTGATTTCATTATAGTGCGACTGTCATAGTGTGCACAAGTAAATGTCTTATTTCCAATAGCATATTGCCAACCTTTTATTAGGAATTTGAGGATCTTGTTAGAGTTTTCGACACAATCAATATAAACCACCAAGCAAAACTAAATCGCACCAAACACACAAAGCACACAAGAATTGTTCCGGTTGGGACTTTCGCCTTAATCCGGGGGAGGAAGAACCGATATATTATTTCAACTAGAGAAGATACAAGAATATTACAATTCTTACCACGACCCTCTTTCAAGCTTAACTGGAACTTGGTTGCTGCTTACAATGGAGAAACTCTCTCAGCCTCTCAGATAAAGTGTTATCTTCTTCTATTCGGCACTCAATAGAGCCGTTTACCTTGTATTTATAGATCTAGAGAAATCATAGTTTAGATATCTTGATACAATAGCCGTCCGATGTATATTAAAGAGATAAACATAAAATTAGAGCCGTACGATCTAATTCAGAAGATGAAGTGTGCTTCAATCCAATCAACAAATTCGCACCTGAAAATTCATCAGCGCCGCGGACGGTCGACCGCAACTCCCAGACCATCAATCCGAGTAGGTGTCGGTCGACCGTTCCTTTTTTTGTTGGCTGCTAATGCTGACTGTTTCTCATTCTCTTTGATCCTTCGCTTCGAACCATCTACTTGTATCACCATCTTCTCTTCACACCGAATAAGTATGCAAGATATAAAACCCAGCACCTCTCTAGAACAGGTCCTTGGTTTATCTTGTCAGTTTTAATGTTATTATGGAGGATTCCCAGCAACCTTTTTCATACCATATGCTGCAGTAAATCTTATTCTTATTATAATCAGATTTGAACGTATTTTGATCTTTTCTTTTCTTTTCTTTTTTCTAAATCTTTCTGTAGGAGTTCAAGATCCTTCCTGCTGGCTTCCTGCTGGCGTGCCGAAGTATATCAATAAGTATGTCAAATTTCAAGGTCGATAGTTCACTTTGTTTTGACAAAAGTTTTTCTTTTATGTAATGTTCTATGAAATCTCACAAGTTATCTCCACTCTTTACAGTATGTGATTAAGGAGCATGGGCAAGATGCCCACTGATGTAGGAGATGAAGGGGCTTTGGCCCTAACTTTCAGGTACTTAAATTTAGCTGTTATGCTGTTATCATTTTCTTTGAATGTGTTGATTAATAAAGTCGAGCTTTGGATTAGGCGTTTGATCACCTTCATCAATAATAAACTTGGGAATTGAGTCTAAAGAAGGAGCTTTATCGAGGTCTGAATCAAATGTCATGTTTGTTGGGAGTCGAGTCTAATGAAGGAGCTTTATTGAGGTTACAGTCAAATGTTTGAGTTGGTTTTATTTAGTATGCATGTGGTACGTAGAAGGCGCCAATTTAAGCTCCGTTTGACATTGCTTTTATGGGATACTGTTTGATGTGAGACTTTTTCGGCAGGTGTTTGGTAAACTTAATAGTGTGTTTAATCAAAAATATTTTTCTTAATAACTATTTTTAGTCGTCTTCTCAAAACACTTCAAATGCAATTCTTTCTAACAGTACTTTGATATCACCACTTTTCAGGAACACTTTTTGGTTTACAATAAGGCTAATGCTACACCTACTACCAAATCTACTACTTTTTCCTTTACTACCTTAGGTGGTACACTATTATTAGATATTTGTACCAACTACTTTACAATAATCTCCACTAATAGTGTGCCACCTAAGGTTGTAAAGGAAAATGTAGTAGATTTGGTAGTAGGTGTAGCATTATCCTTACAATAATATCAATCAGAGCCTAATATTGGAATTTTTTACCAAACTATCCCACTTTTTGTAAGTATGTACGAAACTATTTCTGTTTAAAAATTTAATACCAAAACATTCCTGTCGCTAACTGAGTTAGCGCGCCTAGTAATTTGCTTCGCGCTAACTCAGTTAGCATGCTGCAAAAAACTCATTTCTCACACTAATCCCTGCCCCCCTTCACTCTCTTTTCTCACACTAAACCTCAGAATCTCTTCCAAATCGGCAATGGCGACGAGGGCAAGAATTGCCATTGTCTTCCTCTTCTTCTTCGGTGCTTACTCTAAGTCGACGATCGAGCCGTGCTCCGTCTCGACCACCTGCCCCGCCCTCCTCGGCCACACCCTCTACGCCGACCTCAAATTCTCTGAGCTCGCCGCCCTCTTCCAAATCGACCCCATCTCCGTCCTCACCGCCAACTCCATCATCCCCTCCACCTCCCCCAACACCGTCCTCCCTTCCGGCCTCTTCCTCCGCATCCCCACCCTCTGCTCCTGCTTCGACGGCATCCGCCGCTCCCTCACCACCTGATACACCACCCGACCCGCCGACACTCTCGTCTCCGTCTCTTCCTTCATCTTCGCCGGCCTCGCCTCCCCCGAACAGATTAGCGATGCAAATTCGATAGGGAATGGCGATCCTGGCGCGAGTTTGGATGTTGGGGAGAGTTTGGTGATTCTGCTGCCGTGTAGTTGTTTTAATAACAGTGATGATTTTTTGCCGGCGGTGTATTTGAGTTATTTGGTCCGGGTGGGGGATACGGTGGCCGGGATTGCGGGGAGGTATGAGATGACGGTGACAGATATTATGAATGTGTTTGCTGGCAAGAATCTCATTTCTAGGGAAAGAAGGG
The DNA here is from genome assembly GCA_017893485.1 of Hemerocallis citrina. Taxonomy (NCBI): domain Eukaryota; kingdom Viridiplantae; phylum Streptophyta; class Magnoliopsida; order Asparagales; family Asphodelaceae; genus Hemerocallis; species Hemerocallis citrina. Next base: position 304,504,119 of record CM030360.1, read on the forward strand.
GGACGGAGATTCTAGGGTAATGAGTTTTTTGCAGCACGCTAACTGAGTTAGCGCGAAGAAAATTACTAGGCGCGCTAACTCAGTTAGCGACGGGAATATTGTGGTATTAAATTTTCAAATAGGGATAGTTTGGTATATACTTACAAAAAGTGGGATAGTTTGGTAAAAAATTCCTAATATTGAGCATGAGTGTTTTTTTGTATGGTAAGAGAGAGATGTCGCAGCTGCTCTGTCCCTAAAAAAAACCATATCCACTCCAATCCCAAGTCCCAACTGCTGCGTACTATCAAAAGCGAATCCTATCCACTCCAGACCCAACTGGCATTGAGCTCTCACCGACTGGACACGCGCCTACTGCCTGCATACACGTGTCAATTGCCCATATCCCTTCCAACATTAATGAATGGTCTGTTAAGGTTGGTGAGCTCACCTTAGGAGTGAACATATCCAATATTTCAGGAATAAATTGAGCCAGCCCCAACTGCACCAGAATCTCAAACTAGCTATCCCTCTCTCTGTTTTGCCTAAATTATTCATTGAATACAATATATAGATGGGTGTTCGAATTGTGTACGGTTTGGTGTTCCTGTTGATGGCGTGCACCTGGCTTAAGCTCATCCATCTCTTCCTCCATCCTATCTTCTATCTCACCTCATAGACACAAACTCAACTAAAACTGAGAGGGAAGCTTGCGGCGAGATCGACGACCATATTTGCGAGGAGAGGGAAGCTTTCTGCTTGGGAGATGTGATTTACCTTGTGAAAACAGAAAGTTGATGCGCCCGCCATCTTCTACTTTCTTCACTTTTGTATTAATTGTACTTTTTTTTTGGGGACCAAGGTTGGAGCCACCCTCAGAGGCGGTGGCGTGAACTCTCGATCTCTTGCTTAGGTTTGCAAGTAGAATGTTAGGGTACTTGCAAAAGTTTGATCTTACTGTGTTGTAATGTGATCTCTCTTTTGTGTGTGAAATTGTAATGTTTTCTATAATTTTCTGCATTTATGTTTTTTTGAAAAGAAAAGTGGCAAAGTCACCGGTTCCATTAATAATTGATTAACGAAATAAAAAGTACCCATCAATACAACAAAAGCTAATCAATCTAACACAGTCTAATACAAAGATAGATCCACAATCCACCAAAAGAAGTTACATCAACGATCCCATAAAGATCTCCCAAAATAATGGACATGCCCTGCTTGATTTCTCCCACAAAGAGCTATAGTCTTCCATACATGGTCCACCGCCGACTACTGTGCTCCATCCAACCTCGGTTTCTTCCAAGCCCCTGCTTGACCTGTCCAATCCTCTGTTAGCGTTATCATTTTATGAATTAACATATGAAAAGAGCATCTATTATTGCGAAAGCAAAACTCATTCCTATCTAGCCATAGACTCCACATAATGGCCCCAACTGTACTATCCCATAGACCTCTATGTTCTAATTTAATGTGTATTGTTCTCCATTTTCCCCATAGATCATCTATGCTGCTCGGGATTGCGGTCGTGTGAAAGATCAGACCCATCATCTCCCAAGTCAACCTAGCTCTAGGGCATATGAATTTTCTGCATTTATGTTATGAACTAGTGAGGCCGTTCGCGGATGGCCCAATTGCAAGCGCACCCAGATCTTCGTAGAATTCTCTGGAATATTGTTTTTTTTCACTTCTGCGTACTCACAATATATTCAAAGATACAAAATTGACGAGGTATTTTGGCGACTCTAAAATCAATTCATTTGATTTTTTCATGATGGGCTTGTCCTCATAGAAAATGGCTCGCTGATAGTCATTAATCAAATCATACAATACACGATCTAATTCATCAAGATATGCTCATTCTAAAGAGGGAGATCGCTATGTCTTCTATCAAGTATGTTTATCGTGCGAGAAATGTGTTCTTCTTTTGAATTCTTTGTTGTTTTAAATAATGATGTTTATGTTAGTTATAGCATCCACAGTTGTGTGCTATTTATGTATTAAATGCATTTTATAGCAAACGGCCGGCTACAGCCGTTTGCTATTTATGCATTTTTTTGACAAAATAGTAACAGTAGATTGTTATAAATGAGAGTAGAAATAAGAGACATGCATATTATACAGGATGTAACTTGAAAATCCGTCTTACTAAAAATATATATATTTTAATTCGTTAGACCGTCCGACGTCTTTTTTTTAAAAAAATTGAATTGAAATTGTGTTTATATATGGGTTACCTCCGAAGATCCGTCCAATGGGGGCTGTTTTTAATTATTAAAAAAATCGTAAAAATTACATAAAAATTGTGGGACGGACCTTGAAGGTCCGTCTGTCCATTTTTTTAAAAAAATTTCAACGCAACTTCTACTTCTGTCTAACATTAAAAAATAATTAAATAGCTACGACGCAGCTACACATTCCGTCTGATATTTTTCTTTTAAATTGTTATAAAATAATCGAATGCAGCAAACATTAAGTAAGCTATATGTAAATATGCATTTATCCTTTTTTTTCCCACAATTACGACGTGGATGCTCTTAGCCTTATTGAAGTGGACGCTAGAGGGGCTTTGAAGGTAGGATTGTAATAGCTTAGTTTTATTTTTTCAATGTTTTCATTAAAAAAAAAAAAAAAAAAAAGAACAAATAATCAATTTCATCCGGCCCACAGCTAGCATTGGTATCGGGTTAGGTCGGGTCTTTCACTAACCGAACTTGGACCCGCTCCCCTATGGGTCCAAAAATTGGACCCGGACCCGTGAAGACTGGGTCTGGGTCTTGATCCTATTAAAATATTCCTACCCGTTCGGGTAAGAGCGGGAGCGGCGAGTGGAGGCGGCGAGTAGAAGATTTAGAATAGCGGAGAGAAGAAAAAAACATGAGTTTTGAGTTTGGAAGAGGAAGTTTTTGAATTGAGAAGTAAGGGGGAGAGGGATGATGATATAATATTTATTTTTATGTTGATTTTTTGGATTTTTTTAATAGGTCCGAGTCCGGGTCGGGTCTCTTTTGAGCTGATCCAAACCCGAAAGTACAACGGGTCTCATTTTAGGACCCGGACCCGAATAAGCCGGGTCGGTTCCGGTCCAATGCCGGATCCGGGTCGGGTCCGGACCGGATCCAGGTTTCGAGTATTTATACCAATGCTACCCACAACCACAAGGCACAGGCCCACATCTCATCCATCGGGAATCCTAAAGCTCAATTTCTCCCATCTCTCATTCCCGCCATTTCCAGTGGCAATCTCGCAATTTCAACAAAACCCTTTTCCACCTATGAAAACCCCTTTTAACCGCCTCCTCTAATCTCACAACAAACAAATCAAGAACTCCCCCAAAATGGCGAAAAACCCTAACCCTCTCCTCTTCCTCCTCTCTCTCTCCACCATCCTCTCTCCCACCTCTGCTGTCTCAGAACCCGAGCTAGACGCCGCCATCGCCGCCCTCCGCTCCCGCGGCTACTACCTCATCGGCAACGCCATCACCGCCTCCGACGTCCGCCTCTCCCTCCTCTCCTCCAATTCCGACAACAACGCCTCCTACACTCTCTTGGCGCCCACCGACGCCGCTCTCTTCTCCCTCGACATGACGTCGACCTCCTCCGCCTACGTCACCGCCCTCCGCTTCCACGTCGCCCTCGGCCTCTTCTCCTACCCTCACCTCCTATCCCTACCTTCTCCTTCCTCGATCCCGACCCTCGTTCCTCACCGAGACCTCTCCATCTCGCGCAACGCCGGTCAGGTCGCCGTTGACGGAGTCGGCGTGGTCAACCCTGAGTTGTACTCCGGTCAAAATCTGGTGGTTCACGGACTCGACGGAATCCTTCCTCTTCGTCTCAAGGCATTCACTGCACCTGAGCAGCCGACCTCCAAAAAATTGCCGGATTCGAAGTTTTCACCGTCAAATCCACCGGGAACGGTGAGTTCTCTTTCAATTGTGCCGGATTCGAGTCATTCGCCGAGATCGGTGTTTTCTCCGTCAATCGCACCGGATTCAAGAACTTCCCTGTCGACTTCGCCGAGATCGACTTTTTCTCCGACGATCGCTCCTGTTTCCGGTCATTCACCGTCGGTTTCACTTATTTCGGAGGTTTCTCCGTTGATCCACCTGAGTACCATCGCTTCGCCGGATTCGAGCGTTCCGCTGTCGATCGCGCCGGAGACAGGCTTCTCTCCGTCAAACTCTCCTGGTCTGAGTTCTCCGGTGATTTCCCCCTCGGTAGGCGATCCGGTTAGGGGGAGAATCTTGTTGTTAGAAGAGAGTGAAAGTTCATCTGGGAATGAACTTCCTACAATGAAGGTGATGGGATTTTCTAGAAACAATTGCGATCTTGAGGTTGCAGTCGACTGTACTGTCGACAGTTCAGTTCCTTGTCATTGCGTCCAAGATGACGACGCTCTTTGATTGATGGAACGGAATCTTGGTTGGTTTTTGAATCACAGTTAGCTTCCTCTGTTTTGTACATTTTAATGCAATGGACATGGATCTGTAGTTCTGTACACATCATACAATGTCTTTGCTTTTTTCTTTTTCTTTTGTGGGGGATAGTTGTAAGAGCAATATGGCCGATTAATGTAGTCTTTGGTGCAATAATGCCTTGTGAAATCTCCATTACCCAGGCTGTTCTTTTCCGAAATACAGTAAATTGGATCACAATCCTCAAACTAATTGCAAGTTGTAGCTGCTTCTATAGGGCAGTTTGGTTTGGAGTTTTTCTCTTTTTTCGTATTTATCTTGAAATTTTAGTTGATTTTTTTTTAAATTTAATTTAATTTTTGTTGTTGTTGATGTCCTTTAATCGATTGAATTTTTAGTCAGTGGAACTAATTGATGATGTTAGTGAAGCTGGCAAAATTGATTTATTTATCTATTTATTTTTGTCGGCCTAAGAGCATCCACAGTCGTCTGCTATATATGCATTTTATACATATGTTAGCGAATATAGCACTGCAGTCGTGTGACATTTATGCATCTTTTAGCTTTTTCGCTACAGTAGATTGGTATATATTTGAGAATAGATATAGCAATATGTATAATATAAAGGACGAAACATTATATTTCGCTCGAAATATTTTATAATATTCTTATAGGATCAGATGTTTCGTCCGATGAAAATAATCTATTTATTAAATTTGAAAATTGCCGTGAGAAATGGAAATGGATTGGACGGAACATGATGTTTCATCCAATCTTTCAGGAGATGGGACATCCCATTCAATATTTGTAAATAAATAAAAAAAATTTAAAAAAAATAAATAAAATAATCCCAGGGGACCATTTTGCCTACATTTTTCAACCGTTCAATTTTCAAATGCAACGACTATTTTACCCAACGGCTAATTCTATATTTCAACGGTTCTTTCTCTAACTTTATCTATATATACTAAGTTACTAACTCCACTCAACCAAATACAATGCAATTTTTTTTTGATTACCCTACTATCTTCCCTAGTAACAAAGAGAGTCTTTGTCTCCTGCTTAAAATTTTTGAAAGAAAAAGAATGACGAGCCGTGGTGCAAGAGGGAGAGCATATACAGCTCAGGAAGATGTTACTCTATCTCAATCTTGGATTAATGTAACGCAAGATCCGTTGATCGGTACTGATCAATCCAGTGCACAGTTTTGGGAGCAAATTTCCTCAACTTTTGCGGTGTTATTAGGGATTCCGACCGACCAAACAGTAAGATCCCGTGGAAGTCGGTTCCAATTAATTTTTAAAGTTACCATGTTTATTGCGAAGTTGGGCAGCGTAACAAACAGAGCCGATAAAGGAACAACCGAGGCTGATAACTAAGGTATGTAAAAAATTTGATTTTAATTCGTGCTTTAAATTAATTTTGTAAATAATAATGTTATAGATGCGCGAAGCGAGAGTCGAATATATGCAAACATTTGAAAAAACTTTCAAGTTTGAGAATGTAATGACATACTTAAAGATCGGCCGAAATTTTTCTTGCGTACTACACAAGTCTTTGATCGAGTCACGAGTTCCCAATCTGAGGAAGGTGGTAGTAGCCAAAATTCTTCCTCAATAAACAACTGGGATTTAGGCATACCGGTTGACATGGAATCTTCTACACTCCTCACCCGACCACCAGGTCGAAAATCACAAAGAAAAAAGGGAAAAGGATGGTCGAATCATCGGATTATTCTCAAATTGTCAAAGAAACAATTTTTTTTTAACTCTATGTACAAAGAAACACAAGATAAGAGAAATTCGGCTACAGAATTGAAGCTTGCCATTAAACAGAGAGACCACGAAATTAGAGAACGAATGGAGGAAGATCGCATTATGAGTATTGTCACGCCCCACTTCCAAAAAATACGGAATACGAGTACATGACATTGGCCCAGCGAATGACTAACTTCATCCATAAGCTGTTTATCCGATTAACTCAACAATATAATTAATATAGAACAATTGCGCAGTCAATAATAATAATCTCATGAACAATAATATTTGAAAAGAAGCAATATATAATATCCAAGTACAATAATCTAACGTCTGAAAATAAATAGCAATATTCGGGTCAAAAGCCCACAATACAATGAAATAACAGTAGTTCAATAATTAAGTCTTCATGACAAAAATAATAAATATTTATTAAGCGGCGATGCAGTCAATTTCTTCACCAATGTTGTTCTCCCAATCCATCAGATAATTCTCCATCAACACCTGTAAACACTTCATCTAAAACGAGGAGAAAAACTATCCTTAGAGCAAGTCATGGACAACAAGTAGAGAAAGCAGGGAACAATGGAACAATGGAATAACGGTATAACAATGATTTCAATGGATCAATATGAATCAATAACATGAAACGATAATCAATAATCAAGATCACGGTAATCGATACAATGGCTATAAACAATGATGCAATATTCGGTAACAATAATCAATGATCAATTCGATATCAATAGGAACAATGAGGAACAATATGCAGTGTCGATGCGGTGTGATCCTTAAGTCTATTAATTATTTTAATCCTAACTAATGTAGCACTTCATGCGTCCCATCTACAATTAATCGATGACCGATATGACCAATAGACTAATAGACCAATAAATAGGGAAACACGGGCCCCTCCTCCGAGTACAATCCTTATATTGTCCACTACTAAAGTTAACATTTAAATCCCGGCTTGTTAATTATTTATCAATGCAACAATATAATATGCAATTTGAGACATGAAATGAACAATAGTATCAACAGGGGAAACAATAGGAGGATAACATGAAGTAGGACAATTGGAATGGTGACAATAACTCATTAGGATCAAGCAATGCATCATACATACAGTAATTCATACAATACAATGATATAGGAATAATTAATTCAAGAAAATCTGAAAAGTATAATTCTGGAAATAAAAACCCAGTGTAGTAAAACGAGCATAACTATCGCTACACAACTCGGAATTCAAAAATTCAATATGTTCCGAAATTAGAAAGACGAGGCTACAATCCTTGTTCAGAAAGTAATTTATTTTAAGATCGTTTACTGGTTCAAAAACAACAGTCAATATACATGTCTGCAAGCAATATACAAGATTTGTATAGTTTTTCTTGAAAATAAATTAATTAGACTATACGGGCATCGATTTTTTAGTCAATAAATTGTATAATCAGCATGATGGGTGTCAAACATGATAAAAAAAATTAGAACATGCTCATACATCAATTTATCATCAATCAATCATCAATCGATCAAACAACATACAACCTATTATTTGTCTCTACAATAATTTATTTATGTGACGACTATATGAACACCCTATTATCAATTCTATATGCACTCATGAAAGATCCAAACTTTAGAGTCAAAAGTGGCACGGTGTCAAGAATATTGAGGTTAATTCATGTAAACCCTCAATAGATCCAACGAAGAGATGAACAATGGATAATAGGATAACAAAGAGATCTACTTGCAAGAGTTTCAACAAAACTTGAATATGATACAATTAACAATTCAAGTGGACGGTGACTTGTCTTATAAACGGTGAAAATGAATACTGATGCAGTTTGTTTCTAGGAGACGTGTGGATGCACCAGGTGTGAGTTCGGACTCGATTTGTATTGAAGGAGAAAGCTGCTTGAAAGACGACCCTCGGCTGACCGGGCGGTACCTGCGAGGGGCTCAGAATGAGGTGGATGTCTGGGCTCGGATCAGATACCTGCAGACGGTCCTGAAACACCGGGGTTTATCCCGGCGGCGGACCCTCCGACGATCTAGTCAGTCTCTGTGAGAGAGTAGCAATAACTAGGGGAATTTAAGTGGTAAAAGATTGGTTACCTGAAAAGGTGGGTGAGGGTCTAGTATTTATAGAGAATTCTAACCGGGTTTGGATCCGCTTGGGGGCCGGGTCTGAACCCGAAAGCCCATGGGCCTGACGTGGCAGAAGGCCCAGGGGGTTTAGGGCTGACGTGGCAGTACCCAGAGTGGTATAGGGCTGACGTGGCAAAGCCCTTGGTGGTATTTGGAGCTGACATGGCAGATCATGGGGCTCCTGCGCCCCTGGGAGAATCTGGTGGCCTAGGTTGTGCCAGGTCATCTTCATTCTTTACCAGGCTGGGCGGACGGCCCGGGGGGCTATCGTGGATCGGAGGCCGAGGGCCATCGATGCTCGTCGGATACGAGGAGACTAGATCTGTGGGGGTGAACTTGAGGCTCGGCGCCGACCCTGTAGGGGCTCGAAGCCGAACCAGATTGTTGTTTTTACCGTTTTTGAGTGAGGGTTGTATTGGGCCTTGGTTGGGCCCCAAGCCATTTTTATCCTACCACACAAGCCCCCCACTCCTGCGGGGGTGCGGGAGCTAGCCGTGGAGGAGTGTTTATGGTTGTAGAAATGGGATGGCGAACCACTGGGCCGTCATGAGGGGGTTGCCCTGATGTTAGAGCAATCCTCGAGCCGGCGAGGGTCTATGGGCCGGCAAGGGTGATGGCGAGCCGTTGAAACTTCCTGAGAAGATTACCCTGGTGCTAGACCTGACCTCGAGCTGGCGAGGGTGAAGGCGAGCCGTTGAGCCTTCCTGAGAAGACTACCCTGGTGCTAGACCGGACCTCGAGCGGGCGAGGGATTATGGGTCGGCAAGGGTGATGGCGAGCCGGTGAGTCTTCCGGAGAAGATTACCCTGGTGCTAGACCGAACCTCGAGCTTTCGAGGGATTAATGGTCGGCAAGGGTGATGGCGAGCCGTTGAGCCTTCCTGAGAAGACAACCCTGGTGCTAGACCGAACCTCGAGCTTTCGAGGGATTATGGGTCGGCAAGGGTGATGGCGAGCCGGTGAGTCTTCCGGAGAAGATTACCCTGGTGCTAGACCGAACCTCGAGCTTTCGAGGGATTAATGGTCGGCAAGGGTGATGGCGAGCCGTTAAGCCTTCCTGAGAAGACAACCCTGGTGCTAGACCGAACCTCGAGCTTTCGAGGGATTATGGGTCGGCAAGGGTGATGGCGAGTCGGTGAGTCTTCTGGAGAAGATTACCCTGGTGCTAGACCGAACCTCGAGCTTTCGAGGGATTAATGGTCGGCAAGGGTGATGGCGAGCCGTTGAGCCTTCCTGAGAAGACAACCCTGGTGCTATACCGAACCTCGAGCTTTCGAGGGATTATGGGTCGGCAAGGATGATGGCGAGCCGTGGTGCTTTAGAAGGCTTGAGCGGAGTGGTCCGCCGTCTTTGCGGAGCATTGAAGGCGCTCCGCGATCTGCGCGATGTTCCAATTTCCTAGGGGCATTAATGGCGCCGCCTAATAAATGCATGTGGTGCATGGGCTTCCGTCGATTGGCTTTCCCGATGTCATAAAGGCCGGCCTATGGGGGAGGCTATAAGTACCCCTGAGGCTATAAGTACCCCTCTCCCCACAGCGGGTTTGATCATAGCAAGGGTGGTCCATTTTGCCATCAGAGGTGTCTGCTTCGGCGGACGTCTCTCTCTTGCAAAATTTTAACTCCGGTAGTGTTGGAGAGGTGGCTACTCTGCCGCCCGGATCTTCTCTTGGATCTGATGGCTCTGATACGGTAGCCAGATTCAGGGGAGATCAGGGCGGGAGGGGTAACGACCGAAATCCAGACTGGTAGATAAGGAGCCTCGGACTAGTGGTGGCTTTGCCGTCTGGATCCTTTTTCGGGTCAGACGACCCTGACACGGTTGTTTGGCCCGAGAGAGATCCAGACGGGAGGGGCATCAACCGTATTCCGGACCTGGGGCTGAAGAGCCTCGGATAGTCGGACCGTCTCCGATTGGAGTTGGGCCGATCTGTCTTCCGATAGGGCTCCAGGCGATGGTGGCTTCTGTCCCACCCTCGAACAATTCGGGGTTTCGGCTGCCGAGGCCGTAAGCCCCGGGCTGTTCGCGGGTGAGAGGGGAGCCGACCGAGCCCTGGAGCCCGGGGCGTCAGTCGAAGGACGGCGCCTTAAATCTTAAGTAAAACCTTTTCTCCGCCGAACACTTCATCCGAACCGACCCCTGTGTCTGGCTGCCAGCCTGGCACTGGGTGACGTCAGCAGCGCACGTTTCGAGGACGTGGCGTGATTTTCCAGGCGGTAGTTACACGTCAATCGGTGAACAGTAATTCGGAAATCGAGGGGCCGTTTTCATCCTCTATAAATGTCCCCCCTCTCCCCCTATCGCCCACTTCTTTCTTGTTTCTTTCTTTTCCGAAAAATCTTCCAACACTTCAGTGCTCGTCCCTGTAGTTTGCTGTACTAGGCTCGTTCTTCCGAAGCATTCAAAAAAGGTGAGTTTGTAAGTTCCTTTTGTTAGGCATAGATGGACAGGGCTCAGTCTGGCTCGTCAGCGTCGACGTCTAGGGGGGAAGTGAAACCCGCCTCAAAATCGACTTCATGGGAGGAGCCCGTGTGCGAGGGGGAGTCTGTACATGCTGCGGAGTCTTCCGATTCGACTACGTGGGAGGAGTCGGTAGGCGAGGAGGAGCCGATGTATAATGTGAGGCCGCTATGCTCCCGGTTCGTGGTGGAGAGTAATGAGTCGGAGGAGGCAGGTGGGAGTTCGGACGAAGTCCAGATTCTAGAGCCGGCTTCTGAAGAGGAGGGTGGCCCGGAAGAGGGTGAAGCCGAAGGGGCTCGGATTGGAGGTCTGGGGCGATTATCTACCCCCTCGCCGGAAAAAGCCAAGAAGAAGAGGGTTCCGAGGAAGAAGGGGTCGAGGGCCGGTGGCTCGAGCCAGGCACCCGTTCTCCGCAACGTGATGACAGGGTCGCCTGTGCAGCCCAAGCCGTTCCGTCGGTACCCCGACGACCTCTCTGATAAGGAGCTTTTTGGGGTCCAGCCGTCTTCACCGAGCCGGAAGAGGGTGAAGATGGACACGCTTCCGACCGTCTTGGAGTCCGGCAATTTGGAGGTCTTTCAGTCGGCCTATCACATAGGGTCCGGCTACGAGCTCATGCTGCCGAGCTCTACTCTGCGCCCGACCGACCCCCTGCCTGATTGGTATTGCGTCTTTCCCGTGGACGCCTTCATCTCCGGACTGAGGCTGCCAGTCCACCCGTTTGTTCGTGAGGTGTTGAACTGGGCGTCCTTGGCACCGATGCAGTACGGGCCGAACTCCTGGAAGCAGATTGTCTGCTTCGTGCTGATGTGCGAGGAGCAGAAGGTACCCCTACGGCTGAATGTGTTCCGAGCGATGTTGATGATTAGCTCGGTGGCTGAGGGTGTTTATTACATTTCGCCCCGGAGTAAGGGGAAAATCGTCCACGGTCACCCGGACTCCATCAAGGATTGGAAGAAGAAATATCTGGTGATCCGGAGTGAGGAACCTTGGAATATTCCTACTCGATGGAATCACTCTAAGCCGAGCTTCCAACCGCCAAGGCCGAGAGACCTGTCGGCCGAGGAGTGGAGGTTCGTCGAGCGCCTTCGTCTGTCATACAGTATCAGCTGGAAGAAGGTGACCGAGGGTCACCTGGCGAGCGTCGGACTGAGCCCAGCCGTTATTTGTATGTAGTTGTTTCTTTCTTTTGGCTTTGTTGTTCCTCCGTGCTCATTGTCCTTACTGGATCTTCTTGCAGATATGGATCCTGAGTCGATCAAGGCAAGGAGGCTCGTCGAGAAGCAGAAGAAGGCCGGGAAGAAGGGGGACATGGTGAAGACGTGGGGGTCGTCCCAGGCGGTCTCCGAGGCCCCAGTTCAGCCGAGGGCCAAAAGGACTCGCTCGGAGACGGGCAAGGACGTGGTTGTTCAGGGGGGCTCGGACCAGGGCAAGGTCACTGACCTTGATAAGGGGAAGGGTCCCCTGCTGGAGCCAGATGTGGAGGAGAGGTTGCGGCGACCGTGGGTGCCGAATTGGTCGATCCGTGAGGGCGACAGTTTAGTACGAGGGCGCCACGCTGTCGAGGTGGCGGCTAAGCTGGCGACCCCTCGGGACCGCTTGGAGATGAACGCCGAGGGTCTGGAGGACGCGTACACGCGCCTTGCGCAGGCCACTGTGCTGGTAAGTCTGCCGACCCTGCTTGACTTGTGACAATGTCGTAACGGAACTTTTCTTAGTAATGCTTGGTTACCGCAGGCGACCGTGCAGGGGGCCCATGTGAGAGGCCTTTATGAAGCGGCCTTGAAGCGAGAGCGGGACCGAGCTGACAAGGTCGTGTAGGAGATGAAGGAGCTGAGGGTAGAGCTCGAAGGCTCGCACAAAAGGGAGACAGAGGCGAAGACGGCGTTCGACAAGGAGAAGGAGGAATGGGCGAAGAAGATGGCGGCTCAGAAGAAGAAGTTCGCCAAGGAGAGGGAGGAGTTGACGGAGGAGGGTCAGCTCATGGTGATCAAGGCTCAGGACGAGTGTTATGCGAAGGCCCTCAGTCATGTGAGGCACTTTTACCTGACCGTCGACCTGTCCAACTTCGAGTATGACATGGAGGTCGATGGGACACCGAAGACCCCCAATGAAGAAGGGCCCGTTGATGCCCCGGCTGCCGACCCCCCTGTGAACCCGGCCGATGCTGAGGTGGGAAAACAAGTTGTATAGTTTTGTCCTTCTTTTTCCTTCTCTCGATTGTATTTGCCTTCCGCGGACTGGCCACCACACTTTTTGTATGAAGTAATTTCATTTATAAAAGAAGATTTTTGACTGGCCAAGTGTTTTCACCTCGGATATTTCGAACCCTTCTTTGAGATGTGTTTTGAGATGCGTTGATTCTCTTGTAGGTTGCGGCTCCCCTTCCTGATGTTGACCCCCGTCGTTCTGACGTGGCGTGGCTCCGGAGCAAGGTTGAGGCCCTGGAGGCCACTTTGGTTCGGTACCGTAAGGGGGCTCGTGACACTGATGCGGCCTTCACTTATTACAGGAACAAGTCTGAAGCCCTAAGTGAGGAGGCGAGCCGGTTGAGGAGGGCGATGGTGGATCGGGACCTCGGCGGTGTCGGTCTTGGACATGCCATGTCGAGTGCCTCGGTGCAGAGGCCCCCCTCTGAGAGGTTACTTCGCGATGTCATTGTGGAGAAGGAGATGGAGATACAGCGTTACAAGACGATGCTGGGTGTCTCGACATCTTCCTCAGTGGGTAGGCGAGCGGAGGGGGTTCCCTCCGCGCTGCTGCTGTTGGAGCGTATGCGACCAGTTGATGCCCAGAGCTCCGTGACTGGCGTGTCGACCGTGGCTGAGCCTAAGGATCATCATGACGAGGAGAGGGCTCCTAGTCGCCCGGTCGGAGTGGTCCCGCCCTTTGTCGGACCCGAGGGGCCCTAAGATGGCTGCTTCCTTCAGTTTGAGATGAGTGGAGTGGTCCTGTAACGGTCTTTGTTTGTTTTTTCAAAACAAAATAAAGGAGTATGAATGAAAGAATTCTTTTCACTCTTTGCTCTGGTCGGTGGTGTAGTAAATGATGGCGGAGGTGAGGTGAGGCCACGTCGATCCGTGAGGGATCGACGTGGGGTCTTAGGAGGAGTCCCTGGTCTGGAGCCGGGTCGGACCTACCGAGACGTTGGGGACGACACCGGAGTGAAGACTCGAGTGCCGATCCCATTGTCCGGTGTTAGGTCGGGGCTGCCGAGGCATTAGGAGTTTGACAAAAAGAGGTTTCTTTCATACAAGATAGGGAGGGTCGCTGAAGCGGCCCTTTACACATGAAAGCTTACAAAAGATGTTATTTACATTAGCCAAGCTAGGACCTATGTTCGCTCTTCCAGGAACTTCATTAGGTGCTCGGCATTCCAGGGTCGGCTGATGAGCCGGCCGTCCATATCTGCCAGTCGGTATGTCCCAGGGCGTACAGCCTCGACTATGCGGTATGGGCCTTCCCAGTTGGGAGCCAATTTCCTCTTCTTGGTTGGATCAGAGACGGATAGTTTTCGTAACATGAGGTTCCCCGCCTTGATGTTTGTGGGGCGGACCTTCTTGTTGTAAAACTTCTCGATCCGTTGTTGGTAGATGCTTCTCCGGATTGAAGACTTCTCTCGGACCTCGGCGACGAGGTCCAGGTTGGCCCTCAGGCCGGACGAATTGTCAGCTTCATCGAAGGCTATGATCCGGGGAGAAGGTAATCCGACCTCGACGGGGATGACTGCCTCTGTCCCATAGGTCAGGCTGAACGGCGTCTCCCCCGTGGGGATCCTCTTGGTGGTTCGGTGTGCCCATAGCACGCTAGGCAGTTCCTCGACCCATAGCCCTTTGGGGGAACCGTCGAGGCGCTTTCCGCTTGGCCGTTGGACTGAGGGTGGCAAATAGCGGAGAAACGTTGCTGGATGCCGATGTCAGCGCAGAAAGTTTGGAAGTTCTGACCTTGGAATTGGGTTCCGTTGTCTGTGACGAGGACCCTAGGGATTCCGAACCGGCAAATGATGTTCTTCCAAAAGAACTGTTGTACTTGGCGCTCAGTAATGCTTGACAGGGGCTCGGCTTCGAGCCACTTGGTGAAGTAGTCGATGGCGACTATCAAGAATTTCTTTTGTCCTACCGCTGGGGAGAAGGGCCCCACAAGGTCCATACCCTACATGGCGAACGGCGCAGGGCTCACCAGGGATCAGAGATTGGCTTCAGGAAGCTCAGCACTGATTAAGAATCTTCGGATGGGAGTGGTCCAGTCGTCTGGGCTGGTAACATCTTGCACACACATCGCCTCCGGCTCGGGGTCACTGATACTTGGCTTCAGGAGGATTTCTATGAGCACCGTCTGATCGAGACCCTCGAAGGAGGAAGATGCGAGTTTGGACAATGCGTCTGCTTGAGCGTTCTGTTCCCTAGGGACCCTGATAACCGTGGCGCAGCTGAAGGACGCCAGGAGTCGCCGGACTGCCGCCAAATACCTCACCATGCGATCATCGTGGGCTACGTATTCTCCGGTGATCTGATTGACCACGAGCTGAGAATCGCTGAAGGCCCGAATTTGCTTGGCTCCGGCCCGGTGGGCGAGGGTCAATCCGGCGATAATGGCCTCGTATTCCGCCTAGTTGTTGGAGGTCGGAAAGTTGAGGCGGAGGGAGTATTGAAGTAGGAATTGGTCGGGGCCACGAAAGATGATGCCCGCCCCACTCCCCGTTTCGCATGATGAGCCGTCGACAAAGACCTCCCAGGTTGGATCCGAACCCTCGATGCTGGGCTGCTCGGAGACGGTGCACTCAGTTATAAACTCGGCGAGGGCCTGTCCTTTAATGGCCACCCTCGGCTGATAGCTGATGTCGAACTGACTCAGCTCGATTGACCACTTGACTAAGCGGCCGAAGTTTTTGGGCTTGTGAAGGACAGTCTTTAGTGACTGGTCGGTCAGTACTTGGACGGAGTGGGCCTGGAAGTAAGGACGAATCTTCCGGGCTGCCATGACCAAGGCATAGGCCATCTTCTCTATCTTTGCGTACCTCGTCTCGGCTGAGAGTAGGACTTTGCTCACATAATACAATGGCCTTTGGATCCCTTCCTCCTCTCGGACGAGGACGGCGCTGAGGGTCCGAGGCGGACAGGTAGAGCCAAAGCGGCTCGCCTGGCTCGGGCTTGCTGAGGAGAGGTGGGTTGGCGAGGTATTGCTTCAGCTGTTCGAAGGCTTCTTGTTGATGGGTACCCCACTCGAAGCCCCCTTTTCCGCGCAAGGCCTTGAAGAAGGACTTCTCCCCTGACTTGGAGAGGAAACGGCCGATTGCAGCCAATCAGCCCGTAAGCCTCTGAACCTCCTTGACATTCCGAGGCGGGGACATGTCAATAATGGCTTGGATTTTCTCGGGGTTTGCCTCAATGCCGCGTTGGCTGACGATGAACTCCAGGAATTTCCCCGTGGAGACGCTGAAGGCGCATTTAGCCGGGTTGAGTCTCATGTTGTGACGCCGGAGGACACCGAAGGCTTCCTCGAGGTCGGCGACGTGGTCCGGCCCGGCCCGGCTCTTGACGAGCATGTCGTTGACGTAGACTTCCACGTTGCGGCCGATCAGGTCTTTGAAGATTCTGTTGACGAGCCGTTGGTACGTGGCTCCGGCATTTTTCAGCCCGAAGGGCATAACGCGGTAACAATAAAGACCCTGATCGGTGACGAACGAGGTCTTGGAGATGTCTGGTGGAAACATCCGGATCTGATTGTACCCTGAGAATGCGTCCATGAAGGACAGTAGCTCATGCCCCGAGGTTGCGTCGATTAAAGCGTCGATGCGGGGGAGGGGGAAAGGATCTTTCGGACATGCTTTATTAAGATCCGTGAAGTCGATGCAGATCCGCCAGCCCCCTGTTGCCTTCTTCACCATGACGACATTGGCCAACCACTCGGGGTAGCTGACTTCCTGAATGAATCGAGCGGACAAGAGCTTGTCCACTTTTGTCTTCACAATTTGTTGCCTCTCCGGGGCGACTTTGCGCCTCTTTTGGACGACCGGCTTAGAGTCAGGGATGACGCTCAGCCGATGCATAATCAAGTCTTCGGAGATCCCGGGCATGTCGGAAGGCTTCTACGCGAAGAGATCAACGTTGCGACGGATGCAGGCGATGATGCCTGGCTTCAAGTCCTCGGGGAGCGAGCGGCTCACCCGGAACCACTTCGATTCATCCTCGGCGTCGAACAGGACCTCCTCTAGTTCGTCGACAGGCTCGGGAGCTGGGCCGTCCCTCTCGGGTTCGAGTTCAACGGCCTCGAGGGGGAATACACCCCCTCCAACGGTGGTCATGTAGCACGACCGCACTGCTTCTTGGCTACCTCGGACGATGCCGACCCCTTGGGGGGTGGGAAATTTGAGTTTCAGATGGTAAGCCGAAGGCACCGCTTGGAGGGAGCACAGTCCGGGTCGGCCGAGAATGGCGTTGTAAGCCGCCTTGATGTTGACAACCATGAAATCCATGGACTCGGTCCTCTTGACAGGAGCCGATCCTGCGGTAACGTCGAGGGTAACAATCCCTTCTATAACGACAGGGACGCCGGAGAACCCATGCAAGGTGTATCCGTCCGGCTTGAGTTTGCCTCTAGATAACTTGAGATTCTCGAAGGCTTCGAGAAAAAGAATATTTACCTAGCTGCCGTTGTCGACGAGGATTCGGCGAACCTCACAATTAGCCATGTGGAGGCTAATGACGAGGGCATCGCAGTGGGGTAGGCGAACGCCTTTGAGGTCCTCTCCTGAGAAGGAGACTGGCATCGGTTGTAGCTTGGGCGAGGGGTAGTATTGGACAGCATTCACCTCTCGGATGAAGGCTTTTCGGGAAGTATCTGATTCTCCTCCCATTGGCCCCCCGTGGACACAGTGCAAGATGAATGGCGTATCCGCGGTTCCCTCGGACTCGGGGTCCCGACCCTGGATGCGGTTCAGAGTAGGGTTCGGAGGCGAAAGCCTCCGGTTCCTAGCATCTCGCCGATCCCGTGGGCCTTCTCGGGTGAATTCTGGAGGTACCCTCGTGAGATGAGCTCCTCAATTTCGTCTTTCAGGGCCCGACATTGGTCGGTTTTGTGCCCATGATCTCTGTGGAAGCGGCAGTAGAAGCGCTGATCTCGCCTCTTGTTGTTATTAGGTCGGGGAGGTAGTCGGACAAGGCCTTTGTCTTCGATTTCTAAGAGGATGGCGGACACGTTATGTGTCAAGGGAGTGTACCTCTCGAAGCGGGGGACCGGCGGGACCTTCTTCATGGCCCCCGCGTCCCTCGGAGCCTTCTTTGATGGTTCGACTTCTTCGGCCTTCCATTTTCCCTTCTCGGTGGCCTCCCTGGCATCTTCGGGGTTCATGGCCTCTTCTGCCCTAATGTATTTCTCGACCCTGTTGAGGAGGTCGGGAAAGTCGACGGGGGGTTTCTTCGCCAGAGAAGCCTTCAGCTGTCCATGACGGACGTTGTGCCGAAATGCCGCAGAGGCGACGCCTGGATCAAGGGAGGAGACCGACCTTGCTTCTGCGGTAAACCTCTGGACGAACACTCTTAGTGACTCCCCCTCTATCTGCCTGAGCCCTAGTAAAGAGGCGCTGGTCCTTTCGGCCTTCCGGCTGGTGACAAAGTGGGCAAGAAAATTGCCCTCTAGTTGGTCGAAGGAGTAAATGGAGCCGGGGGTGAGCTTCGAGAACCATTCACGAGCCGGACCCCGAAGGGTGGCAGGGAAGGCTCGGCACAGCAGAGGATCCGAGGCGCTGTGAATCATCATGAGGGTTTTGAAACCCTCCATGTGATCAGCAGGATCTTCCTCGCCGTCGTAGGTCTCGAATTGAGGTGGTCGGAAATTCCTGGGTATTTCCGCTTGGAGGATGGGGGCGGAGAAAGGAGGATGGACAGGTCTGTACCCCTGAGCCGCTCCTTGGCCACCGTCTCCTATGTGATCGAGGCGATCCTCCATTTCTTGGAGGCGCCTTAGGAGTACGCCATCGTCCTCTGGCTGGATTGTTGATGGGCGGGACACGCTGGCCTCGGCGTCCGACCCGGTTTGGGAATGGAGGGCTTCCTCCCTCGAGGCCCGTCGGAGAGCCCCAAGAATTTCCCTTCGGAAATCCTGGAACTCCTTGTGAGTGACGGGGGCTCCCTCGACCCTGTTTGGTCGGTCTGAAGGTTGCCTTCCGACGCGGCTGAGCGCTGGCCTCCGTCCATCGGGCGGCGGTCTTGGATGGTTCGGGGCCGAGTTGGTAGCGGCCCTTCCCCTGCTGCGGCTAACCTGCCGGTTGATGATAATCCCCCGTAGGTCAGGCTGGACCTGACGGGTGACGCTCCTTTGGGATCCCTGATGGGGAGCCCCGTGTTTTGAAATGCGTGGCCCGGCGTTAGAAGTTGGTGGGGGCGAGTCCCGTCGGTTGACGGAGGTAGCAGCCCCCTTGCCCTTGGAGGCCATGAGAGTTCGGCTGCCGAGGTCCCTCGATGGTCGGGCTCGGGTCGGCTTCTGAAGCAGTGTTCCCACAGACGGCGCCAACCTGATGTGGTTTGTTTCTGGGAGACGTGTGGATGCACCAGGTGTGAGTTCGGACTCGATTTGTATTGAAGGAGAAAGCTGCTTGAAAGACGACCCTCGGCTGACCGGGCGGTACCTGCGAGGGGCTCGGAATGAGGTGGGTGTCTGGGCTCGGATCAGAGGGCTCGGATCCGAGGTCTTGTGTACCTGCAGACGGTCCTGAAACACCGGGGTTTATCCCGGCGGCGGACCCTCCGACGATCTAGTCAGTCTCTGTGAGAGAGTAGCAATAACTAGGAGAATTTAAGTGGTAAAAGATTGGTTACCTGAAAAGGTGGGTGAGGGTCTAGTATTTATAGAGAATTCTAACCGGATTTGGATCCGCTTGGGGGCCGGGTCTGAACCCGAAAGCCCATGGGCCTGACGTGGCAGAAGGCCCAGGGGGTCTAGGGCTGACGTGGCAGTACCCAGAGTGGTATAGGGCTGACGTGGCAAAGCCCTTGGTGGTATTTGGAGCTGACATGGCAGATCATGGGGCTCCTGCGCCCCTGGGAGAATCTGGTGGCCTAGGTTGTGCCAGGTCATCTTCATTCTTTACCAGACTGGGCGGACGGCCCAGGGGGCTATCGTGGATCGGAGGCCGAGGGCCATCGATGCTCGTCGGATACGAGCAGACCAGATCTGTGGGGGTGAACTTGAGGCTCGGCGCCGACCTTGTAGGGGCTCGAAGCCGAATCAGATTGTTGTTTTTACCGTTTTTGAGTGAGGGTTGTATTGGGCCGTGGTTGGGCCCCAAGCCATTTTTACCCTACAACACAAATACCAAAAATAACGGGATAAGAATTACGAACCAACGAATTCATAAAAACACGAACTAGCAATTTAACACGTGTAGTATACGTGTAATAGCAAAGAGTCAACACAACAAGAGAACTCCGCAAGCTCAGTAACAAAATCAAAGAGACAGCAGCAACCAGCGGCCAGGCCACCACAACCAGAGGGCGGCGGCGTCGCTGGCAGCCAGTGAAGCAGCGTCGACGACAAGGGCGTCGACAGGTACGGTCGACGGCGGGGTTCTAGCGTCGGAAAAGGGAAGGCAGTGGCTTCGCATCGTCGTTGGCGGACGGCGAGACGATGACAGATGGCGGGGTCAATTGGCGTTGACTGGGCATCAATCTGCAGTCGGAAGGGAAAAGAAGAGGGACAGCGATGGTGGTTGTGGTCGTCGATCGGAAATGGGAGGAGGACAGGGGTTATGGCGACTTGGAGGAAGAGGGCGGAGACGGGGGGTTCGGGATTGAGTGTCTGGGCGTCGCCGGAGATCGGGAATGGCCGGAGTTGGCATCGGAGAAGATGAACAGAGGATGGGTTCTGAATTTGGGCGGGATTCCAGGAGTCGGGGAGAGAGAAACCAAAGAAGAGAGAGAAAGATGAGAGAGGAGAGAGAAATTGACGGCTAGAAAATTGTATTTTGGATTTTTAGGGTTTTTATTAGAGTTGTATTTATAGAATACAAGTAGATTATTGGGTTATTGGGTTAGGATCCAATAATAGTGGGTCTGAGTTGAGAACAAACTGCAATTGGATTTTATTGTTCAATAAGAGATGAGTTTGAAAATAATATGGTTCAATTAAGAGATACATTAAAATCAATATAGTTTAAATAAAAAGAACCACAGTTCAATAAAAGAAAAAAAAAGGATTAACAAGAAAATAGTTCATTTAAGAAAAACAAAGAATTCCATGAACAAAAAATTAAATCCAAATGAATAAATAAGTAATGCAATAAATATAAATTAGCTTGAAAATAAATCAGAATTCGCCAAGAAAATTAGATCAAGTACGAAAACAAAACAATTCGTTATATGTACTTTAATTAAATAATCAAGGAATAAAAATTAAAAGTTATAATTATAAAAATAATAAAATCATACAATAAAGTAAATTTTCGAGTTTAACAATTTTATTATAATAATCCAACAATAATGTTCATATTTGTTTTTGGGCTCAAATGTAAATATCCGATCAATAAGAAATAAAAAGTAAGATTAAAATACACCAATATTCGAATTGAATAAAATTTTTTATTAGAAAACATTTAATAAAAGATCCGAAATAACTTAGCACAAAAATAAATTTACAAAAATCAAATTATAGAAAATACACGGAAAGTACTTATTATCGCGAATGGGGGTTACAAGTATCGACCTCAGTAGTTTATCGGATAATCAACGTTATTATCATGTATATACATGATAATATTATGCAAAAACGAGGTTATAATAGAGGATAAACTATTTTCACAGCTTCATTTCTTTCAAGCATTATCCAATGTAATCCTGCTTTATTATTTCGAGTGTAACTTGCTTTATTATCTAGAATGTACCATGCTTTATTTCTAATGTATTTGTATTTGTTCTTTTTAATGCATTGTAGCAAAATTAAATTTTCATTGCAATGTGTTACATTCAAATATTACCTTAGATTTTAATAGAGTACATTAACTATTATGCAAATGCAAAGTAGTACAATTACATTTTAAAACATTGACATCACGATTCCACATCTCCATATTCGGACCAAATACGCTCCACTAAATCTTGACGAAGTGCATGATGTTTTTGTCTATCATGTAAAATCACATTACGGAGAATTCGGGTTCCTTGGTTAGTATGTCCACCTCTGTTAGGTACGACCACGGCTGCGTCCGGTATTTGATCGTAATCACAATTACCAATGCCTTCTTCCCGTTCGCCCTCAACAATCATATTGTTGCCTTCTTCACGTTCGCCCTCAACAATCATATTGTGTAAAATAATACATATTTTCATGATATATGAAAGACTATCTACATCCCATAAAAGTGCTGGGCCCTTCACTATCGCAAATCGTGCTTGTAAGACTCCGAAAGCGCGTTCTACCTTTTTTGGGCACCTTCCTGCATTTATTCAAATTTCTTTTTCCTTTGAGTATTCAGGGCAGAGTAAGTTTTTACTATAGTCGCCAACGGGGGGTATATATCACCCGCTAAATAGTATCCAATATTGTATATATGGTTGTTGATGATATAATTTACCGAAGGTGTACAACCATCAAGAATCTCATCAAATAAAGTAGAATAGTTGAGCACGTTGAGATCATTATTGCATCCTGACATTCCAAAGAATGAATGTCAGAACCATAGATCATAAGATGCCACTACTTAGAGAATAACTGTCGGTTTTCGAACATGTCCTGTATACTGGCCATGCCACGCACCTGGGCAATTTTTTCACATTCAATGCATGCAATATACACTAACCTACATGCCGGGAAATTCCCTAGCTTCGTTTTCTTCAAGGAGTCGTGCTACATTGGTGGGAGTTGGTTTCCGCATATATTGGTTGCCAAATAGCGTGACGATTGCAAAATAAACCGACGTAAAGTTTTTAACACAATAGTTTCGCCAATTCGTATATATTCGTCAACATCATCCACTGCAACTCCATACACTAAACATCGTAGCACCGCTGTTATTTTCTGGTGTGGCATTAATCCAAGATTTTTATACGCATCTTGTTGTTGAAGAAAGTATTGATCGTATCCAACAATAGCTTCGAGTATACGATTGAAGTGAACTCGCCGCATACGGGAACGATGATGAAAAATTGTATCGGTGTAAATTGGACTTTCAGAAAAAATAATCCCTCCACAACCTAATATTACCTTCTTTTCTTTCACGACGAATGTATAAGCGGCGAGTCATTTCTTCACTTTGTTGTACTGCCATGCCTATTCTTAGCATATGATTGTTTATATTTTGGGCAACTACATCCTGATGCTCCGCTAATTCATCCGATGAAGTCGAAGAAGAAGAAGAATTAAAATGAGTCATTTCTAAAGGAATTGGTTACTGAGTTGGTGATGAAAGATCAAATAAATTTGGTATAGTAGCACTACGTAGACTGAATGAATTCTACTGTTGTTGGAAGTGGGTTTAAATAGCAGGAAAAATTGGTACAATAGCATCTTTCAACAATCAACTGTTAGATATTATATTAGATATTATATTATGAGATATATTAGTTTAGTCCCATATCGAATAATATATTGGTTTATTCTTCCCTTCTCTCCTATATATAAGAGAAAATTTGTACTCAGTTTGTTCAATCAATAATCAATCAATATAGTATTTCTTCCCATCCTTAATTCTAACATGGTATCAGAACCTATAATCCTATAAAGCCTATACTAATTTTATCCTCGTCATCGAGGTGGAGTGATTCTCGCCTTCATCGGAATCACTTCACCCCCCAACATCCCTCTCCCGATCAAATCCCAAAATCCTAAATCTCCAAAATCCTAGTCATCAAACAAAAAGATCCAAAAATACTAACTGTCATAACTACCTCTACCGAAATCCTAGCTGCCATCAACAACACCAACAACAATTGACATTGACTGCACCAACTAACGACACCAACAACAAAAACAACTCACATCCCCTATTCCGGCGACACCACCACTACAAAAACCCCAACTTCGTCTTCAAACTCAGGTCGAACCCATCAACTCCAGCGATATCCCCAAATCTTCGACTGCAGCAGCCTCCATCTTCCTCCTTCCTGAACTTCTTCTTCAAATCTAATTCCCACCACAACTGCAACTCCCAACATCACCAATCAGATCATCAAGTTTCCGAACGAGATCATCATCAACATCATCATCGGAAGTTTATTCTTCCCGAACTCCACTTAGACGAGCAACCAAAATTGAAACCCCAAACTCCCAAATCCAAACCCTCCAAACTGCAACAACACCGACGCCTTCCCTTCCTCCTCTACACTGCATGGCACTTGAAAACCCAACTCTCAATCCAAATTCCAAAACCCTTGCCGCCTTTACTCTAACCCAACTTCGATGCCTTCCACAAAACCCTAACCGCCTTTTCCTACAAAACCGTAGCCGCCTCTGTTTCTTTCTCATCTTCACACAAATCCACTCTAGACCCAAAACCCAAAACCTTTACATGTTTCTACATTAAACTTAGCTACCTGCGAAACCAATCTAAACCCTCCAAACCTGACCCTTTCCAAACCATAATATCATATCATCTCTTCGCAAACCCGACCTGTCTTCCAAAAAAAAACTCTTTCTTGCAGGTTCTTCAACTTCTACAGTTCCGCTTCCACTTCCAGATCCCGTTACAACTTCACACAGGTTAATCCATTGTGAGTTTGAGAGGGGGAGATCCCAACATCATTTTAGATCCCAACATACTACTTCTTCTCAGTTCATGGGTGAGATTCCAACATGCACCGATAGTGCACCACTACAACATTCTACTACATCTCAAGTCAGGGATAAGATTCCAACATTCGGGATATGGAGATCTCACCATAGTTCGGGATATGGAGATCCCAATAGTGCACTACTACTACTTCCTTCCACTACTACTACTTTTCAGTTCAGGGTGAGATCCCAACAGTTCAGGATATGGAGATCCTAACAGTGCGTCACCACTACTTTCTTTCACTACTACTACTACTTCTCAGTTTGAGGTGAAATCCCAACAGTTCGGAATATGGAGATCCCGCCACAATTTGAGATATGGAGATCCCAACAGTGCACCACTACAACATACTACTGCATCTCAAGTCAGGGGTGAGATCCCAATAATTCGAGATATGGAGATCCCAACAGTGCGCCACCACTACTTTCTTCCACTACTACTACTACTACTTCTCAGTTTGGGGAGAGGTCCCAACAGTTCGGGATATGAAGATCCCAACAGTGTACCACTACTACTTCCTTCCAGTACTACTACTACTGTTATTCTTAAGTCTGGGGTGAGATCCCAACACAAGCGCCATCGAGCGCCTTTCCTGCGCCATCTACTTGAGCGCCGTTCCTGCATCACAGTTTTCCGTCCTTGCCACATGAACATCGTTAATATTCCAAACTCATGTTATTTGATCCAACTTGAGTTTGAGAGAGGGTGTTAGATATTATATTATGAGAGAGATTTGTTTAGTCCCTTATCGAATAATGTATTGGTTTAGTCTTCCCTACTATCCTATATATAGGAGACATATTGTACTCAGTTTATTCAATCAATAATCAATCAATAAAGTATTTCTTCTCATCCCTAATTCTAACACCAACAATAAATGGGAAATTAATGTTGTGGTTGTTGTATGCGAAAGGACCCATGAATGAATGTGTCGGCAAAAAGACAGAGCCCCATGATTGAATAGCACCAAAAATAAAGTTAGTGGCAAAACAAAGTCCAAAACTTTATCATGTTAACACCCATGACATGTAAATAAGTTAGTGAAAAATTGTTGAAAAAATGTTTGTGTTGAAGAATCTGTCACAACTCGTAGTGCTAATAGTGGAAACACACCACAAGCAATAGAAACCATCAAGACTTTGATGAACCAAGAACAAGCCAGCACAATATATGCAAGTTCTCACAAGAACACAATCAATATGCAGAGATAACCAATACTTCTTATTTCCCAAGAAATACAAAGATTACAGAAGAGATTACAACTCTCAATCTCTCTCGCTCACCTTTGAAACACTTGGCACAATCCCCTCTTGAAGTTGAACAATGATAACGGCTCACCAAATCTCTCTATTCGGATGTTACAAACCCTAGAGTCTACAACCATATATATAGTCCCCAAGTAAACCCTAAAATATAAACACATTCAGCAATTGGGCCTTAAACTCGTCAGCCCAAAAATAATCAGCGCCGAAGTCGATCGACCGCACCCCCAAGGTCGGTCGTCCGCAACGTGTAAAGCCAAATCCGAGACACAACCGGTCAACTGCACGGTCAACTGCCACCCCCTCTGTTGGACCCTGTACACTCGAAGAACTCTCAGCAGTTTGGGTCGGTCAACCACACCACCAGATCGGTTGACCGCAACTCTCCAGACTACACTTCTTCTACTTGTTGTTGTATTCTCTTGCTGTCTTTGTCTCCTCCTCTTCATCTCCAACTTCAAGTACTCCGTGCCTACGTGTATTTGAGGCTAAAACCCTAACCGTTTGTTTTTCCAAAGGGTTATCATGTTATCATGTAGTGGCAAATATAGTCCAAAACAAAAGGACAATTTTTAGTCACATCATTGCCAAAATTACACATACTTTTCATGCAAAAAGTCTATATTCACCAATGCCTTATTGTGGAGTACTCATCATCCCCATACTGTGTACACGACACAAAGGATGGTGTCGATGTCAATGTCGATGTCGATGTCGATGTCGACGCTCCCGTGTCATTTATATTCGGACGCATTTTCCGATGTCTGGAAGTAGACGTTTGCTTCTGGATACAGATCTCCTAACATCAACAACATCAGTGGGAATAGAATTTCTCAATACCATGTCTAATAGTATAAATCACCGCAATTGTGCTTCTGAATTGGTAAGTTGTTGACAAATCTTGTATAATACCTCATGTCAAAAGATACATTAATACACACTTCAACTACATCTTTAAAGATATTAAAATAACGACGATAAAAATTACAAATACTGAATATTCACATATGAGGGTTCTCCACGCGGATCAAACGATAAATATCCATAATTAAAACTCCTCACAACTGTACCACCCAAAAATAATGGTGCTTTAACTAATGGTTCACCATTCATGGTGGGAAACTCAACACACGGTTGAGTTGGATACTCTGCTGGAAGCCAAAATGGAAGAGCGCATGGGGCAACTGAGCTGAAGGATCAATGATACTTGCTGGACCGATGAAATCGAAATTCGCTGCATGTGAGAGGGCCGACATGATGGGACCAATAGATACATTTGCCCAATATTGATCGTAGGTGCTCTGCTGTACAGCTGTGATGAAAAGCGACGCTTCAATAGGCAGACCGTAGACATCCAATGACATTATACGTATGACAGGAGGGTTTTTTTGAGATAGCAACAATTTCATTTAGTTGGCGATAACAACGATCACCAAGATACCAGACACCCTGTAGCATATTTTAGCGTTAGCAAGAAATCATATTTTATTTAAAATGGCAATCATATTAATTATACCTGGTCGCAGTACGTAAATGCACGTCCATGAAGAGAAATAAAGTTAGCAACTTCAATTTCATATACGTCTTTATATGACGAGCTATTATATGGCTGCCATATAATAGAGGATGATGTCTGCATCTCCAATTGGTCATGAGCCATCGAAATATAGTACCTAATCTGATCCGATTGACCCGTATCCAAAAAATTGCGATTCCAACGTAAGATTTTCGGCCATTTCTCGACATGCTCCATATGAGTCTCGATAGAGGTGTTCCTATGACTTATTTGTACATAGCAACTTGTGTATTCCTAAGCCCAATACTAGATAAAATATAGTCTTATTAGTTACCGCCGAATATTAAAATACTAAGCGGTTGAATTATATTAATAAAGGAGGAATTTAAATATACCTTGAGTACTTGCCAAGAGCCGTTAAATAACTTCACTGTTAGTCTGCTACATGTGTCCAGACACAAATACAGCATTGCCAGTGTTGGACTACCCCAATCGTATTAGCCTACTAATTTCAGATCTTTGAATGCAGCTAGCCAGCCACATCTCACTACCGATGAACCATTAGGGTAAAGAAACACTCCTATGAATAACATAAAAAAAGCTCGTGCAATACTTATCACTAACACATTAGCGATAAGGAATGATCTCCGTTAGATTACTATTTTAGCTGCTTCAATCATACTGTTGTTAAAATAACGTTTGAGGAACGGACATCAGATACTGTGAGACTTCCAATCATCTATAGTAATCTCCGAAAAAGTGAGTATAGACTATTTCAAATGTGTACGGCTCGTCGTTACACGGGGGCAAAGGGGCCGATACCGATTGAAATTCCCGTTAGCATTACCCAATCTAACGAAGTGAATCCCAACTCACCGCACGGTAGGTGGAAAGTGTGGTTCGTGTCCCACCATCTGTCTACCAATGCCTCTACAAGCCGCATAGATGACTTCTCCATATCAATATTCATAAAACGGTGCCAACCTGCCCGCTCGACTAACTGCTTAATAATTGGAACACAACTGCAGTATTTTATGTACATTTTGATTGGATCCCTCCAATTTTTCCTAAATTGACAAAGTCCACCATTATGATGGATAGTAATATGTTTATATATATGATTGCAATCATCTACTACCCGTTTCCAATTTGATTGAACGCTGTTGTCGACATTCGGAATCTCCGCTTCTATTTGGCTGCTTGTGTTGCCGTCGGCTAACATTGGCTGTTGACGCTTTGATTTCATCCGACCGATACATATTTTATTGAAGACATTGGGTAATATACAAGGATTGTGCTATAATTTTTTTGGACGACATAAATTTTATTAGAGTAGATAGATGAATCAGAGAGAAAATTAAAATAGAGAGTTAGATGAAAGATGAAGGAGAATTCAAAGCTCTCAGGTATGAAGTGTATGTGACATAGAAACGAAGACGGGGTAAATTTGTCATTTCCTCCAACACTTTACCCTCCCCAAAAAATCCTTAAAACCTGGACAAAACATCAGGTCCTTTTGCAAAATGCAAATGTGTTGGACGAAACAAAACCCGGACAAAACATCAGGTTCTTTTGCAAAATGCAAATGTGTTGGACGAAACATCACTATATTAAAATAATATATATATTTTTTTTTAAAAAAAACTTTGTCTGATGAAACATCATGTTTCATTTATATTAAAATAATATTTGAAATTTAATATTATATTAAAAATGTAAAAATTTTATTTTAAAATAATCCAACCTTGCTATATTTGCCTTTTACCCACTGCAGCGAAACAACAGAATGTTATTTTTAATTATCCATATATGCATATTTTAGCTCTCACGACAATGGATGCTCTAAGAAGGAATATCATATACTGTTGAAATCATCATGTACAACCCAATTCTTTGTTATGAGCCCAACCAAGCCTTTTAAACCACCAAATCAATTACAATATATTGTTCGTTTCACCTTATAGATTAAATTATTTTTTATTAGCAAAAAAATAGTTTTGTCTGTCCCCGTCTCCATCGTCGTCATTGGAATCAAGGCCGATCAAATTAACCAGGATGATGGTGACGCCTGAAACCCTAACCGACCTCCCCGAAACCTTCATCCACGAGATCCTTTGTTTGATCCCCAACGAAGAGGCCGTACGGACCTCCATCCTCTCCCGCTCATGGAGCCGCCGTTGGTGATCCATCCCCGACCTCGACCTCTGGGATATCAATAATTTCGTCGCATCCCAAATCGTTTTACTCCAGTGTGACGCTCCAAAACCACTAGCTTAAATTGGGAATGTTACAGCGACAACGCGTGTACAAGATAGTATCTTATACTTATGTTTAGCCTTTCAGTAAAAAAAAAAAAGAATATAATATTTAAAATAAGCTAATAATTAAAACCTCATTACAAACTTAGTACATAATACTAATGTCATAAGCTAAATCAGTCAAGCTGAATAACATAATATTTGTCAAATGTCTTCCAAATTATTCTACTATTATAAATCAATCTTCAAATTCAAAGACATATAATAATAGTATTATGTTTTAGTATGATACTCTAGAAAAATGCTTTGTAGCTCTAATCACCATCTAAGAGCATTACTGCAAGACCAAATTGGCACTCACTTTAATTTCTTTAGCTCAAGTCACTTCAACTGGCACACTCACTTTAATAGTAGAAAAATTCTTCATTCTAATATTTATTTCACTAAGTAATATAGTTGAGGATGTTCCCCCTCAACAAGATCAACAAGTTCAACCCCCTCAATTTGAACAACCGCCGTCCCAATAGGCTCGTCCCATGTCTAGAGGGGCTGCAACGGGGGGGGGGGGGGGGGGGGGGGGACCGGCGAAGCCATTAGAAACAACATCCCCTTCATGATCATGTCTCAGTCCATAATTCTTCCACTGACTCGATGGCCTCGCAAGGTCTTCAGGGGTCAAGAGACCTCTGTCAAGTCATCGTTAACTGTCAACAAGAGATCAACCTCCGAACCCACTTGGATGAGAGACGAGCCCGTGATGAGGTCCCTCATCCTGAACACCAAAGAAGTCAGAGGAGCCGTTTTTCCCGAAGGCCGAGATCCAAAAGGCCAGCCTCCCCAAAGGGGCGAAGAGTGTCTCCTCCCCATTGACAGCAAAGAAGCCACATCGCTACGAGCCGATCAGCACCAAGGGTTCACCAGGATGGTGGGCCACCGGTCACCCAGGCGGAGTTTCAAATTTTCAAAGATGACTTCCCACGAGCCCTTAACATCGCCCCAAATCACGATCAAAAAGTGCACAACCCTCGCCATGCCACCATTCATGAAGGAGAGTCCTGAGGGTCGACTAGAACTGACCAGAGGGATAACTCGGTTCAATGCCGCCTTCGAAAGATGGAGAGGCGCGTTAGCAATATCAATCCCAAAGAGGGTCAACAAACCAAGAACTTCTGCCCGAGCAGATCCCCCTTCTCCAGGATCATCATGGAATCCTTTGTCCCGGAGACCTTCAAGCCACCTCATTTTGAATCCTACAACGGGGAGTCTGACCAGGCTAATCATATTGAGAGTTGTAAAACTCTCATGATGATCCATCAGGCCTCAGACGCGTTCCTCTGCAAGGCCTTCCCAGCAAACCAGTGAGAGAATAGTACTCTCGTTTATCCCCAACCTTCATCTTCTCATTTAACCAATTTGAGGAGCTCTTCCTCACCCACTTCGTTAACAGGCACCAAGCCGAGAAAACAAGTGCATCCTTGCTAGTCCTTAGTCAAAGGAAATGTGAACACATAAAAGATTATGTTCGGTGCTTTACCGCCGAAGCTCGGTCTATTACCAACCTCGACCAATCAATAACCTCTGCAGCATTCAGACACAACTTTAATAACGTCGACCTCAAGGTGTTCCTTGTTAAGAAGCCTCATCGGGACTTCTCGGAACTCTTGCTTAGGAGTGAGAAGTACATCCGAGCTGAAGACGCTCTCAACCCCCCAGTCGAGAAGAGATATCTTCCAGGAATAAAGAGAAGAGTGCAAACGAAGAAGGATCCCAAAAATTTCAGAAAGACGACAATGTTCAGCACCACCCTGCTCATCGTTTTGAGAAGTGCACCCGGCTCAATGCAGTATATTAGCATTTCTCATGGAGGTGGATAGGGAAGGGCTACTCCGCGCTCCACCTAGAATGAATACCTCAACAAATAGGAGAAACATAGACAAGTGGTGCCGCTTCCACATGGATCATGGCCACGACACGAATGACTGTCGGGCTCTCAAGGAGGAGATTGAAGAGCTCATACAGCGGGGGCACCTAGCGAAGTTCGTCAGAAAGGACAGAGCCGATCCTCCTCCACCCTAAGGAGCTAACAAGCAGGTCGAGAAGTCCTTTGCACCCCAAGACTCAGAGCCGGGATCAGTTCTCAATTCTATTCACAGAGGGCTTATGGGGGGAGAATCAAACTCCTCCCGAAAGGCCTTCATCCGGGAAGTTAATTTGGTGCGGAACTTTCCCCCGGCCAAGAGCTTTGGAGTCCCAGTGACATTCTCAGATCGAGACCTAGAAGGCATCCGAACTCCTCACTGTGACGGGTCGTAATTAATCTCCACATGGCCAACCACGAGGTGCGCCGAATCCTAGTCAGCAACGGCAACTCCGTCAATATCCTCTTCCTAGAAGCCTTCCTAGGCCTCAAGCTTTATCGAGATCATCTCAAGCCTACCAAATAATCACTCTTGATGTGACCGCAGGAAAAGCCCCGGCAACTCGCACAAAGGCAATGGACTTCATGGTTGTCAATATGAAGGTCGCTTACAATGTCATTCTGGGTCGACCAGGTCTAGCAGTGCTTCATGCCGTGCCCTTAACCTTTCACATGAAAATGAAGTTCCTGACCTCAGTAGGAGTAGAGAAGACAAAGAAAAACAAGAGACAGCTCGGAGGTGCTACACAGCTACAATGGGGGCTCTGTCCTCCCACTTAAAGCATTAGAGTTCCCCCAACGGAACAGTCAAAGTTCTTCCCGAACTAGTTGATGAACTCAAGGAGATCCCCCTCTTCTGGAAAGACAGAATTGGAATACAGAGCATCAAATAAAGTACCACAAGGGTGCCTAACACCCTCTCGTAGAAGTAGGTTTTCATTTTTCAATAAGGTTGTCGCTTGTGATACGGCCAAAACATGTAATAACGGCTCGCCCCCCTCAAGGCAACCACTTAGTTTATTTCAATAAAACTTAGTTTTTTTCTTATAAAGATCAGTGCAATGGCCTCATGTATATCTCCCTGAGTAACATCTACGACTCGTTAAACGGTAAGTTCGAAGTCCAACTTGTTCCCCATGGCTGCTCCCCACAACTTGCTAGGCTCAAAACAAGAGTTTGGAGTCCAACACGTGGTTCGATGCCGCTTTAGCCGCTTGAGATTCAAATCAGGCACGAATCTTAAAGCTCTCAGGGGTACACGATAATTTCACCTACAAATGGGTCTGAAATGGAAACTTGGTCTTTTTTCAAAGCCCAATAACCCATAAACGGATCTGTCCTGCTGGGTATGAGTAGCAACCCGTTACAAACTAACCCAGATGGATAAAGAGTAATTCAAATTCATGGTTATCTCTATGAAACGATATAAATTCTAGATCTTATCCAAAAACATCTGGAAGTAGAGATTTATCCTTATATCGAAACTTGTTCTTAAGGGGACTATAAATACCCCTCTTCCCCCACCGTAACAAGGTAATCAATCTTTTTCCACATAAAGCTCTTTCATAATCTTTCTGATTACTGACAAGAGCGTTGGAGGGTTCGTTGCCGGGATCCATCCCGGTGTATCGAACTTTTTTGCAGGTCAACGACAGCAGCAAGAAACCAGTCAAATGTCGATGAAGGTCAATAGGTTTGCTTTATTGTTTCCAAAAAGAATCCACAAATTTATCTGTTTGCTCCCACACAAGAAATCAGCAGCAACACTCACCATTCAGAATTGTTCCTACAACTCACTGAAACTTTCAAACAACAAGTATGGAGTCCAACACTTGGTTTGACGTTGCTTTAGCCACTTGCAAACAAGCAAGTGCGGAGCAACTTACCATTCTGAATTGCTCCTACAACTCGTTGAAACTTTCAAACAACAAGTTTGGAGTCCAACACTTGATTCGACACCGCTTTAGTCGCTTGCAAACAAGTAAGTGTGGAGGGGCTCACCATTCAGAATTGTTCCTACAACTTGTTAATAACTCCAAAACAACTGGTTCGAAGTTCACAATCATAGTTCGAAATTGCCCTCACAACTTGCAAGTATGCGGTTTCGTAGGGATGGCATTCGGGCCGGGCCGGGTAGGGTCGGGCTAGCCCGGGCTTACCCGAGCTGGGCTCGAAGACATCACGAGCTGGGCTGGGCCAGGCTGGGGGAGGGGAACTTGGCCCGGACCTGGCACCCGGCCCCAATGGTGGGGGCCGGGCCGGGCCGGTTCGCTGGCCGGGTCAATTTTTGAGGGGATTTTTTAAAAAAATATATTAAAGATCAAGTATTAAATTGTAATTTCATAAAAATTGCAAAGAACCAAGTATTAAATTGATTTAATAAATTTGAAATTCTTAAATAAAATGAAGTACATGAATAAAATTTCATGCAAATTAGATCAAATTACAAAACAAGGCAATTACTTGAATTTAGAGATCGAGATGACCTCTATTTAGATTGAAGAGAAGGCATTGGACTATTATCGTGCACTTCTACTTAACCTAAATATAGAATCTCATCCCTTTAAATATCCCAATTAATTACAATATATTGTACATCATTTTAATGTAAATCGACTAAATCTAATTGTTCATTTATCGCTACTTGTTGATCCAGCTTGTGCTTCAAGTAAGTCTTGAGTTCTCTCTTCCGCTTTCATCCAATCTTTGGCGCATACTAGCATCTCCAAATTTTTGGCTATCAATCGATTCCTGTTCGGGCTCATTATCCTGCCACTAAGAGAAAACACTTTCCGATGCAACGGTTGACACTGGTGTTGTTAGCAAATTTCTAGGCATACGAGAAAGAATATTAAAAATAGCTTCATTGCTCTTCCAAAACTGTAACACATCTACTACATCTTCAATCGAACTTTGTGCATTATACCAATTCAACTCATTTGGTGAATTGGTTCTTGGTATTTTTTGATTTAATAAGATTTAAAACACTATTAGTTGCATGATTCTTTCCTTTTGCTAATATGTGGGAAGAAAAAGTAGAATCAATATTTTGTATTTGTGTTTGTGTAGTGTTAGATGAATAAAGTCTATCATAAGCATCATATAACCTAGTCAAAATATGCTCAAATTGACGAGTAAAAACAACATGATCAAAATCTTGTATTGCATCGTGTAGGGCATAAGTGTAAAAAATCTCAATTAAATTTTTTGTGCTATCTAATTTAATCATAGGATTCTAGCTACACAATATAACATAGGAAGTGGATGAAAATATTTTAAAATTTTAATATATGCCGCATTAACCATATCTCAAATAAAAGGGTCATTTTGCAAATCTTTAATTGTTGTTATCATAGTGACAAATTCAAGTAAAATAACACTAGATGTAGATGTATATGTTTTTGAAAATTGCAAAGTAACATCGTTAAAAGGTTCTAAAAATTTATACAAACTATCGGCAAAAAACCAAAAATCATCATCGAACATACAATTTTGCATACCCATTGCGACACAAAAGTTTCTAAGATTAAAACGATAATGAAGAACAACACCTAATAAATCAATGTAGAATTCCAACGATGTCTAACATCTTTAGGAAAACGTTTATATACAATTCCCCAAAGTTTACACCAATCATGAAAAGCTTGATATATTGGACCACCCAGTGTAATATAATGAACATAATCTCTCATTGCATCAAGTTTATCATTTCCATATTTTAGTGCATCTTGCACACAAAGATTTAAAATATGACAAGCACACCTAACATGAAAATTTTTGGGTTCTATAGGATCTAAAGTAATTTTCAAACTATCAATTGCTTTAGTATTATTAGAGGCGTTATCAAAACCAATAGCAAACACTTTATCATAAATACCAAAATTATTACATGCTTTCATAATGTGTGTGGCTATAATTTCACCCTTATGTGGGTACCTAACATATCCAAAAAAATTTATCCTCTTTTGAAGTACCCAATCCGAATCTATCCAATGACTAGGGCTGCAAACGAATCGAGCTATTCTCGAGCTATTCAGCTCGAACCGAGTTCGGTCAAAGCTCGGCTCGAACCGAGCTCGAGCTCAAATCCGAGCTCGTTTCGTAAACGAGCCGAGCTCGAGCTTGATTTTTTTTAAGGCTATGCTCGTGAGCTATTCGGCTCGAATATGGTCAAAGCTCGGTCAAAGCTCAGCTCGAACTGAGCTCGAGCTCAAAATTGAGCTCGTTTCGTAAACGAGCCGAGCTCGAGCCTGAAGGTATTCGGCTCGATTGCAGCCCTACCAATGACATGTTGCACACATCATTGGAACGCTGTTTACTTCTACCCTCCCATCCGATGTCAAAGAAACTCTAGTGTTTAGTGATGTTAGTCTTTCTATCAAAAAATCCTTAGTCTCATTGTAAACTAATTTAGAATCACCCTTAACTACATTCCTAGCAATCTTTTTTATAATGGGGGTTTAAGGAGGTTTGTGCAAAAATCTCTACATTCATACTTTCACCAAACGAATATGGTAATTCACCCCTAATTACTAACTTAGCCATTTCCCTACGAACGAGATCGTGATCGTAGCTATGACTATCTACTTGACCGGTTCTAGGATGTATTTTTGTTATGAGATTGTCTTTCGAAAATTGTGGTTGATATTTGCTTAAGTGACGTTGAAGTGTACCCGTGCCCGATCTTAATTTAAACTTTTATAGTGTTTGACACTTCTTACATATTTTTAGTCTCACACTCTTATCATTTTGTGAAGGGACAAAATTGAAAAAATTATCTACTTTGGAAGTAGTCCCTCTTGTTTTATGGGATAGAGAAGGACCTTGTTCCGATGGTTGTGGTTCTACATGATCTTCTAATTCTATAGGATTTGAGTGTGTTTCATTCAAATAGGAAAAACTATCATAATTCATGAATGTTTCTTCACTATCTATATGTGGATTTGGAATGGAAGGAATGTGATGACTAGTGGACTCTTGACTACTATGTCTACCACCGCGTGATCGATTAGAGGCCATTTAAATAATAAAAACTAGTGTATGTATAGTTACAGCAAAAGCAAGTGTATGTATGTTTTAAAAATTAAAAAGAACAACAATCTATCTCAATTAAAAAATAACAATAATAACAAGAACTAGTGAATGAGTAGTGTATGTATGTTTAACTACTTTACCAAATTTATAAATAAAATCCAAAAAAATGAGAGGAAGAAGTTCAAGAAAATCCAAACTAATTAAGAGATATAGATGAGCATAATCAACTATGTTAAATCTACAAATTAAATATATAATAAAATACCGTATGAGTGTTTGAAGTTTGAAGAATGAATGTTGAGAGAGTTGAGACTTGAGAGCTTGTAGTAGACTAGTAGTATTGATTGTTGTTGTTGACCACATGAATGTTGTTGATTGTAGACTTCTTGATTGTAGTTGTTGATCACTTGATTGTTGTTGTAGACTAGTAGTATTGAGAGATAGTACAGAGAATGAGAGATTTGAGTGAATTAGTGAATAGAAATGAAAGAAATGATGTGGCATTTATAGAATATGCAAATTTTTTGATTTCCTAAACTACGCCCCAAAACTAGCCAGTAAAGATCCGTTGGGGGGCAATTTGGTAATTTTAATATTTTTTTTATTTCTGAAAAAGAAAACACTGCAGCAACGGTCGGCCCGGACCCGACCCGAGCCCGGGCAGGCCGGTTCAGCCGGTCCTGAACCTCAACCGGGCCGGGCTGATCCGGGCTTTTTCCCTAAAATGCTGAACCAGACTAGCCCCAGGATATGGGGGTTAGTCCAGGATTGAGTCCGGGAAAGAGGGGGGCCGGGCCGGTCCCGAGCTGGCCCGGACCTGTTGCCACCTTTATGGTTTCGGGGCTTAAAATGACCATTCAAACAACTCCCAATACTAGTTAAATTTTGCAACAAGCAAGTTCGAAGACCAACTTTTTTTCAGGGCTATCTCCAAAATTTGACTCAAACATATTGAATCTAGGGCCTAGCTTGCCCCTGGAGCTGCTCCCTCGGCTTAACAATCCTCATCAATAATCTCCATGCTCAGCTCCTCTTCCGAGCCACACTAGAAACTCCCTAACTCCATGCGATGGTGTTGGAGCCCAGATGGTCTGAAAAGCTTCTATTGCAACCAGTTTACCTTCAAGAATCGGATATGACATTCAACTCATTCCTCGAGTTGCTTCTACAAAATTTTCGGGCTCAAACGGCAAGTTCGACGTCCAGCTCACACCCAGATTTGCTCTCTGAACTCACCTTCCTCACGACTCTCTCTTAGAGCCTAATGATGTTCTAAGTCATGCTCACCTTCAAAGTGGCCTTGTTCCAAACGAGTTTAGAGCTCAACTCATTCCTAGAGTTGCTTTTCAAACTTGCCTCCCGAACGGCTCTCTCCTAGAGCCTCGTTATGCCCTTTGTTCTGCTCGCCTCCCAAGCCTTCGTCCCTCTCGCCTCCTGAGCAGTCTTCTTCCAAACGAGTTCAAAGATCAACTCTCCTTTAGAGTTGCTCCTCAAACTCACCTCATGAATGGCTCTCTTCTAGAGCCTAGTGATGCTCTTCGTCCTACTTATGTAACACCTCGAATTTCAAAATACCGAGAATATTCGTTTTTATATTCTTATGGTGGTGAGGATTATTTTTAAGTTATATCCTATTATATTTTATTTTTAAATATTGATATTGGTATGAATATTTGTGTTGTATTGATGCAAATGATATATTGGAGTTTGAGTTGAGTTTTTGTGAAGAAACATTGTTTACTTTATTTTATACTTTTGGAGGATTATTATGAGATAATTTTATGTAATTTGTATTAGTAGTATTTTTAAAGTGCAAGAGTTGGGGTTTATTTATAATATTTTGCATTTGGAGGGCCTATATGTAATTATACCATACTATTATTATTACTATTATTATTATCTTTTCTTTTACCAAAAAACACCCCCCCTCTTTTCCCTCATCCTCCTCCCGTTCTTTCTTTCTTTCTTTTTTTCCCGAACGCAAGCGAAGGCCAGCGAACCATCCCGGCCTCCTCCCTCCGTCCTTCTTCTCCGTTCACCTCAGCCGGAAGAAGCCCAACCCCGTTTCCCTTTTCCTTCTTCCCCTTCCTGGTTTCAATCCCGACCGAACGAACCCACCGTCGGTCCTCCCTCTCTCCTCCCAAATCCGCTCCATCTCTCCATGATTTTCAAATTAAATTGGAGGGATGGCTAATTGGAGGGTGCTCTAGCTCGTGGTGGCATCGATTTTCGGAGAGGACTTTGGAAAGGTATATCCCTTTTTATTTTATTGTGTAAAATTAGGTTGGGTTCATTTCTATTGAGTCGGATTATTAGGGAAGGAAGATTTAGAGATTCTGGGAATGGTAGATGTGAGGAATTAGCGGATTATTAGAGAGATTTTAAGTTGTTAATAAAGTAGGGTTTTGGGTTTGGAAATGAGCATTATATATATATATAAATTATTTCCTTTATAGCAGTAGAATTTTAGTAGAACTATTATAATAAGTTGGGGGTGATTCTAGAAATTGTTTGGGGATAAACATCCCGTAGGAATTTAAATATTACGTGCGATGCACGTGTGCATTCCAGACGTTCGATAAAATGCCTGAGCGATATTAGAAATAGTGTTATTATTTTCTGTGATTGATTTGAATGATTTGAGCTTTAATTGTGTTGAAATCTGATAATAGGATATATTAGCAAATTTGGATGTGGAACGGCGTGCTGGCGCATCGGGTCTTCACGGGCTGCTAGGTGAGTATGAATGTACTTATGTATTTGTTATTTTGAGAAAAATTTTAGTATAATTTGAATGATGGATATGAATCCCGAAATAGGGTGTAGGTGTAAGGGGAAGTTAGTGTTTGGTGTTGGTATGCGATATAACGATTAAATACTCGTCTTGGGTATTGATATAAATTAGGATATGAATCCCGAAATAGGGTGTAGGTGTAAGGGGAAGTTAGTGTTTGGTGTTGGTATGCGATATAACGATTAAATACTCGTCTTGGGTATTGATATAAATTATAGATGATGAATTAGTTATATATATATATATATATATATGAATCCCGAAATAGGGTGTAGGTGTAAGGGGAAGTTAGTGTTTGGTGTTGGTATGCGATATAACGATTAAATACTCGTCTTGGGTATTGATATAAATTATAGATGATGAGGGTATTGATATAAATTATAGATGATGAATTAGTTATATATATATATATATATATATATATATATATACACGGGGGGATGAGTTATATTTATACAAGAGTTGTGATTTTGAATATCCAGTGTGATGGTAAAGTAATGGGTGTATTTATATATTTATGATGTTGTGATGTGTTGATCTATTGGGCGTATGCAATCATGTAATATTGAGATAATAAATGGTACGGTATACTCATGGTGTGTGGGGTAATGATAAAATAAATAATACAGTACAGTTGTGATGTGTAATATTATGATGTGATGATTTTTATGTTAATTATGGTGATATTTCTTTTGTGTGATGCATTGAAAGGGGTAAGTGAGTTGGTGATCATTGTTTATGCGAATAAGTAAATAAAAGATGAGATGTTATGATGATAAAGGGTGATGTTAATATGAAAAGTAAATGTTAATAACAATAATTTCGGTTGACTTGAATAAATACCTCCGGTGGGACCGGAGAGAGATATGATACCTCAGGGTAGACCTGAGAGAGATATGATACCCCAGGGTAGACCTGGGAGAGTAGATACCTCCGGTGGGACCGGAGAGAGATATGATACCTCAGGATAGACCTGAGAGAGATATGATACCCCAGGGTAGACCTGGGAGAGTAGATACCTCCGGTGGGACCGGAGAGAGATATGATACCCCATGGTAGACCTGGGAGAGTAGATACCTCCGGTGGGACCGGAGAGAGATATGATACCCCAGGGTAGACCTGGGAGAGTAGATACCTCCGGTGGGACCGGAGAGAGATATGATACCCCAGGGTAGACCTGGGAGAGTAGATACTTCCGGTGGGACCGGAGAGAGATATGATACCTCAGGGTAGACATGAGAGAGATATGATACCCCAGGGTAGACCTGGGAGAGTAGATACCTCCGGTGGGACTGGAGAGAGATATGATACCTCAGGGTAGACCTGAGAGAGATATGATACCCCAGGGTAGACCTGGGAGAGTAGATACCTCCGGTGGGACCGGAGAGAGATATGATACCTCAGGGTAGACCTGAGAGAGAATTGATACTCTAGAATAGACCTAGGGTAAAATGAATATGATATGAAATGTGAATGAGAAAGAGAAGTGGTTGGTATAAGCTGAAATGAAATAATGAAGTAAGTGTATTATGAGTGGTGAATAAAGAATAAATAAGTGTTAATAATAAATGGGGTAGTAAAGAAAGTGGTTAGTGAAATATAAATTGTGGATGAGAAAGAAAACAGATGTGAATGAAGTAAATGTGAAAGAAAATGAGGTATGAGTTAGTGGATGAAAAGAAGTGATAAATGCAGTACGTGGTCAATTTAAAATGGAATATAAATTGATGTGAATGAAAGTGAAATCAGTGATAACTTGAGTTATAGTGAAGATGAAAGTAAGTTGGTCATTAATTAGCTTGAAAAATAGCTAAATGATATAACGGGATGAGAATGAGTTATAAAACATATTTTCGATGTGATAAGAATGAGTACTTAATAAGTGTTATGTGCATGATGTGATGAAATGTGAGTGAATTGCAATAGGTAATGAAGTGTTATATTTTGTCATAAAAAAGGAATTAATGTGGTATTATGTGGATATATGCTTACGTGATGATATGGGTTATAAGAAATAAATGAACGCGGTGTTATAAAATATGAAATTGAGAAAGAAAGGGGTTTATGAATGAAAATGAGTATTTGAGAATATGAGTTATGAGTTCGTAGATGTAAATGAATGGAAAATGAAGTGCGTAGTTATAAAAGTATGAAGAAAAGAGTTAGGGATATTATGTGAGTATGTATGGAAATAAAGAAACGATGAGGTGGTAGGAATTATGAAGTGATAAGTATTTGTGTAGGGGATTCAAATTGAAAAGGAATGGATTAAATGGAAAATTCGTATTGTGTGAATATAAAATAAGGATAGATATGAGGTTGATGTGAAATATATAGTGGAATGTGTGAGTATGGATAATTTTATAATTTGATACAGATTTGAAGAGTAATTGAATATAAAGCCGTATTGATGATGTTTTTAAGTTCAGAGGTTCAAGATGTATCTTCTTACTCGATGTTTGTAAGTTTAAATTATTTTCGTTATACAATTTAATTTATTTGTTAGATTTTTAAATTATACTCACCCCAGAAATGGCTAACCCCTTATTATTTGGGGGGTTAGGGAGTCCCTAGACTACCCTAGATCCCCTACTGTTTTCAGGTCCTCCGTAGTTGTGTAAGGTGGAGTTTTATTCTAAAATTTTTGTATAAACTAGTGAGGGAATAGTAAAATTTGTGGTTTAAATTGTATTTTTGATGTATAAGCAGGTAAAAGATGACGATGAGTATAGTGCAGGGTGACGTGGTATGTTTGTGACCCGTACCCACCTCGTTGTGGAGTACTGGGCTTTGCGGTAGGTTTTACAAAGGTTTTTCTAAAAAATTTACTTCGTTTTCAAAGAAATTTATGGTTTTTATTTGATATTTGATAATTCGTTATGAGTTTGGCCCCCAGAGCATTATATTATATTGCCTGTATGTATCTGCTCATTTTGGCCTGGGGAGCCCATGAAAATATTATGTGGATTGTGAGCTACGGAATTTTGAGCAGAATTCCGTAAGCTTTTTGCGTTTCGGGGCGAAATTTTCAGGGGAGACTGTCAAAACATTTCCTGAAAATTAACTTTCTTAGTTTATGATTAAAGTGATATAGAAATTGAAATATTTGAGTTTGGAGACACAAAAAAAAAAAATTTGGGGCGTTGCAACTTACCTCTAGAGTGGCCTTCTTCCAAACAAGTTCGGAGCTCAACTCACCCATAGAGTTGCTCCTCAAACTTGCCTTCCGAACGGCTCTCTCCTAGAGCCTAGTGATGCCCTTCGTTCTGCTTGCCTCTTGAACGGCCTTCTTCCAAATGAGTTCGGAGCTCAAATCTCCCATAGAGTTGCTCCTCAAACTCGCCTCCCGAACGGCTCTCTTATAGAGCCCAGTGATGCTCTTCGTCCTGCTCTCCTCCAGAGCGGCCTTCTTCCAAACGAGTTCGGAGCTCAACTCACATTTTGAGTTTCTCATAAAACTCGCCTCCCCCTAGAGCCTATTCATTCTCTTCATCCCGCTCGCCTCCCGAGCGGCCTTCTTCCACAATGAGTTCGGAGTTCAACTCGACCCTAGAGTTGCTCTCAAACTCGCCTCCCGAACGGCTCTCTCCTAAAGCCCATCGATGCTCTTCATCTCGCTCACCTCCCAAACGGCTCTCTTCTAGGGATCGGTGATACTCTTTATCATGCTCGCTCCCTGAGCGACCCTCTTCTTCACCAAGAGCAAGTTCGGAGCCTAACTCGTCTAGAGGCGCTCCCTAAACTCGCTTCCAAGAACGGATCTTCCCAAGAGTCATACAAAGCTCTTCTCAACTCCGTGGAGACAAAGATATTGCGGGCCTATTTTGACCCTGATGAAGGATGATTCTTCAACCGACTTCTAAATAGAAATTATAGATCTTTAAGTCAGCTTTAAAACGAGGGGTTACACAGTAACCCTCCAATCGGATCTCTACAGCACCGGAAAAGCTAGTTACAATGCAGCTCACCAAAGCAACTCCAACATTCGAAGGTCAGATCCGAGCAAACGAAGAACCAAACAAAATGGGGGCAAAATGGTGTTGACCAGTCAACGATCAAATGCTACGTGTCACCTCACCATCGTTCGCTAGCGCTCACCGAGGGTGCCACATCGTTCGCTGAAACCCGCTCTCCGAAAACCCAAACTCGTCCAAACTCGTCGAACTCCATTCTCGCCGATCTCCACCACCATGCTCCACACTGCCGAGCTCTAACTCGTCATACTCCAAGCAAGAAGCTTCACCGAGCACCAAATCCTCGCCGAGCTCAAGGTCGTTGCCGAGCTGCTCCGCCTCCACCTCGCCGAGCTGCGTCTCCTATTCGCCGAGTTGTGAGGAGTTCAAAAATCCTCTGCAAACTTATTCTTTGTCTACACCGAGCTGAACTCATTTGCCGAGCTACCTCCGAAATTGAGCTCTTCCATCGATCCGCCTCCTTGTCGAGCTCCTTTCCGAGCTGCCTCTTGGCAGAGCGAGCAGCCTCATCACCGAGCTCCCCTACCTTTGCCGAAGCCTCGACTCAAATGCCAACCGAGACAACAAAGTCCCTCCGAGCTTCTTCACCTAGCTCATCCAAGCTCCACCGAACGCCCTCATCGATCGCCAACGCACGCCAAGCAGACAGGAAACCAAATAAAAAAATGAGATAAATCTTGATCGACGATTGAGATGCGATAAAAAGTCAACGGTCAATGTTGATTGAGTCAATGGTCAAATGTTGACCACCATGTGTCGCCTTGCCATCGCTCATCGAACCTCGTGATTGATCGCCAACTTCTACCGAGCAGTTGCAAAACCAATTGAAAAATGAGAGAAAATGCTCTCCTCTCGATCCGCACCCAATCTTGATCGACGGTTGAGATTCACACAAAAA
This sequence comes from Hemerocallis citrina, assembly GCA_017893485.1. NCBI lineage: Eukaryota > Viridiplantae > Streptophyta > Magnoliopsida > Asparagales > Asphodelaceae > Hemerocallis > Hemerocallis citrina. The sequence continues at coordinate 304,548,295 of CM030360.1, forward strand.
AAGAAAAAAAGGGTCAGCATTGGACGAGTCAACGATCAATGGTCAAACGTTGACCGCCATGTGTAGATGCGCCGAACGAGCTCATCGATCGTCGACTCGTGCCGAGCAAAGCAGAAACCGAGCTGGAAATGAGAGAAAAAATCCTCCTCCTGATCTGCGCTCTATCGTGATTGACGATCCAGATTTTGCCACATCTTCAAGGTAATCTCCTTTTTAATTAATTTCTTTATTTAATTATTAAATCGAATTAATTATTTAAAAATCCGAAAAAATAATTAAATTTCTGAATTTTTTTTATTAAAAATAATTATTAATTCGGAAAATAATTTTAAATTTTGAAAATATATTTATTAAATTAGAATAATTAATTAAAATTTTCAAAAATTAATTATTAAAGTTCTAAAATTGAATAAACTTGTTGAAAAATGATTAAAATTTGGAATTTTTTAAGAAAAATCTGGAAAAATCACAAAAATTCCATAAAATGATTCTAAGTATTTTACAAACTTAAACCATTGTTACACCTCAAGCGAGATTTAAACGTCCCCAAAAACGATGATAAATTCTATTAGTCATTAAAAACGGGCGAACTACTTCTCAAATGCTGTGAAACTTAGTCTTCAGGAGTAGGGTCTTGTGATATGGTTAGAAATAGAACCAAATTGGGACCGTTGAAATCAGGCACGAATCTCAAAACTCTCAGGGGGAAAACGGTAATTTCAACTACAATCGGGTCCGAAAATGAGAACTAGGTATTTTCAAACCCAATAACCAAAAAATTGGTCTGTTTTACTGGGTTAGGGTGACAACCCATTATAAATAAATCCAGATAATTTAAGAAGTGATTTGAATTCATGATTATCAATAAGAGACGGTTTAAACCAAATCTCTTATCATGAAGGAATTTAAACTCTATTTCTTATTGAAAAACACCGGGAAGTAGGGATAAATGATTATCTCGAAACTGGTCCCAAAGAAAACTATAAATACTCCCTACCCCGTCGAATCAGGTAATCAGTATTTTTCTCCACAAAAGCTCTTTCATAATCTTTCAGATTACTAACTTGAGCATCGGAGGGTTCGTCGCCGGGAAGAATCCCTGTGTTTCGAACTTTTTGCAGGCCAACAACAGCATTGGGAACGGTCAACATCAAAAAGCAGTAAAAAAGTTAGCTTTTATTGGTTTCAAAAGAATTCACAAATCATCTGTTTGCTCTCACACCAAAATCAACAGCAACACTACTATAGTCAAAACTTTTATAAAAAATTTTAAATGCAAGAAGCTGCAAGAAAAGATGTTGAACGCACATTCGAGGTCTTACATGCACGATTTGTGATTGTAAGAGGTCCAGCAAAATTTCGGGATGTCGATCGTCTATCGTATATCATGAAGACATGTATCATTTTACGCAAAATGATTATTGAAGACAAACGAGAAGAATGAATCATTGAGTATGATTACAACGTCCAACATGCTGACTCCTTCATTTTACCTAACAATGCTTGATCAACTGAGCGTGCAGCCCGATTGACATGCAATGTTGAATTTGGAACGAATATGGAGATGACGATTAGGAAAACACCGGGGGACCATTGTATCGCCTAATTTTATATGTATCTATTTTTAATCAGCATTATTGTTTCAATAAAATATCTATTCCACTGTAATATTTGTCTTCCTATTTATTATAATAAAATACAGGTACATTGTGAAAAATAAGCATGATACAACCGAGTATGCAAAGCATATATGAGAATAGATGCTACGTTTACCCCCTATGGTAACCTCGTTTTCGCATAATTTTTTTTTGTCTACACAAAATAATAACGTTGAGTTTTAAGGTAAGGTGCTGAGGTCCATACACATTATGCGTCTTCATCCATGCGTTTTTCAGTTCGTGGTCTTTTTGTTTAATCACATTCTTCATTTCTGTCGCATGTATCCTCCTTTCCTCCGTCTCTTTATAAAAAGAGTTAAAAATTTTGGTATCTTTAACCATTTCAGCAAACTCAAATGATTCATCATCACTTTCCCTTTTTTCTTCTCTGCTTTTCGGCCAGGTGGTCGGGGGAGGGGTGTAGGAGAATCCACGTCAGCCGATATATCTGATCGATTGTTGTGGGCGAACAGCTTCCAAGATTGAGAACTCGGGCCAGAGTTGAACACATGAGTTGTACGCAAAGAAAATTTCGGCCGATCTTTAAGTATGTCATAACATTCTTCAAATTTGAAGGCTTTCCCTGCTGCTTGCATGTATTCCATTCTCGCATCGTGTATCTATCAGCATTTACAAAAACACGATATATATATATATATATATATATATATATATATATATATATATATATATATATATTACCTCAGTTGTTCCGCTTGCAACTCAATTTGTTACACTGCCCAACTTTGCACTGAACAAAGCAACTTCTTTCGAAATTGTAAAAAATTGACTAGAAAGAGAGCCAACAGTTCTGTTGGTAGGAGTGCCTATTAAACTAATAAATTTTGAATAAACGTGATCCCAAAATTGTGTCCTTGATTGATTGCTACCGATAAACAGATCTTGAGTGATAGCAATCCAGCTTTGGAATAGAGTAACATATTCTATAGATGTTTATGCCCTGCCCCTTATAGCAAGACCCGCCATTGGTTCGATTAACAAACACCGGATATAAGACAAAAGGATGATTAAAAATTTGGGAAATCTATCAGATTGCAATGAGGTGTTGTTGGAGGGATAGAGTAGAGAGTATATATATATAGAGTTACTAAATTATAGTCGTTGGAATGAAATTTGTAGCCATTTGAGTCAAATTTGATCGTTGATGTGAGGAGAGCATTTTTGTCCAAACATATTTTTAAATTAAAAAAATATTTGAAAGGGCCGAATGAACATCTTTCGTCCCTTTCCAAATTTGAACGGACAGAAGATCATGAAACTCTGTCCGTTCAATAATTTTAAAAAATTATGATCGGACGAAACTTCATGTTTCGTCCAACCATACTTCACACGAAAAAATTGGAATGGACGAAGGATCATGCTTCGTCTTTTATATTTTGGCTTTTGCCAAATCCTCTGCCAAATATGGCAGGGTATTGTTCCTCTTCGACCCAAAAATTGGGTAAATAGTCAATGTTGCCACTGATTTTGGTGTGGGGGCAAACAGATGAATTTGTGGGTTCGTGAGGAATCGAATGGGTCAAACCTGAACACCTCCTTCACTATTTGATTGACTCCTTGCTGCTGCCGCTGACCTGCACCAAGTTCGAAACACCGGGGTTGATCCCAGCGACGAACCCTCTGACGCTCTTGTCAGTACTCAGAAAAGAATATGAAAGAGCTTTAGGTTGGCAAAGAGTGATCACCTTGTAACAGTAGAAGGTAGAGGGTATTTATAGTCACCGTGGGGATCTGTTTCTAGATAAGAACCAATCTCTACTCCCCGGTATGGATGGATAGAAGTGGTTAGAACCACCTCCTAGGGATAAGGACGAGTCAGGATTTCTCCATATCCTTATGAACTGGCTCTTAACGGGTTGGGACCCTTACCCAGTTGAATGGATCCGTTCATGGGTTACTGGGCCCTGGAGAAGAGACCCAGTTCCCATTTCGGACCCGTTTGTAGGTGAAATTACCGTTTTGCCCCTATAAACTTTAAGACTCGTGCCCAATTTGAACGGATCCAATTTAATCCCATTTTTAGCCATATCACGAGCCCCCCACTCCTAAAGACTGTTAGCTACAGGCTTTGGGGAGTAGTTTTGCTGTTTCAATGGCGTACAGGATTTTATCGAAGTTCTTAAAGGGAGTTCGAATCTTGTTCGAGGAGTAACGGTGTTTTTCTGAGCTGGCAACACTCCCAAGATCGTTCTTAGGCTCTTCCAGACTTTTGGTGATTTTTCCCGATTTTAAAACTATTTTTAGAATTATTTATTCAATTTTGCAAAGCGATGATTTATTTTTTGAGAGCACTAATTAATCATTCTAACAAATAATTATTTACTCAGGAGGTCAAAAAATATTCCCCTGAATTTTTAATTATTTTTCTTGAATTTTTAATCATTTTTTCAATTTTAAATAATTAATTTGAATTATAATTAAAATAAAAATGATTTAATCAAGGAATTATGATGTGGCGCGATCTGGGACATCCATCGATCACTAACGCAAATTTCTGAACAATCAGAGGGTGGATCAGCGCTTTGGTAACGTGGTTGAATCTGGGGCGTTCATCTGGCTTTGGTGAGGATTTCTGAGTGATCGAACGGTTCTTCTGACGCAAAGGCATTTTCTCCGCATGAGCAGCTCGGTGCCTCGGAAGCTCGGATTTCAGATCCGAGCTATGTGGCACGATCAGGACCGTCTGATGAAGATCAGGCACAAATACGAGAAATTAGTGGTTTTTTTGCCAATGCGTAGCTCGGTGCCTCGGTTGCTCGGATTTTGGTTTCGAGCTATGTGGCACAATCATGGCCGTCTGATGAAGATCAGGCGCAAATCATGAGGAATTAGTGATTTTTCGCCAATACGTAGATCAGTGCCTCGGTTGCTCGAATTTTGGTTCCGAGCTACGTGACACAATCATGGCCATCTAATGAAGATCAGGCGCGAATCACGAGGTGTCACACCCCGCTTCCCAGAATACGGGAACATAGGTATGTAATTGAGGCCCAGCGAATGATGCGAATACATCATTCATAAGCTGTATAGTTAACTCAACAACAAGATAACAATATCAACCACGCAAGCATGTAAAATCACAAAAGGATAACAAAGTACATGACATAGTACATGACATAATACAGGACATAACCAACAACTGGAAAAGAAACATAGTTATGGGTAACACACCCGGACTACAACAAAGAGTACATGAATAAAACATGAACTAAAATAACATGAAATTAAACAAGACTAAAATCTTTGCTCAGCAACACCTTCTGGTAATTCTCCATCTGGCCCTGCAAGTATATTATTACAAAAAAGAAGAAACAAGGAGGTACCTATTAATGCAAGTCGCGGGCCGCAAGTGGTACAAGCTAACGGGATAATTATAAAACAAAACAAAAGCAGGAAAAGAATAAGGAATCAAGAATCATGTAAATAGGAGAAATACAGCATGCAAATAGATACATGAACAAGACATCATGGAACAAGTGACATGCATGTAAACAAGTAAATGAATCCATAGGAACATGTACATGTAAACCAGTAAGCAAGTAAACGTGTCAACATGAACGCGTAACATGTAAACAAGTAAACGAGTCAACAGGATCATGCAAGTGTACGTGTTAATGTCATGTCTTTTATTAATCTAACTAAGTAGCACTTCATGCGTCCCATACCACATGGTTGCTACACGCAATCAAGTGAACATTTAGACTAGTGGTGGATTCTATAGGTCACGTACTCGGAAAATTATGTCATGTCAATTGTATCTTGTATCGAGAAATGTGCAATGTGGAACATGTAGTGTGACTTGTAACGTGCACATGTAAATCTGTAATTTTGCAAACTTGCAACTTGTAACTTGCAACTTGCATCGGAAAACCACGAGCTTCCGTCTGAGTACGCTCTTCTATATTGCCCACTACTAAATCTTTCTCCTTATACCCTGGATTGTTATCTTTTATTTTAATCAAACATGAACAATAACTACATGCAACAATAAGGACGGGTAATATGACAAGATCGAGTATCAAGACTTATACAATGCAAGAAAACATATTTTAGGATTTATGAAACATGTGGTGACTATGATGTGACCAATGGCATGTGCAAACTTAATCAAGAATAAAAGATATTATAACAACATGCAACCTAGTAACAAGCAATTCATGCACAACATTATGTATAGTTCTAAGAGTATATATATGTATCGTGTTCATGCGATGCATATGGTGACAAAGTATTCGCGATCATGTACGAATACGGGATCAATGGATTATGTATAATATGAATAGAGTCAAAAATATACTTGCGGTATTTATGCAAAGAGAGCTTGTACTAGAACAAACGAATTTGTATAAGAGATACTTGCCTATTAGTTGACGACGATGAAATTGAAGACAAGAATAACGGGATCAGAATTCCGGGCAGTGAAACACGTGTAAGATATGTGGCAGCCATGCCAAAATAGCAAACAACCCACCTTCTCCAAAACAATAACTCCAAAAAAACAACTCACCACTCAATTCACTTCACAAACACCAACCAGGTTCCCCACACAACACCAAACAACAACAATACACCCAACACACCAAACAGCAACAAATAATCCACTTCTCTACAAACAGCAACTCAGATTGAATCCCAAAACACCAACAGTAATATAATTAGATCCCTTCTTCCAACCAAACACCAATAAAAACCCACACACCACACACCCAAAACAAAAACCCAACTCTTCTTTAATCCATGTTCTCCTTCCTTCCACACCCGATAGAGAGAGAGAGAGAGAAAGAGAGAGAGAGAGAGAGAGAGATAGATGGCGGAGAAAGTGGGTGTGCGATGGAAGTGACGAGGAGAGGAGTAGCGATGGTGGGAGGGGGAATGGCGAGCGACTAGGGATCTCTGGTGGGCAACGCGACTGGAGGCGAAAGTGAATGGCAAGCGATTGGCAGGGCGCTCAAGCGGAGAATTGCAGGCAAGGAGTCGAGGTGCTTCGGGGGTTCAGTGAGAGGGATGGCATCATGGAGGAACAGGGAGAGTAGCGGTGGGTGGCGACTTCGACGAGGAGGAGGACTGTAGGGCCTGGCGACGTTGGCGGGGCTTGAAGACGATGGCGGAGTCGAAGCTTCGAGGTCGGGGTGAGGAGGAAGAAGAAGGGGGCGATATTGGGCGGCGACTATAGTTGAGAGCGGGAGATGGAGCAGTGGCGAGCGGTGGAGCAGCAGTGGGTTGAAGACGAGCGGAGAGAGAGGAGGCTCTATGGTTGAGTCACCGAGGTCGGAGTGGTTGAAGGCGAGGTGGTGGCTGGCGACGAGGGAGCTCGGAGGTCGAAGTCGAGGCTGGAGGTGGATTCGTAAGGCGAGCGGAGAGAGAAGACGAGTTGGTGTGGAGGTTCGAGCGGAGGAATGGAGGAAGAAGGAGGAGGACGAGAGAGTTGGGTTCTGTTCTGTTTGGTTTGGAGACGGAGGAGGGGAGAGATAGAGAATGGTGAGAGATAGAGAACGGGGTAGGGGTTATATAATAATATAATAGATAATAATGTAGTGGGGGTCGAAGGTGGGGGTAGTTACGAGGAGCATGGGGGAATGTGTAGGTACGGGAATCGAAAAGTGGGAAGTTGGAGTACGGGACAGAAAAGTGGGGGAGAGAATAAATTGTATACGGGTAGGTGTAGATGATAAATCTGTACAATATGAGTACTGGGTTAGTGGGTTTAATAATGGGTATCTCCAAAGAGACCCAATAGTCAGAATGAGCTTCAATAAATGGACTTAAATAATTAAATAAAACAATTAGGGTATTAGGCTAAATTTTGGGCTCAGATTAAATATATAAATAAAATAAAATCAAAATATAGAATTGGGCTGATGATAACAACTGGGCTCACATTAATAGTTAATAAAATCAAAATGCAAACTTGGACTTATAATAAACAATTGGGCTCCAAAAATAGTTTAAATAATAAAATCAATTAGGGAAAAATAGTTATAAGTTGCTGAGGATTTAAATACGAAAAAATACTTTTAAAAAATACGTATTAATGGAAACAAGGGTTACATGAGGAATTAGTGATTTTTCTCCAATACGCAGCTCGGTGCCTCGGTTGCTCGTATATTGGTTTTGAGCTACGTGGCACAATCATGGCTGTCTGACGAAGATCAGCCGTGAATCACGAGAAATTAGTGATTTTTTGCCAATACGCAACTCGGTACGTCGGTTGCTCGAATTTTGGTTCCAAGCGACGTGGCACAATCATGGCCATCTGATGAATATCAGGCACGAATCACGAGGAATTAGTGATTTTTTGTCAATACGCAGCTCGGTGCCTCGGTTGCTCGGATTTTGGTTCCGAGCGACATGGCACAATCATGGCCGTCTGATAAGGATCAGGCGCGAATCACGAAGAATTAGTGATTTTTGCCAGTACGCAGCTTGGTGCCTCGGTTGCTCGAATTTTGGTTCCGAGCGACGAGGCACAATCATTGTAACACCCCGCAAAATTGGAAATGACAATTTTGCTCTTGTGTGTTACGCACGTGTATTTTATACCGTTACTGGTAATGTTTGTAACATGTTTTCATTTCGTATTGTGATTTCTAACTATTTATGCATTCCCCGTATATTTTATCCAATTTAAATCAATCAAAATATAATATTTCAATCTCGGTAATTTTACGTGCTTTTACGTGTTTTCGATGCATGTATCGATTACGTATTTTTCTATCGTTACGTGTGATATTTTTATGAGTATTGATTATTTATTTTTCATGTTCGAACTTGTTTTATAAATGAAAGTTCATTTTCTCCATTTTGAGTAAAATGATTTTGTACGTAAAATGCACGTGTTTTCTATGTACGTAGCAATTACGTCGCAAAATATATAACATTAATAAATATATTTTCTTATATTGTATTTCATTATCTTTAACATTTTTTGTCGAAAACGTCGAATTTCATATTTTTGATATTTTACGTGCAACCTACGTGTTTGTTTCGATACGCGTTTTTGGGCAATGAATTTCATAAAATGTGTGCGCATTTATTTTATTTGTAATAATAATACAATTAGTAGTATGTATATATATTCAGTATATATATATATATATATATATATATATATATATATATATATATATATATATATATATATATATATATATATATATATATATATATAATGGTGAAATGAAATGAAAGAATAGTGTAATGGTTAATGGATTTTTTTTGAATGTTGGGGGGGGGGGGGGCAGATGCATATGTAAACAACACTCATGTGCTGTTTGAATTGGCCGGGTTGTGACCTGGGAGTGGGGGGTATTTGGAGTTAAGGTGTGGAGGTAATGGGGATAGAGAGAGTTGGGGGTTAGGATTTTAAAGAGGTGGAGAGGTGAAGAGTTAGGAGTTAGGGGAGTTAGGATCATGAAGAGGTGGAGATTTAATTTTGAGAGTTATTAGGGTGAAAATTTTGCAAATTGAACCCTAGCCTAGACCTATAAATAGCACCCTATTTCTTCTCATTTCTCACACTAAAAGAAAACAAAACAAGAGAGAGAATAGAATGAGAGAAGAGAGTTTTGTGCTTGGAGGAGTCCTGCTAGGAGAAGAAGGCCAAGGAAGTGCTAGAGGAGCTAGGAGTGCTTCAAGCATTTGTTCAATCTTCAATTAAGGTGGGTGTTCTCATGCTTTCTGCTTGTTAGAATTATGCATGCTAGAGTTAATAAATTAGAAATTTTGATTTATGTGTAGCATGAATAATAGTAAAATATTCGTGATTAGTAAATTGACGCATACCACGTTAATTAGAAATGAGAAAAGAAATGATCAAATAGTTTATCATAAATTAACATGCATAAAGAAATAAGTAGATTGTATGAGGGAAATGCTTCTTTGGATAAGTAAATAGAGTTTTATAAAATAAAAAGTGGATGTTATGGAACTCATTTAGATTGTTATGATACACAATCTTTGACTAGAAATGATGAATACAAATTGTAGTTGTTAATAAGAATGAACAATTTGAAAGTTTGAGTTATAAATTTTACTCTTTCTAAAATGTGATCTATAAAAATTAGTGAGTTACTAATATAAAGAAATTTCAGTTAAATTAAGGGTTCAATCAAATTAAAGGCATCGAGTTGTAAAAATAATGAAACAACACGAAATCGGAATAAAACCCTTTCGGGTTGACTGTGAGTCGATGGGCGCAGATGGCTTAGTGGTTTGATGTGCGCTGACTTTGTGGTTGGCTCGGGTTCGAAGCTTGTTAAGCCCAAATCTTTTTTGTGTGTGTAAGCTGTTCAATACAAACAGATCCCAACACTGAGTATATAATCAGTTTAGATTAAGAATTTGGACAAAGAGTCCACTTGGACTCTCTGGTTTGCGGTGGGCCTTTGGTCGCTGCCTGGGGCTTCACTGGTTTGAAACCCAGTGTTAGCAAATATATATTTTTGGAAGATTTAATGTATTTAAGGAGTTCTAGTGCATTGAAAAAATAGAGTAATGGGAATAGAATTCTTCAAAGAAATTACACCTTTATTTTTGTATAGAAATGTTGATTTTTCTAAGAAGACTTAATATGGAATGAATCTATGAGAACTATTATTTTGATGGTTTATAATAAGACTCTTGAGGAGTACTAAAATGAGACTTCATGAATGAAAAATTAAGATGAGACTTGATCATATTAGTAAATAATTTGAAGATGAGAATGGTTAGTTTTGAGATATGATAAAGGGTATGTGTACCCATGATTCTTATGCATGAACTATTGAGTTTTGAGTTAGTAAAATCTCGTTACCGGCAAATGTTGAAAGAAAAGAGTTGAGATATAAATTTGAGATATGATTGTGAATCTATCTCGGCAGTGGTGATTAAGACCGGTAAGAGGTAAGACTAATTCTAGGCTTGGAAATCCATTCACGTCTTGACTAAATTAATTAGGCACATAAGTGAAGATGTAATAGACTTTGGCAAACGTAAATGGGTACTCCTATATAGTTGGCGGTGGATCTCCGTGGCTATAGACCCAGTTGGTGGACTGTGGTTGCTCTGCAGGGGATGAGCTTATATTTTTAAATCTGGGACTTAGAGTAGTCGGGCGGATATTTACCATACTCCAATGTATATACGTATACCGGGGCTAGGGGGCATTTGCGGAATTATTCTCACGATATAATAGCCGGGGAGGCTGGGATCTGTTATTTTAGCTGGGGAGGCTAGTCGGGGAGGCTGAGATCCGTATCCGTGGAATGATCTAAACCTTGTTTTATTACTGGGTAGTTCTCATAGCAAGGGATCGAACCCTTTAATGTGGAGTATGTAGGCGCTTGCCCTCGGCCCTATGTAGTATGTGATGCATAGAATCCGAACAAGTGTGCATTAGTGTCATCCTAGTATAAAATGTGTACATTAGGCATTAAGGCATGCCATACACTTACATGTTTAGAATAATCACTTTTGACACTTTATATTTTTCATTCAAGATTTTTTGTGTTTTGTTAAAGTATGGAGATCGTTATATTATTCCCGGCATAAAGAGGATAGCCGTGTATAACATTTCGTCGGTTGTAATCAACGGACGTGCCCACAGTCTTACATGCAGGTAATGGTTGTTCATGAAGCTATAAAGTGGATATGTGATGCTGTTTTATTTTAAAGATGTTGTAAATGTTTCATTGTAAATTATTTTTGTCTTCCGCTGTGTAACATCTGTAGCAAACTCTGATGTATTACTGAGAAAAATTTAATTTCCTTATAAAATTGTACAAAGTGAAGTAATGATTCTGTAGAATCTCGAATTCGGTCTTACTTGGAATTCAGGGTGTTACAATCATGGCCGTCTAATGAAGATCAGGCACGAATCACGAGGAATTAGTGATTTTTCGACCAATACGTAGCTCGGTGCCTCGGTTGCTCGGATTTTGGTTCCGAGCTACGTGGCACAATCATGGCCGTCTGATGAAGACCAGACGCGAATCACGAGGAATTAGTGATTTTTTGCCAATACGTAGCTCGGTACCTCGGTTGCTCGGATTTTGGTTCCGAGCTACGTGGCACAATCATGGCCGTCTGATGAAGATTTGGCGCGAATCACGAGTGGTTAGTCGTTTTTCCTAATACGCAGCTCGGTACTTCGGTTGCTCGGATTGTAGATCCGAAGTACGTGGCGAGATCTGAGCCATCTGATGGAGATCTGGCGCGAATCACGAGGGGTTTAATTGTTTTTTTCCCAATACACAGCTCGGTACCTCGGTTGCTTGGATTGTAGATCTGAAGTACGTGGCGAGATCTGAGCCGTCTGATGAAGATCTGGTGCGAATAACGAGGAATTAGTGGTTTTTTGCCAATACGCAGCTCGGTACTTCGGTTGCTCGGATTGTAGATCCGAAGTATGAGGCGAGATCTGAGCGGTCTGATAAAAATCTGGCGCGAATCACAAGGGATTAGTCGTTTAGGCTTCTGATGGGCCTTGGTGGGGGCCCAAAACAACTGAAAGCCCACCTGAATCCCCTTCGGTGCTATAAGATCTTACCCCTCTCTTACCACTCCCCTTTCTTCACTTCTCACCATCACTTTCACTCTCTCAATTAGTTTTTTACTCTCGAGTGGCGCTGCTAGCGGTCGTGGCCAGACGATCAACTTTTCGGCGAACTATTCCGACCGTAGTCGTCACGTCAAGGTAATTACATATCTTAACTCATATCTAAAAAGATATCTAGAGTGTCATCGGGGAGTGAGACCTCCACCTCGGACCAAGACAGCGGCCGATCGTTACTGGTCTCCTCGGCTGTGAGCAAGGGGAAGGAGGTATCTGGGTCGGCGATCGTGAAGACGATCGTGGAGGGTGTGAGGGGAGCTAGCGCGCTTGGCAGGCTCCCGTCCACGTTATCGAACCTCGGGAGGGTGAGGGAGTACTCCGACGACCTTCTGTCCAAGGTTGTATACGGGAGGTCGGCTACCTACGAAGAGAATGATCCGAGGGAATGCTCTGAAGTTGATGACATCCCCTCGGTTCTGACCGAGGCGAATTTGCAACACCTTCGAAAAGGATTCAGGATCCCGAGGGAGTACACCTTGCTTCTCCCCGTTCCAGGCTTCTGAGCGTGCTTGGGGACTTTGCCCGACACGTGCATCTTACCCTACGACGTGCTGAATGCCGGCCTTCATCTGCCCTTGCCACCGTTCGTGACCGAAGTGCTATAGTGGTATGGACTGAGCCCAATCCAATTCATGCCGAATATGTGGCGGCACGTCATCGGCTTCATTCTCCAGTGCCAGGCGATAAGTGTCGAGCCTCAGCTCGTCTTGCTCTGCAGTCTTTATCGGATCTGTCGTATGAGCAAGATGGAGTACCAATACTATATATCTCCGAGGAAGGGGGTCAAGCTGATCGAAAATCCGGACTCCATCAAGCATTGGAAAGAGAAGTACTTTCTGATTTGAGGTCTCGAGCTGTGGGGTTTCCCGACGAGGTGGAAGGAGGACGTTCCGAAGTGGGCGAAGGCTGGGCCTGTGCTGACGAAGGAGGAGGAGGAGAACGTCTCGAAGCTCGTCAGTCTTCTAACCCTGAGTTGGAAGGATATAACTGAGGGGGTCCTGTTCGGTGGGGGTCTCAGTCCGATCGACCCTAGTATGCTCCGTATATTTTTTTTTTCTTTTTAACTATCGTTCTCTTCTCGTGCTAACCTCTTCATTTTTTTTCTTTTTCAGAGGCCACCATTATGGATTTTCGAGCTATGTTGGTAGAGGTGCGGGCGCCGCAAAGAGATCAGACAATAAGAAGAGGAAAAGGACGATGACGAGACCCTCGTCCGGCCGGGCTGCCCAAGCACCTTTGGTGGCGATGCCAGTTGTGGACTTGGTCTCTGCCTCTCCTTCTACTCCTCAAGCGGCCCTTCCCTCTACTACGACTTCGGACCCTTTTGCTGGGGCGTTCTCCGTCAGGGCTGCGCTAGCGCTTGAAGCGCTGCCCCTCACCGTTGAGGCGGAAGCTATCCTGACCGAGGAACACAAGAACCTCTTCGTCCCCGATTGGAGGGTGATGAAGCACAACGGCTTCCTCGACGACACCGCAATGAGCATGCACGCTCTGCGCCACCTGCCGACCCCGAAGGACCGAGCGGCACTGAAGGCGGGGACCGTGGGCGATGATGCGCTCGAGATCGCCCGGGCCACTATGTTGGTAAGTATCCTTGTTGTGCCTTCGGGATTTCTTAATTTGTTGCATTCGATAATCTTTTTTCCTTCGGATTTCAGATCACACGTCACTTTAGTCACCTGTTAGAGCAGTTCGCCGAGTAGGATAAGGAGCTGAAGACGTCGAGCGACAGGGACCGGGCCGAGAGAGCTAAGGCCGTGAAGATGTACGAAGCTGAGCAAAGTCTCTCGGAGTCCCGAGCTGCTCAGATCGGCGTTCTTGAGGCAGCCTTGGCCAAGGCGAACGAACGCATCGTTGCGGAAGCGGCGAGGGTGGACAAGGAGAAGGGCAAATCCGAGTAGGAGAGGGAGAAGGCCCTAAAGGTCTCCGTGCAGATGCAAAGGGAGCGGGAGGTAGCGGTGGCAGAGACAGCGAAGGCGATCCAAGCCGAGGCGGAGGCCCATATGCTCACAAATATGGAGGAGTCTTATGCTCGAGCACTCAAGCACGTCGCCGCTCGGATCCCCAACTTCGATAGCTCGGGGTATAACCTGTACGCCACCATCGAAGGCGAAGAGGTGGTGGCCATAGTGGGAGCCGAAGTTGAAGGAGAAGAAGAAGACGAGGAAGAGGATGTGGCGGTGGTGGCGAATCAGGAGAGGGTGCTTGTGATAGTGCCGAGTGAGAGCGCGGAGCAGCACCCTGACTTTGTTTTCGTTTTTATTTTCGTTTTGTATCGCCTTGTAGCGGACTGGCCATCGCATTTTGTACTGTAAATTTTAATGAAATGAAAATTTTTGACCAAGTGTTGAACTTGTGTTATACTTTGAATCTGAGCTGTCCCATAAGGGCTTTGTTTAAACTTAGCATCTTCATGTTCTGGCCTTTTCAGATCGTTGAAGCATGTCAAATTGTTGAAGTGTCTTAGATGGCCGAAGTATCATGCCTCCAATCTGGTCTAGGGGTCGCGAGGTTGGGCCTTGCTCGAACTCGAGAGAGCCTTTTCAAAGTCGAGTCGGAGCTGAACCATCTTAAGTTGACGTTGGCCTATCGAGACTCCGAGCTGAAGCGTCTAGAGGAGAAGGCTCGCGAAGCTCCCCCCGAAGGGGAGGAGACGTGTCCCTCGATGGCCTTCAGCCAAGGCTTGAGACTCAAGTACCTTCGTCAGTCTCTGTTCGTTATCCAGGCCGAGAGAGAGGGGTTAAAGAACGTAGTGTTCGAGAAAAGCTTGGAGGTGGCGCACCTTCGAAGGGCTATCTCTAAAGCTTCACGTGGGGGCAGCTCTAGCCGAATAATTCGTCTGAAGATCAGAGTGACGAACGACTCACTGAGGGAACGGGTCGTGGAACTAGAAGCCGAGAACCATCGACTACGACGGTTTTTCAAGGGGAGTAACGTCAGGAGCACTTCCGGCCCCCGAGGTGAGTACGCACAAGGGAGGTCCTTCCATGAGTTGGTGCTACGCTTACCCCCTGTATTGAGGCACCCCGGGGACGCACAGAGCGGAGTGGTTGGCTCGTCGAGCGGAGCATCCGCTGGGGTGATACTTAGGCTCTTAGGTGCCGAGGATGCAACTCGGCTCGCCGGTTTGGAGACCTCCACGAAAGTAAGGCTATAGCAACACAGCGCTCGCCGACCTCGCTTATCTCTTAATACAGGTATCCAACTCCCTAGGAGGGGTTAGGGCTGATCTTTGTAATCTTGCAGTCTTTATTTCACCTGCGTCTTGTATCTCGATGTAAAGATGAGTTGTTGGTCTATAATTAGACTTGTACCTCAAATTTCAATAAAATAGTATACTCATTTCTCGAACTTGTGTGTGTTTTGCTAGCGTTTGCCAGTGTCAACAGTCGTAAGAGCAATTCCGAATGGTGAGCTATTTTGTACTCGCTCATTCGCAAGTAGCAAAAGTTGCGTCGAACCAAGTGTTGGACTCTGAACTTGTCGTTTAGAGAATATCAACAGCTATGGGAGCAATTCCGAATGGTGAACCGCTTCGTACTCGCTTACAAGCAAGTAGTTAAAGTAGAATCGAACCAAGTGTTGGACTCCGAGCTTGTCGTTTAGAGAATATCAACAGCTGGGGAAGCAATTCCGAATGGTGAACCACTTCGTACTCGCTTATGAGCAAGTAGTTAAAGTGTAATCTAACCAAGTGTTGGACTCCAAGCTTGTTGTTTAAATGAGTTTTTATTTATTTAAAGATTTCAGCGTAAAAGTGGTACGATTAGAATGCTCAGGATAGAGAACTTGCAGGAGTATATCACTTTTATCAAAAACATTTAGGCGGACGCTTCTAAGTTGCGAGCCGCCATTACACTTTGATAAAGAGAACATTAACATGTTTTAAGAGAACATTCTTGGAGAAGTTGCTTGGAGTGGTGTTTAGACACCCTCTCGGTACTTTATCAAGTAGTCAGCATTCAAAGTCCTCGGTATTCTTCTGCCTCCCAGGTCTTCGAGTTGATACGCGCCTGGGCGAATAACTCTGGAGACCCTATATGGACCTTCCCAGTTGGGCGCTAGCTTGCCCTTCTTACTTGGAAGAGAGATTGACAACTTTCGGAGCACTAGGTCCCCCTTTTTAAGATTAGTAGGACGGACTTTCTTATTGTAAGACTGGGTTATCCTACATCGGTAAGTCTCTTGTCAGATGGAAGCTCTTTCGTGGATCTCATCGATGAGGTCCAAACTGCTGCGAAGCTGGTTCACATTCCGCTCTTCATTGTAGGTGATCAATCGGGGCGAAGGTAGGCCGACCTCTAGGGGGATGATGGCTTTGGAGCCTTAAGTGAGATTGAAGGGGGACTCTCCTGTCGGAGTTCTCTTCGTGGTGCGATAGCTCCATAGCATGTTGGGAAGTTGTTCGACCCAAAACCCCTTGGTGGATTTATCGAACCTTTTCTTCAGGCCGGAGAGTATTTGTCGATTAGCGTTCTCCGCTTGGCTGTTGGATTAAGGGTGGGATATTGAGGAGAACCGCTGTTGGATGCCGAGGTCGGTGCAGAAGTTGCGAAAGCTGCCCCTGCGAACTGGATTCCGTTATCGATTACGAGGACACGAGGTACGCCGAACCGACAAATTATGTTATTCCAGAAGAACTTCTGAACCTTGTTCTCCGTAATCGTTGCAAGGTGCTCGACCTCGATCCACTTGGAGAAGTAATCTATTGCCACGACGAGGACCTTCAGTTGGCCTGGCACTGGGGAAAACAGTCCGAGCAAATCCATCCCCCACATTGCGACAGGGATCAGACTAGCTAAGGAGGAGAGTTGGGCTTGTGGTAGGCGACGGATCGGAGAAAATCTCTGGCATGAGCCGCATTGGCGGACGTACTGTTCAGAGTCACTAAGAAGTGTGAGCCAAAAGTAGCCATAATTTAAAATTTTATAGGCTAGGGATCTTGCTCCCAAGTGCACGCCACACATCCCGTCATGAGCCTCTTTCAGGGCATAGTGTGCTTCTTCGGGAGAGAGACATTTTAGGTAGGGTCTGCCGTCTATCTGAGTATAGGAGCATTTGTGCATGACTCCTTCAGTGAGTGCGTACCGCTCGACTCTGGTCTTGACTCTTCTTGCCTCTCTGGGGTCGGCTGGGATCCGTATCTAAGGTATTCGAGCAGGGGTTTCATCCAATTCTTCCCGAGTGTTAGGGGCAGGGCTTCCATTGATTCCAGACTATCTTCCTCGATACTGGGTCTCTGGAGGATCTCTATCAAGACGGTCCGCTCCAAACCCTGGAGGGAGGATGTGGCGAGTTTTGAGAGGGAATTCGCCTGTGTGTTTTCCTCTCGGGGGACTCGCTGTAGTTAAGCATCTTCAAATAAAGCCAGTAGCCCCTTTACCTTTGCCAAGTACTTGTCCATGCGCTCATCCCTTGCTTCGTACTCCCCAGACACTTGGTTCACGACTAGCTATGAATCACTGAAGACCTTGACATGTTTGGCCCCTATTTTGCGGGCCATGCAGAGCCCCGCTATAAGGGCCTCGTATTCAGCCTCGTTGTTCGACGCGCGGAAGCTTATACGAAGGGAGTATTGAAGAACGAAACTATCTGGGCCGGTCAAGATGACCCCTGCCCCACTTCCGTCGGCGCACGAAGACCCGTCAACATACACGGTCCAGAGCTGGGGTTCTTCAATCGACTCAAAGGGGTCGAGAATGGTGCTTTCCACAATGAACTCCACTAAGGCTTGTGTTTTGATAGCGGTTCGGGGTTGATAGCTAATGTCGTGCTGGCTCAGCTCTATGGACCATTTCATTAGACGTCCCAATGTCTCGGGCTTGTGGAGAAGTTGCTTCAGCAGCTAGTCGGTGAGAACGACCACCGAGTGGGACTAAAAATAGGTGCAAAGTTTCCTTGCCGCCAAGATAAACGCGTATGCCATCTTTTCTACCTTCGGGAAGCGGAGTTCTGCGTCCCTAAGGACCTTACTCACGTAGTAGATGGGGCGTTGCATCTTATCCTCCTCTCTTACCAGGACGACACTGAGGGTCTGCTCCGAAGTTGTCAGGTATATGTATAGGGTTTCATCAGGCTTCGGCTTGCTCAAGAGTGGGGGGTTTACCAGGTAAGCTTTCAGTTGATCGAAAGACTTGCTGTTGTTGCCCCCACTCAAAGCCTTTCGCTCCTCTCAGGGCTTTGAAGAACGGAAGGCATTTCTCCCCTGACTTGGAGAGAAAATGTCCTATAGCTGCGAGGCGTCCCGTGAGCCTCTGCACGTCTTTAACATTGGAGGGAGGAGCCATATTGAGTATGGCTTTAATCTTCTCACGGTTGACTTCTATGCCCCTCTGGCTCACCATGAATCCGAGGAATTTTCCGGACGAGACGCCGAAGGCGCACTTGCTTGGATACAATCTCATGTTGTGTCTTCTCAACACCCCGAAGGCTTCCTAGAGGTCATGGACATGCTCATGCCCGCCGACGCTTTTGACCAATATGTCATCCACATAGACTTCCATGTTGCGGCCTATCTGGTCTCGGAAGACCTTGTTAACACGGCATTGGTATGTAGCTCCGGCGTTCTTCAGCCCGAAGGGCTTTACCCGGTAGTAGTACAGGCCTTAGTCGGTTACGAACGAGGTCTTCAGAATATCAGAAGGGAACATCCAGATCTGGTTATACCCCGAGAAGGCATCCATGAAGCTGAGGAGCTCGTGGCCGGAGGTCGCATCGATTAGAGCATTGATGTTCGAAAGGGGGAATGGGTCCTTCGGACACGCTTTGTTAAGGTCAGTGAAGTCGATGCATATTCTCCAGCTCTCATTGACCTTTTTAACCATTACCACATTGGATAGCCATTCGGGGTAATTCACCTCCTGGATGAACCGAGCGTTCAAGAGCTTCTCGACCTCTTCTTTGATCGCTTGCTGGCGCTCGGGATCGAATTTATGTCGCTTCTGCTGGACGGGTTTAACTCCCGGGGCAACGCTGAGGTGGTGCATCAAGAGCTCTTCTGAGATTCAGGGCATGTCAGCCGCGGTCCAGACAAAAAGATCGCAGTTCTCCCTTATATATTGGGAGATGTCTTCTTTGATGGAGGGAGAAAGAGTATTGTTGATCTGAAATGTCTTGGTGGCATCTTCTTCTGAGAAGACAACTTCTTCCAACTCGTCCACCGGCTCGGAGATGGTCTGGCTACTTCCTTGTGGGAGTTTGAGGGCTTCAAAGGAGAGGACCGGCCCTCCCATCGAGGTCATGTAACATTTACGAGTAGCCTCCTGGCTCCTTCTTACTTCTCCCACTCCTGTCGAGGTAGGGAACTTTATTTTCATATAATAGGCCGATGGTATGGCTTGGAGAGCGGCCAATCCCGATCGATCCAAGATGACGTTGTAGGCAGCTTTGACGTCTACCACCATGAAGTCCATCGGCTCGGACCTGGTGACCGGGGTTTTTCCAGCGGTCATGTCAAGGGTTATTACTCCCTCGATCGTCACCGGCGTCCCGGTGAATCCGTGAAGAGTGTAACCAGCTAGCTTGAGCCAATCTTTTGACAGCTGAAGGCCCTGGAATGCCTCCAAAAAGAGGATATTGACCGAACTGCCGTTATCTACTAGGACCCGGCGTACGTCGAAATTGGCCATTTTGAGGTTTATAACAAGGGCATCGCAATGGGACATTTGGACTCCCTCCAAGTCCCTATCAGAAAACGTAACAGGAACCCCAAGACCCTTAGGAGGAGGATGGCTCTGTACGCCGTTCACTTCTCGAACGAAGGCTTTTCGGGAGGAGTTGGAATCTCCCCCCATTGGGCCTCTGTGTATGAGGTGCAGGACGGCCTCGGCTTCGACGTCCGGGGTCTCTGCACGTTATTCGGTTCGCTTGTTAACCCTCCTGGGGAGGCGGAGGTGGATCGGCCCCGTCCTTCCTCACGAACCTAGAGAGCTGCCCTCTCTGAATGAGGGCCTCGATCTCGTTCTTCAGGGCCCGACAGTCATCCATGTCGTGCCGTGGTCCCTATGGAAGCAGCACCACTTATTCCGGTTTCTCTGCTTTTCGGGGGTGTTCATCTTTGGAGGTGGCGGTAGAAGACCCTCCTCCCCAACTTCCATCAAGATGGCCGAGACACTCGCATTGAGCGGAGTCAACTTTTCGAAGTGGGGAAGAGGGCGACGTTGACCCCCGTTGTCTTTTTGAAGCTTCTTAGCTCCTTCATCTTCAGTAGTTTTCCGTTTGTTCTCGGAAGATGATCCTTCAAGAGTGGGACGGTTGAGAGCTTCTTCAGCCCAGATGTACTTCTCACTCCTGAGAAGGAGCTCTGAGAAGTCCCAAGGATGCTTCTTGGCTAGGGATGCCCTGAGATCGGGGTTAATGACATTGGACTGGAAAGCAGCCGAGGCCACCAACTGATCCAGAGAGGCGATAGATCTGGCCTCCGCGGTGAACTGCTTGACGTAGTCCCTCAGCCGCTCGCCCTTCCTTTGACTGAGGAAGAGCAAAGAGGTGCTTGTCTTTTCGGAGCGGCAGCTACTAACGAAGTAGGTGAGGAAGAGACCTTCGAACTGGTCGAAGGAAAAAATGGAGGCTGGAGCAAGTCTGGAATACCACTTCCGAGCGGGCCCCTTGAGCGTGGCTGGGAAGGTTTTGCAGAGGAGGGCGTCAGAGGCATGGTGGATCATTAGAGAGTTTTGAAACTCTCAATGTGATCAGCAAGGTCTGACTCCCCAGAATAAGACTCAAAATGCGGAGGCTTGAAGTTCTCTGGGACAGGGGCCTCCATAATAGTACAGGAGAACGGGGGTTTGCTCGGGCGGAGGTTCCTCGCCCGTTGTTTCTCATCTCTATCGAGTTGGTTGAGGCGACTCTCCATCTCATGGAGACGGCGGTAGACCGAGTCCTCCCTTCGGTCATGCTTGCTGAGCCCCGAGACTCGTCTTCATGTAGAAGAGGGTTGGGGCTGCGGCGGTGATGGCTTGGAGTAGGTCGTGGACTGGGGTGCGACGGCGATGGCTCGATGCCAGCCGAGGACTGGGAGAGCGACGGCGATGGCTCGGAGCCGGCCGAGGACTGGGAGAGCGACGACGATGGTTGGGAGCCGGTCGAGGACTGGGAGCCTGTTGGTCGTTGTTGGGGGCGACGTTGAGTGCTCATAGGACTGCCTTCTGGAACTATTGGAACTCTGCCCTCGTGAAGGGGGCCTCCTGCTCTCGATGAGCACGAAGGGCAGAACGGCCAGCCGGGGAGCGACTTCTTCTCTGGCGATGCTGGGGCGACTCTCTCCGCCTCCTGGGAGAGTTGGACCCTCTGCGATCAGTCCTGCGGGGTGACCGGTCCCTCTGATGCTCCCTGCGAGGGTTCCCATCACGGGTCCGCCTCTCGTCCAAATGGATTCGAAGATCTGTCTCGTTCTGCCGGTTGTTGAGAACATCTCGTAGATCTTTCGGTGTTGGAGGGCTATGGGAGGCCATGAAGTCGGAGGAAGGGTTGTGAATGGAGACATGGACCTGATGAAGGGGTTGCTTTTGGCGACTTCGGCGAGAGGGTTCTCCAACTGCCACTTGAGGCCCTTGAGGTTGCTAAACGGATTGAGGGATCGGTTGTTTGAGCTGCTAGGCCGGCTGGACGGGCGGAGGGAGACCCTCTGGAGGTGGAGGAGGGATGGAAGTTGTTCTACGGTTGGAGACCGCGGACTTCCCTTTCCTCGGAGGCATAGCTAGGAGCTGCTTTTGCTAACGGAGTAGGGTTGGATTGCTATTTGTTTCCCATAGACGGTGCCAATCTGTTGTCGCTGATTTCGGTATGGAGGCAAACAGATGAATTTGTGGGTTCATGAGGAATCGAATGGGTCAAACCTGAACACCTCCTTCACTGTTTGACTAGCTCCTTGCTGCTGCCGCTGACCTGCACCAAGTTCGAAACACCGAGGTTGATCCCGACGACGAACCCTCCGACGCTCTTGTCAGTACTCAGAAAAGAATATGAAAGAGCTTTAAGTTGGCAAAGAGTGATCACCTTGTAGCAGTAGGAGGTGGGGGGTATTTATAGCCGCCGTGGGGATCTGTTTCGAGATAAGAACCAACCTCCACTTCCCGGTGTGGATGGATAGAAGTGGTTAGAACTACCTCCTAGAGATAAGGACGAGTCAGGATTTCTCCATATCTTTATGAACTGGCTCTTAACGGGTTGGGACTTGTACCCAGTTGAATGGATTTGTTCATGGGTTATTGGGTCCTGGAGAAGAAACTTAGTTCCCATTTCGGACCCGTTTGTAGGTGAAATTACCATTTTGTCCCTGTAAACTTTAAGATTCGTGCCCGATTTGAACGATCCCGATTTAATCTCATTTTTAGCCATATCAGTCAACGACTACAAATGCTCTAACAGACTATATTTGATGAACTGAGTAATGGCCAAGTTCCGTTCCTATGGAACCAGTTTGATGAAAACACCATAAATGACGAGAGGTCCATGCTAAACTGTTCTGCTTAACTTTTAACTATAATTTCATTGCAAGTTATTAGAGCATCTTGCAACCATACGTAGGTATTTTGACATTTGGCAAAGAGTAATGCTTCATTCACTACCAATTTCACTACCATTTTGTTCACTATTGGAGAGTTTTCCCACATACTCTATCTTTCTCTACCTATTGGAGTGTGCCACTTAAATTAGTGAACAAAATGATAGTAAAATTGGTAGTGGATCCAGCATTACTCTTTGGCAAATAAGTTTTGAAGGAGCAGCTTGCAGTTGTTGAAGCCATGTTTTGGCCTTTTTGGCCTTTTTAAATAAAAAATCAATGGACGAAAAGATTGCGCTGCCAAATTTGGCAGTGTATGGTTCCACCCAAAAAATGGGTATATGGCAAATGACTGCAGCCGCTCTTTGGGCATTTTACCCATTTTTGGGGTAAACGAATGTAGATGCTCTTATATTTAACTAATCTTTAAACATTATAATTACAATTGGCGGTCGCTACATCATCCAGCAAAACCAAAGTCTGAAACAAAATTGCATCGATACATCAGGCATTAATACTTCCCCGCGGATGTCAAAAATCAGCACAAAATTATACAGGACAACAAAACCAAAGACGAACTGAAAAACCTGAGAAAAACAGAGCACATTTCACTTATACTTGTCATGGAAAACACAACACTCACCCTTCCATCTCTCTCTCTCTCTCGCTCTCTCTCTCAGTGTGGTACAAAAGCTTACAAATAGTTTTTGGTTTGCGGCACTATTAATCAATATGCTCTAAAAGTTACGAACAATGTGATGCGAAGATGGATTAGCTGTCACCTCTCCTTTAAAATGGCGGGGTTGGTGCTGGGTCTTCTCGAATCCCATGGTGGAAGACTGCTCCCACTCAAGGGAGAAGGTAAAAAGAGCGAAGAAGAGGAAGAAGAAGTAGAAGAAGTAGAAGAAGAAGAAGTTGACATTTGCTTCTGACGATTTGATATGGAAGATAGGCAACCGAATGAACTTCTCAGCCTTCTTTTCTCACTATCCTCTACATGGTCATCCGGATCTACAGCTGCAACCCTGAGGGTATCTGGCAGTATACAGTTGCAAAAGGAGCCTGCAGATTTGTTTGAAAACATTAAACGCTGATCAGAGGATAATTATAGAAAAAGGTACATTCAATCAAAAATCTGACAAGTTCTGATAAGGAGTAACTCTTTTTAAGAACAAAACTTGGAAGAAGACAATAAACATTGATAAACTGTTCAACAAAAGTTCATAGCTCCATCTGAGGATAAGATGAAAGAATCAATAAGAAAGTTTAAACAATGGCTATGGGGAACCACGAGTGTGCTACTTAAGAGTGTAAACATGTAGGATGGGCAGAAAATCCTCTCGAGCCGGTTTTATGATAATTTTTTATGAACCCAGCACTATACTATATAGGCTCTTGGATGAGGTGGGGGGAACTTTGAGATAAATACCCCTTATATCAGTTTGAATTTCAGAGATGCGATGGATGCTGCTTCTGAATGCATGCCCCTCGAATCCAAGGGCAGTGGGTTTGGCCATATAAGGAATCCTACAAACCTTGATCTGGTAGATTCCTTTTTATGTAGGATGGAGTAACAACACCGTGATCCAGGATTAAGGCATGCAATAAAGGACTTATAGTGCATTTGCTGGGGGAAAAAGGTTCAACTGAGCTGAATGAATGGATAAGAAGGATGCAAAGCATTTGGGTAGAAGCACTACTTTTGGTTTAAAAACTAAACAACAAAGCAATTTATTCAAATATTACAACTAATAACCTAACGAAGAACATGGCTTTTTTTTCTGAAATAAAGATTTAAGGATCTTGGAAACAGAGGTAATGCTTCATAACTGAAGGTATTTGAAGCTACCTAAGATAGGTCCAGTCTAACTAATCAAACCTTTGTGCTGTTTGGGAGTCTGTGTGAAGTTCAGATACTTTATCACCCCTTCAAATTTAAGATGATTCAAGGTGACCAAACACCACTCCAACCTCATCTCTTTTCTTACCTTCACGTTCTCTTTTTCCCACTCATTACCTTAACTTTAGAGATAAAGATAGCTCTAGTAAAATTTTGAGTAGAGGTAGAAGTATGCAACTCCGCTTTGTATACTCCTACCTCCACTTCAAAATTATCATAACAATATACCCAAAGCCCATACAGGAACTATTAATACATTTGTTTTTTTGTCATAGGTTCTCCATCAAATAATAGACCAAATGCAATGCGCAAATGACAGAGTTTAAGAGCATTTCATGTGTTCAAAGATATGAAAATGATGATGACAGCAGCACCAACAACAAGCAAAAGCCTTTACCCCAATGGGAGGAGGGGTGTCATTATTCTAAAGATAAGTTGTCATTACTCTCGCAGTCTCGCTACAACAAAGTCATTTGATTGATATAAACAATTTTGATTAATTCTTCAATCTTTAATATCATAATTAGAGGTTGTGTATGCTTATGATCATGTATGCAAATGTAGCCTCTTGCTAGCACTAGTAATAAAAGAATGCACACATTTGCACATGCCGAAATATGTGTCATTCATAACTGCCTTAATCAAAGCAGGTCAGTACCTTGTTGCTCCATTACTACTATCCTATAGCTGGTACAGTCTACTAAGTAGCGTTGTAACTGGTCACCATTTCACACGCCTAAACCCTTTCAAACAGCTTTCGCTCATTTTAGTCTCAATTAAAAATACCCCTAATTTCTTAGGAAGGCTTCTTTCAGGGTGTCTCCACTCAGTTCACCGGCACATTTTCATATCCACTAAACATTCTTTTTCTGCATATTGTATCTTAATTGCCTAAACATTTCAACAGATAAAGTATGGCTGGTCAGAATGATAGACAAAGTATTCACTTTAACTGAAGTTCAAACTGATAACAATCTGCATGACATTAAATGCAAGAAACAGGGTTACAATTAGAATGCAAGCATGACATAGCCTGCTTTCTAGTCTTTACTTTAAGATGCCTAAGACAGGTAGAACTTTGTAGCCCATCCTTCAGATATTCAAAACAATTCTCCAACTACAAATTCAGGTAGAGAATACACTGTTGTCTTATACTATCATAGGGATACTATTATCACTATTGTTTGATGCAATGGATTGACCAACAGAAGCCACACAGGCCTGGTATACACCAGCTGGAAACCCTTCTCAATTAACAATTTCCTTATTTAACCAATTAAGGAACAAGGCGAATTATCAGTCTCGTGATAGTATGATTGGCATGGCCCTCAACAAGTTTCTTTACCAAAAACCTAAGGACTAAGGTGAAAAATTAACATGCTTAACGGATTCTCAATGAGGGTTGGATTTCCTGTGCATAGGTTCGCATGCAGTTTTGAGTCCTGGCAACCAATTGAAAAGCCACCATTCGAACATATTAAATGTTGCAAGACCAATTAACAGGACCCTCACTGATAAAAGAGTTAATCACCAAGGTTTCCTTCTCATGACCCTCAACCATACCACACATACCATAATAACACTTAAAATTAAAAAAAACACTATAGTCAAAAACTTTCTGTGGCAGGTTTCCATCTAACTCCTAATTTTCATATTATATACTATGAGACCAGTTAGAATTCCCTCACTAACAAAAGAAAATCATCAAGGTTACCTAAACAGAACACCACAATTAAACAACTATAATATTGATCAGATAATTATCGTAGAGCAATTAACATCTAGTGTTACAAATGAAGACTGAGACAAGCTCCATGGATATTAAGGTTGAGTACGGTACTCCCAGTGCCGCCACACACTACAACTGGAACAAGTATTGTTACAACCATTTGGTTGCAGCTGTAATAGAAGTGGTTATGCAAAGAATATGGGTGGAGAGCAAAAAAGGAGGTTGTGTACTGGCAGAGGAGCAAGGGATGAAGCAGGGAAGAAGAGAGGATAGTTGCAGCCATGGTTAGAAAATTCAATAACGGCGTTATAATTTTGGTTTCAGTTTTGACATTCTTGGAATTATTTGGCATATTCATTCAACGTCCTATGACTCCTATCAGATCTTTTTGTATATTCTTCTTGTAGTGTTTAAAATAAATTAGAAATTCTCAAAATAGTTAAATAATTAAATCTTAATGCAAATATCAATCTATATATTTGTTACATTATAAAAACAAATTATAATACCCCTTTTTTTAATTTTTAGATTTCATGTGAAAAAAATTATTGTTTGAAATGTATTATTTAACAAAGTATAGCATGAAGATATGAAACTCACATTATACTGTAAGTATTTAAAATAATTGAAGTTACAAAAAAATATACTTACAATATATATATATTGTTAATATACTTAAAATATTTTCCAATTTCATACAGTGGCAGACCCAGAGCTTTTCTGATGTGGAGTCAGGATACTGATAAAAATATTCAATTTGACAAACAAGTAAAAAAAAATATATATACAAACATAACTTTGTCCTTTAATTCTATCAATGTAAATTTAACAGCTCACCATTTATAATATTCCGAATGTTTTTTCTCTTTTTTTTAGCAAAAAAGTGTATTATAGTCATGGATTAAAAAAATAAAAAATCATATTGAATATAGCTTTTCCATTAAGATGTAATAGTAATTTACACGTGCGATGCACGTTTTAATCATTTCAAAAAATAAAAATAAAAACTCTGACGTAGGGAGGATTTGAACTGGAAACCTCCTTTATATTAGTTATGTATGTGCATTGCACATGTTGGTAGAATGACAAAATGACAAATGACACTAAGGCCTTCTCCCATTATAATATTAGAGATTTATCCATATCAAATGCAATTTGTAATAAATGAATTGTTTTTGGGTAAGACATGCTCATGTATTTCATTCAAATTAACATTAGGTATTGCATATAATTAAAAGAAGTGATTTTTGTAAATAATTTCGGAGGAAAGAAGTTTAAAGTGTATAGAAGGTTAGCCAAAAACTTTAAAGGAATTAAGAGTTAAACAAGAGTTTAAAGAAAATTTTGCCCACATGTAGTGGAAAGAATGAGAGGTGTGGGGTCAAATTATCACTTGGCCCCTATAAATTATAAATATTTTGTTAAAGCCCTCTAACTTCACAAAAATGTTGTGGGGTCAATTGACCCCACCAGGGTCTATGTAGGCCCGTCCATGATTTCAAAGCAACGAATTCTCTCTTTGTTACACTTTCTTCCTCCTGTTATGCCTATTCATTAACAATAACACTAATAAATAGGTTTTATGGTCTCCGGTTTCAACTGCTTACTCTCTTTTTCTTCCTTTCCTTGTTAACTTAACTATGGGCGAATATAGAGTGTTTAGGCAAATATCGTATCCTCTAGGCCAAAAACTGTGACAACTCGGAGTACCGTCTTGGTCTCGTCCGATATTTGAAAGCATGGTTTTTGCCCCTCCCGACTTTGATTTACACTCATATGAGCGCAAGATGGATGTTGAAGTAGTACATGCAATTTAAGTTTAAGTCCAAGAGTTGTGCACAGGTTGGGTCGGGTGGGTTTTTAACAATTTTCAAAGTCAACCAGCATTTTTTTCCAAACCCAAAACCCACCCAAGCTTATCTTCTTATACCCAAACAAGGACCCATCAGTTCTCATCTGATCGAGCGAGTTTCGGGTTCTACAGTTTGGTCAGTATTGTAGGATAAATCCAAGTTTTCTTGCTTCAAAAATTATTTCCTTTACTCATATAAGGTTAAGGACTGACTGATTGAGAGTATACATAATGTCAAGAGTTGAGAATTTTCCTCAAACCTTCAACCAAATTAGATGAATGGTTGAAAATTAGTAGATAATGTAGATATAAAATTTAAGGTTCAATAATATTTGGAATATTTGGAGAGACGGTAAAGAATTAATATCTAATAAGCAATAACTAATGTACATTATCTACCCAAAAAATAAAAAATAAAAAATTATTGGACATATACATTAAAGTTACAATATTACATAGGGTATAAGGCAGATACAGTTGAGGTCGGAACGAGCAGGTTCTATAAAACTCAAACCTAAAGCAGGTTCTATAAAACTCAAACATAGCCCAAAATTTTGAAGGGCTTTTTCAAACCCCCCTGTGCAGATTCAGGTGGGTTCCAATACTAAAAAGAATACTTGTTCGGGTTGGATCGGTTTGGATTCGGGTCCAACACGACCTAGTGCACATCCCTTTGCACCCTTTTCCAAACACTTCCACATCCAAACCTAGTCAAAATTATAATTATTTCCAAGAAATTTTGGTTATTTCCTAATTGAATCCATGTTGAGCGATAAGCTCCCATCCCGATTGAGCCTTCACCTACCATCGAATTCCTAACTAATAGTTGGGGATAGGAGTTATTAGTAATCTAGTAGTAAGCATTTTCGTTAGTGAGTAAGAAGTCAGAGATTTGAGCCCCCGCTTGCACTAGTTCCTTCTTATGGAATACGTGTGTGTGAAGGAGAGAGAGAGAGAGAGGGTGGCAGTTTAAACCCAACCTAAACCCAGTCCAAGCAAATAAGTCTTGGGTCAGAATTGACCCAACTCATATATTTTGAGAGATAACTGGGTTGGATTTGGGTAAACTCATTTAACCTGCTTATGACCCTATTAATATTTTTCCTAAAAGAAAAATCCAATATTACATTAACTTTTTCTAATTATTTCCTTAAAATAAAAAGAAAATTGAAATCCCAATCAATAATGATGCTCATGTAGACTGAAAGGGCAGGGAGAAAAAGAACGAGGGGAAAAGATAGAGAAAGAGAGGATAATTAGAAAAAGATGATAGAGAAACAAAGAAAAAAATGAGAGAGAATAGATAGGAGAGAGAAAGAGAGAGGGGACAAGAAGGAAAAGAGGCGCAAAACTAGTAGAGATAGAATGGAAGAGATAGGAGAGAGAAAGATGAGAGAGATCGGTGGAGGAGAGAGAATTGAAGAGCGAGAAGAGAAACGAAAGTAGAGGAACAAGAAGAGGAAGAGGATGAGGAAAAGGAAGAGAAAGAGAACATCAAACCTGGATGGGTTGGATAATTGGCGCATATATGAGTAATGAGTCATACTGGGTTGACCAAATATTTTTGGGTTGTAAGAGCATCCACATTCGTTTGCTAAATTTCCATATTATCCATAAAATAGCAAACGCGCATGTGCAGTCGTTTGCTAATTATTCATATTTTGACAGATTCGCTACAGTAGATCACTATATTTGAAAATAGATATGAGAATATGCATATTATAGCGGAGGGAACTTGAAGATCCGTCCCAAATAAAAAATTAATTTTTTTTATATCGGACGGATCTTCAAATTCCATCCCAAATAAAAATAACATTTTTTTTTGACGAAACATCATGTTCCGTCCCAAATATAAAAATATTTTTTTTCTTTTTTACCTTGGACGGATATTCACCATCCGTCCCATGAAATATTAAATATACTTAAATAATTAATTATACTTAGGCTTAGTTAACTTCAACTTCCATATATATGATTAATTATACTTCGGGGAAATTAAGTGGGACTTAATATGGCTGAAAGTGACAGCTCCCCCTGGGGACGAAACATCAAGTTCTGTCCCATGGGTTATATATATATATTTCGCCTCCGACGGAGCTTCAAGTTCCGTTTGAGCTTTAAAATTAATAAAATATTCAATTTATTTCTTAAAAAATGCGCGGATTTTTTTTTCACGGGACGGAACTCTTAATCATATTTTATTTTTGATTGCTATATTATAGCATTTCACCACTGCTGCAAACAAGATTTTGCTATATGTATAATATGAAGATTGTTATTTTTTAGCAATCACGACTATGGATGCTCTAAATGGGTCTCACCCTATTGACCCAATTACTAAGTGGGTCATATTGGGTTTGGTCATAGTTGGGTCGACTCAAACCCAACCTGACCCACCCGTTTTGCGACTCTAGGTGGGGGTGACTACAGTGTTATTCAAAAGAAAATTTATAAAATAAAATAAAATATTAAAAAAATCAACTGAAAATGGGAAGCTTTGCTATTAATTATGGGAAGGCTTTTGCACTCACTGAACTTAATCTTTTTAAGAAACACAATCACCACCACTGTTATGCAGCGACCAGAAAAAGAAAATGATTTTTCCATTCTATTAATTGTGCCCATTTAACTTGGAATATGGTCGGAAATAGATCAGTCTTGGCAAAAATTATGTCCTTGCATTCAAAACTAGTTCATCTTATAACCAACGGCATTTCCGCCATGCCAACTTGTGAACTGATGGTAAAATTGTGAACAAAATACTCAGGTATTGAACTTATTAATCCTCTTTCTATTTACGCCTATATCACTGAGCTGCACATTATTTTCTAGTTTAAACTCCTCCAATCAGACAAATTACGCTTTTCTCTCTCTTTATCCAGTTCATTCAGTGAGCTTTCTTGGAAGTTGGAACACGCACCTGCATTTCACATCCTGGAAGGGGTTTATTAAAGGATGACTTCGGATTTTTGGTGTACTGGCAGTAAACGCTTTTAACATGCTAAAATGTCATCAGTTTTTTATAATATCATTCAGTTTGATAGAGAGAAAAAAATCTACGATTATGCATTTCAAACATAAACTGATAGAATCCAGAATTTTCTTGCAGGTTATTAGTATAATTATAAATCCATCAACCTCATCACAGCTTCGTAATTTTGGTGAAGTGGTAGGACTATTGCACATTATATTCAGGTCAACCCAGGTTCAATTCCAGTGCATATTAGACACAGATTCAATGAGATTGTACACTGCGCACAATCCAGGTTTCTCCCCACAAAAAGGGCACCCAAATTAGCAAATTTGTGTTAGAATGTATAAATCCCTCAAACATAACTACAACTTTGGATTCTAGTGGAGTGGTAGGATATTTCACACAGATACTTCCAACCTTTTTCAGGGCAACAAATCCTATGTTAGTTTCAGAATTTTTTTTCTAAGCTCAGTCACAACCTACTTGCTTGCAATTAAAAGTCTGGAAGTGCAAGTAAATGCACCTGGAAACTTATCTGACACAGGCTGTTGTGTAAGCTTGTCAAACAAACAAAGGATTTGTGTCCAAAATAAAAAACAAAAAGAATTCCATGAAGCTAGAAGCATAGAAGGCACAATTCACAGATTATTTAATAAAATATATTTTTGGACTAATTAATCAAACAACACGAGTTATAAAATCTATCTAAAAAAACATGAATCGTAAACAGCTTTAATCACTAATCTTAAACAAAATAAATAAATAAGCAGGTGGAAGCTGGTGAAATTTCACTCAACCAAAAAAAGGGCATTCAAAGTTCCCAAGAGTAACATTTTGAATCATTCTTTTTGAGCTATACCTAAAAATCTTAGATATATTAGTTCAAGGAACATATGTAAGGGAAAGCATGAAATAACTAATTAAGCGAACTTGACCATCTATCAGAATATATTTATGTGAGGAGAAAATGAGATAGATAACGAAATAAGTACCGATTCTTGCAAGTCGATTCACCCATTTCGGAATTGTGTTTCCAGTCAATTTACAACAGACGTCTTTGCAGAAATGGTTGCAGTTCTTCGCTATCAGATGGTAGGAGTCTCCATTGTAGTTTACAGAGTGAAGCTCCATAAACTCCCTAACTTGCATTGGATCTAAGCATGTCATTCCCATGAATATAGACTTCCGAAACCTGAAGCCTGGACACTGTCTAGGCTCCACCTCAAACACACCACTTGTTGGATAGTCGTGTGCCCCAAATGCGTACTCCACACCGTGGACTGTCAACACAAATAGATGAAGCATTAAAATTTTCATTAAAACAACAAATGACAATGCTGATGCCATTCTAGGGCCTGTTTGAATAGAGATATCATAACTGGAGATATTTTCAGTTAAAGAAGAGGTGCCCAAACTGTAATTTTCATATTACCTTTACCTCCATTCAAAACATAATTATCTATATAATAAAACACAAAGAAAGCTATCAAGTGGCTCACCTTCAATCCCCCCAAAATCAAAGGCCTAGATCTAACCTCACAACACATTTTTCCCCCAAAATTTTAAACCCCAAAACCAAATATTTTCCCCCCAAAACTAAAAAACCCATTACTTTATTACTATCTCTCCTCTCTTCACTTTTTCATATTTCTCTCTTTTTCTCTCTATCTCTCTCTCCCATTCTTTCTTTATTTACTTAGAAATTTAGATTTTAAGATTTCATGTTTGAAAATTTTCAGAATTTTTAGGTTTTTTTATTGCACATGTTATATTGAAAATAGTAAATATCTCTTCGACAGTTAAATTTCATCATTTTCCACACTTAAAGTTCTAAGAAGTTAAATTTTACAACCCCATTTATAAATATTTTTTAACATATACTAATGGAAACATGGACTTTTATTTACAACTAATTATTGTCATACTATTCAAACTTGAGCTACATAATTGTTGTTTTATTGTTTACAGGGCTTTTCGTATTTTGTATCGTTCCGAAGACCTGCTGTAGGCACGTGCCCACGGGCAAATCTAGTCCTTTATACGTGTGATTGAATACAACTTAAGATTTGTGTGTGTGTGTGTGGGGGGGGGGGGGGGGGGGGGGGAGAAGAGTTTAGATACCTCCACATATCTCAACTTCGGAGGTGAGATAACTAGAGGTATCTCAACATGAAAACTGATCCTAAACATGAAAAATTAAGATGCCTGAAGGTATATGAATAAATCCCACATTCCTCCAGTTAGCTTAAGTCATAACCAACCTCACATCCAAACTGGCCTTTATTATAACCTTCTAGCAAGCACTTGAGAAAATCAAATGAAAATCAGACAGATTAGCTAGTAGAAGGGTTCTAGCAAAAAGGCTATTAGAGGTGTTCAGATCCAGCCCATAGCAGTTAAATTATGTTTGTCATTAGGCTCCACCACATGGTCCTGTGTTGACCACAGTTTACTAAAAATATGCCAGTAGAATTTGTGACATACTCAACACGATAATTCTTCTTTGGGATTGTTTATTTTCAAACGATACTTGGGGTTATAGATGATAAAACTCTTGCCTCTCTTTTCTTTGGAATAGATCTGGATAGTTTCCGATGTGCACATAATGAAGTGATTTAATTATAAATCAAAAGGTTTTGAATATAACAAAAAAACCAGTACTTGGAGCCATGGTGGACCTGACACCACAAATTTTATATCTAATACCTTCTAAAAGTGAACTTCACAATTTTGAAGTACAAGCATTGCAGCACAAAGCTAATATCATCATAGTTTCAGTACTTGCATTTCGAGGAGTAATAGATGGCAAATTATCCTATCCCAAATCCAAAACAAGATTCAAATTCAACAACTACGCGAATCCTTAGAGCTACGAGGCACCAGCACTAGTTGACCAGTTGACACACAACTTTAACCAGTTCAGATTGAACTCTACTACTCTAGTGAACATAAGTTTCAGTTATAACAGATAAGGTATTGCTGTACAAAAAGCAATGTGTTTAATGAATTACTCACTCGTGTTAATCCAGGATCTATTTAAGAAGTATATAACACAAAATGATAACTTCAACCTTCTTTACATTTCTTACATTTTAAGCCTAAATTTTCTAGAAGTATCACTTAGCATGTGCTATACCATTATTTCCTAACAAAGTTATACAGTAAAGTTCAAAGGTTGAGAAAGTTTCAATGAAAACATCATTAAGTGTTTTTTTTATATTTTTTATTATGGTTTGAAGTATGAACATCATTCCTCATTGATGTAAAGTCTCGACCAGGTTAATTTTGAGAAAGAGGGTTCTTTCACCAACCTTGATGGCCAAAAAGCTATCGCCGCCACTGTTCTTTCTATTACAAAGTTTCAAGTGAATGCAGCTGATATGGCTAAAAATAGGGTTAAATCGGAACCGTTCAAATCGGGTACGAATCTTAAAGCTCAGGTGTAAAACGGTAATTTCACCTACAAATGGGTCTGAAGTGGGTACTGGGTCTTCTCCTCTAAGACCCATCATCAACCTACAAACGGATCTATCTCAGCTGGGTGCGGGTTCCAACCCGCAATGAACCCAGTCCATCAGGATAGAATTAGGGTTTCTGATTGCGTCCAATCAACGGCCCTGATTCGCTCTATCCTTTCACTGGGAATTAGGGATTACATTCCTAATCTGATCCCAACGGCGACTATAAATACCCCCCACCCACCATCATTATGAGGTAATCAATCTTTTGCCAATTTACGCTCTTCCATAATCTTTCCTGATTACTGACTTGAGCGTCGGAGGGTGCGTCGCCGGGATCAACCCCGGTGTTTCGCACTTTTTGCAGGTTCACGACAGCGGCAAGAGACCAAGTCAACAACATGGTGAAGATCAACAAGTTTGCTTTATTGTTTTCTCCAAGAATCCACAAATTCATCTGTTTGCTCTCACACTAAAATTAGCAGCAACAGCAACTATAAAACTTCTCCAAATCACCTAAAAAATAGTTTATTTTGTGATAGAAATGTCTCCCATAACTTTAATGAAAACTCCATTCCAAGAGAAAGATCGCAATATAGAAAATGTAATTAGGTAATTCGCAGTTTACAATGAAAACTATTCCTTTCTTTGCTTAGATTAGTGGTTGGTCTAGGAGTGTAACAATGTGGGCAAGTACTCAACAGTAGTTTCGGACAGAGTTCAAATATGCAGTTTAGGAAATTGTGATTGTCGCAGTTGTGGCATATACTTATTTCTTCATAACACTTTGCATCCAACTCTTCCCCATATGGAATTTAGTAATTTATCATTAAAGGGTTAAGAGAAAAAACTATTCTTAAAGACTTAAGTTAATGAGTTCGTCTTTAATCTGTTTGGTTTGGAGTATCTTCTTTATAACTCCATTTCTAAGCTAAATATTTTCTAACATATGCAACCATAGGAATTTTTATCCAAAACCACCCACTTTTGAAAGTATTTACCAAACTGACCCACTTTCGAAAGTAATTACCAAAATGACCCACTCGCTATCTCAAATAGCGAGTTTGGTGAAAATTCTCTCGCTGTTTGAGATAGAATGTGTACGTTTTGGTGTTTCTCCACAACTTAGAGAAATCTCGTGGAGTAAAAAGATCCCAAACTACTACTCGCTGTGTCCAACAGAGCGAGTGTGGTTGTACTAAACTTGCTATTGGAGACAGAGTGTCATTTGGGGTTTTTTTTAATTGCACTCTCAACTCTCACTTCCTCTTTCTCTTAAGTCTCTGGAAAAATAAAAAACATACACTCGCTATCTCTATCTCAGATAGCGAGCGTCGATATACTACACTCGCTATCTCAGATAGCGACTGTGTGTGTAGAGATTTTTACAGAGACTTTAAAGTCTCGTGAAAATTTTATCAAACTAAACTCGCTATCTAAGATAGCGGGCCTCTTTGAACTAAACTCACTATCTCAAATAACGAGTGTAGTTATGACTTTTCAAGTGCAACCTGCAACCACAAATTTTCTTGTATACATATATGGTTCATTTCCCGATTTTTACGACAATTCCAACCCTCTTTGTGGTCATCTCACTATCACTAACCAAATTAGAAACTCAACCAAACAATCAAACAAACATAATGTTAGAAATGAGTGTTTTAACACCATTTTACGAATCAGTCTTGAGGTAATTTTTTGGGTAAGATCCACTATATATTAGTGAGAGATCTTTATGGATTTGTGTTATCCTTCGTGAGTACATTAAAATCATATATTACTTGCTCAAAACGGTTATGGGGTGAATGAAAATTTGTCACCCAAAGTGAGACACTTGATGTCTGAAAATGGGTTGAGGGACTTTAGTCCCATATCAGAAAAATCATACGAATTAGAAAGGTATATATAATAAACTCTTTCTTGGCATTGTAAGAAAACAAGCCAGAAGGCTCTCTCGCGCGCGCGCAGGTGAGGTGCAAATCTCTGACCAGATTACATGCTGCTTGTGTGCGCCCACACGTCTTGTTGACTCAAATGCTGAACCATCTGAACCCCACCCCGTGCAGCAAGGTTGTAAACGGCGTTAGGCAGTGGTGGTTCGATCAAGGGGCACGTAGCGCCTAAGGCACCTAGGCAGCGCCTAGGCGGTTGAATTTATTTTGACGATTTAGTTAATTTCAGCTCTTATTCTTCAATCATAAGTTTAATTATGCAATCCAATTGCAAATATTTATCATGTTCTTGTGTAGTATGTAGAATTTAAGAGTGTTTATACATTAGAAAAAACTTTCTCGTGCAATTAATGTGTAATATGTGCAATTAAAAAAATAATTGTCCAATTGTAATATGTGCAATATGCCAATATGTGTAATATGTGTAACATGTGCTATTTTAATATGTGTAATAGGTGTAATATGTACAATCTATCATCAATAATACTAAAAAAAAGTAAAAACAATTCCACTACTATTAAAGATCCATATATAGTATATTACAGATTAATAGATTTATAGTAGTTCTCTTTTTTGTGTTATTTAATAGTATTTAAAATTTTAAAAAATAGAAAACGCCTAGACTTTGGACATTAGGCGGCCGCCTAATCGGCACCACGGACGCTTACTCAACAAAAAGGCCGCCTAATCGCCTCTGACCGTCTATACCACCGCCTATGGCAAAGGCGGTTCGTTCTCCTCCATCTGAGCGCCTAGGCGTCCGAGGCGGCCGCCATTTAGAACACTGCCGTGCAAGAATTATTTTTGCACCAATTTTGATTAAAAGAGCGAGTCTGACTTTTGAAAAAAATTCAAAGTCAGACTCGCTATCTCAAATAGCGAGTATGGTACAACTATGCTCGTTGTTTCAGACAGTGAGTCTTACTCTGATATTTTTTCTCCAAATTGTGGACAAACACCTATGCCTACACTCGCTATCTCAAACAGTGCAGACATTTTCACCAAACTCGCTATTTGAGATAGCGAGTGAGTCATTTTGGTAAACTTTTGAAAGTGGGTCGTTTTGGTAAATACTTTCAAAAAGTGGGCCATTTTTGGGGAAAAATTCCAATCATAGCGAGGTAGGTGTTCTCCGGCATGTCCACTTGGACCACTTCATGTGTAAAAAATGCAATTGTAGCTAAATATTTTAAATTTCAGGAAGCTGGTTGCTGAAATAAAAAGGTACGGTGTGTAGGTTACACAAATAAAAGAATAGGAAGAGAATTTGATGCGGGCTGATATAGTCATATTTTTTTAATCTACACAAAACTCATACACATATGCTCAGAAGTGTATAATTCTACTGATTCACATTCTCCGAAGTGTATAATTCTACTGATTCACATTCTAACAAACTAGTAAAAGAAGAATTACCTTCAATCCCTGAGTGAAATATCCCAAGCCCTGCCCAATAAACATAACCATTGATAGGTGTCAAGTCATAGACATTCAAATAAACTGGTGCACTGCCCGTCGGTTTGCTAGCTGCAAGGACTTTTGGAGACAGAGAAAAACGAGCAGAAGATTTTCTACCCACACGAAGAGGCATGATGGAGATCCACACCTTCTTTGATCCGGACTTTTTCATGCTCCTCTAAACAAACAAACAAAGGATACTATTAGTATCTAAAATCATCACGCTATATTGAACAATTACAACCGGAAGCAAAAGATACAACTGTATCTGAACTATAATTACCCAGAGGAATTGCAGGTCATATTTCCTTCAAGAAAATGCTTAACCGTCTTATTTGCTTCTCTTTAATTCATACAATTCATATAATTTCAGAGTAAAGAGGGTTCCCGTCAAATCTATGTTCCTTTGATGCGAAAAGGCTACAATGATGAAAAATTATTGAAAAACAAACAGAACTCACAGTATCTAGACAAAACACAGACTAATATCTTCCCAATTTGAAATGCTTAAGGAAGTAAGATCTCTCTGAGATCCACAACAAACTACCAAAAATGATAAGTACCCAAAAAAAAAGGAAATTGGGCACAAAATTGTAGGGTTTAAGTTACAAATTGACCCATGGAGGTGGTATCACGAATTCCAATGGTATGTTCGTGAATATTGGTAAAGAAAGGGTGCCTTATAGAACTATATTGTGATATGGATCTAATAATAATTTAGATTTTAGCTAGGTGTGAATAAACCAAAAATTGCACTATTAATAAAATGACAAATAGTGGAGTGCCTGCAGTCTCTCATATGGTGCATTAAGTTGACGAATGAGTCACTGATGGGGGCGACGGAGGTGTCCGTGTAAGCGACTGAGCGGATAAACGGTGCACAAGCGAGGGACTGAGAGAGCGAATGGGCTCAAATTGGCACAAAAAATTGACTTGGACGCGGTCGGTCCATCAGTAAGATTAGATTTTATTGTATTTTTTATTTGTGGATTGGGGTGTATGAGTTCCAGAACCCAGCATGTTGGGATCTGAATTTCATAAGCCTTATTTTTTGTTGTATATTTTGTTAAAATCTTTTTAATGAAATGCGGGGTATTCAACCCATCGTTTAACGATAAAAATAAAATAAAATGACAAATAAATAAATTTATTTCTGTCTAATCATATAACCTTAGAAAAATATCTAACATTACAAATCCATATCCCCAATTACAAAGCACCCAAATAAGAACAATCAAACTACATCCTAACAAAGACGTGCATTTTCCCTAATTCTTGAAATTTAACCAATTTCTTATTTCCCATTCATAAATCAAAATCCCAATTAACCAGATCTACATTTCAAATTAAAGAAAATTAAGAAAAAATTAAAGGAATATAATCTCACTTTCTCTACAAAGAGACTCAATTCCTCATCGCAATCGGATCCAAAAGCGAATTTATAAATCGAAACCGGTACCGCTACGAAGCGCCCGAAACGGAACCAATAAGGAAATAGGGAAGAAGAAATTTCAGATGAGATTGAAGAGAGAAAGAGAAGAAAGAGAAAAGAGAGAGAAGTTGATATTGCTTTCTTCTCTCTCTTATTCTCTTCTTCTCTCTTTTCTCTTTTCTCTCTCTTTAGATCGAAATTTTGGATTTAGTACCTCTCGACAGAGAAAGAGGAGACAAATTTTCTAAAAAAGCGCGCTATCTATTTTATATTTTCGCCCCCCCATTTATAGCCTCAATGCAAATTTTACATTTAATTAAGTAATTTTCACAATTAATTAACTTATCTCTATATCTATACTATTATTAAGCAAAGCTCCATTTTGGCGGCTTTTTACTATCATGCCCCTATAAAAACTAGTATTATACACGTGCTGTGCACGTGGGAAAAATTGGGGGAATGAAAAGGGCACGTGCTGTGCACGTGTGGAAAATTGGGGGAATGAAAAGGGCAAAAAAAAAATTCTACCAGCACGTGCGTTTCACGGGTTGGGTTAAGGACAAATTACACTAAGGCCTTCTCCCATTATAATAGTAGAGATAAAAGGCTAAAAAAAATCTATACTATTATTAAGCAAAGCCCTATTTTGGCAGCTTTTTACTATCATGTCCCTGTAAAAATAAAAGGCTAAAAAAAATATAGGGTTAATATCGGAGGTCAGAAATGTAATTTGCATGTACTGAAAAAATAATTAACACATGCATGCAAATATCAAAATATCTATACTATTATTAAGCAAAGCCCCATTTTTGCGGCTTTTTACTATCATGCACCTGTAAAAATAAAAGGCTAAAAA
The DNA here is from genome assembly GCA_017893485.1 of Hemerocallis citrina. NCBI lineage: Eukaryota > Viridiplantae > Streptophyta > Magnoliopsida > Asparagales > Asphodelaceae > Hemerocallis > Hemerocallis citrina. The sequence goes on from CM030360.1 coordinate 304,588,680, forward strand.
AAATATTGGGTTAATATCGAAGGTCAGAAATGTAATTTGCATGTATTGGGAAAATAATTAACACATGCATGCAAATATCAAAATCTATACTATTATTAAGCAAAGCCCCATTTGGGCGGCTTTTTACTATCGTGCCCCTGTAAAAATAAAAGGCTAAAAAAAAATATAGGGTTAATATCGGAGGTCAAAAATGTAATTTGCATGTATTGGAAAAATAATTAACACATGCATGCAAATATCAAAATATCTATACTATTATTAAGCAAAGCCCTATTTTTGCTGCTTTTTACTATCATGCACCTGTAAAAATAAACGGCTAAAAAAAATATAGGGTTAATATCGAAGGTCGGAAATGTAATTTGCATGTATTGGAAAAATAATTAACACGTGCATGCAAATATCAAAATACTATTATTAAGCAAAGCCCCATTTTAGCGGCTTTTTACTATCATGCCCCTGTAAAAATAAAAGGCTAAAAAAAATATAGGGTTAATATCGGAGGTCAGAAATGTAATTTGCATGTATTTGAAAAATAATTAACACATGCATGCAAATATGAAAATGAATAAATTAACACAACATGACTTTTTCGGTTTTGACAACAGCATGACTTGCATGTACAATTTATTCATAAGAAAGTTTCCTCATATCAATGCCAGTAGGTCTAACACATGCATGCAAATAGCAAATATCAAAATGAATAAATTGTGCATGCCTGTCTGTATGCATGCATGCAACCTATTCGATGACCTGCCCCTTCCTCAAAATCCTACACACCTTTAAATATTAGGGCATGCATCGCACGCGTGCAAATAGCTAGTATCTATATAATAAAACACAAAGAAAGATATCAAGTGGCTCTCCTTCAATCTTCCTAAAATCAAAGGCCCAGATCTAACCTCACAAAACATATTTTCCCTCCAAAAGTTTTCCTCCAAAACTCAAATTCAAATATCCCCACCCAAAACATCTCCTTCATTTATTTAATTCTCTCTCTCTCTCTCTCTCTTATTCAAAATATTAAGAAAATAAAAAATTAAAAAAAATTAAAAAACTAAAAAAAACTAAAAAAATTTAAATTTTAAATTTTTTTTAAAATAATTCAAAAAATTCAAAAACTTATAAAAATTTAGGATTTTTTTTAAAAAAATTAATAATACAAAAAATTAAAATTTTAAAAATTTATTTCTCTCTCTCTCTAATATATATTTATACTTATGGAAATATTGACTTTTATACCCCCAATTTATAATTATTTTTCAACATATACTATTAGAAACATTGACTTTTATTTATAACTAATTATTGTAACACTATTCAAACTTTTTTTTTTGAAGAAAAGGTGGAGATACTATTTAAACTTGAGCTATATAATTGTTGATTTACTGTTTACAAGACTTTTCATATGGTGTATCGTTCTGAAGACGTGCCGTAGGCACGTGTCCATGGGCAAATCTAGTCTATATAATGAAACACAAAGAAAGCTATCAAGTGACTCTCCTTCAATCCCTCAAAAATCAATGGTCCAGATCTAACCTTACAAAACACATCCACCCCACCCCCACAAAAAAAAAAAAACTCAAATTCAAATCTCCCCAAAACAACTATTTTATTTATTTAATTATCTCTCTCTCTCTCTCTCTCTCTCTCTCTCTCTCTATATATATATATATATATATACTAGTAATATACACGTGCGATGCACGTATTAATTTTTTTAAAAAAATTAAGCAAAATCTCTTATTTACACGTGCGTTGCATGTCTTAATAAATATGATTATATATTTTTAAAAGAAAATGTAAAGACCGTAATGGGAGAGTTGAGGTAGATTACAACTCCAACTCTTCCATTAAAATAGTAGAGATTATATATTATATTATAGATAGATAGATAGATTGATAGATAAATAGATAGTAATTTACATGTGTGATGCACATTTAATATATTAAAAAAAAAATTCAAGTAAAACATCTGACGTAGTGAGGAATCGAACCTGAGACCTCCTTCATGTTAGTTATGTACGTGCAATGCATGCATTGGTAGATTTACAAATTTACAGATGACACTAAGGCCTTCTCCCATTATAATATTAGAGATATATACACTTATGGAAACATGGACTTTTATATCCCAATTTATAATTATCTTTCAACATATACAAATGAAAACATGGACTTTTATATATTTACAACTAATTATTGTCACACTATTCAAACTTGAGCTATATAATTGTTGATTTACTGTTTACAAGACTTTTCATATGTTGTATCATTCTGAAGACGTGCCGTAGGCACGTGCCCACGGACAAATCTAGTATATCTATATTTCTCTAATCTCTAATAATCTCTATTATTATAATGGGAGAAGACCTTAGTGTCATTTGTGAATCTATCAACGTGTGCATTACACGTGCATAACCAATATGAAGGATGTCTCGGTTCGAGTCCTCACTACGTCAAACTTTTTACTTAAAAAATTTTAATATATTAAACTTACATTACACGTGTAAATTACTATTTATTTATCTATAATATAATATATAATATATCTATCTATATTATAATAGAATAGTTGGAATTGTAAATCTACTTACTTACGTGCAACTTCAACTCTCACATTATATTCTTCACATTTACTTTTAAAATTATAGAATCCTATTTATTAATACATACATCGCACGTGTAAATCATAACTTTTACTTAATTTTTTTTAAAAAAATTAATATGTGCATCGCACGCGTATATTACTAGTACTATATATTATGCTAAGATTATTTTTGGTCCAATAATTTTCCTTTTCTTTTTTAAAATAAAAAAATAAATAAATATAGGAGACATTCCCCGCTATTTTTTTTCTCCAAGTTTTTTAATGGAATTTTATCCCTTAATGAAATCTCAAAGACGTGCTGATATTTTGATATTGTTTGAAAATTATCTGCAATAATACAAAGTTATACTAGTATATGATTAAGCAAGTAACTCAGGATTTGGAACATGAGCATCTGGGTTTGTCTAATCATTATTGAATCAATTGTAGTATGGGGCCAAAGGTAATTTAGGTTGTTGAGCTGTAAACGACTTTCTATTTTTGTTTATTTTAGGTTCTTAACTATACTGTCAACCTTTTTCCTATAGAAAATGACAATATGCCCTTATCTAGCATGAGTACAAGAAGAAGATTTAAAATCAAATACTTCTGTGCAATTGAAAGAGATTCTATGGATAACTTTGCGCATTATTGTAAACTAGTAATATACACGTGCGATGCACGTATTAATTTTTTAAAAAAAATTAAAGACAGAATTCTAATTTACATGTGCGATGCATGTCTTAATAAATATGATTATATATTTTTAAAAGTTAATGTGATGACTATAATGAGAGAGTTGGAGTTGCACGTGTGTTACAGGTAAGTAGGTAGCTTCCATTATAATAGTTATCTATATAATAAATTACAGAGAAAACTATCAAGTGGCACACAATCAATCCCTCCTAAAATCAAAGACCTAGATCAAACCTCACAAAACATATTTTCCCTCCAAAATTTCAAACCCCAAAACCAAAATTTTTTCCCCCAAACTAAAAAACTTATTACTTTATTACTATCTCTCTCTTCTCTCTTCTCTCTTCACTTTTTCATATTTCTTTCTTTCTCTCTCTCCCTATCTCTCTCTCCCATTCTTTCTATATTTACTTAGAAATTTAGATTTTCAGAATTTTAATATATTTTTTGCACATGTTATATTGAAATTAGTAAATATCTCTTCAGCTCCACACTTAAAGTTCTAAAAAGTTAAATTTTATACCCCCCATTTATAATTATTTTTCAACATATACTAATGGAAATATGGACTTTTATTTACAACTAATTATTGTCATACTATTCAAACTTGAGCTACATAATTGTTTGTTTACTGTTTACAGGCTTTCGTATTTTGTATCGTTCCGAAGACGTGCCCACGGGCAAATCTAGTTATATATTGTATTATAAATAGATAGATAGGTAGATAGTAATTTACACATGTGATGCACATTTAATATATATTAAAAATATAAAGTAAAAAATCTGATGTAGTGAGGACTCGAACCTGAGACCGTCTTCATATTAGTTATGCACGTGCAATACACGCGTTGGTAGATTTACAAATTTACAAATGACAATAAGGCATTCTCCCATTATAATATTAAAGATTAGAGATTAGAGATATTTTATATAAAAAAATAATAATAACAAAACTATTTTAAAAATATATCTAATGATATTTATACAATATTACACGTTTTGAAGTTTGATTAAGAAATAAAATTTCAGTTTAAATTTTGGATTTAAAAAGGGTGTGAGATGGTCTCTTACATTTTTTTTTTTCCGAAAAAAATTGAATAAAACTTGGTTTTAAAATAATATATTGTATAGTTAAGCAATTAACTCAGAATTTGGTACATGAGCACGTTGGTTTATATAGTCATTATTGAACCAATTGCAATGTGGGGCCAAAGGGAATATAGGTGGTTGAGCTGTAATGACCTTTTATTTTTGTTTATTATAGGTTCTTAAGTCTTAACTATATATTTTAACCCTTTTCATATAAAAAATGACAATTGGTCCTTATCCAGCATCAGTACAAGAAGAAGATTTATGCAATTGGAAGAGATTCTATAGATAATTGTGAGATGGAAGAAAAAGAAAGAAATTATTTTGCTATTAGTCTATTTCAGATGTGTACTTTTCAATTTTTTTTTGATTAAAAGATGACATCGCTTCATTAAAAAGTACTTTTCATTATATTAGATCCATTAAATTACTATTATTATTACTATTGTTTTAAAATGTTTTGTTGTTCTATAACAGAAGTTGGAGCTAAAACAAACAATTTTAATTTGTAGGCTAATTTGTGACTATACAATAGTTAGAGAACGGAGTGGCTAACATTGTTTTAGGAGAAGGTTGTTACAATATTCCACAGATTTTGAAGAGGCATTAGGAGAAAGATGAGAATGGAGAGAATTTGTGGGGGGGGGGGGGTGGGGGGGGGGGGGGGGGAGGAGGGTAAAGTGAGATTTAAGAGGCTAATAATGTCAAGATGGTTTGAATGATCACTAATATTATAATGGAAAAGTTGGGATTGTCATTTGTAGACAACCCAACCAGTACATTGTATGTATTTTTAAAACATATTTTGTGCGGACAATTCAAATATTAATTTCTCCCAACCATACACCTTCCAATCAAAATTCCAAAAGGAAAAGAAAATCTCCCAATCAAAATGCCCCGGCTCGAACACCGCCTGCCGCCTGTTGCAGGCCCCGTTTCTGCCAATCGCCCGCTCCTGCCCGCCGCCGCCAGCTTCTTACCGCCTCCCGTATCAAAAACGCCGACGTTCTGGTTCTAAATCCGATCGTCACGAAGTTGAAGGACGTTAATGCCGAAAGGCTTCAAGGTATCGGATTCAATTCAGCTCTGCTTTGAATTTCTTGCTATAACTTTAAAAGTTTGGGGTTGAAATTACAGTTTCTTGTGCATGATTTGGTTAGTATGGTGGCTTTAGGGTTTATGACTGCAGGTTAAGGGGAAGAGTAAGATGTTTTTGGTATTGTTATTTGATTTGATGAATCAAAATCCTAAAATTTAATCGTATATATAATTGCTTATTTTTTGATATTGTTGTTAACTCTATTATTGGCGATTATGTTAAAATTTGTAGTAGATATAAACAATGTTGCTGTCAGGGATGTCGTAATTGAGCAGAAGTCACCGAAGCTGGTCGGAGCTCCATGGTTGTCAGCGGAATAAGAGATGTTGTGTATTTTTCTTTCGTATCAGTTGTATCCATTTTTTACGTGCATTGCGCATTACTTTTGAAGTGAGGTTTAGCGGGAGCTGTGGTTGGCGCCTTGCACGTGCTACGCACGTGTCGTAGACTTTTCCTGTAGAGAAACTGCCAACCTCCCTCAGTATAAATCCTGAGCTGTAATTGAGATTCGATAATAATACAAATCTAGTTTCTTCCCCCAATCTCAATCCCTCTAACCCTACATTTCCAAATCCTTCTCTATTGGCAAGATCTCGATCGCATGGAAATTCCACTCCTGACAATCTGATATCATAGCATGCTAACGTCGATGGCGATGGCCGCGATGAGGGAAGCACGTCGATGGAGGGTGAGGTAGCATGTCTGAAGCTCCAGAGTGAGTACCTCACCGAGAGGGTGGAGGTGATAGCATCAAGTGTTGATGAGCGATTGGTGTCGATGTCGACCAAGTTGGATGCTAGACTGGATGCGATGATGGCGATGATGCAACAGATTTAGCCCCAACCACGGCACCCCAGTGCTCCCCTGCTTCCGAATCCACCACCGCAAATCCTTCACAGGGAGGTAACCAATCCTAACCCCAACTCAGTAGATTCCACAGACCGTAGTGACTATGGGAGAGTGTTTCGAGCCCCATTCAAGATGGAATTTCCTGTTTTCCAAGAAGGGGGCCTGACGGAGTGGATATGTAGGTTTGAACAATTCCTCGAGTTCTATGGGGTTCCAGACTTAGAGATATTGAGGTATGCCTCATTAAATCTAATAGGGAGGGCGGCACTGTGGTTTCGGAGACACTTTAAGCCAATAGCTCAAGCTATGTCTTGGCCATTGTTTTGGAGGAGTTGATTACGTGATTTGGCCCAACCATTTTCTAGGACTATGGAGGGACTCTCTCCAAATTGCAACAAATTAGGGATTTAGAAGTGTATATGCAAGAATTTGATAGGCTGTCCAACTTCTTAGAGGACTGGTATGAAGCACATTTCTTGAGCACATTCATCACCAGATTGAGAGATGAAATTCAATGGTATGTCAAGTAACAGAGACCGAAGAATGTGAGTGAAGCAATTGGGTTAGACAGGGGTTTTAAGGAGAAGTTAGCTTGCATAAAGAAGAATTACAAAACACCTTTTGTGCTCAAACTCACAACACCTCCCATCACTCATATTCCTTACAACACCAAGACTCCAAATCCTGTTACCACTCTCAATCATGCATCAATTTTTGTCCCACGGAGGCTGAGTATTCAAGAGATTAGGGAGAGAAGGGCCAGAGGATTATGTTTCAACTGTGACGAGAAGTACACCCAGGGTCATCTCTGTAAGGCACAGAAATTATACTACCTTGAAGCACTTGAAGAAGAAGGGAAAGGGGGCGAAGAGGCAGGGTTTGAAGCTACTAGTGCAGAAGAGCAAACTGTTAGTGTTCCACAAGCTTCCATCCAAACCAACCTACATCCAGAGATCTCCTTCCATGCACTGATTGGCACCCAAATTTACCCCCCAGACTATGCGAGTAAAAGGGAAAATCAATGAAGAGGAAGTTAATATCTTAATAGACACCGGTTCTACTCACAATTACTTAGATCCTCTTACAGCAGAGAAGGTTAATTTGCAAGTGATAAGAGAACCACGCTATAAGGTCACAGTGGTCAATGGACAGAGCATGTGCAACGAGGGAAAGGTGGAGAATGTAGGCTTCATGGTGCAAGGAGTTCATTTACAGGCTGAGCTATTACAGATCCCCTTAAGGTCAGCTTAAATGGTCTTGGGGGCACACTGGCTGAGGTCTTTGGGTCCTGTAACGATGGATTTCAGCTACATGACAATGGATTTTATGGTAGCAAGCACCATGAGGAGACTGCAAGGAATTGTGAATTCCTATGTAGTGCATGACTGGTGAAGAATTTGGAAGGATGGGTAGTTGCATATGCCACACATACATGATCCAAGTGCAAGAACTGCTTCCTCCAAATGAGGAGGTCTTGAGCCTCTCCAAGCTAAGTGATGTCTCTACAGACATTCAGCAGATAATCCAAAAATTCCCCAAAGTTTTTTCAGAGCAAATCAAGCTACCACCAAAACGTGAAGTAGACCATCACATCCCTCTCAGCGAAGGCCAGAAACCCATTCTGTTGCAGACCATACAAACACCCCTATGTGCACAAAAGTGAGATTGAGAAACAATTACATAAAATGTTGTATGCAGGTTTTGTGAGCCCAATAACAGCCCTTATGCGTCTCCGGTGATCTTGGTTAAAAAGGCTGACGAAAGTTGTCGTATGTGTGTGGTTTACAAAGCTTTAAATATCCAAACTATCAAGGCCAAATTCTCCATTCCAATCATTGGCGAACTACCTGATGAACTGCATGGAGCAAGGTTTTTCTCCAAAATTGACCTTAGATCTGGTTACCACCAATTCAGAGTTAAATAATTTGATGTGCCTAAGACTGCCTTCCACACTCACCATGGCCAATTTGAATTCTTAGTGATGCCTTTTGGGATCACAAATGCCCCGACAACCTTCAAGTGTCTCATGAATCAAAATTTCAAGGAATACCTTCGGAAAGTTGTGTTAGTTTTTTTATACGACATATTAGTCTACAGTCTTACTTGGGATAGCCACCTACAACACCTATCTCTAACTCTGTCAGTACTAAGCTCCAATAAGCTGGTAGCCAAAGTGAGTAAGTGTAGTGTCACGCCCCGCTTCCCAAAAATGAATACGGAATACGGATATGTGACTAAGTCCAGCGAATGGCTTTCACCATTCATAAGCTGTAAGGATCTTTTCAACATTCCACAGTAATAAACAAGAAATAAGCAAGGAGAAATTTACCACGCATGCATGAATAAATTAATGTAACCAACAAAATTTACTTAAAACAAAATAAATAAATCTCAAATAAACCAGATCTGGAACAAGTTATAAATTATGGGACAACTGCCCAATACAAAATAATCCATGTAGCAGTTACATTTATTCAAAATGACAGAAAATAAATATAGCAAGAACTCCAGTCGACTAGAAAGTTTGGTCACCTACTCCTTCGGCAGATGGTCGCCAAAGTCTGCATTTAACAAATTGCAGGAAGAGGAAAAGAAACAAAACGTCCGTCAATACAAGTTACGGATCACTTGTAGTGCAGATAATAAGTAAATAAAAAGATAGACAGGTATAGAGTAACAGTGGAAGCAAGTACTGAATAAGCATGGAATAGATGTGACAGCAAAACAGAATGACTAACTAACCTAAATCAGAAACATAATCAAGTGATGTAATGAGATAACAGGTGCATGTGACATGTGACAGGTAATATCTTGCAAGCAAGTAAACATGTAACGAGTGTCAGGTAGCATGTACATGTAACAGAAATATGCAGGTGATCATGTTGTTTCAAGTTTTGTATTTATTTCTATTTAGGTAGCACTTCATGCGTCCCAAATTTTACCATATGGTTGCTACTTACATGCAAATTACATTTAGATCTAGTGGTGGATTTCTATAGGTCCGTGTGCTCAGGCGTCATGTAACCAGTAACAGGTAACAGGTTCGTGAATCAGGTAATAAATAGGTTCACGAATCAACGGTTCGTAAATCAACAGGTTCATGAATCAACATGTTCATGGATCATCAGGTGCATGAATCAAAGCATAAAGTACAATAGGTTCATGAATCAACGGATTCATGAATCAAACATAAAGTGCAACAGGTTCGTGAATTAACATGAATCAAGCATAAAATGGGAACGAGGTCCCTTCTGAGCAAACATACCTATATTGTCCACTACTATGGTCTTTCCCTTAACCCCGGCTTGGTTACTTATTATTATTATTAAACGGGAATATATGTGCACAAAATAGGACAAGAATATCATGGTATAAACAAGGGACAGGTTCATGTCAGACATAAACATGCACAGGTGACAGACAACTCATAAAAGGCTAGGACAACGAAACTTCTAGTTCTGGACAGCAAGACACTACTGCACCAAATCTGAGATTTCTGTTGCCACAAACATGCAAATTTGGATCCGTTAGAAAATCTAGAAAATATACTCTCGGCCGAATCCATTACATATATATAAGTCATATAATAACCACAGAAATAGGGCTCAAAATATAATTATATACCGAAAACATGTTCAGCCAGAAATCACAAGGTTGTATTCATAAACATGAAATTGGCATAAAAACTTACTGAATAAATCCAAGAAAAATCTGGGGTACTCCCTAATATTTCTAGTATCAGTAAAATAATTTCATAATATTCCAATATAGATAGTCTAGTCAAATAAATTCGGGAAGTAGCAAGATACAGCAAGTTTGTAAATCTGAAACCTTAAACACAGTAGTACTACAACAACGATAGATTACAAAGTATAACTCAAAATCCAAATCCGTTAAAAAGGTTAGAAATTAGATACAGCGGGCTACATTTTATATTCACAAAGTTTTAATCAAAAGTGGCTAGAATCAGGTTGAAAACGTGGTTATTTACTGAACAACATGAAATTCTGGAAATATAGTAGTTTGTTCACAAGCATAGGATAGTTTATAAATGTTATCAAATAAATCTACAAAAATTTGGGGTTAATCTCAGTCAAGTCTAGTCATACCCAGCAAAACATTAGATTCAAATCTTATCTTTAACATCAGTATAAAATTGAATAACTATACCGAAAACACATAAAACAGAATCTGGAACTTTCTACACGTCTGTGGTAAAACAGCAGTAATTCACAACTCACAAATCAAAACTGACATCCGTCGAAAATTCTGGAAAATAGATAGCGGGATTTACGATTTATATTCACAAATTAATTTCATTTACTGCCCTTAACAGGGTCTAAAATACTAAAACAAAACAGAGCAGCAGTAAAACAAAAATATCTTCTTATGCATTAAATCAAATAGTTCATATGCAACAAATCCAAATTAGAACAAAATACAAAACATGGTATCACAGATGTAACCCCCATTCCCGTAAATAAATATTTTTCTGAATATTTTCTGTATTTTGACTATTATACATTCATTCTGTTTTTTTTAATTGATTGTACCTCTTATTAAAATCTTTTCGAACCAAAAATTATATTTACTTTGAGTGATAGTATATTCTAACTTTATTTTCTATTTCTAATTGATCTACGATTTATATTATATATTATTACTGTTTGGATTATTTTAAGCTCAAATTCCATTTTGACATATATATTATAAGGAAACTTTTCGTTGAGCACTGGGCTAGTGCACAACGTTGTGTGCACTGGGCCTAGGCCGTCCGATCTGCATTTTGATCATGATGCAGATCTAATGGCTCAAATTCGCTCCCGCTCTTCTCACACTTACGGAGGGGTAATTTAGTCAATTACCCCTACCCTCTCTTTCTCCTCTGCCCTTTCAGATCGGAGGCTTTTCGATCTACCCCTTTTTCCCAAATCCCTAATCTCTCTCTCGCTCTCTCGCGCGATCGATCTCTCCTTGTCTCCTGAGCGTGATCGATCTCTCCTCCAGCGAGACGATCACCTTTACCTCTCTCTCTCTCTTTGTCTCTCCTGGTCGACGATGAATCCGAAGCTCTCTCGAGCGACGTTGCAATCCCAGTAATCGAAACCCCAAGTATAAAATTTTCCCTTCAAATTACTTTAAATCGAAACCCTAGTTTCTTCTTAGTATAATCTAGTTAAAAAAAATTTTGGTAAGTTGAAACCCTAGTACACACTTTTTAGATTATGGTCAACCCCTAGGTATAAAATTATCCCTTCAACTGAGTTAAATTGAAATCCTAGTTTCTTAATAGATAAATCTTGTTTAAAAAAATTAGGACAAATTGAAACCCTGGTATAGATTCTTTAGATTATAGTAAAAAAAACTTGAAGTAGGTAATTTAATGTTGGATAGCTATTTGATTATATACTGTGATAGATATTTGATTTTATATAGTGGATAGTAATTTGCAGACATATACTGTGATAGTAATCTGATTATATATTGGATTTTGTAATAGGTATGGAGGGTGGGGAAGGTTGCTCACAAGTTGGTGAGTTGAAGAAGATGTGAATTCTTCTACTGAAGATAGCTCCGAGGATGGTAACGACTATATGAATTGAGGGAAGTATTTGATTCGCGAACAATTTGGTAAATTTAATGCTTTACTGTATTTTATTTTGGGGATGAATCAATAGGCAGTGATGAATGCATGAAATGGTCAAGTTGAGTTTATAGATTGTCCCCACCCACCGCAGTCAAATATATCTCTGTGCTTCTTTTTTTATATATATATACTGGGCTGGTGCACATAGCTGTGTGCACTCATCCTTAGCCGTCTTATCTTAATTTTGATCTTGATCCATATCTAGTGGCTGTGCAACACTCCCGCTCATCTCACACTTACCGAGGGGTAGTTTGTACATTTTATATAGGAGCTTTTGCCCTATCTGGAGTTCTGTTTCATAGCTTCAGCTATGGTTTGAAATTGAGCTATGTTAATATTTGTTTTTTGAATGAACTTAAAATTTGAAAGTGCAGTTGAGCTGTGCTTAAAATTGCGCTATTTTAAATTTTCCGAGCTTTATTAAAATGTGAGCTTTGCAAATGAAAATTTGGGATATCTGCAGCATGGCTTATCTTAATTTTTTTAGAGACTGCATTTTTTTTAACCTTAAGGTGGGGGTTTGTGAAGGTGAGCTCTATTAGGTGTGGCAATCTAATGCAGTCGTAATGCCGAACCTATGCACTTTTTGAGAGAATGCTTGATAAATTTATACACTTATGAAATAACATAGTGTAGTGAATTCATGTGACTTCTGAGCCTACTTCATTTAATGTTGTTAGCATAAACATGCACTCTGTTATGGATATCTGCAACATGGCTGAGCTTGTTTTTTAGAGACTGCATTTTTTTTTACCATGAGGTGGGGGTTTGTGAAGATGAGCTCTATTAGGTGTGGCAATCTAATGCAGCCGTAGTGCTAAACCTATTTTATTTTTGAGAGAATGCTTGATACATTTATACACTTATGAAATAACATAGTGTAGTAAATTCATGTGACTTCTGAGCCTACTTCATGTACAGTTGTTAGCATGAACATGATTTACGTTATCTAAATTCCTGTTCTGAGCCTATACTTATGCCTGATTAATGATATTTTTAGATACTGCAGGAGCAGCGGTAGCGGTATTAGCAGCAGTGGCAGTATTAGCAGCAGCAGAAGCAGTATTATTGAATACTCATACTGTGGGAGCTTTTATTGAGTGTTTTGTTGCGCAATCAATGTTATGAGCCAACAAAAACTAGAAATGCAATTTTTTTTTGTAATATAGAATTTTCTTTCTCAATTTTGGATATTTGACTACATTGATTGTTGTACTGTATCCATTATATAATCTATGCAATCATTCCTTCTCAATACTGCTTCTGCTGTAATAGTAGGTATCAAATGTAAAGTTAGAAGGATATGACACTTTCTGCAGGCAGTTCTGTTCACAAAGGAAGATATACTGTATGATATGCGGACGAGTTCTGTATATAGATTGCTCATAAGTTCACGAAATGTTCAATTATGATGGAATATGTTGCATATAAGACCATTACGACTGACAAACAATTCACTTTGATAATCAAAGAATTATGCTCATAAAGTCTGAATATCCTGTAAACAATTGGACCAAATCAAACAGCATTCCCTGTAAACAATTACGACCGACGAATAATTCACTTTGCTTTGGTTTTAAAATCAAACAATTAGACAAAAAAAAAAGCAATCAAGCACCTAAAACTACTATCCTGTAAACAGCATTCACTGTACAAACCCTACCAGTCGCACCAGGAGTTCGAGGGTGCTTTGGTTATAAAATTGGACAATTCATTATCCATACCAGTCGCATCAGGAGTTCGAGGGTGCTTCAGGAATGCAGCTAAAGAACATACAATTTTTCTCAGGTAAAATTTGATGCATCAAAACTTCTAATATCAGCAAAAAATCAAATTTCGTTCAGGCAACATTTATAGTCAGAATTACAAATAAATGGATCCCTACAATTGAACAATGGAAAATTACAACATTTTAAGACAACAGTCTTTAATTGTACAAGAAGAAACTATTTTCCAAACGATATTTCACATGACTAAGTACAAATGTCCTAAAGTATAGAATGACTATGATAAGCAACAAGATTAGGTACACCTTTGGGTTATCCTGAAACAAGATTGCCTGCATAAATATTAGGAAACCCAAGCTTATCCTGAAACAAAAGGGTTAGCTTCAATAAGCTTCTTCAATTCCAAGAGCATTATAGTTCTTGCCGACTTTGTAACTCCATACTTTGAAAGTTTTTTATTTTGCCTGCATAAATATGAACCCAAAACGAATTAACCTAAACCAATAAACCCATCAAAACATCCCACAAAATGAACTGCTTCTTTGCTTTCTATGATAACAGTTTTCATAATATCCCAAGACTACTGTATTTTCATAATATCCCAAGACTATTGTTATTTAGTAAAAGAAAATAATTGATTGAAATGGAAATTCTGTACTAGTTTACAGTCATTTCTGAAGCATACTTTGCTTTATTACTAGTAAAAGAATATGATATTTATAGGTGAAACAAAAATCCTTTATTACTAAGAAACTTAATGAACCCAAAAAAATGTAGGTAAAGAAGATGAACAATAATCAAAATGTTCAAAAGAACGATATAAAATATGTGCATTTGAAATTTTGCAGCTTCAATTACAGGTTTGGAATGGAGAAACAATCATAATCTTTTATAAAGCATTAGAAGGAAACTTGAATACTAAGATTTATTTGTTTGGTATTATTTTAGTGAAGAATGAACAAAAACATCTACCCATGTAATTGTGGTCATCTAAATAAAGCATTACAAGGATAATACCTGAAAATGATCACTTTTTTGGTGAATGTCTTGGAACAAAGTGCTGTTGCTGCTACTACTTCTAATATAATGTTCTGACACTGCTACTGCTGCTACTACTTCTAATGTTGCTACCCCTGCTGCTGCAGTCTCTGAAAATATCATCAATCAAGCATAAGTATAGGCTCAGAACAGAAATTTAGATAACAGAGAGCATGTATATACTAATAAAATGAAATGAAGTAGGCTCAGAAGTCACATAATTTTGCAACACTGGGTTATTTCATAAGTGTATAAGTGTATCAAGCATTCTCTCAAAAGTGTACTGGTTTAGCATTACGGCTGCATTAGATTGCCACGCCTAATAGATGCAACCTACACAAACCCCCACCTCTATTTCTATTTTTTTGGGAAAAGGGGGCGGATCGAAAAGCTCTCGATCTGAAAGGGCAGAGAGAAAGAGATAGTAGGGGTAAATGACCAAATTACTCCTCCATAAATGTGAGAAGAGCGGGAGACAATGCGAGCCATTAGATCTGCATCATGATCAAAATGCAGAATCGGACGGCTTAGCGCGAGTGCACCAACCCAGTATATATATACAAAAAGAGAAGCACAGAGATATATTTGACTTCGTGGGTGGGGAAAATCTATAAACTCAACTTGACCATTTCATGCATTCATCACTGCCTATGGATTCATCCCAAAAATAAATACAGTAAAGCATCAAATTTACCAAATTGTTCGCGAATCAAATACTTTCCTCAATTCATATAGTCGTTACCATCTTCGGAGCTATCTTCAGTATAAGAATTCACCTCTTCTTCAATTCACCAAGTTGTGAGCAACCTTCCCCACCCTCCATACCTATTACAAAATCCAATATATAATCATATTACTATCACAGTATACGTCTGCAAATTACTATCCACTATATAAAATCAAATATCTATCACAGTATATAATCAAATAGTTATCCAACATTAAATCGCCCACTTCAAGTTTTTTTTACTATAATCTAAAAAATCTATACCAGGGTTTCAATTTGTCCTAATTTTTTAAAACAAGATTTATCTATCAAGAAACTAGGATTTCAATTTAACTCAATTGAAGGGATAATTTTATACCTAGGGGTTGACCATAATCTAAAAAGTGTGTACTAGGGTTTCAACTTACCAAAATTTTTTTAACAAGATTATACTAAGAAGAAACTAGGGTTTCGATTTAAAGTAATTTGAAGGAAAAATTTTATACCTTGGGGTTTCGATTACTGGGATTGCAGCGTCGCTCGAGAGAGATTCGGATTCGTCGTCGACCAGGAGAGACAGAGAAAGAGAGAGGTAGAGGTGATCGTCTCGCTGGAGGAGAGAGAGGTAGGGTCTCTCGTCGATGGAGAGACAGAGAGAGGTCGGGCGCGAGAGAGAGAGATTAAGGATCTGAGATCGAAGCGCGATCGATGTGAGACAGAGTAGGGATCTGCGATCGAAAAGTGCTGAGGAGATTGAAAGGGGGAGACAAGGAGAGATCGATCGTGCTCAGGAGACAGGGAGAGATCGATCGCTCGAGAGAGCGAGAGAGAGATTAGGGATTTGGGAAAAGGGGGTAGATCGAAAAGCCTCCGATCTGAAAGGGCAGAGAAGAAAGAGTGGGTAGGGGTAATTGACTAAATTACCCCTCCGTAAGTGTGAGAAGAGCGGGAGCGAATTTAAGCCATTAGATCTGCATCATGATCAAAATGCAGATCGGACGGCCTAGGCCCAGTGCACACAGCGTTGTGCACTAGCCCAGTGCTCAACAGAAATTTTTCCTACACACACACACACACACACTAGGTTTGCCCGTTGACACGTGCCTACGACACGTCTTCGGAACGGTGCACCTAGTTTGATTATATAAAATAGTTTTGGATGTCCAGCAAATCAATTGAAGTAGTAAACATATTATATGAGGAAGCAGTATATCTTTCTTTAAGCTCAACCATCGTCTTCTTGATCATTATCTTGAACTTACCTGGAATGTAGTTTGTTAGAAACATTGCATAAAGTTTTTTTTAACTTTAGCATCACTTTTAGATACTTGTAATAGTTATGCAAGAACATTATCATATAGGTTTTATAGAGCTTACTCTAATCCCATAACAACTATGAGCAAATCTAAATATAATGGTAACACAAGTGCAGGTGTGAAGGTATCTCCAATACCAATAATCTAAACATTTGTTTGTCTGAGACTCAGTTTGCAATTGAAATACCTCTTATTATTATTTAAACCAAAATGATATACGTGAAGTTCTCAAAACTTTAAACCGAGCTAATCATTTATTTTATCTCCACTTTGTCTTCCCATTGCGTCTTTATAAAAAAAATCAAAATGGATAAATAACAAATTTACTTTAGCTGTCCTTCTTGAGTGGAAAGTTTGCACCCTTCACTGGTAAACTCCGGTCATCCCAATCCTATATATCCAAACATATACTAAAAGTTCTTATGTGTTATGTTATTCATGGTTTCTAATAACCAGTGAAGTGAACATTTCACCATAGTATTTTCTCTTGTAGTAAAGAATTTAAAGTTGCATATTTGCCAAGTTATTTTAGGTTGCTAGTCAGCTTATCTGTCCTGCTATGCTTTGGAAGCCCAAATTGAGGCCACCAAATAATCAATCTCTCACCTGCGTACACCTTAAATCAAAACCAATAAAAAACTCATCAAATAAATCACCAAGTTAAAAAATTTTAAACCAAAAAATAAAACAATCATACCTTTCTGAACTTAGATCCCATGCACACACAAAATTCGAGTCAGCAAAAAACTGAGTAATCCCCTGCACACAAAATTAAAAATTAGAATGAGAATTCGGTTAATGAGATGAAATTAGAGTCATCGCATCGCATATAGAGGCTCTCGATTCAGTGGAGGGGAGTCGCCGATACAGAATTGCTTGATATTCGCGCTCGATTTGGTGGTGGGGAGTCACCGATAGGGAATTAACAACGGATCAGATATCGGCAATGACCACTTGATTGGGATTCGACATTGGATTTAGAATTTGATTTGCTTTGAGATTTTCAAATTTTCAAATTTTCGAAAAAAATTTATTTTCAAAATTTTCAAAATTTAAAATTTTAATTTATTTTTAAATTTTTTAAAAAAATTTCATTTTTAAAAAAATTTAAAATTTTAAAATGTTTTAAAATTTTAAACATTTTAAAATTTTTAAAATTTTAAATTTTTTTTAAAAAGAATTGTTAAAATTGTTAAATTTTAAAAAAAAATTATAATTTTTTATAAGTTTTTTATTTTTTTTGAATTAATTTTAAAGTTTTTAAATTTTTATTTTTAAAACAATTTTTATTTTTATAAATTTTAATTTTTTTTTGAAATTTTATTTTTTTTAATTTTTTAAAATAATTTTTGTCAAATTTTAACTTTTTTATGAATTTTTTATGAATTTTTTTTAAAGTTTTTAATTTTTTAGTTTTTAAAATTTTTTTAAAAATTTTCTAAATTTTTTATTTTCTTAATTTTTTAAATAGGAGAGAGAGAGAGAGATAAATAATTAAATAAATAAAGAAGTTGTTTTGGGTGGGGGTTTGAATTTGAGTTTTGAGGATAAACTTTTGGGAGGAAAATGTGTTTTGTGAGGTTAGATCTGGGTCTTTGATTTTAAGGGGATTGAAGGAGAGCCACTTGATAGCTTTCTTTGTGTTTTATTATATAGATTTTAAAAGTTTTTAAAGTTTTATTTTTTATTTTTTTAAAAATTTTAAAAATTTTTTATTTTAAGTTTTTAAATTTTTTAAATTTCTTTTTTAAAAAAATTATAATTTTTTGATTTTTTTGAATTATTTTTAAAGTTTTTAAATTTTAAACATTTTTTTGTTTTTTAGTTTTTTATTTTAAAAAATTTTTCTAAATTTTTATTTTCTTATTTTTTTTTGAATAGGAGAGAGAGAGAGAGAGAGAGAGAGAGAGAGAGAGAGAGAAATAAATAAAAATAATTAAATAAATGAAGGAGTTGTTTTAGGTGGGAGATTTGAATTTGAGTTTTGGGGGGGAACCTTTGGGGGGGGGGGGGGGGAATGTGTTTTGTAAGGTTAGATCTCTTTGATTTAGAGGGGATTGAAGGAGAGCCACTTGATAGCTTTCTTTGTGTTTTATTAAATATACTAGATTTGCCCGTGGGCACGTGCCTACGGCACGTCTTCGGAACGATACAAAACACAAAAAGCCTTATAAACCGTAAAACAACAATTATGTAGCTCAAGTTTGAACACTACAAAAGAAACCAGATTTACCGGCGAATATTCCCCGGCGTTTTACTAGTAGCGCCGGTGTAGGTAGCGATTAGGAATGGGGCCACCAGATGCGATGGTTATATACCGGCGGTCGAATTAAAATGCCGGTGAATCAGATTATTCACCGGCGTTTTATTTAAAACCGCCGGTGAAGTTTATGATTCACCGGCGTGTCTAATTAAAACGCCGGTGAAAAGCTGCGATAAATCCCATCTGCCCTAACCTATCGCTCGCCATTTCCCTAAACCCCAAAAAAGTAAAAAAGTAAAAAAGAAAAAGGCGCTTCGTTTTCCCTCCTTCCTCGCTCTCCTTCCCGCGCGTTTGCCTCCGCCGCTTCGTCCTCTTCGACGGCCTTCGAACATTCGTCATCGTCCCCTCTTCCCTTCGCCATTTTCGATTTCCCTCCTCCCTATCCCGATTTGGAGGTGAATTGGCGAACGTGTCGCCCCGCTCTCTCTCTATCTTCCCCCCGCGCTCGTCGCCCCGCTCTCTCTCTCTCTTCGGTATCATCTGTTGATTCCCCTAATTTTTGAAATTTAGCATTTTTTCCTGATAGATGCATGTTGAAATTTTCATGTTCTTATACTGTTAATGAAGCTGATTTCATGCATCTGATTGTCTTCTTGGCATGTTTTTTTGATATAAAATGGGTTCACTGTGAACTGACGATGCACAACACTTGGGTTTTAGATTGGGTTGGGCACAACCATTAGTGGAGCAACATATATGCTCAGATAATGTAAATTTTCATTTGAAGAAACTGTTAAAGTTACCTGCAGATTGCCCTCTTTGGCATGATTTTTTAACCAAAAATGGGTTCACTTCCAAACTAAGTATGCTGCTAGAAATTTCATCTTCTTTTATTGTTAAAGAAGCTTATTCCATGCATCTGATAGTCATCTTGGCATGTTTTTTTAACCAAAATGGGTTCACTGTGAACTGAGGATGTTATAGCTACGTATGCCAAAATCCTCCGGATATGCTGAACAATTGGGTTTTAGATTTAGTTAGGCTAAAGAATTAGTAGAGCAACATATATGCTCAGATAATGAAAATGTTCATTTCAAGATACTGTTAAAGTAACCTGTTTGCCATCTTTGGCATGATTTTTTAACCAAAAATGGGTTCACTTCCTAACTAAGTATGCTGCTAGAATTTTCATCTTCTTTTACTGTTAATGAAGCTTATTTCATGCATCTGATTGCCTTCTTGGCATGTTTTTTTGGTATTAAATGGGTTCACTGTGAACTGAGGATGCTATAGCTGTATGCCAAAATCCTCCAGATATGCACAACAATTGGGTTTTAGATTTAGTTGGGCTCAGGAATTAGTAGAGCAACATATAAGATCGGATAATGGAAATTTTCATTTTAAGATACTGTTAAAGTAACCTTATTGCCCTCTTTGGCATGATTTTTTAACCAAATAATGGGTTCACTTCCAAACTAAGTATGCTGCTAGCATAGGCCTCATCTTCTTTCACTGTTAATGAAGCTGATTTCATGCATCTGATTGTCTTCTTGGCATGTGTGTATTTGAATCCTTGACAGGTACAACATGCCGAGGCGTGGAAAGAGGTTAAATATAAATGATGGCAACGAGAGCCATGGGGATGAGCAGCCACTACATAATAGTGGCAGTCAAACAGAAGAGGGTGAGGGTAGCACGCCGCCTACTGTCAAAAAACATTGTGGGCGGACGAAGATGACGAATGTTTGGAGGCTTCAGAATGATGAAAGGATCGAGGTGGAGGCGAACGATGTTGGGCAACCGGTTGGCGACAACGCCAGCAAATTTTCTTCCTTCATTGGGGTCATAGCAAGGAACCCCCGCATACTTCCTTTGTCATACGAGAGTTGGCCGAAGGTGCCAACCACCACAAAAGCCACTGCTATTACGACCATCAAGGTATTTCTCATCTAAAATACATAATTGGTCGGCGAAAAATTATTATTGAAATATGTATTATTAGTGATGGGTAATGAATTTTGCAGCAATACTTCTCGTTCCCCGACTCCCTTACGCCTTGGGCTGAAAAGTCACTCTCCAAGAAGTGGAGGGACCACAAGAGTGAATTGAAGTCGAAGTTTTATAACAAAGACCTTTCAGAGGAGGAGAATGCAGTGAATGTGCTAGAAAATGTGGAGCCTTCGGATTGGCAATTTCTTGTGCACTACTGGAGTTCGGCGATCGGTCAGGTATTTACATTAAACACACAAAAATCTAATGAGTATGTGGTTGTATGGCGGCTATAATGAATTTTTCTGTTAACTTCATTGTGGCATGTACAGAAAAGGGCGGAGGTGGGAGCTGCCAGTCGGTCAAAGCAGCTAGTGCTGCACACCGCTGGTACACAGAGCTTCGCTCTGGTTCGGGAAGAATTGGTAGGCGCAATAGTACTAATGTAAATTTTTTACTTACAGTTAATTGTTTATAACCATTTCATCTTACTAATATATAGGCAGAAGATTTGGGGGGGCCTACGGAGTTTGGGGACATTGACTTTTTTGATGCCACCCACAAATCAAAGGATGGGACGTATGCGAGCCCTGAGGCAACACGGATTCTGGTAATTTGTGAACTAATATCTAATGAGGAGTCGAAATCTCATCTGCTTTTAACTCTGATTGTTATGTCCTTTTACAGACTAATGCTCGGAAAAGGTATGATGAAATCTCCTCTGCTTCAGATTCGGACCCTACGGCGCCACGCCCAGATTGGCGTACCCGGTAGAGAGTTGCCTTGACCGATGTTAGGGGAAAGGAGAGGCATGGACGTGTCCGTGGTATGGGCCTGGGACCAACCCCCTCGCGGCTATTTGGACGGAGTCCATCTAGTTCAAGTGGCAATCAAGACGAGGAGATGACTGCCTTAAAGGCACAAGTTGCCCTCCTCCAAGAACAAATGGCCAATTTAATAGGCAGCAGTCCCAAGTCCCACCCAGGGTAAGTATTTAAATTGGTTTTTTTAAAGAGATTATGGTCTTGAATGCATGAAAGACACGTACTAGTGTTTGTGAGTGTGCATTGTGGCTGTCGTCTATAAGTATTTCGTATATGTTTCTTAAGTGGGCTGTGATTAGAAAGAAAGGGCTGGAGTGGAGATCTGGAAACCCAAATAGAGACATCTCGTTTATTATAATCTATACTTTTTGTTGGACCAATCCCCTCTTGTTGTTGTTGCTGATGTCTCTATGTGTCCGTGTGTTGAAGGGAAAGAAGGGATGAGGGGAGAGATGAGGAAAATGCCGCTATGTTAGCCTGGTGTATCCAAAGTCTCTACCATCCTTCTTTTTGGCTCCATATATGGCTTATATATTAAATGGGTTTCCTTCCACGATGACAGTCCGTAATACTACACTTGATATGAGCCCTGTTCATAGCTGCACCCTATTGCATACTCACAAACAACTAATACGTGTCGTTCATGCATTGTATTACCAATCCCACTTTGGCACATAACATGCTTAGATGACATAGTATGACCTGCTGATAAGGTTTGTTCAGCCGCGCTGTTGTACTGATTTGGAGGATTTTGGTATGCTAGCAGCATACTTAGTTTCACAGTGAACCCATTTTTCGTTACAAAATCATGCCAAAGATGGCAATCTGCAGGTTACTTTAACAGTACCTGAGCTTATATGTTGCTCTACTAATTCTTGAGCCCAACTAAATCTACTTTTCTTAAGTGGGCTGTGATTAGAAAGAAAGGGCTGGAGTGGAGATCTGAAAACCCAAATAGAGACATCTCTTTTATTATAATCTATACTTTTTGTTGGACCAATCCCCTCTTGTTGTTGTTGCTGATGTCTCTATGTGTCCGTGTGTTGAAGGGAAAGAAGGGATGAGAGAGAGATGAGGAAAATGCCGCTATGTTAGCCTGGTGTATCCTCATTCTCTACCATCCCCTCTTGTTATATATTAAATCGGTTTCCTTCCACGATGAAAGTCCGTAATATTATACTTGATATGAGCCCTGTTCATCGCTGCACTAAATCTAATACCCAATTGCTGTGCATATCCGGAGGATTTTGGCATACGTACCTATAGCATCCTCAGTTCACAGTGAACCCATTTTGTTACAAAAAACATGCCAAGATGACAATCAGGTGCATAAGATAAGCTTCATTAACAGTAAAAGAAGATGAGGATGGCAATCATGCCAAAGATGGCAATCAGGTTACTTTAAAAGTATCTTAAAATGAAAATTTCCATTATCTGAGCATATATGTTTCTTTAAAAGTGACTGTGACCAATTGTTCTTAATTGGGCTGTGATTAGAAAGAGACGAGTTGGAGTGGAGATCTAGAAACCCATATAGAGACATCTCGTTCATAATAATTTATTATTATTGTTGTTCTTGTCATTCTTGCTGTTGTTGCCGATGTCTCTATGTGTCCGCGTGTTGAAGGGAAAGAAGGGATGAGAGAGGGATGAGGAAAATGCCGCTATGTTAGCCTGGTGTATCCTCATTCTCTACCATTCCTCTTTCTGGCTTCTATATTTGGTTTCCTTCCACGATGACAATTCCAGTTAGAACTACACTTGCTATGAGCCCTATTCGTCATTTTCGATTTCCCTCCTCCGCTCTCTCTCTCGCTCTCTTCGGTATCATCTCTTGATTCCCCTTATTTTCCAAACTTAGCATATTTTTCAGATAGATGCATCTTGATTTCCTTAACTTGAATGGTTTAGTTGGGATGAAGAATTAATAGAAAAATAAATGCTTAGATACTGGAAATTTTCATGGTCTTTCACTGTTAATGAAGCTCATTTCATGCATCTGCTTGTCTTCTTGGCATGTTTTTTTGATACTAAATGGGTTTAGTGTGAACTGAGGATGCTATAGCTATGTACGCCAAAATGGTCTGTGATTTGCACAACAAGTTGGTTTTAGATTTAGTTGGGCACAACAACTACTGGAGCAACATATACTTAAGCTCAGTTAATGTAAATTTTCAATTTAAGGTACCGTTAAGGTATCCTGCAGATTGCCCTATTTTGCATGATTTTTTGATCAAATAATGGGTTCACCACCAGACTGTTAGTATGCTGTTAGCATCCCCATCCTCTTTCACTGTTAATGAAGCTCATTTCATGCATCTGCTTGTCATTGTTGCAATGTTTTTTGATAATAAATGGGTTCACTGTGAACTGAGGATGCTATACCTACGTACGCCAAAATGGTCTGTGATTTGGACAACAAGTTGGTTTTAGATTTAGTTGCGCACAACAATTAGTGGAGCAACATATAATTAAGCTCAGTTAATGGAAATTTTCATTTTAACTTACTGTTAAGGTATCCTGCCGATTGCCCTCTTTTGCATGATCTTCTGATCAAATAATGGGTTCACCACCAAACTGCGTATGCTGCTAGCATCCCCATCGTCTTTCACTGTTAATGAAGCTCATTTCATGCATCTGCTTGTCTTCTTGCCATGTTTGTTTGATAATAAATGGGTTTACTGTGAACTGAGGCATTAATAGAAATTTTCATTTCAAGATACTGTTAAAGTAACCTGTTTGCCATCTTTGGCATGATTTTTTAACCAAAAAAGGGTTCACTTCCAATCTGAGTTTGCTGAAGGCATCCCCATCTTCTTTTACTACTACTGAAGCTTATTTCATTAAGATCCAGGATGGCCAATTTGGATTGGGCTGTGATTGGATTGTTCAGTGGCTGTTGTCCATGTTCTTAGTTGGGCTGTGATTAGAACGAGAGGGCTCGAGTGGAGATCTGGAAACCCATATAGAGACATCTCGTTCATAATAATTTATTATTATTGTTGTTCTTGTCATTCTTGCTGTTGTTGCCGATGTCTCTATGTGTCCGCGTGTTGAAGGGAAAGAAGGGATGAGAGAGGGATGAGGAAAATGCCGTTATGTTAGCCTGGTGTATCCTCATTCTCTACCATTCCTCTTTCTGGCTTCTATATTTGGTTTCCTTCCACGATGACGATTCCACTTAAAACTACACTTGCTATGAGCCCTATTCGTATTTTTCTTCTATGAAGAATTGATCTATGACTACAATCTCCATTCAAACCCAGTTGTTCTATATTTGGTTCCCTCTTGCTGTTGTTGCTGTTGTTGAAGTGAACCCATTTTGTTTTATTGTTAGTGAAGCTTATTTTCATGCATCTGATTGTCATCTTGGTAATTGAATTTGACCAAATAATGGGTTCACTGTGAACTGAGGATGGTATGTAGGTACGTATGCCAAAAATGGTTTTCTTACCACGAAATGGGTTCATTTCCAAACTAAGTATGCTGCATAGCATCCCCAGTTTCTTTCACTGTTAGTGAAGCTTATTTCACAAACCTGATGGTCTTCTAAGGCTATTTTTGTGGTCCTATTTTCACTTAACTGTTAGTGAAGCTCATATCATGCACCTGCTTGTCTTCTTGGCATGTTTGTTTTGATACCAAGAATGGGTTCACTTTGAACTGAGGATGGTATATAGGTACGTATAGTTGGGGAGCAACATATAAGCTCAGATAGTGGAGAAATTTTCATTTTCAGATACTGTTAGTGTAACCTGACTGCAATCTTAGCCAAAAATGGTTTTCTTACCATGAAATGGGTTCATTTCCAAACTAAGTATGCTGCATAGCATCCCCAGTTTCTTTCACTGTTAGTGAAGCTTATTTCACAAACCTGATGGTCTTCTAAGGCTATTTTTTTGGTCCTATTTTCACTTAATTGTTAGTGAAGCTCATATCATGCACCTGATTGTCTTCTTGGCATGTTTGTTTTGATACCAAGAATGGGTTCACTTTGAACTGAGGATGGTATATAGGTACGTATAGTTGGGGAGCAACATATAAGCTCAGATAGTGGAGAAATTTTCATTTTCAGATACTGTTAGTGTAACCTGACTGCAATCTTAGCCAAAAATGGTTTTCTTACCACGAAATGGGTTCATTTCCAAACTAAGTATGCTGCATAGCATCCCCAGTTTCTTTCACTGTTAGTGAAGCTTATTTCACAAACCTGATGGTCTTCTAAGGCTATTTTTTTGGTCCTATTTTCACTTAACTGTTAGTGAAGCTCATATCATGCACCTGCTTGTCTTCTTGGCATGTTTGTTTTGATACCAAGAATGGGTTCACTTTGAACTGAGGATGGTATATAGGTACGTATAGTTGGGGAGCAACATATAAGCTCAGATAGTGGAGAAATTTTCATTTTCAGATACTGTTAGTGTAACCTGACTGCAATCTTAGCCAAAAATGGTTTTCTTACCACGAAATGGGTTCATTTCCAAACTAAGTATGCTGCATAGCATCCCCAGTTTCTTTCACTGTTAGTGAAGCTTATTTCACAAACCTGATGGTCTTCTAAGGCTATTTTTTTGGTCCTATTTTCACTTAACTGTTAGTGAAGCTCATATCATGCACCTGCTTGTCTTCTTGGCATGTTTGTTTTGATACCAATAATGGGTTCACTTTGAACTGAGGATGGTATATAGGTACGTATAGTTGGGGAGCAACATATAAGCTCAGATAGTGGAGAAATTTTCATTTTCAGATACTGTTAGTGTAACCTGACTGCAATCTTAGCCAAAAATGGTTTTCTTACCACGAAATGGGTTCATTTCCAAACTAAGTATGCTGCATAGCATCCCCAGTTTCTTTCACTGTTAGTGAAGCTTATTTCACAAACCTGATGGTCTTCTAAGGCTATTTTTTTGGTTCTATTTTCACTTAACTGTTAGTGAAGCTCATATCATGCACCTGCTTGTCTTCTTGGCATGTTTGTTTTGATACCAAGAATGGGTTCACTTTGAACTGAGGATGGTATATAGGTACGTATAGTTGGGGAGCAACATATAAGCTCAGATAGTGGAGAAATTTTCATTTTCAGATACTGTTAGTGTAACCTGACTGCAATCTTAGCCAAAAATGGTTTTCTTACCACGAAATGGGTTCATTTCCAAACTAAGTATGCTGCATAGCATCCCCAGTTTCTTTCACTGTTAGTGAAGCTTATTTCACAAACCTGATGGTCTTCTAAGGCTATTTTTTTGGTCCTATTTTCACTTAACTGTTAGTGAAGCTCATATCATGCACCTGATTGTCTTCTTGGCATGTTTGTTTTGATACCAAGAATGGGTTCACTTTGAACTGAGGATGGTATATAGGTACGTATGCCACAATCCTCCGGCCGGATATGCACAACACCTGGGTTTTGCGATATAGTTGGAGAGCAACATATAAGCTCAGATAGTGGAGAAATTTTCATTTTCAGATACTGTTAATGTAACCTGATTGCAATATTCGGCATGGTTTTTTTATCTGGGCTATGATTGGATCTAGGATGGCAAATTTTGACTGGGCTATGATTGGATTGTTTAGTGGATGTTGTCTATGTTCGTAATTGGGCTGTGATTAGAAAGAGTGGGCTCGAGTGGAGATCTGGAAACCCATATAGAGACATCTTGTTCATAATAATTTATTATTATTGTCGTTCTTGTCGCTCTTGCTGTTGTTGCTGATGTCTCTTTGTGTTCATGTGCTGAAGGGAAACAAGGGATGAGAGAGAGATGAGGAAAATGCCGCTATGTTAGCCTGGTGTATCCAAAGTCTCTACCTTTCTCCTTTCTGTTTCCATTTCTGGCTTCTATATATATTTGGTTTCCTTCCACGATGACAGTTCCCTAAAAATACACTTGATATGAGCCCTATCTTATTTTACTTATTTTTCTTATATTTGGTTTCCGTCCACGATGACAGTTTCATGGATTGTCTGGACAATCCATGAAAGAGATGCTTAGATACTGAATTTTTATTTGTTTTACTGTTTTAGGTAGTGGATATTCCCAATCAAGGGAGATAATATATAGTTTTCAAGTTAGATACTGAATAATCATTTGTTTTGTTATTTTAGATATATTTAAAAAACAAAATTAAGTACCGGATTTTTAGCATTGCAATGTAATTATTTTACCTCTCTATATATCATCAACAATTCCATTTGCAATTGGCACTTTGATCTTATAATTTAAGATACAGTTAGATTTTTTTGCAAGTTCAAAAAATATGTATATTCTGTATTGTGGTATACTGTTGAACTAAACTATTGGTTTTTTTTTGTTCACAGAGCGGTCGCCCAGATGAAGAAAATTCTGATGATCAGAACTGAAGCTCCTCGAGGGTATGAATCCGTGGTCCTCCTTGCTGTTCTTGTGTCCTTGCTGTATGATTGTTCTTATGTCCTCCTTGCTGTTATGTCAGACTGTTTTTTTTGGATGAGAGTTATGTTAGACGGTTTAGTTGGGATATTTGTCAGACTTGAGATATTTGGGATGTTGAGATATTTGGGATGTTCGTCGGTCTATTAATTTGGTTGTGATTATGACTGTTAATTTTGCGGTTAATTTGGTTGTGATTATGACACTGTTAAGAAGATTTGTTGAGATATTTGGATATGACACGTGTTAAACTTTATTATATTTCTTGTGTGTGGTTGTCATTTGCGCATTAATATGAAATGAAATTGGTTCAATTAGTAGTTATGAATTGGTTTACAGGTTTTGTAAAAGAAATTGTGAATTGAAATCGAACGGAAAACGGAGAAAGGAATACAAACGGGCATAGCTAGACCGGATTTTTATAAAACGCCGGTCTATCGATTGAATTAGTTGCAGTGTGCGATAGACCGGCGGTCACACAAACGCCGGTGTATGCGGCTAGACGCCGGTGAATACTGTCAGTTGTAACGGCAAAAAGGAACACCGGCGTTTGATAAAACGCCGGTGTAGTTGGGTTTACCGGCGTTTTTGGTCACGCCGGTGCTCGTGAGTAGGGAAAAGCGGGCAGCCATAAACGCACGTACACCGGCGGTCACAGAACGCCGGTGAACGTTCACTATACACCGGCGTTTCTATAAACGCCGGTAAATTGATTAACACCGGCGGTTTATAGCCGCCGGTTAATGTATATCGGAAGTAAAAGACGGCACTCAGAGGACCCAATACACCGGCGTTTTGAGACCGCCGGTGTAGTCTTCACATTTACCGGCGCCCAGGAAAATCGCCGGTGTAGACCCCTTCCTTTCAGCGACGCTCGATTCGGCGGCATTTGGACCGGCGCTATTGTAAACGCCGGTGAATGTTTCACCGACGTAAAAAAACGCCGGTAAAGACGTCAAAAAGCGCCGGGAAATCTACTTTCTTTTGTAGTGGAATAGTACGACAATAATTAGTTGTAAATAAAAGTCCATGTTTCCATTAATATATGTTGAAAAATAACTATAAATGGGGGTGTAAAATCTAAATTCTTAGAACATTAAGTGTGGAAAATGATGAAATTTAACCATTGAAGAGATATTTGCTACTTTCAATATAACATGTGCAATAAAAAAACTTAAAAATTCTGAAAATTTACAATCCTAAAATCTTAATTTCTAAGTAAATAAAAAAAGAATGGGAGAGAGAGATAGGGAGAGAGAGAAAGAGAGAAATATGAAAAAGTGAAGAGAGAAGAGAGAGATAGTAATAAAGTAATGAGTTTTTTAGTTTTGGGGAGAAAATTTTGGTTTTGGGGTTTGAAATTTTAGGAGGGAAAATGTGTTTTGTGAGGTTAGATCTGAGCCTTTGATTTTGGGGGATTGAAGGTGAGCCACTTGATTGCTTTCTTTGTGTTTTATTATATATATATATATATATATATATATATATATATATATATATATATGTACATATATATATATGTATGTACATATACATATATACATATATATATATATATATATATATATATATATATATATATATATATATTATTATTATTATTATTATTAGTTTTATTATTACTAGTTGGAATGTACCGTGCACCAAGTGCACGTGACTTCGTGCACATAAATGGTGAAAAATTTATCTAAACATACTTTTATTTAGCACACCCATATTCTTCAAAGGACAAATTCGACAAAGTCAATCATCTTAAAAATCAAACCATGAATTTCAAAATTACTCCAACGACAACAAGGTCATCGAAATCAGATTTGAAGCAAGTATAATCAATGTATTTTTCATAAGATATATCATCATTTTCGACTTTAACTTTTTTAAACTTAAAACTGATATTGAAAAAGGCTATTAAAAAAAACAAATTAGTAAATCCTAAACTTATATCATCGTATTTTTCAGAAGATCAATCATCACTTTCGACTTTATCTTTCTTGAGGATAAAATTTCTTATAATTTCTTGTTCATCTTTTTTAATTTTGCATCCTGTCAATATTCTTGTAGTTGTTCTTCCATATTGGACATCTTGTGCTTTGATAAAAAACGTATACTCATCTCCAATGCATTTCTTGGTCTGTCTATCAAATTCTTCAACATTTTCTTCCTGCATATTTAGAATTATGAAATTAGCTCTTAATTAATTGTAACACTATGATTATAACATATTATACCTTATTTTTAATATCTTCCAAGTCTTTTGCGAAACAACCACTGGTGCACCTTGTTTCCTCATCAAATAAAGTCAATTCTGCCTCTGCACTTATATCTTTTATTGTGATTTTGAATGCATATCTGTAACAGGTTATTTTAGTTTTTTTTTAATTTATTGTATTTTTTTAATAATTTGATTGAAGAATGGAAAGATGGGAAACTAACAATATGGTGTTTTGTATACCTTGGCTCATATTCAACATTATTCTTTTTACATTTTTGACAATAAGCTTTATCATTTTCAACACTGACTTTTGTTGAACAAATTTTGCATGCAATGTACCATGGATCTCTAACTTTTTTGACACTTTTGATCAAAACTTTGCAATGGTAGTATTTTGCCTTGAAATATGGAAAAAAATTTAAAGTCATCAAAATATTTATAGACATATATAGAATTGAACAGAATATTTAAAAATAATTTCATTATTCAATACCTTCGAAGAATTTTCATCTGCATAATAGAGAATGTCAGATACTTTTACTTCTTCCACATCCATTACTTTTCTTTTGTTTATTTGCAAGGAATTACTTTTTAACAAAATTTCGTTACAGTTTATCCAGAAACAAACAGACAAAATTATGTTAAATGATACTCCAAAAGGCAACAATTAAAGGATTAAATATACAAAATAAATTATACCATTCTCGAATTTTATATGCATCTGGTTCATTCGGATTTATCTCTATTGCAGTGTTGTTTGTTGATGTGAGAGAGAATCCTGTTTAAAAAAGTCAATAATAAATAAATAAATAAACTATATAATAAATAACATTATTAATTGTTATTGTATATAATTACCTCCAAAGTTTGAGGTTTTTATAGAGGTAATTGCAATAATTGGCATGTTGGGTGATAATTCTTTCAGAGCTTTTCCTTCCTTGATTGCTAATTCTCCCCATAATATAAGTAAGATTGGTTTTAACCTTAAATTAAGACATAACGTATGAATTACAAAACCATTTTGTAAATTATGCAATTAGTATTTGATATCCTTTATTAGTAATAGACAATTATATATATATACAGGGCCGGCCCTGATATGTAGGCGGGCAAGGCGGCCGCCTCGGGCCCCCGCGGAATTCGCCATTTTTGGGGCCCCCGATTCCAAACTTCCCTTGTAAATATAGGCACGCGTTTCGCGCGTAATTTTTTTTTTTTTTTTTATATGGTGCAGGGGGGGCCCCATTTCGGAAGTTCGCCTAGGGCCCCCCGGAACTCAGGGCCGACCCTATATATATATATATATATATATATATATATATATATATATATATGTATATATATATATTAACATAATTTTTTACCTTTAAAGATAGTAGAAGATGTACTTTGCAATTCATCTATAGTTGCAAATTTGTACCAATCCTTATCAATGATAAGATCTTTTTCAATTTCATCTACAATACTTTCCAACTTCAAAATGATGTCAAATTTATCGTGCATTGGGTTATATCTTTTGTTGATATTTTTTAGTATTCCATTAGAAATTAAATAAGTTTTATACTCCTCAAGCGTATGTTGGAACACTTCCACCACTTCATTAAACATTATCGCCAGTATTCTAGTTCCCTACAAAAGATGAAAATTTACTATTAATAATTATTTATATATGTATATGTATGAATATTTTAATAATATTTAAAGTATCTTACCTCATCATCCATAAGTGCAATTTTTGATATTTTTCATGTGCCTTTACTATTTTTGTATTCTTTCACACCATAATATTTCGTAACCAATACTTTAATAGTCCACAATTGTTGATTTTCTTGCAAGAAATTAATAAAGGAGTATTCATTGTGGGATTTGTCCACTGATGTAGATAATCTGCAAAAAATATAATTATTGATAAGTTAATTTTAATTCATTAAATAGAAAGTGTTTCATCCTCCATATATATGGTAACTAACAACACTTTAGTAAATGAATGGTTAACATAACTCTCACTTAGAAATAAATGACTAAGATTAGATGGTTGATTGTACAATCTTAACTCTTACATTATAATATTATATTAGAGATATAACTCGAACAATGCTTGCATGATATGTAAGGTTGTAAGTTCTAAACACTGATCAGTTGTACGCATAACATATTTTTGAGCAAGCTTGCGACGGATTTTGAATTTAACAGGAAAGGTTGATTTTGAAGTTAACAGAAAAGCTTGATTCTGATCCTAAAATCGTCCCCAACTACTTTATGAATTCATGGGAGAATTTTATCTCAAATGAGTGCTTTGAGAGATTTTAGGATTTAGGAGAATTAAGGATAAAAATTAAGCCATATGAAATTTTGTTGAGAAATATGAGGAATTTCGGGTATTGAAGACGTTAAACTATAGCCTTTTGAACTTTACCAAATCATTATTAGTCATTAACAGGAAAGGTTGATTTTGAACTTTACCAAATCATTGTTAGTCATTAACCATAAAACATTGTTAAAATACCCAACACACATAAAATTTTATCTATCAATGGTTGAAATATTATATGCTATGCTAATGTATGCGAGTTGTTGAATTGTTGCTGACTAAATAAACTATATGCACAAACCAAAAAAAGATGTAAATATTAAAATAACAAACCTCGATAATCTTAAAGGCAGGGAAGTGCTCGAAGCTTTGGTTTATGGGGGAGATTAGGATTTTGGTATTTGATTGGGAGAGGGATGTCGACGGGAGTTGAAGTGATTCTGATGAAGGCTGGAACCACTCCACCTCGATGATGCAGAGAAAAATAGTATATGCCTTATAGGAGTACATGCTCTGATACCATGTTAGAATTATGGATGGAAAGAAATAATTTATTGAATAAACTGAGTACAATATGTCTCCTATATATAGGAGAGAATGGAAGACTAAACTAATACATTATTCGATATGAGACTAAACTAATCTCTCTCATAATATAAATCTAATATAATATCTAACACACATAAAATTTTATCTATCAATGGCTGAAATGTTGTACTCTATGCTATGCTAATGTAGGCAAGTTGTTGAATTGTAGCTGACTAAATAAATTATATGCACAAACCAAAAAAAGATTTAAATATTAAAATAACAAACCTCGATAATCTTAAAGGCAGGGAAGTGCTCGAAACTGAGGATACTGCACAAGGTGCTGCATATTTTATGAGTGATGAGTCTCAATATGCGAGCAAGTAAGATCTTTTTGACTGCAATCAATAATGAATTTGGCCTCTTCAAGCAAGACCCTTGAACTCCAACTACTATCTCCCACTCCTCATGCATCCCTCCCAAAAATCTTTCATGCCATCATTGCACAAGTTAAAATTGGCAAGATACAATTTGCTCTTAATCTTATTGCCCTAACTATGCTGCCGCATTCTTTGTTAGTCCAACCACTAAATGCTTTGCTGAATGTACCAAAGTGCTACTGAAGTGCATCCATCTCCCTTACTGTCAAATATCACTCCCCTTAATGCTGTCTTTGAACATTGCGACCATTCCTCTGGCTGCATCCGTGATCCCGAGAACTCTAGGGTAGTTAATTTTCTTCGCATGTTCGAATTCGAACACTTCGAAGTCCATGGTTTTGGGGCATACACCTTTTTCCATAGCAGTTTTGTTTGATAAACATGATGTCCACTTTCCGTAGTTAGACAATACAAAATCAGCCGTATTCTTGTTATCCAATTCTCTGGAGATATCACATCGGATGAAGGTGGGTATGTCATCAATCCTAAACTCTCAATAATGGCATAACAAATTGACCAAGGTCATCTTGTACGTCAGCTATCACTACCTTCGCACCTTGTAGGCAACAGGGTTTTGCAGTGGCCTCTCCTATTCCCATGACACTTCTCGTAATCATTCTCACCTTCCCTTGTAATATGAACTAAAGAATGAAAGAGAAGTCATGATAGTTTCTTCTTAAACCTTGTCTAGTAGTGTACGAAATAACACTAAAGACCATGAGGAAATTATTTACCTTCTTCAAAAGTTTGGAATGGATCCATTGGAGCTTGTTGAAGACATTGTAATTTGTGAATCTCTTTTGTGTGAACTTTCTTTTGGACATTTAGTGGGGGTGGAACTTCAAGGTTCTAGATATTTATAAGCATGCCGACAATATCTTCATTATCCAGTCCAATAGCCTCTCAACAACCTAAAGGATGTTACAATTGACTGAGTACAAATAGAGGATGTTTCTTATTTTGCATGCAATGTCTTAAGTAAATAGAGAAGATATAGATGTGCCCCCTCTCAAATCTACTCTCGACTCCATAATTAAGAAAACAACAATTCGCTAGCAAATATTACTGAAAATGTTACTTAAGATATTCACATTCTATGATCTAGCTCAGTATAGATCACTAATTTTTGTTTAGTTAACACTAATTTTCTAAGATCTAGCAAATGGTCTAGTTAACACTAAATTTTTTTGGTTAATAAGTTCATGTACTGAATTAGATCTTTATGTTAATAGATAAATTTGTACATGGAGCTTACCCTGTTTTTTGCTTGAAAAAAAAAGATTGTGCAGTTGAATGGAAGGATAGATAGGTGAACAAGGAAAAAATGTAACTAAGTCAAAACTCATGCCAATGTTTCTTTATAGAAGCTAATTTCCAAAGAAATGAGTGTCCATTGCTCATTACCATAATATTATTTATTATCAAACAACCATAAGTTCTATTGCGAGTAAAAATAGGTATTTGTTATTTTTTAAAAAGGCACTACAAAAGATACTCGATTTCCCGGCGTTTTTTTACGTCTTTACCGGCATTTTTTTACGCCGGTGAAACTTTCACCGGCGTTTATAATAGCGCCGGTCCAAATGCCGCCGAAGCGAGCGTCGCGAAAAGGAAGGGGTCTTCACCGGCGGTTTTACTGGACGCCGGTAAATGTTACAACTACACCGGCAGTCAGAAAATGCCGGTGTATGGGGATCTCTGAGTGCCGTTCTTTTACACCCTATATACATTCACCGGCGGCCATAAACCGCCGGTATTTATCCATTCACCGGCGTTTCTATAAACGCCGGTGTAGAAT
Source organism: Hemerocallis citrina (assembly GCA_017893485.1). Lineage (NCBI taxonomy): Eukaryota > Viridiplantae > Streptophyta > Magnoliopsida > Asparagales > Asphodelaceae > Hemerocallis > Hemerocallis citrina. The sequence goes on from CM030360.1 coordinate 304,624,149, forward strand.
GAAAGTATACCGGCGGTCACAGACCGCCGGTGTATGTGCGTTTATGAGTGCCCGGTTTTCCCTATTTACAAGCACCGGCGTGACCAAAAAACGTCGGTGTAGTTAGGTACATCGGCGTTTTATAAAACGGCGATTTTTCTCGGTGCCGTTACAGCTAGCGACATACGCCGGCGTGTGTGGGAACGCCGGTATATCGCACACTCCAACAAATTGATTAGATAGACCGGCGTTTTTTAAAACGTCGGTCTAGCTATGCCCGTTTATTTTCCATGCTCCGGTTTTCCGTTCGATTTCAATTCACAGTTTCATTTACAAAACCTGTAAACTAATTCACAACTGATTCAACCAATTTCGTTGCATAGTACTGCGCAAATCACAACCAAACACAAGAATAATTAAAGATAATAAAGTTTCACACGTGTCATATCAACGTCCAAATTCATTGATTAATTAACAGTGTCATAATTAACAAATTAATATAGAGACTAACATCCCAAATATCCAAACAAACCAGGACAAATATCCCAAATATCCCAAATTAAAAGTCTGACATAACTCTCATAAAAAAAAACCAGTCTGACATAACAACAACAAGGAGGACATAAGAACAACAACCATACAGCAAGGAGGACATAAGAACAGCAAGGAAGACCGCAGATTCATACCCCTCGAGTAGCTTCAGTTCTGATCATCAGAATTTCCTTCATCTGGGCGACCGCTCTGTGAAAAAAAAACAATAGTTTAATTCAACAGTAGACCACAATACAGAATATACATATTTTTTGAACTTGCAAAAAGATCTACCTGTATCTTAAATTATAAGATCAAAGTGCCAATTGCAAATGGAATTGTTAATGATATATACAGAGGTAAAATAATTACATTGCAATGCTAAAAATCTAGTACTTAATGTTGTTTTTAAATATATCTAAAACAACAAAACAAATGAAAATTCAGTATCTAACTTGAAACCTTAATATTCTCCTCTGATTGGGAATATCCACTATCTAAAACAGTAAAACAAATGAAAATTCAGTATCTAAGCATGTCTTTCATGGATTGTTCAGAAAATCCATGAAACTGTCATCGTGGAAGGAAACCAAATATAAGAAAAATAAGAAAAATAAGATAGGACTCATATCAAGTGTATTTTTAGGGAACTGTCATCGTGGAAGGAAACCAAATATATATAGAAGCCAGAAATGGAAACAGAAAGGAGAAAGGTAGATACTTTGGATACACCAGGCTAACATAGCGGCATTTTCCTCATCTCTCTCTCACCCCTTGTTTCCCTTCAGCACACGAACACAAAGAGACATCAGCAACAACAGCAAGACCGACAAGAACAACAATAATAATAAATTATTATGAACAAGATGTCTCTATATGGGTTTTCAGATCTCCACTCGAGCCCTCTCTTTCTAATCACAGCCCAATTAAGAACATAGACAACAGCCACTAAATAATCCAATCACAGCCCAATCAAAATTTGCCAAAGATGGCAATCAGCTTCATTAACAGTATCTGAAAATGAAAATATCCATTATCTGAGCATATATGTTGCTCTACTAATTCTTTAGCCCAACTAAATCTAAAACCCAATTGTTGTGCATATCCGGAGGATTTTGGCATACGTACCTATAGCATCCTCAGTTCACAGTGAACCCATTTTGGTCAAAAAAACATGCCAAGATGACAATCAGATGCATGAAAATAAGCTTCACTAACAGTAAAAGAAGATGAGGATGCTAGCAGCATACTTAGTTTGGAAGTGAACCCATTTTTTGTTAAAAAATCATGGCTAAGATGGCAGTCAGGTTCTCTAACAGTATCTGAAAATGAAAATATCCATTATCTGAGCATATATGTTGCTCTACAAATTCTTTAACCCAACTAAATCTAAAACCCAATTGTTGTACATATCCGGAGGATTTTGGCATACGTACCTATAGCATCCTCAGTTCACAGTGAACCCATTTTGGTCAAAAAAAATGCCAAGATGTCAATCAGATGCATGAAATAAGCTTCACTAACAGTAAAAGAAGATGAGGATGCTAGCAGCATACTTAGTTTGGAAGTGAACCCATTTTATATTAAAAAATCATGCCAAAGATGGCAATCAGCTTCATTACCAGTATCTGAAAATGAAAATTTCCATTATCTGAGCATATATGTTGCTCTATTAATTCTTTAGCCCAACTAAATCTAAAACCCAATTGTTGTACATATCCGGAGGATTTTGGCATACGTACCTATAGCATCCTCAGTTCACAGTGAACCCATTTTGGTCAAAAAAACATGCCAAGATGACAATCAGATGCATGGGATAAGCTTCATTAACAGTAAAAGAAGATGAGGATGTTAGCAGCATACTTAGTTTGGAAGTGTACCCATTTTTTGTTAAAAAATCATGCCAAAGATGGCAATCAGCTTCATTAACAGTATCTGAAAATGAAAATTTCCATTATCTGAGCATATATGTTGCTCTACTTATTCTTTAGCCCAACTAAATCTAAAACCCAATTGTTGTACATATCCGGAGGATTTTGGCATACGTACCTATAGCATCCTCAGTTCACAGTGAACCCATTTTGGTCAAAAAAACATGCCAAGATGACAATCAGATGCATGAAAATAAGCTTCACTAACAGTAAAAGAAGATGAGGATGCTAGCAGCATACTTAGTTTGGAAGTGTACCCATTTTTTGTTAAAAAATCATGCCAAAGATGGCAATCAGCTTCATTAACAGTATCTGAAAATGAAAATTTCCATTATCTGAGCATATATGTTGCTCTACTAATTCTTTAGCCCAACTAAATCTAAAACCCAATTGTTGTACATATCCGGAGGATTTTGGCATACGTACCTATAGCATCCTCAGTTCACAGTGAACCCATTTTGGTCAAAAAAACATGCCAAGATGACAATCAGATGCATGAAAATAAGCTTCACTAACAGTAAAAGAAGATGAGGATGCTAGCAGCATACTTAGTTTGGAAGTGAACCCATTTTTTGTTAAAAAATCATGGCTAAGATGGCAGTCAGGTTCTCTAACAGTATCTGAAAATGAAAATATCCATTATCTGAGCATATATGTTGCTCTACAAATTCTTTAACCCAACTAAATCTAAAACCCAATTGTTGTATATATCCGGAGGATTTTGGCATACGTACCTATAGCATCCTCAGTTCAAAGTGAACCCATTTTGGTCAAAAAAAATGCCAAGATGTCAATCAGATGCATGAAATAAGCTTCACTAACAGTAAAAGAAGATGAGGATGCTAGCAGCATACTTAGTTTGGAAGTGAACCCATTTTATGTTAAAAATCATGCCAAAGATGGCAATCAGCTTCATTACCAGTATCTGAAAATGAAAATTTCCATTATCTGAGCATATATGTTGCTCTATTAATTCTTTAGCACAACTAAATCTAAAACCCAATTGTTGTACATATCCGGAGGATTTTGGCATACGTACCTATAGCATCCTCAGTTCACAGTGAACCCATTTTGGTCAAAAAAACATGCCAAGATGACAATCAGATGCATAAAAATAAGCTTCACTAACAGTAAAAGAAGATGAGGATGCTAGCAGCATACTTAGTTTGGAAGTGAACCCATTTTTTGTTAAAAAATCATGGCTAAGATGGCAGTCAGGTTCTCTAACAGTATCTGAAAATGAAAATATCCATTATCTGAGCATATATGTTGCTCTACAAATTCTTTAACCCAACTAAATCTAAAACCCAATTGTTGTACATATCCGGAGGATTTTGGCATACGTACCTATAGCATCATCAGTTCACAGTGAACCCATTTTGGTCAAAAAAAATGCCAAGATGTCAATCAGATGCATGAAATAAGCTTCACAAACAGTAAAAGAAGATGAGGATGCTAGCAGCATACTTAGTTTGGAAGTGAACCCATTTTATGTTAAAAAATCATGCCAAAGATGGCAATCAGCTTCATTACCAGTATCTGAAAATGAAAATTTCCATTATCTGAGCATATATGTTGCTCTATTAATTCTTTAGCCCAACTAAATCTAAAACCCAATTGTTGTACATATCCGGAGGATTTTGGCATACGTCCTTATAGCATCCTCAGTTCACAGTGAACCCATTTTGGTCAAAAAAACATGCCAAGATGTCAATCAGATGCATGAGATAAGCTTCACTAACAGTAAAAGAAGATGAGACATCAGCAACAACAGCAACAACAGCAAGAGGGAACCAAATATAAAACAATTGGGTTTTGAATGGAGATTGTAGTCATAGATCAATTCTTCATTGAAGAAAAATACGAATAGGGCTCATATCAAGTGTAGTTTTAAGGAATTGTCATCGTGGAAGGAAACCAAATATAGAAGCCAGAAAGAGGAATGGTAAAGAATGAGGATACACCAGGCTAACATAGCGGCATTTTCCTTATCTCTCTCATCCCTTCTTTCCCTTCAGCACACGAACACATAGAGACATCAGCAACAACAGCAAGAGCGACAAGAACAACAATAATAATAAATTATTATGAACAAGATGTCTCTATATGGGTTTTCAGATCTCCACTCCAACTCGTCTCTTTCTAATCACAGCCCAATTAAGAACAATTGTTCACAGTCACTGTTAAAGAAACATATATGCTCAGATAATGGAAATTTTCATTTTCAGATACTGTTAAAGAAGCTGATTTCATGCATCTGATTGCCATCTTTGGCATGATTTTTTAACCAAAATGGGTTCACTTCCAAACTAAGTATGCTGCTAGCATACCAAAATCCTCCAAATCAGTACAACAACACGGCTGAACAAACCTTGTTTGCAGGTCATACAATGTCATCTATACCATGTTATGTGCCAAAGTGGGGTTGGTCATACAATGCATGAACAACACATATTAGTTGTTTGTGAGTATGCAATAGGGTGTAGCTATGAACAGGGCTCATATCAAGTGTAGTATTACGGACTGTCATCGTGGAAGGAAACCAATTTAATATAGAAGCCATATATGGAGCCAGAAAGAGGGATGGTAGAGAATGAGGATACACCAGGCTAACATAGCGGCATTTTCCTCAACTCTCTCTCATCCCTTCATTCTTTTCAACACACGCACACAAAGAGACATCAGCAACAACAGCAAGAGGGGGTTTGTCCAACAATAAGTATAGATTATAATAAACGAGATGTCTCTATTTGGGTTTCCAGATCTCCACTCCAGCCCTTTCTTTCTAATCACAGCCCACTTAAGAAACATAGACGAAATGCTTATAGACGACAGCCACAATGCAGACTCACAAACACTAGTACGTGTCTTTCATGCATTCAAGACCATAATCTCTTTAAAAATACCAATTTAAAGACTTACCGATGTTTTTTGACAGTGGGCGGCGTGCTACCCTCACCCTCATATGTTTGACTGCCACTATTATTTAGTGGTTGCTCATCCCCATGGCTCTCGTTATCATCATTTATATTTACCCTCTTTCCACGCCTCGGCATGTTGTACCTGTCAAGGATTCAATAACTTCCTTAGAGATGCAAATTTAATTAATAACATGTTTATAATAACTATCATAAAATTTGTACTTTAGTAGGATTAACAAACCAACATAATTATAAAAAAATTAAAAAAATGAGATTTGTAACAAATTAAATTACAATGATAGTTTTGGTTCAAATGACACTAAGCATAGTTTAATGTAAATAATACCAAGCAGTAGAAAATAGAAAGATAATTAAACCGGTGTATTAAATTCACAATGAACATGTTCGAAATTACAGACATAATATTACAACAAGATTTAAGACACAAAAATTACAGACATATAATATTGAGATTGAAAATCAAGTAAACTACAACACGACATCTTCCAATACATCGCCCTCTTCTCCCTCCTTGCGGAGCCAAGTCCCGCAAATTCTAACGTCGGTTGTGTTTACATCAAACACAGGAAACTCAGAAGCAATGTAACTGTTCATGACTTCACCGTCTTCATCTTCTGAAGTATCGCCCAGTTGGAATACATCTCTTGGTTGCATAGCGAGAGCCACATACGATTTTGGCAGGGTTGGATCTTCAATGTAGAACACTTGTTGCACTTGGGATGGAAACACAAATTGCTCATGGCTAATGTGTGTACCGATGTGAATCAATTTTGAGAAGTTTACAACTGTGAAGCCAGGCTTATCCTTGTTGTTAGCAAAATTCCTATCAAACTCAGCCCAATCCCTACGAAATAAGACAACACGGAAATGACCAAAATAATTCAACTCAATGATATCCGTGAGCACTCCATAGTATTAACACAACCGGCCATATGCTGTATGTACTACTCATTTGCCTGAAAGGGTTGAAACCATCACTAGCTAGTCCAAGTCTCACATTCCGAGGATCTTCCGCAAAATCAGGATATCTTTCATCAAATTTTTTCCAAGATTGAGAATCAGCAGGATGTCTAAGAATCCCATCATTAGTGCGACCTTCAGCATGCCATTTCATATCAGAAGAAGTTTTCGTAGACATAAACAACCTTTGTAGCCTAGGAATCAGAGGAAAGTAACGCAGTATTTTGGCAGGCTTCTTTTTCCTACTTCGCTTAGTAGATCCACTGGCTCCCTCGTCTTGATTTGGTCTTTCTTTCCATTTCGAAGAACCACAAACTTCGCAATTCTCCAGACTTTCCTTACCACTCGTGAAAAGCATGCAGTCATTTGGACATGCTGCTATCTTCTCATACCCTAGATCGAAAGAACTTAGAAATTTTTTGATTTTATAGGCTGAGTTTGGAATACAAATTTCAGGAAATGCTTCATTCAACAATTCAAGTAGCATAGTGAAGGACTTAGCAGACCACCCGTTTAAACATTTAATCTGAAATAGTCTGACAATGAATGAGAATTTAGAGAATTTGGTGCAATCGCGGTACAACGGAGTACTAGCATCTTCAAGTAACTTAGCGAAGGATTCTTGTTGCTTATTATTTTCAGGGGCGGGGCCAGACATTCCCTCGTCCACCCCACCACCAATCTGGTTTGTTTCTGTTGACTCATTGTGAACTTGGGTTGTTGGGTTATTGGTGTGGAAAGGAACATTATGAATCCCCATGGCATCTTGCAACAAAGCATGCATCTCATCGGAAACGCTTAAGTCTTCGTTCACTAAGGGCTCATCTTCATTTTCTAATACAACCGGACGAACAGGAGCTGACGTATGATCCTCTCCATGACAAAACCACCTTGTGTACCCTTGAAGAAAACCGTTGACAACCAAGTGTGTATGTACTACGTCACATGTCCTCAAATTACAATTTGTACACCGGAGGCATGGACAAAGGATTAGGTTGGGATCACGGGAATGTCGTTTGGCAAAGATAATAAAATCTTTAATACCATCACGGTACTCCTTGGATAATCGTGGTTTACTAATCCAACTTCTATCCATTATAACAATAGCACACAATCTGAAATTAAAATTTGATATATTAAATAGTAATAACAGTAAAAGGCATTTTGTATATTAAATTTCACCTTTTTGAAAACCATCCCTAGCTGCAAATAAATAAACGATATAATCTTTAACTGTAAAATAAAGAAATTGTGGTTCCAAAAAATGTACAAAAAAAAATTAAATCATAACACAATCTACTCTATTCACATAACCCTAAACTACCTTTTGTGGAAATTATCACAACCACCTTAGTGGTATTTTATCGCACACCCTGTGTTCGAGTGTAAAAAAAATTCGACTATAGTATCCCCTGTATTTGGCTTTCCGTTCAAGGAGATGATGATGGTAAAGGGTATTTTGCTGAGGAAGAGGAATCAGACGAATAATGAGCGCGTCGTGCTGTAACTACGGTAACAAGAAGATCTGATGACTCATGAACTATTATGTTCATGGCTACTAATAATCACTTACTTATCTCATAATAATAATAATAATAATAATAATAATAATAATAATAATAATAATAATAATAATAATAATAATAATAATAATAATAATAATAATAATAATAATAATAATAATAATAATACTAAACAAAAGAAACTAATATGGCTATTAATAAGTTTTTCTAAAATAATTCTTCATCCCAACTAAATCATTGATGTTCGTAGCGCCAAAAGAAACCTGCACAAGGTTTGTTCAGCCCAATTCTTGTACAGATTTGGAGGATTTTGGTAAAAAACATGCCAAGATGCCAATCAGATGCATGAAATCAGCTTCATTAACAGTAAAAGAAAAATGATAATATCCAGTATGTAAGCATATATTTTTCACAGTGAACCAATTGTTGTACATATCCGGAGGATTTTGGCATACGTACCTATAGCATCCTCAGTTCACAGTGAACCCATTTTGGTCAAAAAAACATGCCAAGATGTCAATCAGATGCATGAAATAAGCTTCACAAACAGTAAAAGAAGATGAGGATGCTAGCAGCATACTTAGTTTGGAAGTGAACCCATTTTATGTTAAAAAATCATGCCTAAGATGGCAATCAGGTTCTCTAACAGTATCTGAAAATGAAAATTTCCATTATCTGAGCATATATGTTGCTCTACTAATTCTTTAGCCCAACTAAATCTAAAACCCAATTGTTGTGCATATCCGGAGGATTTTGGCATACAGCTATACCATCCTCAGTTCACAGTGAACCCATTTTGGTCAAAAAAACATGCCAAGCTGACAATCAGATGCATGAAATAAGCTTCACTAACAGTAAAAGAAGAAGAGGATGCTAGCAGCATACTTAGTTTGGAAGTGAACCCATTTTATGTTAAAAAATCATGCCTAAGATGGCAATCAGCTTCTCTAACAGTATCTGAAAATGAAAATTTTCATTATCTGAGCATATATGTTGCTCTACTAATTCTTTAGCCCAACTAAATCTAAAACCCAATTGTTGTACATATCCGGAGGATTTTGGCATACATACCTATAGCATCCTCAGTTCACAGTGAACCCATTTTGGTCAAAAAAATATGCCAAGATGACAATCAGATGCATGAGATAAGCTTCATTAACAGTAAAAGAAAATGAGGATGCTAGCAGCATACTTAGTTTGGAAGTGTACCCATTTTTTGTTAAAAAATCATGCCAAAGATGGCAATCAGCTTCATTAACAGTATCTGAAAATGAAAATTTCCATTATCTGAGCATATATGTTGCTCTACTAATTCTTTAGCCCAACTAAATCTAAAACCCAATTGTTGTACATATCCGGAGGATTTTGGCATACAGCTATACCATCCTCAGTTCACAGTGAACCCATTTTGGTCAAAAAAACATGCCAAGATGACAATCAGATGCATGAAATAAGCTTCATTAACAGTAAAAGAAGATGAAAATTTCCAGTATTTAAGCATATATTTTTCTATTCATTCTTCATCCCAACTAAACCATTCATGTTAAGGAAATCAAGATGCATAATCTGAAAAAAAAACATGCTTTTTTTGAAAAATAAGGGAAATCAAGAGATGATACCGAAGAGAGAGAGAGAGCGGGGCGACGAGCGCGGGGGCGTAGGAGATAGAGAGAGAGCGGGGCGACACGGTGATTTCCGATCGCCGATTCACCTCCAAATAGAGAGAGGGAGGAGGGAAATCGAAAATGGCGAAGGAAAGAAGGGACGATGACGAAAGGTCGAAGGCTGTTGAAGAGAACGAAGCGGCGGAGGCAAACGTGCGGAAAGTAGAGCGAGGAAGGTGAGAAAACGAAGCGCCCCCCCCCCCCCCCCCCCCCCCGTTTTTTTTTGGGGGGGGGGTTGGGAAAATGGCGAGCGAAAGATTAGGGTTCGCAGGATTTATCGCAGCTTATTCACCGGCGTTTTAATTAGACACGCCGGTGAATGTATCGGTATATTCACCGGCGTTTCGTATTAAAATGCCGGTGAATAATACACTTCACCGGCGTTTTTACATAAAACGCCGGTGAATACGAAGATTGCCCGGCGGTTTAAAGCGACCACCGGTGTATAACCTTCCCATCTGGTGCCCCATTCCTATTCGCTCCCTACCCCGACGCTACTAGTAAAACGCCGGGGAATATTCGCCGGTAAATCGAGTATCTTTTGTAGTAAGGATGTAAAAATTCATACCATTTGGAATGTTTGCATCATGATGGTCCAAAAACAATCTCTCTATATTTTTGTATATCTCTCATCTCTAGTTAGATACAGTAAGATGGAGTATATCAACTATAAAAATGCAAACTATATTGAAAACTAAGGAAAGACGTTTCCAAAAAATGTGAGATTCTAGAATTAAGAATTGTAACAACATCAGAGATGTTTTATTATAAAGAAAAGTTTAGACAGTAACTATCCTATGTTGTTGTGATTGTAATTATCAATTAACAAACATCATCTTTTTTTGCTAGCAGGCATTTGAGATAAATTGAACGGAACTTTATTGTAAAAAGAAATAGGAAGAAGAACATGAAAATGACTTAGGGAGGTACCTCTTAACATGTCTATCTTGCTTATTAAGGGAACCATTTGTCTGTTGCATAGTTGCCCCAAAAGCTCCATAAATTGAATCGAAAATATAATCAACAACCGCTCAGTCCAAGGTCTTCATGAAATTGTGTATGTCGGTTATTCCTGTAACCATTTACTACCTCATCAAGAGTTTGGCATAGGATCTCAATCTCCTCACATAAACATCCCAACCCTCTAATTATACTACTCAAGATTTATACCTTAATGAATTTCACTCACCAAGAAAGATATTACAGAATTACAGCAAGATTACAACTGTTTCAAACAAGATTACAAATTTAGTGGAACTACATAAGATGCATCAAATGGGGATGAAATCGATGACTCACCGTTACCGTGCTGGAGGAGGGCGAGGCGGTGAGAAGGGGAGGCGAAGTAGCAACGAGAATTGGGTGTGAACTGAGTAGTAGCAGTAGTAATAAAGGTGGGAACTTTACGTTGGATAGAGGGAAGTTGGAAAGAGGAAGAAGATGGGGCTGCCATTAGAGCAACTCCAACCATCTTCAATCTCAATTTTTTATTTCAATTTTGGATTTGGAACTTGCTGTCGGTCTTCTTCACCATAAACTTGTACAGCTATCAGAAAAATCACAACTTTTGATTTGATTCGATTACAAGACTCCAACTTTTCGTCAGGTTCGACAAAAAGATTCGAGAAATTGGGGGTACTTTGATGATGAGTTTGAGGTAGATGTCATAGGAGCGTGGAGAGGTGTGGTTGGTCTTCTTGTTGCGGCTTCTGGCGATATTAGGGTTAGGGTTTGAGAAAGGAGGATGATAGATATAAAAATTTAATAAATGAACACAATTTAATAATAGTCTTTGATCGGTTTGATCAACAAAATGAACGAAGGGTTAGGATTGGGTCTGGAAAGATTTTTCTTCTTCTTATTCTTGCCTTTATAATAGAAAATAGATTACTTTCGATTGCTTATTAAAAATATGTTTCTATCTGTTAATTGCATTTGTAGTCATTTCAAAATAAATTCTATATCGTAATGCAAATTACATTTTATTATAAACAATATTTTTATTGGTTATTTTATTTTTCTATTGAATTTTTAAACCAAAAAAAAAACCCAAACCCCATCTTCTTATCGGATCTATACCCAAATACCCAATAACCCTCTTAACCTCTATATAAACCCTACCTAACCCTACCCAACCCTACCCTACTCTAACCCTACCCCATATCCTGTTGAAACAAACCACCGCCTCCCTGATCTATCCCCCTCTCTGGTTCTTCATCAAACCCAACTCCAGAGCATCCGCAACGTCCTCCCACCTCCGTTCTCTCTCCTAATCATCCCATCCCCAACCGCTCGACGACTGAAGCCCATCCCCGAGCGCCCCCTGCCTCATCGCCTCCTTCGAGTCATCCTCCCTCGCAGCCTCCTCCCTCCTCGCCTTCATCCCCTGCAAACCCCCGAGCTCGTCGCCTGCGTTCCCTCGCCCTCCGCCTGCACCTTGCCTCTCCCCGCAACTCTCCTCCTCCTCCACTCCCTCGAGCACGCCCCCATGGTCGCCAGCACTATCCTCGACTACTCTCGCTCTCCCTCAGTCGAACCTCTGAACCCATCTCCCTGCCTCCCGTCTCCTTCCTCGCACCCATCAACTGCACCTCCGCCGCCCTCCTCAGCCTCGACATCCTCTTCCACCTCGTCGCCCTCGTCCCCTGCCACCACCGGCCTCCCGCTCACCTCTCCCGATCATCCTCTCCTCCTCTGTTTCTCCCCCAAAAACAGAGCGTCCCCACCCTGCCGTCGACGACATGGCTCCGAGATCCTCTCCTCGTAGTCGTTGCCCCGCTCGACCATCGCAACACCACCCTCTGCATCCTGCCATCGCACCACCACCATCTTCCCTGTTCTTCCCCTCCAAATCAGAGTGCCCCTGACTGTCGACCACTCCACCTCCGAGCTCTCCTGTGCGCTTTCGTCCACCCTGAGCTCCGCCCTCCATCGACACCCACCTAAGCGCTCCTCGCCGCAGCACCCCTGCCTCTGATCATATAGTTACTGCCTCCCACCGTCGGAGTCGAAACCAACCGCCAGTGTGTCACCATGTCGCCACTTCCGCCATTGGATGTTCTTGCTGTATGCTGTTCTGTGGGGGAGGAATTGATGTGTTCTGTTTGCTGTTCGGGGATCCTTGATCTCCTTGAATGTGGGTCGTTTGATCGATTGACCTTGATCATCATCATCTCCATCAGATCAGATCTAAGCCGTCGATCATCTTTGATTGTGACACTTGAATCTCGATCGTCGATTGTTTAATCAACTTGATCTCGGCCATTGATCGTCTCGATCATCTTCTACTTAGTGAGTTAAACATTTGATCCATTTTTTGTTCTCATTCATCAATTTGTCAATCATGATATATTTTACTCTTTTGGTACTTTTCTAATTCTTATATATTCTATATTCAATCTCAGCTGTCAGATCTCTTGATCTTCATCGTCATCAAGATCCGTGCCGATCCATTCGATCGTTGTTTGATCATCAACCTCAAGATCCGTACCCGATCGTGATCATCTCATCAAGATTCGTTTGGTTCGCGATTGTCGCCGTGTGCCGGGACCCGTTCCTATTATTCTCTTCTTTTCAGAATTGGCTACACCAAGGCAAGTACTTGTATGAATTTTTTTGTTTCTTATACAAGCATAAATACCGCAAGTAGATTGTAGTTGTGACTCCTCTTTGGCTTATCATTTGATCCTTATCAATTCCATGATCATAAGAGTCACAACCTTTCGTTGATACACTCATTTCACAGCTAGTATAATTATAATACATTTCATGCAAAAAGTGTCTTTATTGGTTTATGTTCTGTCTTTGTTTGCTGTTTCGACCCCGATAACATCAGAATCTGAACTTGCATTCTAAATATGAAATATAGCTCCAGATGTCTAATTTACTACCCTTTCGACAGAATTGAATTCTGAGTTATGGCTTGTGAATTATCGCAGTTTTAGTGCTACCGTGTCTGAGATTTCATATTCACAAATTCGCTACATCACTTTAATTTACAATTAAATTAACTATGCTAAATGCAATATAATGACTTGAAATTTTGCATGCTGATACTAGACACACTAGAGAACCTTTCCTAATTTTTCTGGAATTAAGTAATGAAGTTTCAGACCTGTTTCATGCTTCTAAACACAATTTTACAAGTCCTGGCTGAACACGAATTCTGTGTAGTTTGTTGTTTTGAAATCAATTGCTACAACCTTTATGTATCTTGTTTATATGCGCTGGATTCAGCAAAGAGTCTAGTTTCCAGATTTTCTGACAGATCCATATTTGCATTCCTGTGGTAGTGGGAATCTCAGTTTTGGTGCAGCAACGTCTTGCTGTCCAGAATGGATATTTTGCTACGGTTAAATATTTGCATGTTGTTTCCTGTATTTTGTGATTTAGAACATGTTCCTTGCATCATATGAGCTCTTGATACATCCTTGTCTTGTCTCAATTTTGTTCTCGTTATCTCTTGATCATGTTTATTATGTAATAAAAAGTAACAAGCCGGGGTTAAGGGAATGATCTAGTAGTGGACAATATGGAAAAGTGTACTCGAAAGGAGGCCCGTGTTTTCCTCGTTTGGTTACATGATATTATTTGGATTACATTTGGATGATTTGGATTACATTTGGATAATTTGGAATACTCGATATGATTTGGTTAATATGATTTGGAATACTTGATACCTGAGTACACAGCCTTATAGAATCCACTACAAAATCTAAACGTAAATTGATTGTATATAGCAACCATGTGGTAAAAATTTGGGATGTATGAAGTGCTACATTAGATAAGAGTAAATGAATAGACTTAAGTTGACACTAAGCACATGCATGATCCTGTCTGCCGGTTTTCTGATTTCGTTACGAGTTACATGATTGGTTACATGACATAATTTGGTTACATGATTTTGATTTAGAAGTCACCTGATTTTGATTCATAAGTTTGCATGAACCCATGTCTGTTACTTGTTTTCCAGTTGTAAGTTGTTGCCTTTCCGTTCAAATGTTTATAGTTATTTGTATCACACTTGACTTCGTTTTATTTCATGTTCCTTGATTCTTGACGTTGTTCCTTATTATATCTTGGTTCTTATTCTTTATTATATTTTCGTTCGTGTACCCTTTTGCTTGTACTACTTGCGGCCCGAAATTTACTCTAACGGGTACTCCATTTGTATTTCTTTAAGTTATGTTGTACAAGTACAGACGATGGGTTATTGAGAGAACTCGTCAAACTATTACTGTACTGCATATTCTCTGGCTATTTGGTAAGTCCTTGTAATTCGGATACTGGTTATTGCATTTAATTCATGTTTATGTGATTATTATTGTACTGTTGAGTTACATGGTATTGTACAGCTTATGGATGATATGAGTTGTCATACTTATATCATTCGCTGGGACTCAGTTACGTGCCTGTGTTCCCATGGAATGGGAAGCGGGGCATGACAACAGATATCCAAAATAACATGGTATAGGTGTTTAAGAAGTCTACCACAAGAGATTACTACTAACACATCAAGCATGCAAGATTCATACAACATACCATGGATCGCGAATGACATACCTACATGCATCAAGTCTAGATTATTTCTAAATTATTTTTCATGTCGTGTGTGTAACAAATGTGATGACTACGGATGGGCCAACAAATAGAGACAAGATCTAACAAGGATTTTTTTTATGAGAATGAATCTAGAACAAAAAGTGGCACCACATGCGATATTTAGTACTTGTATATTCAACAAAAATTAATACAAGTTACTTGTCTTATAATTGACGACGGATCCGATGAAAAAATGAGAATAACTGGAATGGATTCCCGGGCACGAACATGATATCACGAGCGAGCGAACACGAACAAGATCACGAACACACGGACGGCTAGGTGTTCGAGATGATCAACGCATGTGCACAAAAAGAAGGGGCAACCGGGGGATGTGTATGCACTGCAAAGAAGGACAACGGCGGAAGGCAGCGGCGACGCTGGACGACGGTTGCTGGTGGCATCGGAAGGGAACAGCCGAGAGGGGAGGTGCGACTGTGGGTGTTGTTGTCGCTGGATGCTGATGATGCTACTGTCCTCGCTGCTGGCTGACAGGAGGAGAAGGGGAAAGGGGGAGCTCTGGGTCGGCGTGTGGCGCTCAGGAGGAGGGCGGCACAGGGAGTCGGCACGACAGAGGTGAGTATTGTTGTTGCTGCTTCGGAGAGGAAGGGAGAGGACCAAGGGGCTGCTGAGGTGGCATGGGTGTTGCGGCAGACAGAGGGCGGTAGGCAAGGGGGTAGTGCAGTCGGGATCACAGCGAGAGAGAGGGAGATGAGTGGAGGTCGGGTGTGAGCAGGAGGTAGGGGAAAAGGGTATAACGGCTAGGGTTTTGTGAGATCTAGGGTAAATAGTAGGCTATGAATATATAGGAGAAGAAGTTAGGGTTTCAAGGGGGTAACAGTTAATGGATATTGAGGGGAAAAACCAATCAAGGATATAGGATAAAAGGTCATAGGGCAAACGGCTATTGGGTAATAGGGTTAGGTGAAAGACAGATAAATAGGCCATTAAACAATTAATTAGGATCTAGCAATTCAAATGGAGACAATAATTAGACAGAAAAATTAAATCAAGAATATATTCAAGGCCAAAAAATTGAATCAAAGGCAAGACAGATAGATTAATTGAGAACGAAGAACAAATACATGGTTCAGAAGGAAAAGATGAATACAATATGAATAAATATTCAGAAAAAGATAAATACATCCAATATACAAGAAAATGGAAGACATGGGTTACATGTAGCTTTGGCCAAGAAGAAGTGGGATACTTAGGCCACATCATCAGTGCAAATGGCATTTCAGTCGACAATTTCAAGATCAAGGCAGTGGAGAGTTGGCCAGAACAAACTACAGTGAAAGAACTAAGGGGATTTCTAAGTTTAACTGGTTATTATCAAAAATTTGTAAGGCATTATGGGGGTATCGTAGCACCGCTCACTGAATTGCTCAAGAAAAATGCCTTCAAATGGTCCTCTTTGGCTGCAGATGCATTTGAGACACTTAAGAAAGCAATGACTTCAACTCCGGTGTTAAAGACTCCTGATTTCTTAAAAACCTTTGTGGTGGAAGCAGACACCTCTCAAAGGGGTATTGGTGCAGTGCTAATGCAAGAATTACATCCAATTGTGTATATGAGTAAGGGTCCCAAGAGAAGGACATTATCACTATCCACCTATGATAATGAGGTTTTAGCGATTTTGCAGGCCATTAAGCAGTGAAGACAGTACTTGTTGGGGCACGCCTTCATTATCAGGACAGATCAAAGGAGTATCAAATATATCTTGGAACATAAGATCACCTCAGAAATCCAAGAATAATGGCTTTGGAAGCTGCTAGGATATACATTCTCAGTGGAATATAAATGGGGGGTGGATATTAGGTGATGGATTGTCCCGAAGGGAAGGAGATCAAGACACATGCTTTGAGATCACTTTTGTCACACCACAATGGTTGGAAGAAGTGAAGCTAATTTTCCTTCAAGACCCATAATTCCTTAAGTTGAAGGAGAGGTTGTAAAAAGGGCAGGTCGACCCACAACATTACAGGTTTATTGTAAGCTTTTGGTATCATAAAGGAAAAATCCTGCTCAGTCCCACGACCAATGCGAAGATTCCAATTTTTTATGATCATCATTCTTCAAGTGCAGGTGGTCACTCTGGCTTTCACAAGACCGTGCAGAGGATACGAAGATCTTTCATGTGGGAAGGAATGACAATGGACATTAAGCTCTTGATTTAGGAGTGTCTAGTATGTCAGCAAAACAAAAATGAAAACCTTATGCCTGCAGGGCTGCTTAATCCCTTACCCATTCCAGATAGAGTTTGAGAAGATATATCGATGGATTTTATAGAGGGGTTGCCAAAAAGCAGTGGCAAGAATGTCATCATGGCGGTGGTGGATCGCCTAACCATGTACGCCCACTTTATCGGTCTATCTCACCATTATACAATTCAATCCATTGCCTAACAATTCATCGATCATGTATATAAGTTACACGGCATGCCAAGGAGCATTGTGAGTGCCCGAGATCTAATTTTCATTAGTAAATTTTGGGAGGAGTTCTTCAGATTGCAAAGCTACAAGTTACACCATTCAACAGCCTATCATCCACAAAGAAACGGCAAAACGGAGATCATGAATAAATCACTGGAGTTGTACTTGCATTGTTTTTGTGGGCAGAAGCCTTCGGAGTGGTTTAAATGGATAGGGTGGGCGGTGTTCTGGTCTAACTCTAACTGGCATGTTTCTACAAGCAACACACTCTTTGAAGGGGTCTATGGCAGACCTCCACCATCGTTGCTCCATTATGTTCGAGGCACCTCTAGTGTTCCTTTAATAGAAGATGAACTAATGTCAAGGGATGCCATTCTGAAGTTGTTGAACGACATTATCTCCTTAGCTCAAGGTGTAATATCCTAAAATTTCATTTTTTAATAAAAATATTATTTTTTTCACGTGTTGTGCACGTGCAAACTTCATGTGTATATTATTTATTTTATTTTATATAAGATCTCATTTTAGTACGAACAATTATTTTTCTTTATTTTTCTAAAAGCCTATTTCTAAAGCTTACACACTATTTTTATTTTGAGCCCACTTTAACAATTCTTTATTTTTATTCTTTTAGCCCATAATTGTGAAGCCCACCAATTTAATAAATCAATTAAATTGTCACACTTGTCATGTAGAGAGAAATAGTGAACATTTTGATTAATTAAATTGTACAAACTTCTACATAGGGGTACTATGTGGAACGTGCAATGCACGTAGTGTGCAATGCACACTATTGGTCGGCCGGGTTGTGCTAGGAGACATGGGAGAGTGGGTTGTGTGCATGGGTAGTTTATTTGTGTGTGGGTGGTTGCTATAACTTCTACTCCTATCCTAGCCCTCCATTCTACAACTATCCAACAAATCCTAGCCCTCCAATCTATTCTAAAATTAGTATAAATACCCCCCCCCCCCTCCTACTTGTATTCTACACTAAAGCAAATATTAAAGGAGACATTATATAGGAGATATATACATATTAGTGTGTGAGTTGTGTGTTGTGTTCCCCCTTAGAGGCCGGCTATCACTACAAGGAGGTGCTCTCGGTTTTTGGCAAGGAGCAAGGAGGAGGAGTTTGTGCATTGCAATCTAGGAGGAGAAGGCACTCGCTCGCAATCTAGGAGGCTCTAGGGGATTTTCTTAATTGTTTTTCTTCAAAATGTGGATGTTTCTCATGACTTCTAGACTAGAAAGCATGCTAGAAAATAAAATTTAATTATTATTATAAGCTTCTAGTTGAAATGAAATACATGCTTGTTTAATTAGAAGAAAATTGTTAATTAGCAAATGTGTTGATTGATTACTAGAGTTATTGCCTATGAGTAAAAGTGTATGTTTCTCATTGTTATGACCATTAGAATGCATGGTGATTATATTAAATTACAATTATGTGAAATTCCCCATTGCTATATATTTATCATGTGAAAGATTTGAATAAATGAAAAAGAATGTCCTTTTGCATACGAATAATTGCATGTATCATGTGTAGATTAACTAATAAAATGGAAGTTTTTACTCACTTATAAAGTTTATTTTGTGCCCTAAAGATATCATAGTTATCAATGCATAAGCAAACATCATTGTAGTGAACTTTGTATGAGAAATCATCTTTGTTTATGAACAATTATGTAATAGTTTTCAAATGACGAAATAGTGTTCATAAAATGCAAACTAAGGCTAACTACATGTTTTAAAGGAGTGAAAAATACCTTTCAAAATAATGGTTACTGTTAAATTAAATGTAGTTTTATCCTAGATATTTTTTTGTTTTCGAAAAGAGAATAAAAAGAACTAAAAACATTTTTTTTGAAATTGAAAACCAGTAGCACAGTCGACCGACTATTGAAACAGTCGACTGCCTTCTTCATTTATTTTTTTGAGTTTAGAAATCATCGCAGAACAGCCGACTGGTCATATGTGACAGTCAACTACTCTGATTATGTATTTTCGAGCTTAAGAACCTTGCAGACCACCCAACCGGCCATATGCGACAGTCGACTTCCCCGAAGTTTCAAGTAAATCCGTAATTTTTTGTGAGAAAATTTCTATGATCGGTGTCCTAGTATAAATGAGAATTTGAGACTGTTTTACAAAGGGGAACTTATTTTAATTACTTTCTTTTTAAAGAAAATCGAATGGATTGTTTACGAAATTTAAATTGAGAGTTTTGGTAATGAGAAGTTTGAAAGGTGTGAATTGTGAAACCAATTGAAAATGTGAACTGTGGAATTAGTATGGATTGAAATAGAATTATGTAGGTTTATAAACTAGCGAATGTGACGTGTTACATTTTCATTGTTATGTATGATATTTTACTTGGAAAATTGAAATAGTTGACATGATGAGTTATGAATGATGTGAATACATGAATACTATGCTTTTGAAACATGAATTGTGATTAATCATAAAAAGATCTTATGAGTATGACATTGTAATTATGAGTTGAAATTGAGAATTAGGGTAAAGCCAAGCCTTATACTGGCAATGAAAGAATTGTGAAATGATATTTTTAAAATGAGAAGACCAAGGTTGGGTCATGTGAAATTAAATGAATAAGACCGGTATAGTGGAAGTGTTACACTCTAAGAGTTGATTTTTATTCATGATTCAATTAAACTAAGGATTAGATACATAGTGAAAATGTGATGAAAGTAAGAGAAAAACATTGTCCCCGTGCCGCCTTTACCCCTCCATCCTGTCGCCTTCGTCTTCATCCCTTCATCCTGCTCAAACCCATCGCCTGCACCCTTTAACCCATCCGCCAGTCGATTCCGTCGTCGCCACCGCCTTGTCAACCATCATCTTCGTCTCCCTGTTCACCCCGCAACCACCGAAGATCCCTCCCGCCTCGTCGTCGTCGTCGTCCAAGCCCGAGCGCCTCGCCCTTCCCATTCCTCTGTTTCAACGAGAGAATAGAGCATCGCTCGTGCCGCCGTTCTTTGCCGCTGTGTCGCTTCTCGACTGCAGTACCGCCGCTAGTCGTTGCTCTCGCTGCCAATGCCTCCAGTCATCGCATTTCCCTCTCCCGCTCTCTCTCTCTCTGTCGAAGTGAGGAAGGAGATGAAGCGGGATTGGTTTGTGTTGCTATGTAGTGTTTTGTGGAGTAGGAGATCCCAATTCACTGTTAGGTTGTTGTTTGTGTGCTTTGATTTACTGTTAGTTGTTTTGCACGTGGCTCTTACGTGTTCGCGTGTTCCCGTGTGATCATGGTTCGCCGACCAGGATTCTCATCCCGTTATTCTATAGTTATTCGAATCTACTAAATAACAGGCAAGTCTCTTCTTGAACTAGTATTTTGTTTTGTTCAAGATTTTCTTAATCCCTGCAAGTAGATCCAGTCCTTTTCTTTATCATACTATTATTTGAAATCCCGTTAAGCTTATTGATGGTTTACACTAGCTAACCCGAGATATTCTTAATATCGTGCCGCTATCTTTGATCTAAAACCTAGTCACCCTTGTTCATTGCATATGCACATTTATATGAAAAATAACTAGATCCATGTTGTAGACTCGTTTGATGAACTGAACATGTTAGATTGAATGTGATTAAACGAATTGATTACCTTGATTATTAATTTGCATGAAATATATGGTTGTATGATTTAATTATTGGTTATCCATGTCAAAATATATTCTGGACTGCTAGTTGTTTCTTTTTGAATCAGATTTTCGACCATGTTTCCGTCATATTTTGAAATAACTTTCTGAACATGAAATTTAGCTCCAGATGTCTAGTTTATTACCCTTTTTTGCGGATTTGATTTCTGATGTGTAATTTGTTAGATATCATCATTTTAGTACAACTATGTCAAAATTTTCAGATTCACAAATGCATGCGTAGCTTGCTGTTCCATTATTTATTTGAGCATGTTAATAGTAAAATAAAAATCTAAAATAAATTTGGCTGAACCTAGACATGTGTAGGAATGACCCTGAATTTTTATAGATTTATTTGATGAGTTTTCTTACCTGAAAAAAATAAGTGAACACAATTTATAACATGCTGCCTGAACATAAAATCTGAAAAGAATAGGATTTTCACCCTAGTTTCCATAGCTTTTATATGTCATATATATATATTTGCTGGAACCGGCAAAGAGTTTAGTTTCTAGAATTTTTGACAGATCCAGATTTGCTTTTCTGTAGTAGCGGTAATCTGTGTTTTTGTATAGCAACGTCATGCTGTCCTGATTTTGGGATGTGTGTTTGAATGACTTGTTTGCTTCATGCTTTGTTTGTAACGAGTAGAATTAGTTACACCTAGCATCATACAATATTGACACCTAATTGCATGCTCACATAGGATGAAAATAAGCTGATAAAAAGCCGGGGTATTATGGGTAGACTTGGTAATGAACGATCGAAAATTGTACTCGACTGGGCCCTACTGCCTGACCTGTACTGACCTATACTGATGGCCATAAAACACTACTTGACCTGTATTGTCTCTGAACATAAAACACTGCGTGATAATCACTGACACTGAACATTAAACACTGATTACTGGGCTGAGTACACAAACCGTGAATTCACCATCAGTCTAAAACGTTCATTGTGTGTTTGCGCCGAACCTGTGAAATGGGATGCAGTAGTACGTGCACGAGATAGATTAATAAAATGATTAATAACCTACATTTATCATCTCATGCTTGATTTTGTAATGAACTTGACCTGATATTACTCATTACATGTGTGATTAACTGTAGACCTTTGATATTATTGCCTGCCTTTGCTTTGTTCTTTGACTTTGATTCTGTCCCTTTTCTTTGATATACATGCTTCCTTTATTCTCTATTTTTCTCTACTTGCTTTCTATGAATTGCTCTAAGGATACTCTTTTTCCTCTTTTTAGATCAAGAGTTTACAGTTGTCGAATGAGCAATATCAGAAGGAAAGCAAACTCTCTGAAGATCTGAGATGGACTATTAGACTACTATAGTTATCTCTTGTTATTTGCTTATTGTATTGCTTTTATCATATTTTGTATTCAGGGATTTTATGACCCGAAGTTTGTTTTATCCCAGATGTTGGAATATTATTTGGTGAATTTATTTCATGATTATTTTGGAGTTTATTCATTATTTATGTGGTTACATTTCTCTTGCGTGGTTGTTTTCTCTTGTATACTATTGAGTTAATCTGTTACAGCTTATGGATGATGTATAATCATTCGCTGGGCCTTCGTTACGTGCTCGTATTCCCGTGTTTTGGGAAGCAGGGCGTGACAGGTTTTTAGTGGTATCAAAGCCCAGGGTTGTATAATATATCAGTCAAACATGACTATCTTTATGAAGGTTTGGCTTTGATTGATATATTAGTCAAGATTGGCCTAATCCAGGTTAACTCAATAATATGCGCGCCATGTTGATCACATAAACACGTAATAATCAACGTATGTCTGGGTACTTACCAACTAGATGGTTTTGCAGACTATGGCTCGTGAGGATTCTTCGACTCCTCCGCCCAGGGCTGCAATATCGGAAAATGTCGCCATTCTCCTGGCGATGCAACGAATGAAGGAGCTACAACGAGAACATAATGAGCTGATGAGAGCTAGTCTGGAAAGAGCCCAGGAGAACGCACAGCTCACTCGACTGTGTGCATTTGCGCACCAGCATCACGCCTTTGCTATCATAAGGCAGAACCATAAAAGGAAGGGCTCGACATGTAACTATTGTCGCAAGATCGGTCATGTACGCAAGGATTGCTGGAAAGCCAACAGTCAATGTCTTGCATACGAAGCGAATGACCACAAGGTTCGGGACTGCCCAAAGAGCAAGAGGAGTGCACCAACTGGAGGATCAATTCCCAGTGGTGGACAGGTTGGAGAATGTGATCAGCCCCACACCTAGATTGCCGAGGAAGCAGAGACTGCCGAAGGTGCGATTGCAGGTATTTTGCTATTTTGTCGCGTTCCAGTTCCTGCGTTATTTATTCTTCTGTACTTGCATCCATCATATTTTGTCAATTCAATATTGAGTATCATGTTAGTTATTTCTTCCCTGCCATATTCTCTTCAACTTCGGTTATGCCCCCTCGTTCCTCTTCCTTCATATTCAATTCTTTCATTCCTTATTTCCTTTCATCCCTTGCAGTCATTCTCTTCTTTGGCTCTTTATTGAGTATAAATTCATTTTTCTCCTACCTATTTTTCTCTTTATAATTATTTTTTTCCGAATATTTTTTGTATTTCGATTATCATTCGTATATTCATTTTGGATCTTCTATTAAGATGTTTTCTAAACAAAAATCTTGTTATTTCGAATAATGGTGTATTTTTAACTTTACTTTCCATTTATAATTGATCGACTATATATATATTCCAGTTTGATTTATTTATAGAGTTGATAAGCCAAATTCTTATTTTGTTGTATAATGTTATTATTTCTACTATTATTATTATTGTTATTGTTTTCGTTATTATTATTGGTATTATTATTATTGTTGTTATTACTATTGTTGTTATTATTATTGTTTTCATTATTTTATTATTGTTGTTAATATTGAATTACTTTCACCCAAAAAAAAATTTGAACCCAAATTATATTCTGTCTCGCATTATTATTCTTACCAGTATTGTTAATATTTTTATTTTTATTATTGCATTAATTTCATGAATGTGTTTAATCCAATTCTATCATGTATGTATTATCATTATTATCAGTATTGTTAACATTTTTAATTTTATTATTATTATTATTACCAGTATGATTGTGATGATTTTTATTACTGTTATTATTATTTTTAATATTATTGATATTATTTTTTTTATTGTTATTGCTATTATTATTTTTAATATTATTGATATTATTATTTTTATTATTAGTATGTGTTGTTATTATTATTTTTATTAAAGCCCATTAGTTTTGATCTATATTATATCATTTAATTATTTAAATTGAAGCCGACCATCTAAAGCCCAAATTTTATATTCACTTGATTGCATTTTTTAATATTTTATATCTAACTTGAGCCCAACTCAAACCCACATTTTACTGGATCCCAACCCAATCCAATAACCCAAATTCTCCTACCAATACTCTCTTTGATCCTGGTGTCACATTCTTGTCTTCCTGCTCGGTTCGTCGATTGGTGTCATGTGACCTACAACGACATGTATGCTGCATGGAACATCACCATCGGAGTAATGCAGCGGAAGTGTGGTGGGCCCATAACCCACAGGTCCCAGGATTCTCTTGTTGTTCCTTCTTCTTTGCATCATTCAGTTCTTGTTCGTTCTTTTCACTCGTCATATTTTGTCGATTCATTATGCGACACCAATCTTATTTAAATTCTTTTCTTATTCTGGTGCTTTCATCACTTCAGCTCTCTTCTTCTAATATTTCCTGCCTTGTTATTTCTAAAATTTGCTTTTGTTTTGTCTTACTGCCTGCCAGAATGAATTTCGTGGACGAAATTCTTTTTATAAGGTGGGTAGGATTGTAACCCCCATTTATGCAAATACGTATTTTATGAGTATTTTCCGTATCTCGATATTTAAAATTCGTTATTTGTTAAATTCGTTTTGAATTTTACGTTAAAGCATTTTTCTAAACAATAGTTATAATTATTTTGAATAAACCTTGTTTCCATTTCTGTTTGATCAACAATTCATAAATTCCTATATTTTATATAATGTTATTGTTGTTGTTGTTGTTATTATTATTATTGACATGGTTATTTTATTATTCTTATGGTGATGGTGATTATTTATTATTATTATTGATTATTAAAACAAATCCCTTATTATTTAATAATTGTGTTTAAAATTGTTTCAAATAATTTTTGTATGTGATACAAATTATATTTTGGTTATAAATCATATTTTACCAGATATTCTATTCTTTAGTTTTTGGGTTTATATTGATCAATTATATTCGTATACAATCTATTTTTATTTATTGGGTCTAAACCCAATTACCCAATAGCACTATATCTCACTTTCGCCTATATGTATACTAATCTATTTTAATCTAACCCTAATCCTATTTTTAATCCCCTCAGCCGTCATTAACCCCCCTAATCCTCCCGCTCTCTCTCCCCCTTCTTTGTTTCGTCCTCAACCCAACCGAAGCCCGTCACTCCTCCCGTTCACTCCGACCACCACCTTCGACCCCGACTCTCCTCATCCCCGTCATCGTCCCCGTGCCGCCTTTACCCCTCCATCTCGTCACCTTCATCTTCATCCCTTCATCCCGCTCAAACCCATCGCCTGTACCCTTTAACCCATCTGCCAGTCAATTCCGTTGTCGCCACCGCCTCGTCGATCATCATCTTCGTCTCCTCGTTCACCCCGCAACCACCGAAGATCCCTCTTGCCTCGTTGTCGTCGTCGTCCAAGCCCGAGTGCCTCGCCATTCCCGTTCCTCTGTTTCGGCGAGAGAACAGAGCATCGCTCGCGCCGCCGTTCTTTGCCGCTGCATCGCTTCCCGACTGCAGTGTCAGCTCCAGTCATCGCTCTTGCCGCCAACGCCTCCAGTCATCATCGTTCCCTCTCCCGCTATCTCTTTCTGTCGAAGTAAGGAAGGAGACGAAGCGGGATTGGTTTGTGTAACCCCTGTTTCCATTAATACGTATTTTTCAAGTATTTTTCCGTATTTTAAATAATTAGTATTTTGTAACTATTTCTTCTTAATTGATTATATTATTATTCAAATTATTTTATGAGCTCAATGTACAAATTATTCAATTGTTTAATATTTAGCTCAAGCCCAACTGTTTATTATAAGCCCAATACCTTAATTAATTTATTTAAAATGTTTTGAAGCCCAACCCAGCAAATATTACTATTGTTATTTTATTTTATCTTGAGCCCATCTATTGAAGCCCATTCTGCTATTGGATCTCCTTATGATACCCATTATTAAAATCCACTAACCCAGAACCCATATAATTGTACAGATTTATCCTACACCCGTACCCTGTATACAATTTATTCACGCTCCCCCACTTTTCAATTCCCGTACCTACACGTTACCCCACTTTGCAGATACATGTCTCCCCATCACCTCGTAACTCCCCCCTACTCTCTCTCTCTCCCCTCCGTTTGAAACAGAGAGCAAAACTCCTCTGTTCACTTTTTCCCTCCCGTAATCTCTCTCCCCGTCCCCCTCTCCCTCCTCTGTCTCCAAACCAAACAGGAAACCCAACATAGCACCTTTCCCTCCTTCAACTCCACCACCATGCCTCGCAGCACCACCATCCACTTCATCTCCACAAGTCCACCGTTCGGCCTCCTCCGCAACTCCCTCTCACCTGCGACCACTGCCCCTCCACCTCGTCGTCACCTCCACACCACTAGCATCGAGCCCCACAGAACCTATTTCACCATCGTCATCCTCCGCCTTCGCCGTCGAGCGCCTTCTTCCTCCTCTGCTCACTTCCCCAGTCCCCGCCACTCGTCTGCTTCCTTTCCCCCGAGCATCGCCAAATCGACTTTGCCATCTCCTGCCAGCGCCGCAACCCCATCGAAGCCCTGCTCAGTGCCCTCGCTCTCGCCGCCAGTCTCCGTCGCCGACCTCGTCGCGCCAGTCGCCGTTCCCATTCTCTCGCGCTCTCTCTCTTTCTGTGTCGAAGTGGAGGTGAAGACAGAGATTGAATTATTGGTGTTGGGTGTTTGTAAGGAGGACCCGATCCAGTGTGTGGAGATCCTGTGTGCTGTTCGTGAGTGTAGAGAAGAGAGGAGTTGGATTCTTACTGTTTGGTGGTTGTGAGTAGGGGATTGTGTGGGCATTTGCTGTTTTGGAGAAGGGGTTGGATTACTTTGTTGTTGTTGGATTATTTGGTTGCTCTTTGCTATTTTGTTGCTGCCACGTATCTTGCACGTGCTTCGCTGTCCGGGATTCTGATATCGTTATTCTTGTATTCAGTATCATCATCGTCGGTTAACAGGCAAGTATCTCCTTGTACAACTCGTTTGTTCTCGTACAATCTTTCTTTGCAAAATACCGCAAGTATATTCTTTGACTCTAATTCGTATTATCCATAAACCGTTGATCCCGTATTCATACACGATCGTGAATACTTTATTGTCATATGCATTGCATGAATACAATACACACATATATACTCTTAGAACTATACATGATGTTGTGCGTGAATTGCTTGTCTTGTTATTAGCTTGAATGTTGATTAAGTTTTATACATGCCATTGATCACATCATAGTTACAACATTTTTTATAAACCCTGAAATATATTTTCCTGCATTGCATAAGTCCTGATACTCGATCTTGTCATGTTACCCGTTCTTGTTCTTGCATGTAGATGTTTACCGATCCAGTTATTGTTCATGTTTGATTAAAATAAAAATAACAAGCTGAGGTATAGGAGGAAAGATTTAGTAATGGGCAATATAGAAGAGCGTACTCGGACGGGAGCTCATGGTTTTCCGATGCAAGTTGCAAATTACAAGTTGTAAGTTTGCAAGTTATATGTTTATATATTTCACGCTACAAGTTTACACTATGTTCCACATTGCACGTATCTTGATACAAGATATACTTGACATGTTTTTCCGAGTATGTGACCTATAGAATCCACCACTAGTCTAAACGTTCACTTGATTGCGTGTAGCAACCATGTGGTATGAGACGCATGAAGTGCTACCTAGATAGATTTAACAAAAGATATGAGATTAACACGTACACTTGCATGATCCAATTACATGTTACATATTTCTTTTGACTTGCTTACTTATTTACATGTTACATATTCATGTTGACTTGTTTACTTGCTTACTTGTTTACACGTTACATGTTCCTATTGATTTGTTACTTGGTTCACATGCATGCCACCTGTCACATGATGTCTTGCACATGATTCTGTTTACATGTTGTATTTCCCATATTACATGATTCTTGGTTCCTTGCTCTTTTCCTGCTTTTGTTTCGTTTTGTACTTGTCCCGTTAGCTTGTACCACTTGCGGTCCGTGACTTGCATTAACGAGTATCTTCTTCACTCTTGTCTTGTAATAATATACTTGCAGGCGCAGATGGAGGGTTACCCGAAGGTGTTGCTGAATAAGTGTTTTTGTCTTGTTTATTTTCATGTTACTATAGTTTTTGCTTTATTCATGTACTCTTATTGTAATTCGGACGTGTTTGACCCGTAACTACTTTGTATTTTCCAGTTGTTGGTTATGTCATGTACTATGTAATGTACTTTTGTTATCTTATTTTGATTTTACATGCTTGCATGGTTGTTATTGCTATCTTGTTGTTGAGTTACCAGTACAGCTTATGAATGGTGTATTCGCATAATTCGCTGGGTCTCAGTCATGGACTCGTATTCCCATATTTTGGGAAGCGGGGCATGACAATTTGTGTTGCTTTGTGGTGTTTTGTGGAGTAGGAGATTCTGATTCGCTGTTGGGTTGCTGTTTGTGTGCTTTGATTTACTGTTAGTTGTTTTGCACGTGGCTCGCACGTGTTCGCGTGTTCCCGTGTGATCATGGTTCGCCGACCAGGATTCTCATCCCGTTATTCTATAGTTATTCGAATCTACAAAATAACAGACAAGTCTCTTCTTGAACTAGTATTTTGTTTTGTTCAAGATTCCCTTGATCTCTACAAGTAGATTCAGTCCTTTTTTTTATCATACTGTTATTTGAAATTCCATAAATTTTATTGAGGGTTTACACAAGCTAACCCGAGATATTCTTAACATCGTGCCGCTATCTTTGATCTAAAACCTAGTCCTTCTTGTTCAATGCATATGCACATTTATATGAAAAATAACTAGATCCATGTTGTAGACTCGTTTAATGAACTGAACATGTTAGATTGAATGTGATTAAATAAATTGATTACCATACATGTGAAATTGCATCTAAGAAATTAAAATTATGCATGTTAAACACCTAAGAACACCTTGATTATTAATTTGCATGAAATATATGGTTGTATGATTTAATTATTGCTTATCCATGTCAAAATATATTCTGGACTGCTAGTTGTTTTTTTTTAATCAGATTTTCGACCATGTTTCCGTCATATTGTGAATTAACTTTCTGAACATGAAATTTAGCCACAGATGTCTAGTTTACTACCTTTTTTGCGGATCTGAATTCCGATGTGTAATCTGTTATATATCGTTATTTTAGTACAGCTGTGTCAGAATTTCCAGATTCACAAATGCATGTGTAGCTTGTTGTTCCATAATTTATTTGAGCATGTTAACAGTAAAGTAAAAATCTGAAATAAATTTGGCTGAACCTAGACATGTGTAGGAATGACTCTGAATTTTTATAGATTTATTTGATGCGTTTTCTGACCTGAAACAAATAGGTGAACACAATTTATAACATGCTACCTGAACATAAAATCTGAAAAGAATATGATTTTCACCCCAGGTTCTATAGCTTTTATATATTATATATATATTTGCTAGAACCAGTAGAGAGTCTAGTTTCTAAAATTTTTTACGGATCCAGATTTGCTTTTCTGTAGTAGTGGTAATCTGCATTTTAGTACAGCACATCATGCTGTCCTGATTATGGGATGTGTGTTTGAATGACTTGTTTGCTTCATGCTTTGTCTGTAACGAGTAGAATTAGTCACACCTAGCATCATACAACATTGACACCTTCTTGCATGCTCACATAAGATGAAAATAAACTAATAAAAAGTCGGGATATAATGGGTAGACTTGATAGTGAATGATCGAAAATTGTATTCGACCGGGCCCTACTGCCTGACCTGTACTGACCTGTACCGATGGCCATAAAACACTGCCTGACCTATATTGTCCCTGAACATAAAATACTGCCTGATAATCACTAACACTGAACATTAAACACTGATTACTTGGCCGAGTACACGAACCGTGAATTCACCATCAGTCTAAAAGGTTCATTGTGTGTTTGCGCCGAACCTGTGGAATGGGACGCAGTAGTACGTGCACTATATAGATTGGTAAAATGAGTAATAACCTGCATTTATCATCTCACGCTTGATCCTGTAATGAACTTGACTTGACATCACTCATTACATGTGTGATTAACTGTAGACCTTTGATATTATTGTCTGCCTTTGCTTTGTTCTTTGACTTTGATCTTGTCCATTTTCTTTGATATACATGCTTCCTTTATCCTCTGTTTTTTTCTACTTGCTTTTCACGACTTGCTCTAAGGACACTCTTTTCCCTCCTTTTAGATCAAGAGTTTATAGGTGCCGGATGAGCAATACCAAAAGGAATTGATGAGCAAACTCTCTGAAGATCGGAGCTGGACTATTAGACTATTATAGCTATCTCTTGTTATTTGCTTATTGTATTGCTTTTATCATACTTTGTATTCCAGGATTTTATGACCCGAAGTTTTTTTTATCCCAGATGTTGGATTATTATTTGGTGAGTTTATTTCATAATTATTTTGGAGTTTATTCATTATTTATATGGTTACATTTCTCTTGCGTGGTTGTATTTTCTTGTATACTGTTGAGTTAATCTATTACAGCTAATGGATGATGTATAATCATTCGCTGGGCCTTCGTTACGTGCTCGTATTTCCGTATTTTGGGAAGCGGGGTGTGACATAAGTTTTGCCCACTTTGTCTTCTTACGTAAGTTGAGTTTCCACCACCATTTGCACAATAGCACTTAGTTCATTTGGCGAAGATTAATCCATCCCCTCCCCCGAAACCTTCGAACTCCTTTCGTCTACATACCAACCCCCATTTAACCAGGGGGTAACCTTTCCTATCTCCTCCAAACCCGTTCCATAGAAATCGGCGTTAAATCTATCGACTTTTTTAGTAGCCTATACTGGTATCACGAAGAACGAAAAAAAATATATCAGTAAAGTTTGCAACATTCATTAAATAAAGTCACAAAACATAGAAGGAACATTGCGGGAAAGGAGGAATGAAAATGAAAATTCACTGGGCATAAAATTCTTTAGAAACAAAATGGAGTTTGGGTTTGGTTTAGAAAGAAACTGGAGTTTGAGCTTTAACCAACCATCTAATTTTAACCATTCATTTTTAAGTGGGAGTGTATAAACCATTCAATTACTCAACTGTTGTTAGTTACCATCAGGGCCGACCCTGAGTTCCTGGGGGCCCGAGGAGAACTCCCGAAATGGGGCGGCCCATACATTTATTTTAAAAAAAAAACATGTATAAATTTTTTTGGCACGTTGTACAAAGCAAACTATGCAAAATATATATCATCGAATAACTGAGAAGAAAGAGCCAAAGAGGGGTTTTTTAAATGTGGGCTTCGGATTTCGGATTGAGGGTAAGGGTTTCATGTTTGAAATTGAATGTGGGTTTCGGGTTTGAGTTTCTATTGATTTAAATGTGGATTTGTTTTTAAATCACCCAAATTTAAAGCTTCAAATTCAATCAAGTCCAAACCCAAATAATTTAAACAAAATTCTAAAGGCCCAAATATTTATTTTTTGGGGCCCCTATTAACAATATTTTTTTACGCGGAAAATAAGTACTTATATTTACAAGAGGAGTACAAATTTGGGGGGCCCTAAAATTGCAAATTATTCGGGAGCCTGAGGCGCCTCCTCACTGGCCTCAAGGGTGGGACTGGCCCTGGTTTCCTTAATAGCCTCAAAGTTTAAATTTATTTACAACATAAGTATTTATCAAAAGTGTCACTCATATAAAATAAAAGTTTATGCCATTATGGATAATTTGTAAAGAGTATATATGAGTAAATAGAGATCTTTACTTAAAGTTTATAAAAATTTATTTGATGTTTATATGTCTAAGTTTATATGATCTGCTGAGATGAATATGTAATAGAATGGAGAACTTGAAGTTTATATGATTTTGTAACTTGTCCTGATGTTTAAAATTGACCTTCAAGTATCATATAAACTTGAAGTTCAAGTCTGTAATTTGATTCCGATAACTTGAAGTATATAACTTGAAATTTATATTTACAGACTTTATCATATGATTCAACTTTATCAGATAAACTTCAGATAAACTTGAAGTTTAAAACTTGAAGTATTATAAACTTCAAGTTTAAAACTTCATATTAACATTCTGATAAGTTATCATATTTACAGACTTTATCATATTGTAAAAACTATTTCATTTCCACAAGGTAATAAGAATAAATATTTTGCTGAAGCTCAAAATCGACAAGGAAGGATGTAAAGCGAGCATTCAGTGTTCTTCAAGCACGTTTTGCAATTATTCGTGGACCATCACGTTTTTGGGATCAAGAGACGCTTCATGATATTATGACAGCATGCACATAATAATGCTTAACATGATAGTCAAAGATGAAAGAGAAGATAATAATAAGGATTTTAACTAAGTTGCGATAGAAATGTAGTCATTTTTAAAATAGATTATTATAACTATTTATTAGTAAACAAAAATTAAAATATTTATGGCTAGCCAAAATAGATAGCATGGTTGGAGTGTGAATTTTTTTCGCTAGCCAAATTATCCATTTGTTATCTATTTTGGCTATTCTACCTAGCTATTTTGGCTAATTAAAATAGCCAAAATGGATGTTAGATATTATAGTCCCACTCCTATATATTGGGCTAATTTTGTATTTGGTTCACTCCTATATATAGGAGATATTGTACTTAGTCATTTCTCAATTCAATATTCAGTATTATTTTCATCTCTCTGATTTATCTTAACATGGTATCAAATACAAGTTTACAAATTTTATTCTCTTAAATTTTCTCATCCAAAAAACCTCAAATTCCAACAGCAAAAAAAAATTAAAAATAAATAAATAAATCTCTCCACCATCGTCGAAGAAGAAGCAGCAACATCATCGTCGCCATCGTCAACAAGCCACCAAATTCCGCCTCCGAAACCCATCGCCTCTGTCTCCTACTTCAAAACCATGTCAGTTCACCACCGCTTCGTCAGTCTGCACGTTCCACTTCTGGTATTCCTCCGGCACGTTATACACCTGATGCCACTGGTCCTGCTGACCAGTTTGGTTTTGCCACCCTAGCTTCCTACTCACCACAGTTTCATGCATATCTCACTGCTATACACTCTACACGTGAGCCCAGAACCTATAAAGACGCAATTCAATATCCTGAGTTGAGAAAAGCTATTGCAGAGGAATTCAGTGCATTTGATCAGACTAGCACTTGGGATGTCATTCCTCTGGCAAAGGGCATTCAGTCTAGTAGTTGCAATTGGATCTTCAAGGTCAAATATCAACCTGATGGATCTATTGAGCGACACAAGGCTCGTCTAGTATCCCGAGGATTTACTCAGGAGCATGGTATTGATTATGATGAGACATTTGCTCTCGTTGCATAGATGACTATTGTTCGCACTCTTCTTGCTGTTGCATCTATCCGTCAGTGGTCGTTATACCAGATGGACGTGAAGAATGCTTTTCTTCATGGTACCTTATCTGAGGTTGTTTATATGGATCCTCCTCCTGGCCTCCCTACTCCTCCTCGCCATGTTTGTCGATTGCGTTGGGTGATATACGGTTTGAAGCAGGCCCCTCGAGCCTTGTGTGAGTGTTTTTGCCTTGTCATCACCAAGGCTGGTCTTAGTCAGAGTTCTCAGGACCATTCTATATTTATGCGGTCATCACTGCAGGGGAGGGTACTTCTACTACTTTACGTTGATGATATGATCATTACTGGGGATGACTCTGCAAGCATTACATCCACCCAGAAATACCTTCACCAACAATTCCATACGAAAGACCTTGGCAGACTACGTTATTTTCTGGGTCTAGAGATTGCTCATGGATCTCGGGAGATACTAATCTCTCAACAAAAATACGCATCAGATATTATCTCCGCTGCATGCCTTTCTGACAGTCGATCAGCCGATACACACTTAGAGCTTCATGTGAAGCTTTGTCCCACTTGTAACGCCCCGGATCCCCGTTACTGGATATCCGTGACGTAACCAGAATCTTTGCTTTCAAATGCATCTCAACACAGTAATAACACGGAAATTTAAAAACTTTTTTTTATTTCCAAATAAAGTCATTACATTATTAATTAGAACCAACGTCTTGTTCTTCAACAAGAATACAAATTACATTAACTCATTACATTTTATTACAAGCATACATCAACTCCTTTTGTAAATTTAACAACTGTCTCTCGGAATGGCAGTCGACGGCTCACTGCCGAAGCTCCGCTGAACAGTCAATCTGCTTCCTTGGGACTTGCTCCTCGGCTTGAGTCTTCTGCTGCGCGACTCTGATATCTCTGCACATGCTCGAAAGGTAGAACCGGTACCTAAAAGGTGGGGAACGTCAGTACTTAGAGTGACGCAATACTGATAATAACAGCGATCCTCCAAACTAGCAACCACAAACCATCTTAAATGAAAAGAGAAACGTGCATCCTAAATTATGTAGTGCTCGTGTATGCCATGATCTAACAACTAAATGCACCAAACACAAGCCTATTCTAAAGCAAGCAAGACTTGGAAATCTGGATCCGCATGCATCCCATAGTACATGCGTTCCAGACCCAGGTATGGCCTAATCTAATGCGCAAAACAACAATGCACACGATGCACCTACTCTAATGTAATTCATTTGGGAACGTATGCATCCCTAACTACATACTTTCTCAAAATAAACTTTGATAGAAACGTATGCATCCCATACTACATACTTTCCAAAGAGTTTGCCTCTCCTGATTGTAGGGTTCATGTAACACCCCGCAAAATTTAAATGATAATTTTGCCCTCGGGTGTTACGCACGTGCATTTTGTACTATTATTGACTATATCCATAACGCATTTTGATATGTATTTTGAATTCCAAATATTTATGCAATCCCGTATTCTTAAAATCACATTTGAGA
This sequence comes from Hemerocallis citrina, assembly GCA_017893485.1. Classification (NCBI taxonomy): domain Eukaryota; kingdom Viridiplantae; phylum Streptophyta; class Magnoliopsida; order Asparagales; family Asphodelaceae; genus Hemerocallis; species Hemerocallis citrina. The sequence goes on from CM030360.1 coordinate 304,659,558, forward strand.
CAACTCAAATGCAAAATTTCAATCTTTGAGTTTTTACGTGCTTTCTACGTATTATCGATGCACGTGTCGATTTTGGGTATTCCACCGTTACGTGCAAAGTTTTCAATGGATTTCAATTACTTATTTTTATAAACATGTTTAAATTCATTTTTATAGATAGAATTCAATTTTTGTCTATTTTTAGTTAAAATAAATTTTCTACGTGCAATACACGTGTTTTCCGTACGTTTGAGTATATTATCAAATATGTATATTAAATATACTTTCTATTGCATTCCAATTGATTATAAATATTTTTCGGTTCATAAAATCAATTTTTGTATTTTTGAGATTTTACGGGCGACACACGTGTTTCGGTGCACGTGTTTTAAGAGTATTATTCTTTCAAAATAAACTTCATGAAATTGTTTGTGTCTATTTTATGGTGCATGAAAAGTATAATTTTTAAGTTAATTTTACATATTTATTACATATATAAATAAGTTGTTTTAAACAGATTGAATAAATAAATTGTTTTTGTACACAAAGCACGTGCACGTGCACACGTGCGATGTGCACACAAATTCTGGGGCCAGGCTGTTGTGAGATGAGGGAAAATTCTGAAGTTTTGATTTTGAAATGGGAGGAAAAATAAGTTACAAATTTTAATCATGGGGTGAGTGGTGTTCATGTGGGGTGGTTGCCATAACTACCTATTAGTTAAATCTATAAATGCACCCTTAGTCTCTCATTCTCTCATCTCTTTTTCTCCTTCTCTCCTGCCCATGCCGAGAAGAAGACCAACCCAAAACAGCATAGCCTTTGTCCATTCCTCCATCTAATCACCATTCCACTTGCCTATAAACATATACTAATGTATATATATATATGTACATACATGGTGTGTGAATATGAAAGAAGATGGGAGTTTGTCCTCGATGTTGCCGAAATGGAGCGGGGATGGAGATGCTCTTGATGATTGTTGCTTGCCGAAATGGATTGAAGGTTTGCCTTGGTGCGCGGAGTTCGAGGAGTTTGCAATTGGAGCTTTCTTTAGGAGCTCCTAATTCTAGGAGTCCATTTGAGTACAAATCTTCATTTTAGATGGGTGTTTCTTAAATTCTTTCTAATTTAGGAGTAGAAAATGCATGCTAGATGAGATATGATTTATTTGAATTGAATTGAATTGATATGATGATACTACATGCTAGTTGTTAATTGCTAAATTCTAACCATTATGATAGATGTGAATGGTTAAATTTATGGCTCAAAATGTGTTATGATGATTGTTAGAATATTTGCATGCAAGAATATGTGCCATTTTGGTAAGTTCAAATTGTATGATGCATGATTGAAATAGTAATTGACATAAGGCAAATGTTTGGAGAAATGACTTTCGGTGCCATTTAGCAAAGAAGTGTGATTCTAACCTCAAAATATTATTCATACGAGTATAAAGATTCTTGTAAAGTAATTTTGATAAAAGAAAACAGCTTATTTGGAAAATGGATTGAATAGGTGTTTTGATGCATTTTAAGGATTTCATTAAAAAATGAGAAACTTGAGAATTTGATAACAAATACGAAATTGTTTTGAAGGAATACATTTCTGAAAATGATCTATATTTTCATATGGAAGTACAAATCAATTACAAGGTCGAAAATTATATGTATACTGCAATTTGAGTGATTGACAGTCGACTGTTCACTTCCACAGTCGACTGGTAAGTGTAAAAAAGTTGGTTTTGATCAGCGGGACCGTCGACTGAATACTTTCACAGTCGACTGCTGTTGTCATAAATTTGATGTTTGAGTTTTCAAGGTATTCGCGGGGCAGTCGACTGTCTGCTTTCACAGTCGGCTGGATCGAGCTGACTGTTGTTTTTGATGTTCAAAGTACTCACGGAACAGTCGACTGATACTACCACCAGTCGACTGAACCGAACTATTTTCTGGTTCTTGAGTTTGGATTTGATCCTTGACAAATGAAAGTTAAATAAGTTGAATATGAGATTTTATGATTATTAATATGTGATTGAGTTTTATTGTGAAATGCACACAAGGTTGTGAAAGATGGAATTGATAAAGAAATCAGATTTAATTGTTCTCATGTTACGAGATTATAAAAGAAATGTTTTGAGAAAGAGTTTGTGAACAAAAGAAATGGAATTATTATTGGAGATTGATTATGAAATATTGTTGATCTCTAGAATGAGATAGTTGTTGGAATCTAGAGGCTGGGCGAAACCCTAGTGACCGGCAGTTTTATTTATGATTTGAGAGCTAACCGTTGAGGGTTGAGCGTCTCTTGAGAAGTAGCCAGGTAGGCTGACTGTCTCTGTTGTTGATTTAAGTCCGGTAGGGTAAGCTAGCTCTAGGTTGTGATGATTTTCTTTAAAACAAGCTTTGTAAAGCTGTGATGGAAGTAAGAGAAAAACATAAGTATGGGAGCCTCGAGTCTACGATGCGGATGTGATCCACAGAATGCATGCTTGATGAGTCAAGACATGGCGTGGGCAATACTCCAGAATGATCGGGATCTTAGCGACGCTTGTGGGATGTTTGGTGACTGCAAGAGGATCGTGTTCAGGGAGGAGGCTGAATTATCGCAGAACGCATGCTTGATGAGTCAAGACATGGCGCGAGGTTCCCCTCCAGGGTCTTGGACACGTGCTTGTAATCATGGAACGTCTATGACACTTTCTGAAATTACAGATAGATACATAGTGGAGATGTAATGAAAGTGAGAGAAAACACGGGTATGAGAACTAGAGTTTACGGTGCGGGTGTGTGAGCCGCAGAATGCATGCTTGATGAGTCAAGACATGGCGCGGGCACAACTCAGAATGATCGGACTTTAGTCACGCTTGTGGGATGTTTTGGTGACTGCAAGAGGATCGTGTTCAGGGAGGAGGCTGAATTACCGCAGAATGCATGCTTGATGAGTCACGACATGGCGCGGAATTCTTCCAGGGTCCAGTGCACGTGCTTGTACTCATAGGCCATCTAGGATACTCACCATAGTTACAGGAGTAGATTAAGTCATGGCGAGGGATTGAACCCTACAACAATGAAGAACGATTAAGAGGCTTGCCCTCGGACCTATGTAGTATGGGATGCATAGAATCCGAACAAGTGTGCATTAGTGTCATATAATATAAACAACTGCATTAAGGACTAAGTGCACCGCACAACACGACATCAACAGGATAGTCCCTTTGTAGCTTTGTTTGTGATCAAGTTTGTGTTTGCTAAAGTATTTAAGAATCATTATACTGTTCCGGCATAGAGAGGATGGCCGTGTATAATATTTCGTCAGTTATAAGCAACTGACGCGCCCACAATTTTATATGCAGGGTATGGAGTTACATGAAGATATAAAGATGATTTGATGCTGTTGATTACTTAAATGTTAAAGTTGTAACAATTGTACATTCATTATTGTTGTATTTTATTGATTCCACTGCTTATTGATGTAAAAGACTCTGATGTAATTATTGTTGAAATAAAAGTTTTAAATTCCTTGTAAAATTGTACGAAAGAAGTGAAAAGATCCTGTAGAACTCTCGAATTCAGTTGTATTTGGAATTCGGGGCGTTACAAGTGGTATCAGAGCTACGCTTCTAAGTCGTACAAATTTATAAGGAACGACACCCTAGAAGTGGACATTAGAGTGTGAGTTCAGTTTATAGAGATTTAAATGTAAGTGATTTACATTTGTGTTGCTCTATAGGTTGATGTTTTCTCTTTCCTTTCCCTATTGGATGGCTGGAGTCATGAATGGAAATTGTTATTTAATTTACATTTACATTCATTCATGATGCTCCCCTTGTATACATTGATTTGAGATTGTATGCGAGCTCATTTTCCCTGGGTATCAAAGTGGCGCAGTGGAAGCGTGGTTGGCTTTGAACCATCATTCATGATACCTTACACATAGACACACTCTCCCCTCAAATTATTTTCTGTGGATTTTCATCATTGTACTTTTCAATATTTAATATTTTTCAAATAAATATTTTCCTATACTATTAAATCATTTCAATGCCTATTATTATGTCTATTTTCCTTAGTCTTGATTTTTTTGAACTTATTTTTGTCTCTCAATCTTAAAGTTTTGTCCTTCGTGTTTTATGTCACTTTATGTTCATCCGTCTATTTCTGCTATTACTTTATATATTCTGTTAAATTTATACTACCACTATTATTTTCAATTATTATTTCTGAATTTCCCTTGTGAATTTTGCTTATGTGTATTCATTTTGCATGATTTGATTTTCTGATACGATATTCTTTCGTTATCTCGTATTGTTCTATATACTTAAGTATATTTTAACGAGATTGAAATATTTTTATAAATACAACATACTAATTTGATTTATTGTCTGCATTCAATATTATTGTTAGTGCGTATTATCTACTACTTTATTTGTTATATTCCTTAATTTTGAAATTTCGTTTCTTTAATATAATGCATATACTCACTATTTATACTACCCGATCCTCTAATTTTAAATTGTCTTTACATTCTTGATTACTACATATGTTTTCCATTGAATTTTTATGTATTTCAAGATACTTACTATACATATAATTTCACCTTCCTCAAATTACTACATTATTATTTTTATGTATAATTATTTGTGTCTATTGCCCTAATTTGCTACATTACATCATTAATGTTTTCATTTGTACTTCCAACATGTGCATATATTTTACATTATTTTTGTGTTATAAATAATTTTTCATAACTACTGATTAGTACCATCTATGTTTGATATATCCTATACACCTATTTTGATATTTCATTGTGTAAAATCTTTTTCTGTATCATTGATTTTTAAAACATAACACCATACTTTAATAAACATCCCATATCTAAGTATACATGGAAGATTACATCTTCCCATCTTCCGCCTTGGTGCAACTTAATGTCGAGAGGGCAAATATGCAACTAGACATCACTGGAGGCAAACTGCAACTGGAAGTCGGGGAGGCAAAGTTTGCAACTGAATGTCCAGAAGGCAAACTGCAACTGGATGTCGGTGAGGTAAAATTTGCAACCGAATGCCAGAAGGCAAATTGCAACCGGGTATCGTAGAAGCAATTATGCAACTTGAGATCAAGATAGGCAAGTCTGCTGTTGGATACCAGTGAGACGAACCTACACCAGAAGGAAATATTATACTTAGATAACCCCTACCTTGTTTTCTATAATATTCACTTATAACTATTTCATTTTGTACTAGCTTGAACCATTTTATAATATTTTGCAACCTAGCATTATACTGTTTATACTGATTTATATATCTATCAAACTTGCGTATCTACCACTTAATCTCAACTATCTTGCCGTCTTCTTTGTAGTACTTTGCATTTTTTTTGAGTTAGTATTTCGTACCACTTTAAAATTTTGAGGCTACTCACCTAACAGTTTTATTTATTATACTTCTGTTATAATTCATGATTCACTTCTATATAATTAGCTTTGCATTGTTACTACCATAATACATTATTTTTCTCCTACACATCATTTATAAAAAAAAAAAAATTTATCATGATATTGTTGTTTTGCCCTATAATTTCTGTCTATGTATATACATAATTTTGTATGCTGATTTTCTTGGTCTACTTGACAAATCGAAATTATTCAGATTTTTGCCTTTTCATTGTTATCATACATACATGATTATTGTATTTACCTTACAAATTACTTTATAATATCAATTTATATACAAAATCATTTTTTTCATTGTCTATACTTTTCTTTGTTATATAATTGGTTTTCGCACTACTTTCAATAGTACGTTTTTACTATTACGATGTCTTGTTTGACTGCTACAATCATTTATAATTTTCATATCATGTTATTTATTTCACCTCTATAATTTTTCGTCTATGTAATTTTTGTAAGTTGGTTTTCTCGCTCTACTGAATAATTCGAAAGTATTTCGATGTATACCTAATTTTCAAATTGTATGTATAATTATTAAAGTTACCTTACAAATTATTTGGTACTAATTTATATACAGAATTATTTTATGTTGTCTATACTTTTACTATATACCCTTCTCAGATATTTCTCAAACTATTAAATTGCTAATTTTTGTCATATAATATCAATTTGGTTTGCGACTTTCTACCATTTATTACATTGATGAATTTTTAGTATTGAATCTATTTATAAAGTATCCATTAACTATGTTTTTCTCTATTGCATTGTTTTCTGAAATTATTTCACAATTAATGACTAAGTTTATTTACCATTTTATCTAATGGTTTACTTGATAGTAATTTGTATGGAAACTCTTTTCAAAATACACTATCCTCTATTGTCGCATTTGTTTTCTTATGCTACTTTTCTAGTTTTCTTGTTTAGTTCTTGTAAAACTTTGATGCTCATAAATTTTCTTAAATAGATTTCTTGTCTTATTCTTCCACATTGCTTACTTTTATGCTATATGTATCTTCTTGATGTTTGTGATTTCTATATGTTATAATGATATTTTCTTTGGTGTGTACAAAATACAGCCTTTACCATAGCGAGTTCCGGGGACGGAACTGTTCTAAGGGGGGAGAGTGTAACACCCCGCAAAATTTAAATGACAATTTTGCCCTCGAGTGTTACGCACGTGCATTTTGTACTTTTATTGACTATATCCATAACGCATTTTGATATGTATTTTGAATTCCAAATATTTATGCAATCCCGTATTCTTAAAATCACATTTGAAACAACTCAAATGCAAAATTTCAATCTTTGAGTTTTTACGTGCTTTCTACGTATTATCGATGCACGTGTCGATTTTGGGTATTCCACCGTTACGTGCAAAGTTTTCAATGGATTTCAATTACTTATTTTTATAAACATGTTTAAATTCATTTTTATAGATAGAATTCAATTTTTGTCTATTTTTAGTTAAAATAAATTTTATACGTGCAATACACGTGTTTTCCGTACGTTTGAGTATATTATCAAATATGTATATTAAATATACTTTCTATTGCATTCCAATTGATTATAAATATTTTTCGGTTCATAAAATTAATTTTTGTATTTTTGAGATTTTACGGGCGACGCACGTGTTTCGGTGCACGTGTTTTAAGCGTATTATTCTTTCAAAATAAACTTCATGAAATTGTTTGTGTCTATTTTATGGTGCATTAAAAGTATAATTTTTAAGTTAATTTTACATATTTATTACATATATAAATAAGTTGTTTTAAAGAGATTGAATAAATAAATTGTTTTTGTACACAAAGCACGTGCACGTGCACACGTGCGATGTGCACACAAATTTTGGGGCCGGGCTGTTGTGAGAGGAGGGAAAATTCTGAAGTTTTGATTTTGAAATGGGAGGGAAAACAAGTTACAAATTTTAATCATGGGGTGAGTGGTGTTCATGTGGGGTGGTTGCCATAACTACCTATTAGTTAAATCTATAAATGCACCCTTAGTCTCTCATTCTCTCATCTCTTTTCCTCCTCTCCTGCCCATGCCGAGAAGAAGACCAACCCAAAACAGCATAGCCTTTGTCCATTCCTCCATCTAATCACCATTCCACTTGCCTATAAACATATACTAATGTATATATATATATATGTACATACATGGTGTGTGTATATGAAAGAAGATGGGAGTTTGTCCTCGATGTTGCCGAAATGGAGTGGGGATGGAGATGCTCGTGATGATTGTTGCTTGCCGAAATGGATTGAAGGTTTGCCTTGGTGCGCAGAGTTCGAGGAGTTTGCAATTGGAGCTTTCTTTAGGAGCTCCTAATTCTAGGAGTCCATTTGAGTACAAATCTTCATTTTAGATGGGTGTTTCTTAAATGCTTTCTAATTTAGGAGTAGAAAATGCATGCTAGATGAGATATGATTTATTTGAATTGAATTGAATTGATATGATGATACTACATGCTAGTTGTTAATTGCTAAATTCTAACTATTGTGATAGATGTGAATGGTTAAATTTATGGCTCAAAATGTGTTATGATGATTGTTAGAATATTTGCATGAAAGAATATGTGCCATTTTGGTAAGTTCAAATTGTATGATGCATGATTGAAATAGTAATTGACATAAGGCAAATGTTTGGAGAAATGACTTTCGGTGCCATTTAGCAAAGAAGTGTGATTCTAACATCAAAATATTATTCATACAAGTATAAAGATTCTTGTAAAGTGATTTTGATAAAAGAAAACAGCTTATTTGGAAAATGGATTGAATAGGTGTTTTGATGCATTTTAAGGATTTCATTCAAAAATGAGAAACTTGAGAATTTGATAACAAATACGAAATTGTTTTGAAGGAATACATTTCTGAAAATGATCTATATTTTTATATGGAAGTACAAATCAATTACAAGGTCGAAAATTATATGTATACTGCAATTTGAGTGATTGACAGTCGACTGTTCACTTCCACAGTCGACTGGTAAGTGTAAAAAAGTTGGTTTTCATCAGCGGGACCGTCGACTGAATACTTTCACAGTCGACTGCTGTTGTCATAAATTTGATGTTTGAGTTTTCAAGGTATTCGCGGGACAGTCGACTGATACTGTCACCAGTCGACTGAACCGACTGCGTTATTACAGAAGTTTCAAGTCTCGTAGAGCAGTCGACTGTCTGCTTTCACAGTCGACTGGATCGAGCTGACTGTTGTTTTTGATGTTCAAAGTACTCACGGAACAGTCGACTGATACTACCACCAGTCGACTGAACCGAACTATTTTCTGGTTCTTGAGTTTGGATTTGATCCTTGACAAATGAAAGTTAAATAAGTTGAATATGAGATTTTATGACTATTAATATGTGATTGAGTTTTATTGTGAAATGCACACAAGGTTGTGAAAGATGGAATTGATAAAGAAATCAGATTTAATTGTTCTCATGTTACGAGATTATAAAAGAAATGTTTTGAGAAAGAGTTTGTGAACAAAAGAAATGGAATTATTATTGGAGATTGATTATGAAATATTGTTGATCTCTAGAATGAGATAGTTGTTGGAATCTAGAGGCTGGGCAAAACCCTAGTGACCGGCAGTTTTATTTATGATTTGAGAGCTAATCGTTGAGGGTTGAGCGTCTCTTGAGAAGTAGCCAGGTAGGCTGACTGTCTCTGTTGTTGATTTAAGTCCGGTAGGGTAAGCTAGCTCTAGGTTGTGATGATTTTCTTTAAAACAAGCTTTGTAAAGCTGTGATGGAAGTAAGAGAAAAACATAAGTATGGGAGCCTCGAGTCTACGATGCGGATGTGATCCACAGAATGCATGCTTGATGAGTCAAGACATGGCGTGGGCAATACTCCAGAATGATCGGGATCTTGGCGAGGCTTGTGGGATGTTTGGTGACTGCAAGAGGATCGTGTTCAGGGAGGAGGCTGAATTATCGCAGAACGCATGCTTGATGAGTCAAGACATGGCGCGAGGTTCCCCTCCAGGGTCTTGGACACGTGCTTGTAATCATGGAACGTCTATGACACTTGCTGAAATTATAGATAGATACATAGTGGAGATGTAATGAAAGTGAGAGAAAACACGGGTATGAGAACTAGAGTTTACGGTGCGGGTGTGTGAGCCGCAGAATGCATGCTTGATGAGTCAAGACATGGCGCGGGCACAACTCAGAATGATCGGACTTTAGTCACGCTTGTGGGATGTTTTGGTGACTGCAAGAGGATCGTGTTCAGGGAGGAGGCTGAATTACCGCTGAATGCATGCTTGATGAGTCAAGACATGGCGCGGAATTCTTCCAGGGTCCAGTGCACGTGCTTGTACTCATAGGCCATCTAGGATACTCACCATAGTTACAGGAGTAGATTAAGTCATGGCGAGGGATTGAACCCTACAACAATGAAGAACGATTAAGAGGCTTGCCCTCGAACCTATGTAGTATGGGACGCATAGAATCCGAACAAGTGTGCATTAGTGTCATATAATATAAACAACTGCATTAAGGACTAAGTGCACCGCACAACACGACATCAACAGGATAGTCCCTTTGTAGCTTTGTTTGCGATCAAGTTTGTGTTTGCTAAAGTATTTAAGAATCATTATACTGTTCCGGCATAGAGAGGATGGCCGTGTATAATATTTCGTCAGTTGTAAGCAACTGACGCGCCCACAGTTTTATATGCAGGGTATGGAGTTACATGAAGATATAAAGATGATTTGATGCTGTTGATTACTTAAATGTTTAAGTTGTAACAATTGTACATTCATTATTGTTGTATTTTATTGATTCCGCTGCTTATTGATGTAAAAGACTCTGATGTAATTATTGTTGAAATAAAAGTTTTAAATTCCTTGTAAAATTGTACGAAAGAAGTGAAAAGATCCTGTAGAACTCTCGAATTTAGTTGTATTTGGAATTCGGGGCGTTACAGTTCAACCCCTCGCCAAGCATCCTACCTTGTACTCATCCTGTTCCTAATAGATTGTCCGTTGCCCAAGGAGGTTGCAGTTGGTCAGTCTAGTTCCGCCACTGCAGTGCCTAAGTGATGGTCGTGTTTGCCACTCAGTACCTGCGTACAAACCTCTTCAGAAAGCTGCGTTGAATTCGGTCGCAAGACTGTGTAATTCGTATGTCCACCCCTAACCCGGCTGTGGACTGACGCATGCGTGTTCACCCCTAACCCGGCTGTGAACTGATAAACAAAAACCCACGTGCATAATAACGTTGTGGCCTCAAGGGTCAAATCCCCCTAGCTTCCCGTCCCTTACTCAGGCAAAACTTTGGGAATCAACAGATCGAGATACGAGCCGAGGACTCAATCATGAGTGCCGAAAATGTATCCCTACGACAGGAAGGTACAACACCGACTATGGTCTGCTAGTACTAATGTAATTACCAAACCCCTAATGCATCACTCTAATCTCAGCCTCACTCTAATCACTTTGGGTAAAAGATAAGATTGCTTCCAAAAACTTGCCTATCGACCTCTAGCCCTTGCGATACCGATTTGGTTCGCCACTTCCCCGGCTTGGAATTGTCCACCACCATGGCCTACATTCACTCCTAACCCGGGCAATGAATGTATGTGTTCATCCCTAATCTGGGCAATGAACTTAAATTGATGTCACGGCTCGGATGCCCTACACTTCGGTGAAAGTTCACAATTTAGGGTCGACAGATGCAGGGTATCACTTACCCTAGTGACTAACTCGAGTCACACACCCACTATGAGAGTCAACAAAATCAACAACAGATACCAAACGTCCCCAGAAAAGAGTTATCAACTCCAACAGTACACTGGGGAAAAGTCCTCACAATACCTAGTCAACACCCAAGACTAAGCAACCCACGGGGTTTCTGCCCGAAACTTAAAAATATCATAACTCCTTCGATACAACTCCGATTGGGGTGTACAAGCCCAATCCGGAAAGGTAAGAACCTAGGCTACAACTTTCTAGTTGATCATAATCTCCAATTCCATCATCTAAGTCCTCGAAATGGCTTCTCAAGCCTCAGCCTGTGTATTTCTTGTACACGGGCTGCACTTTACCGGTAGCATAAAACTCACTCATCAGAATGCTACAAACCCAAGTTCTATGGAAAGGTGTGGATGTCCTCTACAATCCTCTAGTTGGTCAGAAGTCCAAAATATGCCAATAGATTACCTTAACACACACATTACTCACAAGTGTACCAAGTCACACACTAAGACTTTCTCAACCAGACCACTCAGCTCAAATCCTGGTCTCTATCCAGTATTGCAAAAATCATATTAAATCAACTACTTACTAGAAATGCCTCAAATAGGTCTTGTTAGAAAGGTCTTGATGTCTACTACAATCTTCTAAGGAAACACTTCCTCAGAATTTGCTCTTAAGGAGCCTCAATTGTGTCATCTCTATAGGGTGTCAAATCTGACTGAATCCAGCATAGTACGTGCTAATAAAATCATCATAAATCCTATACTCATCCAATATATACAAAATATACAGTAAAAAAATTAGACTACATAATGAACTACATTCAAAAGATTTCATGTCCAAACTCCAAGTCTACACTGAGTTCTTCATGTTTCAATCAAGCACAAAAAATCATCATGTTATTCAGTTACAGCTCTAGCTACTGTTGATAGATCAATTTTTAACATGACTGTAACTCCATCCAAATATTTTCCCGATTTTTCTGTAGAGTTTAGATACAAGTGGAAAAATAAGGTAAAAATTTCAGATTAAGATCTTGCTCCAATTAATTATGAAAAATCCAACAATCTCAGGCATCATAGTAACCAATTTCTGCTACTGCCTTACGGCACTGTTCCACTAATGGATTTTATTAAAATATCAAACAATCTCAGAAAAATCCGAAATAATTCATGAATCATCTAGACATATAGAAGAACAACCTGTAAAAATTTCATGATCAGATTCCATGTGATTTTCATGATCGAGTGAACGCAAGATATACCCATCGTAGTATCATACAATGTTATATTTGCATAGGTGTCATACCAAAACCAGTGTTTATACCAGTATCGGTCCTCCTCATTCTCGTACATCTTCTAGAACGCAACCATCCTCATGAACCGTCCTGTAAACCTAACCGCACACCAACGATAGCAAAAACAAAACGTTGCAATCATATGCACGCATACAGACAATATACATATATACATATATATATTTAGGTATTGTACAATCCGGGGTGTTACACCACTGATGGTGAGCTCCTTCCTGATCCCACTAGATACAGACAGATTGGCGGACAACTTGTCTACTTATGCATGACCAGACCCGATATTGCTCACACAGTCAGTGTTTTCAATCAGTTTGTTTCTGCTCCTACATTAGTTCACTACGGTGCTCTTCTTCGGATTCTCAGATACCTTCGGGGCACTATTACTCACTCATTATTCATGCCTCCTACATCCAAACTAGAGTTGAGTACATATTCTGATTCAGATTGGGCAGGTGATCCTACTACCAGATGGTCTACCACTGGTTTCTGTCTATTTCTTGGTGATGCGCTGATCTAATGGCGAAGTAAGAAATAGATAGTTGTTGCATGTTCTTCGACCGAAGCTGAGTACAGAGCAATGTCAGCTACTACTAGAGAGATTGTTCATGTTCGTTGGCTTCTATCAGATATGGGTGTCACTCTTTCAGGACCTATTCCTCTTCATTGTGATAACCAGAGTGCACTACACATTGCAAGCAACCCGGTCTTCCATGAGCGAACAAAGTATATAGAGATTGATTATCATTATGTTCATGAGCGCTTTGAAGCAGGACCATTTCTCTTCATTCTATTATCTCATCACAGCAGACGACATACTTCTTTACCAAATCTCATACTGTTAAGAGATTTCGATATTTAGTAGGCAAACTCATACTGTTTGACCCACCGTGAGTTTGAGAGAGGGTGTTAGATATTATAGTCCCACAATGGGTATTGGGCTAATTTTGTATTTGGTTCACTCCTATATATAGGAGATATTGTACTCAGTCATTTCTCAATTCAATATTCAGTATTGTTTTCATCTTTCTGATTTATCTTAACAATGGATAACAAATGGATAATTTGGCTAGCGAAAAAAGTCTCCACTCCAATCATGTTATCTATTTTGAATAACCATTAATAATTTAAAGTCCAAAATTAAATAAAATAAAAATATAAAACCAAAGCCCATAAGAATGCCCACGTACAAAATAAAATTTCCAAGTCCAAAAAGACGGCAGCAACAGCAACACATGCGATGCACATAGCACACACAACAGCAAAAATCACATCACACGGCAGCAACGGTAGTGAGCAGCGGCAACAGCAACGGGTGGTTGCGGCTTCGGCTTCGACGGCCGGGGGCACTTGGGGACAGGGCTGGCGGCGGCGTAGGTGGCGAAGTCGAGTGAGCAGCGGGGTGGAGAAGGAGGCTGACGGCGACTCAGGATGGAGTGCTCTGTTTCGGAACAGAGGAGAGAAGGTGGTGCTGTCGGTGATGATGGAGGATGGGAACTGGCGACGATGAGGGTGGCAGGGTGACGGGGCTTCGGCAGTCGAAGGTGGAGACACATGGCGACGACTGGATGGGGATGCGGAGGTAGGCGTCAGCGATGAGCAGGGGCTCGCGAGGTTGACGAGGTGGAAGATGACAGGGTCGGGGAGAGGGTGGAGAGGGTGACTATGGACTGTGGCTGCGGGGTGCAGTCGAGGAGGCGCTTCGAGGGGTGCTCGGTGGTCGACGGGTTGTAGACGGAGGAGGACTCGATGTGGAGGGAGAAGGGTTTCGGAGGTGGATGCAGGGGGTGAGGAAGCGATGGGAGGTCGGGGGCGAGGTGCAGATGAGTTCAACACAGAGAAGGGGATAAATTGGGGACAAAGAAAGTCAGGGAAGAGGGAGACGGCTATTACTTTTTGTTTGCGATTTTGATCGGTTTTTTTTAATTAATTTTATTATTAATTTTTTTTTTAAAGAAGAAATTTAGCGAGCGGTACATACTCGCCAGATCTGGCGAGTGAATATTAGAAATCTATTTTGGCGAGTGGTATGGCTAGTCCTGTTGGAGCATATTTTTGTCTTTATATTAGCTATTTTGGCTAAAAGTAAAAGATGGCTAGCATGATTGGAGATGGTTTTAGAGCGGAAAATTTTTTTGTAAACCAAATTATCTAATTGTTCTTTATTTTATCTTTTCTAGCGAACTATAATGACTAGCACAGTTGAAAATGCTCGCATGGAGTTATGCAGAGTTGCGGGATAAATCTAGCTAAACTGGCTAGAACGAGTCCACAGAGCTCTACATCTACAGAGAGATAAGGTTTGTGAGTAGACCTGGTCCACCAACCTCCTTCCATCTCTCCACGTAACACAACCAACAGCTTGCATCAACCACGTCCCAAATCTCCAACCCCACGTGTCATCCATGCAACCCACATCTCAGCTAACTACACGTAGCCCGGCACCCTCTTAATCCATCCCTGACCCTTTCCTCTGATCTCTCTTATTTAAACAATTAAAAACTCTAGCAACCTCAGCTCCTCACTCAGAATAGTGTCGAAGAAATTATGGGGAAATTTTTATTATGGCCTTCTCTATTCACTGCGATTTTTCTTTGGTCCTTGAGTTGTGATGTAATCTGGGCTGGGGACTGTTCAAATTCAAGCTTGGTGAGTAAAGAGGAGAGGAGGGTCATCTTTTCTACTGAATATGGAGAGATCACAGCCGTTGATTTGCATGATAAGTTTAGGGTGCCCTACCATCTTCAGTTCTTCACCATGGATACAAGCACTCTCTTGTTACCCCTTCTTCTTCACACTGATATGGTCTTCTATGTGCTCACAGGTATCGCTATTTTCAGACCCATTTTTATGTATATGATTATTAGGATGCAAAATTGTGGATGCAATTAACCTTGTTTCCTTAATTGAAATTGAGTAATGCTTCTGCACCCACTACCATTCTCTTCACTATCTTAGGTGGCATATTTTTATTGGAGAGTTCCCCCGTCTACTCTATCTTTTTCAACCTTTTGAGTGTGCCACCTAAGGTAGTGAAGAGAAATATAATGAAATTGGTAGTGGATGTAGCATTGCTCATTGAAATTATGTACGTAGTATGTTATTGTGGTACTCTTAAATGTGTGATGTAGGCAGGTAGCGGATAGCTAGGATGAAATTTAGGAAGTAGGGGATATGAAAGAAATTTGGTTTCAATATAGGGGCATGAGTAATTACTTAATAAAAAATAGTAGGAGCATTGGTGACATGAATAGCATGTTTAGTTCTCAACTTTCCCCTCCCCCCTATTTTTGAATGCTCTGTCGAGTTGCGTGCATGTAAAAGGTGGTTGATTGCTTACAATGTGATAAAAACTAGAGATTCTTCACTTGTTTTTATCAGTTTGGTTTCACAAATAATGGGTATTTTCTATTTGTGCCGAATCAGAGTATTTACATTTGGTCCATTAATTTCAATGGCTTAACAAATTTGATCCCTAGAGGCAGAGGGTGTGCTTCTGAGGAGATCCAAAGAATCCTCTGGCACAAAAAGTAGAAATTAAGTTCTAAATTGATTCAGTCGGGCAACTTACTTAAGAAACCAAATTATAGGTAATGTTATTTGAGCAACTAAATAGGAGATAACTATAACCTATGTAGCACGGTTAGAGCATCTGTAGTCGTTCCTTATATTTCCAAAATTTGGAAAATTTGGGAAAGGAACCTGTGTAGTGGTTTCCTATATTTTCAAATTTTGGAAAAATTGAAACAATAGCCTTCTATATTTAAGAGACGATATAGAAAATTTTCAAATATTGGAATCAGAAAATCATTGCGTCCGTTCTCAAAAAATCTCGGACATAAGATGATCTTGCGTATGAAGAATTAAAATAAAAAAAAAGGTCGGACGCAAGATCCGATCAATTTTTTTAAAAAAATGTTTAAGACGAAAAATTATTTTGCATGTGACTAAAAAAAAGTCACGGAAGAAATCGGCGAGTGAAATTGAAAGTTTTTTATATAAAAAAAAGTTCAGACGCAACATGGTGAGTCCCTGAGTTTTTCCCCCATTTTGTATTTTTTATTTCTATGGAATAGAGCCTATAGAATTATTTATGCATATAAAGTTCATTTGAGATTGATTTGATTATTTGATAAGGGATGGGATGGAATGGGCCTATAGGAATTATTATGTGTTACTATGCGTACAATTTTTTTTATATTAAATGTTTTGGACTTTGATTTTTTTTTTTTTATAACTAATGGCTAAGATTCAAAATTAAAACGATCATCCACCGTTAGACCAAACTTTGGGTTTCAACGACTACATGCCCAAAATCCATATTTCTAAAAGCTAAATATGAACATTTTGAGTCTTAACAGCTACAACTGCTCTTATAGGTACGACCTGAGATACCTATAAGTATAACTGAGCAAATTGTCAAATGTCAGATCTCTTCACCTACATAATGCCTGTAGATAGATGCTAAAAAAAGAGGGAGAACCTAATGAACTTGCTTGGGCTCGAAATTTAGAGTGCAAGTGGCCAAAATGCAATTCTTATTACTGCAACCAGCCAAACTAGCAATTTTTGTTATCCTTGCAACTAGAGTTGCATATGGTGGCTGAGTTGTCACTACTAACTGGAAAGATTAATTTCTAGCTATCATTAACCATTGGAGGCTGACTGAAATTTGAAATTCAACTGTGAACAGTGCAATTGCAATTGCAATTGCCTAGTTCCCAACTGGGGTGTGATGGCAACCTCCTATCATTTTTTCGGAAAATACCAATGATACATATTTGTATTTAGGTTGAAAAATAAGGTAAAATTATCATATGTTAATCAAGCTTGTTAATTGTTGAAAGATCGATCACAGTGTCTCAGCGAAGAATTGGCATTTCCTGAAGATTGATTCTTTATATTAGCCATACTTTCCCTCTTTTTCTCCATATGAACTGGCCTAACTAGCTATCTTAGGCCTACTGACTAGCTAGTGAATAATGTGACTTTCTTTTAAGCACAAATAAATATATGTTTGTTCTGTGCAGGGAAGGGATCTGTGAGTTGGATTGGTGAGGATGGCGCAGATAGCATCGAAGTGAAGGCAGGAGATATCTACAGGCTCGAAGGAGGTACAGTGTTCTATGTTCAAAGCTACCCGGATTCAATGAGAGTGAAGCTAAGAATTCATGCCATTTTCGACAATGTTGACAATGAAAATCCGTCGGTATGCCAACCTTTTAGTTCCTTCTCAAAAAGAATTTGTGTCCTCTTCGTTCTGTTTCCTTTACAGGGTGTTTAGCTTAGTTGCAAGTGAACTTGCTAGTGCAACCAAACTTCCAAGACTTTACTTGATTGCAAGTCAAGTCCAAGCTGCAAGTAGAGACTAATTTCTTTTACATTTTAGTTGTTCTTTTGCAACTTAATAAAGAGAGAAAAACTTGCAAGTAGGGATTCAACTACTTCCATAAAACCGAATACGCCATTATAATGTTTATTTGCTGAAAAATCACTGTTGATAATCTCTACATAGTAGGTTCAAAATCTCTCACACCAAATTGTTCAGTAGGTTCTGCCTTTTTATGAGGGGAAGGAAAAGCAAAAGAATGGGAGCCTCTGATCTAGGAAAATTTATGTTATATCCATGCATGTTATTTTTGTTTGTATTGACATGTGCTTTATTTATTTAATCTTATACATGCAGATTGGTTCAGTCGGGGTTTACTCCAAAGTAAGTGACCTGGTTCGAGGGTTTGATGATGTGATTCTCCAAATGGGTTTTGGGGTAAGATATTGTATTATATACATAGTTACATACATATAACATAAAATGTCTCTTAGAGTTTGACCTTAAACGTGTACGTGTTAATCTGATCAATATGCTTACTATGAATTTGGTTCAGAAATCATATTCCATGTTCGTTAGTTTGTGTGTGGATCGATACTTTGCTTTACTATGTTCATTTAGCTCTAGCCTCCAGCTAACGATAAGCCGTTATCCTTTTATTTTAAAATAAATTACTGGACGATATTCATGTTCGTACATCACCAAGCCCTTTGTGGAGATGTTGGGGCTTCGTTCTCCAATGACCGAATCAAGACAAGAGATGGAGTTCATTAGGTTTCATGTATCTAAACTGTTATATGATTATTCAACCATTAGTATTTTTAGTCTTTTTTATAATTTAATTAGTTTGGACCGGATCAAACTATTGATAATTAATTAATTTGCAACTATAGGTAGCGGAGGAAGTGATACAAGGGATCAAAGAGGCAGAGCAACCACCAGCAATTGTACCTTTCAAGTGTAACAGTACTGGGGTAGATAGAGCAAACTGGAAGGAGGAAGGGATGTTTGAAGCTCTTTTCGGAGGTAGCAGACACAAAATTAGCATTCCTAATGGGAAGAAGAAGAAAAAGGAGAAAAACAAAACTTTTAATTTATTTGACAGCAAACCAGATGTAGAGAACTGCAATGGCAAGAGCATTGAAGTGACTAGCAAAAAACTAAAATCCCTCAAGGATTCGGAGATCGGAATATTCATGGTCAACTTGACAAAGGTGAGTGGTGATTGCATTTTACACTCTGTGCATTATTTCCGAAAATTATGTTTAATATAGTTGAAAAGGAATAGTATTGGGAGAAAAGTATCTTTCTTGAAGTAAACCATTTTCGTAATGGACCGTTTGCATCAAAATACATTCTTTTCTAATTGTAACCAGTTTATTGTTCTTTGTTTACGTACGGTAATTTCATGGAATGACATAAAGATATTGGCTTCTGCAGGGTTCTATGATGGGGCCTCACTGGAATCGGGTGGCAACTGAGATAGCGGTAGCAATCCATGGGCAAGGTATGGTGCAAGTTGTTTGCCCTGTCAATCCATCTGGTGGGGAGAACAATGCGGGCAAATGCAAGAACACAACATTTAAGGTGAACGAAGGAGATGTTTTCGTTGTTCCAAGATACCACCCCATGGTTCAAATTTCTTTCAACAACAACTCCTTTGTGTTTATCGGATTTAGCACGATGGCAAGCAAGAACCATGCTCAATTTCTAGCAGGAAAGTCGTCTGTTCTTCGGACTATCGATAGAGAAATTTTAGCTACTTCATTCAATGTTGCAAACACGACGATGGATGAGGTCTTAGGCTCTCAACTGGAGTCGATAATGTTCGAGTGCACTTCATGCGCTGAAGAGTTGGAAAGGAAGATGATGGAAGAGAGAGAGAGAAGAAAGGAAAAAGAAGAGACCGAAAGGAGGGAGGAAGAGAGGAAGAGGCAGGAAGAGGAAGAAAAGAAAAGAAAGGAAGATGAAGAAAGAAAGAGGGAGGAAGAAGTGGCCCAGAGAAGGGAGGAAGAGGAGGCTCGAAAAAAGGAGAAGGAAGAGGAGGAAAAGAGGAGAGAGGAGGAAGCAACTAGACGAAGAGAGGAGGAGGAGGCGAGGAGGAAAGAAGAAGAGGAAAAAAGAAGGGAGGAGAAAGAAGCTAGGAGGAAACAAGAGCAAGAAGCAGAACAAAAAAGGGAGGAAGAAGAGGAGCGACAAAGGGAGGAGGAAGCGAGGAGGAAACAAGAGGAAGATGAGAAACGAAGAAGAGAGGAAAAAGAGGCCAAGACGAGGGAAAAAGAAGAAGAAGCGGCATCTAGGAAGGCAGAGGAAAAAAAGGCAAGAACAGAGGAAGAAAGTAAGAGGGAGCATGAAGAGGCTAGAAGAAGAGAGGAGGTAGAGGAAAAAGAAAGAGAGGAGAAGGAAGAAGATAGACGACAAGAGGAGGCTCAAATGCAAGAGGGAGGGCAAATAGTTATGAGTGTGAGGAAAGAAACAGACAAGAAGGCGAGTATGATATTAACAGTTAATTGAAGTTTTCTCTAAAAATGTATAAATAAATAAAATCTGCGCTTGAAAACCTCATTGTAAAATTCCATGGTTATTAAATCGGTGCATGCACTAAAAAAAAATAGTTTTACACCGGCGTTTCTACTTCGGCATTTTGGTAAAAACGCCGCTGCAGAAACAAGTTAAGGTAAAGAACAAAAAAATCCAACTCTACACCGGCGTATGTGAAAAATGCTGGCGTATGTAGGTACACACCGGCATTTTTTCGTTGAAACGCCGGTGCAGATTGCGGATAAGGAAAACGTACGCACTCTTTGTAATCTCTCTCTCTCTCTCATTTTATCCCTAATTTCCCCCAATTTTTCACTCTATCTCTCTCTCTCCATCTCCCTCCTCCCATCGCCGCCCCCATCCCTTTCCCTGCTCCCTTCCCCCGACGTCGCCACGTTCCCCATCGCGCATCCTCCCCCCGCTATTGGCCCTTCCCCCATCGCCGCCCCCTCCTCTGACGTCGCCCCTTCCCCCATGGCTGTCTCATCGCCGCCCCCCTACCCCGCCGTCGGCCCTTCCCCATCGCCGCCCCCTCCCCCTTCATCGCCCCTTCCCCCCATCGCCGCCCCCCTTCCCCGCCGTCGCCCATTCCTCTACACAAACCCTAGGTTTGTTCTTGAAATTTCTGAATCGTTTTTTTTTTAAAAATTTAAATTTGTAGGATGTCAAATTATGCATTGACTATGATGTTGCTGGTATGTTCTTGAGATTGGTTCTACATTTTTTCCCAACTCTCTAATTTAGCTTGCTTGTATGTTCTTGAGATTGGTTCTACATTGTTTTGCTTTGTGCTCACTTGACAACTTGCTTCGTAGGAGTTTGAGAATAAATGAGTGTATAATTCCTAATTTGAGAAGTGTCATTTTTGCTTCATGTGAAATTGAGGAGGATGTTGCTCATTGTATTAAATCGGCATGACCAAAGTTAAGAAGTTAATCTGGAATTAGTGATTCCAAAATATTCTTGAAATTGAGCCAGAAATTTTTGTAGGCAGTTATATGACTAGCCTGGCATCGCTCAAAATGGGCAACTTTAGAATGTAAGTATTTGAGCATAGCTGAAATGAACATGTCATTGTGGCCTACCGGCATAACTCTAAATGGTTAAACAAGAAATAGTTTATCCATTAGAAATTAGTGTTAGCTCCAGCTGGTAATAAAATGAGGGAGATCCAACAAAATTTTTCTGTTGGAAAATCATCATCTCCTCTTCTATTTTTCAAGTGGATGGCATGGTTGTTGCTTGGGTTTGAAAATGAGATTGTTCTTTCTCATTGGTTTTAAGTGATGATGAGATGGATTATGTAACTGAAGTTGCATACAATGATTTACATAGGAGTGACTAGTGATGAAATAATCCTGTTTGAACTTATGTTGTGGTTTCAATTGACAGTTATGTCATGAGTATTATAAAAGTATAAGTTTCATCTCAGTTAGTATCTTGCTTGCCTGAATTTGCCAGTAAAATAATCTTTTTCACTTTTTGTAACTCAATATTTTGAACTCCATATTTTGGTGATGAATGTGGTGAGATCACATTATTATGTTTATGAGATTATAATTTGATGGTGATGAATGTGCTAAGATCACATTATTATGTTTATGAGATTACAATTTGATGATATTATACCGTTATACTTCATTCATATATATTATAATGGGTCTCTTTTAGTTTTGCAATTGGTTTTGATTGTAAGAGTGCCGAAGGGGTTTTTTTTTAAAAAAAATTTTAAAAAAATATATATTTAGTTTTTTACAAGCGCCGGGGTAGTTTTTCAGCAAAACTGGTCACCTTTACCGGCGTTTCTAAAACGCCGGTGTAGGTGATGACCGAAAACAGAAGTTCCAAATGAAACCACCCTTTTGGTGGCGTTTTTCAACCGCCGGTATAGTTTTAACCTATATCGGCGTTCGTAAAAAATGCCGAGAAATGTCCCTAAGATACAGCGATGCACGATTCAGCGACACTTGCCCCGGCGATTTATAAAACGCCGATGGTATCTACTGCGGCGTTTAAAAATGCCGGTGAATGTGAAAAAAAATGTTGGTAAAGACTGTTAGTCTTTGTAGTGATGTAGTCCTTGAGTTTCTTTTACCGAATGACTATATATATACCATTGAATGGTGTAAATTATTCTCTTAGGTGAACTTAACTTGGAATAGTGATATTGATTCATGTTTTTAGCTCTTCTATTTCTCGAATGTATTTCTAAATACATTTTAGTCATTTGAAGTCTAAACTGTGTACAAGCCACGAGATTTTCAGTTTTTCTCGAAGAGGCTCTCATCACTTGTAAATATATAGGCCTAGTTCATTTACCTTAGAGTGTTTGTGGGCTCATGTAAGTCAAATTAGCCTTACACGGCTTCAAATTGTTAAGTCTGAGTTATTTCAGTTGGCTCATTTTTATGACCCACCAGTCACCCCATGGTCGGTGGATTATTTTGTTAGGTCTGCCACAATAAACCACCCTTCTCTATTTTTACCAGTAACCCCTTGTAGAAGGTGCTTGGTTGGGTTGAAATCTAGCCAAACTAAAAAACATTTAGACGGTCCAGTGGTAACATTTAGAACACTTGCAAGTCAATGGTTTCTGCAATTTTTTGTCCTTATCTATACTAACCCACTGGCAGTGGAATGCAAAAGTAGGAGAAAAGATAACTGAGAAAATAGCCATAAGAATAGTGAAACGGAACCTATCAGTTGCTCACTTTAAGTAAAAATTGTGCAAGCAACTGCATCCGAGCCAAAAACCTCATAATGCCCACTTCTTGGAAAGAATCAAAGAAGATAGGGATTTTAGCCAAATTATGAGTTGGTTATTAAATATTCAAAGAAGATGAGTATTCAAATTATGAGTTGGTTATTAAATATTCATGTGATTAGTGTGGTGTGCACATTGTTGAGCGAAACCTGGCTAAGGCCTAACCTGGCTCTGATACCACTAAAAACCTGTCACGCCCCGCTTTTCAAAATACAAAAATACGGGCACGCAATTAAGGTTCAGCGAATGATATATAAGTGGATTAATGACAGAGGAGTCTGGGTCGAGAGGGAAACAAAATATGGAGAACTCATGCAATAACAAAAGTTATGGCTTTTCTTTGGTTGGTAGCCAACGATACAATCTTATCTAAGGCTAATCTTATCAAGCACAACATCCCGGTGAATGCGAAGTGCTCTAGATGTATGACTGTGAATGAGGATATTAATCACATCTTATTCTCCTGCCTTATGGCTAGGTTAACTTGGGAAGTAGTATGTTTAGGTTTTGGGATTTTTGAAATCCCAAAGCCCACTATAGAGGTCTGGGGACAGTAGGGTAAGAGGGTAGTTAGAAAAGAGAATAGAATATATTTGGATATAGCAGTTGCAACTACTTTATGTGGTATACGGCTTGATCGTATTGATTCTTGTTTTCGGCTTTCTAATAGTAGATTCCCTATTTTGATTCATAAGATCTTTGGCTGTATTTATTCTTGGTCAGGCCAAACATGTACGAAGAAGAGGTTGCGCATGGAGGAGGGGGAGTAGATCAATGAATGATGATCCTTTTGGATTATTTTTTCTTTTGGGGTCTAACAGGGGAGCTCCTATTGTTTTTGTTGGTATCATGTTGCTTATGTACTTTCATTAGATTAGATTATGTGGTATGAATATCCTATGTATTATTTTGTACTGATGTTCGAGTTCCGTGTGAACTTCGTTCATGTATCATTGTATTGCATTATGTACTACTGTGCTTCGTTAATTATTCATTAATGAAGTGGTGGTCACCATTTTATTTTAAAAAATGGAGTACATATTTATTGTGAAAACGTTACAAAGATCGTTTAGCTTTAAAATAATTGGTTAGATTCAGTGAGGATGATGCAAGAACATGTTCCATATGGTGCTTAAATCTCAGATGAGCCTTATATTGTTATGGCCAATGTTGCAGAAGGCGGTATGCAACAATATATGATTCCATGTTGCATATCACATATACTACGTATACGATATATATGCATTTGGGATGTTTCAAAATAATCGACCAAAAATATAAAATAATCAAAACAAATGAAAGGAACATAAATATAGGTACAGAACTACAATAGCATAAGAGCATAATAATAATACAATTAAATAAGTACATAAAGAAACTAGGAGAATTAATTTGCAGCATTCATTAATTAGACTGACAAAAAATAACTATTCAAATTAGTTTGTTGTATTCAATAAAGAAAGACATAAAATAACTACTAACAATTTTTTGTTTTAATCACACAGGGTGGGGCAAACGTGAAATAAACAATCAAAATATAGATTATGAAGTTCATGTACTCCCAACAGGTTAGGACATGATACTCATTCTTTTCCCAAAAAAGAGAACCCCCCTTGCAAGAGTTCTATGCCCCAAAAAAATATACCTATACATACAAACGAAGAGCGGACCAAGGCTTCCCTGACCTGCCAAAAAGAGCGCACACCCGTGTATATGGCCATGAATCCGCATGCCAATCACTCCCCCCCCCCCCCCCCCCCCCACCTTTTCAAGTAGTAACAACCACACTTATATCTCTTGGGCCCTCTTTTTGCCTTCAGTAACTGCCGTTTGAACCCCAAAAAAAGTATATTAGCTTTAATCATGTGTAGTAGTTGTTGTTGCATGAGATGATTGTGTGTGAGTCTAAATATTATATTATTTCTTTTTAACCATATGGCCCAACAGATAGGTGCTCCCCCCCCCCCCCCCCCCAACTCAGTGTTGCATTTGCAATCGCTGAGCTCCCTCCATGACCCGCAAACGGACTGAACGGAGTCCAACAGATGGGCAGATATACATAGTCTGTACATCAGATCCTCCCATAACGGATAAGCATACCGACATGTCATGCACATGTGATCCATTGTGTCTCTCTCTTGATTGCACATGATGCATTCTCCTAGACCTTGCCACTTGCGCCTTGCCAAGTAATCCCTCGTGAAGATCACATTCTGAGCGGCTATCCAATTGAAAGCCTCAACTTTGAAAGGCACATTTACCTTCCAAACCAGATCATGAACCGGCACACCCCCATCATTGATAAATGAGTAAGCTGATTTCACAGAGAATTTTCCTCTATAACCGGCTCCCAAATGATATTGTCTGGGACCTCCTCTCTTATTGGCTTCCAGTCTTGCAAAAATTTATTAAGTTCCCTTTTCTGGTCCCTTGCCACCCTGCTCAGTTTTCCTATCAGTCTTGGCATCCACACCCCATTCCTCCTGTAATGCCCCACCCCAATACTCAGACAATTTATTATTTATTATTTTTTATTTATAGTACAACTGCCCACCACAGGCTGCCTCTCAAAAGGTAGTTAACCAATTAGGTGACTTTTGATCATAGGTAATTATATTTATTATTTATTAATCTTGTGATACTCCCGATATGAGATCAATTTTCTCACATCTTCTCTCTCTCTCTCTCTCCTCGCATGCACGTATAAGTAGAGCTCCCACGGGCGAACCCCACCACGCCAGCACACCTGCACGTCGGCACACTCCTCTGTGCCTGGGCCCCATTCGCCACCACTTCACCATGTGGCGCAGCACAGCAGCAGCTCTGCTGACTGCTTGGGCCCCAATGGGCCGCCACGTCACCATGTGGCAAGCACAACAACAGCTCTGCTGCTGCTGACTACATGGGCCGCAACCAATAATTCCATACAACCCCCCTTAAACTCTGTAGGGGCAACCCCACTTTATTTCCTTTATATCTCTTGAAATTAGGGGGTGTTACACCTCCATTGTTTTGTTACCCAATTGTTCTGGTTTGTTGCATATTTATAGGCCTCCGGAATAGTCTCTTCAGGTTAATGGGACCACACCACCTCTATTTTTAGAAGCAAATGTCTCCTATGTTGCCAATCGTAAAAGAAGCTCCCGTGTGGAAGATATCTTTGGTGCGCGAGACTTCGCGCCAGAAACCAAACATGGACGCAATACTATTCTACTTGTGATGCACGCTACCCCTTCTAAGGTAAGGTGTTGTAATAAGTTTTGCCCACTTTGCTGTCATGCCCTAATTCCCATAAATATGGAATAAGAGTACATGACATTGGCCCAGCGAACTAACGTCACCCATAAGCTGTTTATCCAATTAACTCAACAATATAATCAATACAGAACAAATGTGCATGCAATAATAATAATCTCATGAACAATAATACTTGGAATGAAGCAATAAAAATATCCAAGTACAATAATAATCCAACATCTGGAACAATAATAAAATTCGGGACATAAGTCCAATACAATAATAAATCTCAATACAATAGTAACAAGTCTTAATACAATAAGTTCATTAAAGCAATAAGCAATTAAAAAGCATTAAGTTTTTAGAATGTATATTCTCCAATTCCAGCAGGCAATTCTCCTCCATAACCTGTGTATACTTCATCTAAAAAGAGAAGAAAAATTGTCCTTAGAGCAAGTCATGGACAGAAAGTAGAGAAAGGAAGAAACAATGAAATAACGGTATAACAATAAATCAATGGATCAATAGGAATCAATAATACGGGACAATAACAATAATCAATATCATGATAATCGGTACAATGGCTATAAACAATGATTCAATATTTGGTAACAATAATCAATAATATAATAACACTTAGCCAATATTCGATATCAATAGTAACAATGAGGAACAATATGCAATATCGATGTCGTGTCAATTCTCAAGTCTATTATGCATTTTAATCCTAACTAATGCATGTACTACTGCATCTCATTCTACAGGTTCGATGCATACAATCAATTTCGTTTAGACTTAAGTGGTGTACTCGGTAGATCATGTACTTGGCAACGGTAAATACTATTTACCTTTCGGTGTACAATACGGTTGTCGGCAGCGATACGGTATACGATAAATTGGGTTACCGTCGTAAGCCACAATCACACGATAAAACAATAGCTGGAACATTATTTAGGGAAACACAGACCCCTCCTCCAAGTGCAGTCTCTACTTTTTCCACTACTTAAATCACCCTTTAAACTAGCTTGTTAATTATTTTATCAAAGCAACAATATAATATGCAATCAATGGACATTTCGATGAACGATAGTATCAATAGGAGAACAATAGGATGGTAACATGGAATAGGACAATTAAAATGATGACAATAACTCATTAGGATCATGCAATACAACATACATACATTAACTCATGCAATATTACGATATAGTAATAATTAATCTATCAAAATCTGAAATATAAAATTCTAGACAACAAGAGCAGTCTGTACAAAAATGCAGTTTCTCGTTGTTTCATAACTCAAAAATTGACTCCGTCAGAAATTCTAGAAACTAGACTTCCACATGGTTCCAACGCATATTTAAAGTTCAAAATCCGACAACAGTAGCTAGGTCAATCACAATGTTCTTTTCAGATTTTATGTTCTAGCAGAAATTTCGACATCATGTTATTATATATTTAGAAACAACAAAAACTCAATATAAAATTTATTTAAAATATTTTCTAGACTCCTAAACATGATTAGTAACAATCTGGAAATTATCAGAGCAAAATTTTAACATTTGATTAGCCTTTTTACTGTTTAAGCATGGAAGATACAATAATCTGAAAATCAGAAAGTAAAAACACAGTTGTAGTAAAATGGGCATAACTTTTGCTATACAACTCGGAATTTAAAAATTCAAGATGTTCTGGAAACTAGAAAGATTAATTCCTTTTAAGATCTTTTACTGGTTCAAAAACAGCAGTCAACATACAGGCCAGCAAGCAATATTCAGGTTTTAGGGTATTATTCATAAAATAATTTAATTAAACATGATGGGTATCAATTCTATTAGTCGATAAACTATATAATCAGCATGATGAGTTTCAAAACCTGAGAAATAAAATTATAACACATATATACACCAATTTATCATCAATCACCCATCAATCAATCAAACAACATACAACCCAGCAATTGTCTCTACAATAATTAATTATGTCATGATTATAAAGTTAACCCTATTATCAATTCTACATGAATGCATGAAAGATTCAATTTTTAGAGTTAAAAGTGGCACGATATCAAGAATATTTGGGTTAGCTCGTGTTACCCTCAATAGACCCAACGAATAGATGAACAAAGTATAATACGATAAACAAAGGAATCTACTTATAAGAGTTTCAACAAAACTTGAATTTGATACAATTAACAATTCAAGAGGACAGTGACTTGCCTTATAAACGGTGACAACGAATACCAAGAATAACGGGATTAGGATCCTAAAGCAACGAACCCATGAACTAGTACAATTTAACACGTGCAATATACATGTAAGAGCAAAGAGTCAACACAGCAACCCAAGATAGCGACTACAACAGAAAGAGCCGGCATCAATAGTGGCATGGGGAGAGAGAGCGTCGGCCAGGGGCAAGGGCATCAATAGAGTTTAAATCGTTTCATAGAGATAATCATGAATTTGAATTACTCTTTATCCATCTGGGTTGGTTTGTGACGGGTTACTACCCATACCCAGTAGGACAGATCCGTTTATGGGTTATTGGGATTTGAAGAAAGACCCAGTTCCCATTTCAGATCCGTTTGTAGGTGAAATTACCGTTTTACCCCTGAGAGCTTTAAGATTCGTACCCAATTTGAACAATTCTAATTTAATCCTATTCTTAGCCATATCACGAGCCCCCACTCCTGGAGACTGAATTTTACAGTCTTTGAGGAGTAGTTTTGTTGTTCTAATGGCATACAAGATTTTATCCGAGTTTTTAAGTGAGTCAGGATCTTGCTCGAGGTGTAACGGTGTCAATCTGAGTTTGTAAAATATCCAAAATTATTCTAAGAATTTTATGGATTTTTTTGTAATTTTTCTAGATTTCTCTTATTTTTCCCCTAATTTTTAATCATTTTCTGAATTTAAATAATTAATTATCAAAAATTTAAATAATTATTCTAATTTAATAATTATTTTTTTCAGAATTTTAAAATTATTTTCTGAATTAATAATTATTTTAAGAATTTTTTAAAAAAAATTTCGATTTTTAATTAATTTTTCTGATTTTTTAAACAATTAAATAAATAAATTAAATATTACCTGTACACGTGGCGCAATCCTGTGCGTTGATCGCGATCAGAGGGCGTGCATCTCAAAGTGGAGCGTTTTTCTCTCATTACAAGGTCGGTAGCTTGGTAGCTCGGATCTGGCTGCCGACCCACCAGGTGACGCCACATGGCCGGTCAACGTTGATCGTTGACCGCCACGTGGCACATTCGCCCCCCCTCTTCTCATCATGCTTCTTCTCTGCTTTCCTCCTTCTTTTCCTCGACTTCTTCGACGTCGACTCCGCCTTCGACTGGTGCGAAGCTCGACGATGGAGCTCGTCGGAGGGGAGGAGAGGAGCTCTGGGTTGGCGGCGGGGAAGAGACGAAGAGCTCGACAGTGGAGCTTGAGATGGGTTTGAAGCTCAGTCGAGGTGAGTTCGGCAATGGAGGAGCTCGGCGAGGAGATGGCTCGAGCTTGGAGGTCGGAGCACAGTGAGGGGAAGCTCGACGCTTTGGAGTTTTTCGAAGGTGGCGAGGCCAGGGCAGAGCTCAGTGCTCGACTGTGGGTTGGAGCTCGAGACAGTGGAGCGCATCGTCTTGTCCTGCACGACGTGGTGAAGGAGTGGATGGAGCTCGACGTGGTGATGAGCTCGAAGCTTTCGGGCTCGAGACAGTGGAGGTGGTGAAGGAATGGTTGACGAGGTGTTGGGTTCGGAGCTTCACTCGAGGGGGAGCTCGACACTTTGGAGTTTCGGCGAAGGTGGCGAATTGTCGAAGCTATGGTGGAGTCAGAGCTCAGCACGGGGGCTTTGACGGAGATAGGAGCTCGATGGGTTGGCGACGGGGAAGAGACGAAGAGCTCGACAGTGGAGCTCAAAGTTTGGGTTCTACGGAGCTCCTCCGAAGGAGCTCGATGAGGAGACGTTGGAGAGGAATGGAGGTTGACAAGAGCTCTGTGGAGTGGAGGCTCGGCGAATCTGAGCTCGGAGCTTCGTGACTTGTTGGAGGAGCTCGACAAGGAGGTGGGTTTTCGAACCTCAGTCGATGGGATTTTGAAGAAGGAGAAGTGTTGGAGCTCGAGTTCGGCTGTCGTGTGGGGTCGGCGAGGAGAGGAGCTCGACAGCGGAGCTTGGCGACGTGGGGAGTTGGGTTCGAGCTCGGCGGGGAGCAGCTCAACGAGGAGGAAGCACGGAGATGGTGATAGTGAAGCTCAGTGTGGAGCTCGGAGCTTCGGCGGAGAAGATGGATAAGGTCGGCGAGGGAGCTAGTCATCAGCGAGGAGTGATCGACGAGGTGTTGGGTTCGGAGCTTTGCTCGAGGGGGAGCTTGACTGTGGGGTCGAGTTGGAGACGAGGAGCTTTGACAGAGGTGGAGCTCGGAGATAATGGAACTCGAGCTTGGCATGGGGAGTTTGGCGAGATTCGGCGAGGAAGTGTGGGAGCCCAATGGAGACGACGCTGGGCGACGTGGAGCTCGACGCTTCGGGAGGAAGAGCTCGACAGAGCTCTTCCTTGGCATGCGACTACTCCATACGTGGGCGGAGGAGCTTGAATTTTGACAAAGCCATGGTGGAGGAGCTCGTCGGAGAAGGAGCTGGCGAGGGTGAGAGCTCCGAAGTAGGGGCTTTTTTGGCGGGAAAATCTGAAGGAGAAGAGGAAGAGGAGGGTGAAGGCGGATTGTGGGCAGCGGATCCAAACCCGACCCGTTAAGCATTATATATATATATATATATATATATATATATATATATATATATATATATATATATATATATATATATATATATATATATATATAACCTTTCGGTTGTGCACCCCTTTGCTGCACACAGCGGTGCGCGCCTTCCCTCAGCCATTCGATCTACCTCATTATCATGATCTCAATCTAAGGGCTATTACCACTTCCGCTCTCCTCACTCAGCACCAAGGGTATTTGTGACTTTTCCCTACCCCCATGTTGAGTATCCCCTGATCTCATCGTGCTCTCCTTCTCTCTCTCTCTCTCTCTCTCTCTCTCTCTCTCTCTCTCAACGCGCTCTGATGAGAGCTCCAAATTACTTCCCTGATCTCATCGCGCTCTTCCTCTCTCTCTCTCTCTCTCTCTCTCTCTCTCTCTCTCTCTCTCTCTCATCGCGCTCTGATGAGAGTTCCAAATTGAAACCCTAATCCCAAAATCGAAACCCTCTACCTCTCCTTCTCCCCTCACATTCTCACGCTCTCATCGCCCCCAAATTGAAACCCTAATCCCCAAATTGAAACCCTCTACCTCAAATCGAAAGCCTCTCTCTCTCTCTCTCCCCCAGCCTCCGACGAATACAGCCTCTCCAAATCGAAAGACTCTGCCATTCCACAGGGAAGTGTTTGATTCTCATACATGCTTTAAAAATTTTTGTTCAAATTCTTGCATATTTCTTTTGGTTATTTGTATGGGCAATGATGAGTCACCCTTGGATATACGTTGGTTTTGTATGTGATATTAAGTATCTATAATTTGATATTGGTGAGATTGGGGATTTTGGGAACGATCGGGTTTGAGATTTGAATGAGAGAGGACTGAGGGAGAAGATGATGAAAATGGGTAGTTGGAGGACTGAAGAGTATGTTTGAGGTTATTTTGTTGTTCTTGCTGTTGTTGTAGTTGTTCTTGTTCTAGAGCTTGTTGTTGATTGTTTTAAGTTGTAGCACTAGTGAGGACAACTTTGCTTATGCATTTGCTGTTACTGCTAGCTTCTTAATGCATGCTATCGTTGTTTGTTATGAGTTACAATTCTTAAACATTGACTAAAAGTCCAGAGAAGACATCCACTAAGCTCCATGCTGTTACGAGAAAACATCCACTAAAAGTCCAGAGAAGGCAAATGGAGATGAGTTATAAACTGATAGCATATTATGAGTTACAATTCTTAAACATTGACCCTTGTTAGCAACAAATGCAGACTCTATGCTGTTACTTCTCCCTCAGCTCCCTACATCTCATTTTCATCTATGATACAAAATGATCACTTAAAATGTTTTGAATTGGGTGTTTTCTCACTTGTTATATTGGCTATTACTATCTCATTCATTATTGGAAGATGAGTACAAGAAACAACAACTCATTTTCAAATATGATACAAAATTATCACTGGTGTATATTGTTTGGTGAACATTTTTTCAATTCTAGTACTTGCTTTTGCCCCGAGCTGCTATATTCTCAGCCAATACCAAGTTTAAAATGCTTGAACAAATGATGAATTTATTTGGAAATGAAGCTTGACTAGATGGAAGGCATATAAAATGCAACCCTAGCCTTGTTTAGCTTATATTAAAGTGACCTGAGCCTAATTGATATAATATTTAACATGATTTATTTAATCTATATGCTTTTACTACTGTAAATGGAACATGTTAACTGTGATTTCCTTTTTTTGGCCTACAGGTAGAAGCTTTTGATTGAGAATGCTGCTTACAGTGTAGTAGTATTTTGGTGGATGTTGAAAATATGGCTGTATTTTTTGTTGGATCCAGGAAGAAGAGCTTGTAGTACTAGTAGTATTAGAGGTAGGAAGTTGAGGAAGAAGTCGATGTAATGTGTATAGGCTTTGAGGTGTCAGGGCATAATGTGATGATGTGTCTAAAACTTGTAATACAGTGAGCTTATAATATATTAAATTTTGTTTTTGGTTATGCTTGTAAGACTTGAATTTGTAATACATTGAGTTTTTTGCATATTCAAGTTGAATGGTGATATCAATAGAATGGTGATATGAAAGTTGGGTAATACTTTATCAACAAAATAAGAGTACACACATTGGTCTGACATTTTAATCAACCTTTTGAATTACCAGTGCATATGTAAATAATTTTTTTATATATGAGTACAAGAGAATGGTGATATGAAAGCTGGCTAATACTTTATCAATAGAATAAGATTACAAATATTGGTATGACATTTTAAGCAACCTTATGAATTACCGGTGCATATATAAACAAAAATTTTAAGCAACCTTTTGAGTAATCTACATCATATAAACTTAGCCAGCTTTCAATATTAGCCAAACACCAAAAAAAGAAGAGGTAAATTGCCATAATCAATATAAACTTAGCCAGCTTCAATATTTATGAAGGCTCAAACAAAAATTGCTTACGAAGAAGAGGTAACAACCAGCAACATATGAAATCAAGTGCAAAACCTATAGTCTCAGAACCTTCTCAAAATTGGCCAGCTGTCAATAAACAACAATGAAAGATGCACATCGGACAGCTAAATTGCCATCATAATGATCATAATCACAAAATGCAGTACACTAAATTGTCATCACTGCCTACACCAAAAATAATAATTCAAGAGACTAAATTTTATAACATAAAACCCTAGCTCCTAAAGCTTTCAAGCTAATCCTGTTGCTTCTCTTATTATTCTCAGTATACTATGGCTTCTTGTACTTCTTCCTCTTCTTCTTCTTAGGCTGTTGAAAAAAAAACAACACAACAATTTGATTAGCTACTCATTGTACAAAACTCATTGTTGCTGCATGAATTTCAACCTACTAACTCATGTTGCAAATTTTGAAATATTAGTAGGCTTAGAACCACATCATTTAAGCAAAATACTCAAAATCTTCACTGCATCAAATGCAGCAGAGAAATGGACAAACATCAGTTTTTGCAAAACAGAAAATGAAGCAAATGGCTCAACAATTCAAGCAAATTGCTCAACAATTCATGATTTCAAAAGGAAGCATGATTTCACTACTTATTCATGAGAGCATGATTTCACAGAAGTTAAAATACTCAAAAGGTGTAGGCTCAGAACTGAAGAACATTGTTATGCCAATTTTGAATCAAGTATAAGTATCAAATGCTAAAAGTCAGAAACTAACTTGGTAAACAATGAAGGAGCATTCGAGAAGGAGAAAAGATATATGAGGGGGTACTCAACATGGGGCTAGGGAAATTTCACAAATACCCCTGCTGCTAATTGAGGAGAGCGGAAGTCATAATAGCCCTTAGATCGCAATCATGATCACAGGGTAGATCGAACGGCTTAGGGTGCATGCGCACCGCTGTGCACATTAGAGGAGTGCGCAACCCAAAGGGACTCATTTGCCAAAATCAGAAACTTACTTGGTAGGTGGGGAAAACACAAAATTAAACTTGACCATTCATTTTGTCATCACTGCCTATGCACTAATTTTTTTTATTTTAATAATGGGAGTAAATTTAAAACTTTAAAGTGAATCAAACACTTCCCACAGTCGTGATCATGGGGTAGATCGAATGTTAAGTGACATGAAACAAACAACGATAACATGCATTAAGAAGCTAGCAGTAACAGCAAATGCATAAGCAAAGTGGTCCTCACTAGTGCTACAGCTTAAAACAATAAACAGCAAGCTCTAGAACAAGAACAACTACAACAACAGCAAGAACAACAAAATAACCTCAAACATACTCTTCAGTCCTCCAACTACCCATTTTCATCATCTTCTCCCTCAGTCCTCTCTCATTCAAATCTCAAACCCGATCGTTTCCAAAATCCCCAATCTCACCAATATCAAATTATAGCTACTTAATATCGCATACAAAACTAACGTATATCCAAGGGTGACTCATCATTGCCCATACAAATAACCAAAAGAAATATGCAAAAATTTGAACAAAAATTTTTAAAGCATGTATGAGAATCAAACACTTCCCTGTGGAATGGCAGAGTCTTTCGATTTGGAGAGGCTGTATTCGTCGAAGGCTGGGGGGGAGAGAGAGAGAGAGAGGCTTTCGATTTGAGGTTGAGGGTTTCAATTTGGGGATTAGGGTTTCGATTTGGGGGCGATGAGAGCATGAGAATGAGAAGGGAGAAGGAGTGGTAGAGGGTTTCGATTTTGGGATTGGGGTTTCAATTTGGAACTCTCATCAGAGCGCGATGAGAGAGAGAGAGAGGAAGAGCGCGATGAGATCAGGGAAGTAATTTGGAGCTCTCATCAAAGCGCGTTGAGAGAGAGAGAAAGAAGGAGAGCGCAATGAGATCAGGGGATACTCAACATGGGGGTAGGGAAAAGTCACAAATACCCTTGGTGCTGAGTGAGGAGAGCGGAAGTGGTAATAGCCCTTAGATTGCGATCATGATAATGAGGTAGATCGAATGGCTGAGGGAAGGTGTGCACCGCTGTGCGCAGCAAAGGGGTGCGCAACCGAAAGGTTCTCATATATATATATATATATATATATATATATATATACACACTAGGTTTGCCCGTTGATACGTGCCTACGGCACGTCTTCGGAACAGTGTACATTGTTTGATCATATAAAATAGTTTTGGAGCTCCAGCAAATTAATTGAAGCAGCAAACATATTATATGAGAAACTTTTGGGGGTCCAAAAAAACATATTATATGATTTTTTTGATTTTTTCTAAAGTTTTTAATTTTTTATTTATTTTTTTAAATTTTAAATTTTTTTATTTTCTTAATTTTTTGAATAGAAGAAGAAGAAGAGAGAGAGAGAGAGATAGAGAGAGAGAGAGAGAGAGAGAGAGAGAGAATAATTAAATAAATATAGGAGTTGTTTTAGGTTGGGGATTTGAA
This sequence comes from Hemerocallis citrina, assembly GCA_017893485.1. NCBI lineage: Eukaryota > Viridiplantae > Streptophyta > Magnoliopsida > Asparagales > Asphodelaceae > Hemerocallis > Hemerocallis citrina. The sequence continues at coordinate 304,695,475 of CM030360.1, forward strand.
TTTGAGTTTTGGGGGAAAACTTTTAGGAAGGAAGAAAAATATGTTTTGTGAGGTGAGATCCGGCCTTTGATTTTTGGGAGAATGAAGGAGAGCCACTTGATTGCTTTCTTTGTGTTTTATTATATAGAGATATATATATAGAGAGAGTGATAAATAATTAAATAAATAAATGAGTTGTTTTGGGGGGAAAATTTGAATTTGAGTTTTGGGGGAAAACTTTTGGGAGAAAAATGTATTTTGTGAAGTTAGATCTGGACCTTTGATTTTGGGGGGATTGAAGGAGAGACGCTTGATAGCTTTCTTTGTGTTTTATTATATATATATATATATATATATATATATATATATATATATGTTTTCTCTTTTTTCTTTGTTTTTTTTGTGCAAGTCTGAGCCGTTGATCGTGTTTGAGCACGGATTTTGAGGTGGAATTTTTCTCCAATTTGCAGGTCGGTAGATCGGTAGCTCGGATTACAAATCTGAGCTATGTGGCACGATCTGGACGGTTGATAAAGATCTGGCACGAATCTTGAGGCGATAGTTTTTGCCTATTCGCAGCTCGGTAGCTCGAATTGTAAATCCGAGGTATGTGGCATGATCTGAACCGCTTGATGAAGATCTGGCACGAATCGTGAGGCGGTAGTTTTTGCCAATTTGCAGCTCGGTATCTCGGTATCTCAGATTTCAGATCTGAGCTATGGGGCGAGATCAGAGCCGTTGATGAGGATCAAGCGCGCATTTTTAGGCGATGATTTTTTCCATTTTCACGCTCGGCGCAGCTGTGTTGTGACCCACTTTTCCAGTGCTACGAAGGTCCGATTGGGGCATGTGACCCCTCGTTTCGAAGATGACCCGAAGATCTACAATTTCTCTTTGGAGTTCAGTTGAAGAATTACCCGTATTTAGGGTCAAAATAGGCCCGCAATGTCCTCAATTCTATCAAGTTGAGAAAAGCTTTGGTCTCCGGAATCTTCGAAGAGGAGCTCCACTCCTGTGGACTAAGAAGATGAGCTAGGAAGATCCATTCTTGAAGGCAAGTGCGAGGAGCAACTTTGGGGGAGAGTTTGAGATCCGAGCCTATTGAGAAGAAGGGCGCTCGGGAGGCGAGCGGATCAAAGAATCATCTCTAGGCTCTAGGAGAGAGCCGTTCGGGAGGCGAGTTTGAGGAGCAACTCTAGGGGAGAGTTTTGAGCTCCGAACTCGTTTAGAAGAGGACCGCTCCGGAGGCGAGTGGACGAAGAGTCACCTCCAGGCTCTAGGAGAGAGCCGTTCGGGAAGCGAGATTGAGGAGCAACTCTAGGGGAGAGTTTTGAGCTCCGAACTCGTTTAGAAGAGACACACTCAGGAGGCGAGTTTGATGAGCAACTTTAAGGGAGAGTTGTGCTGCGAACTTTTTGTTTAAGAGAGTTTCAACAGTTGTGGGAGCAATTTCGAATGGTGAGGTAATTCGTACTCGCTCGTTCGTAAGTAGCTAAACCGGCATCGAACCAAGTGTTGGACTCCGAACTTGTTGTTTGGGGGTGTTTAACGAGTTGTAGGAGCAATTTCGAATGGTAAGCTGCCCCGCACTTGCTTGTTTGTAAGCGGCTGAAGCAACGTCGAACCAAGTGTTGGACTCCAAACTCATTTTTTGAGCTTAGTAAGTTGTGGGAGCAACCCTGTAGGACAAGTTGGACTCCGAACTTACCATTTAGCAAGTCGTAGATGTGACTCAAAGAGATAGAAATGAGGCAAATGCAATAATTTCCAATAGAAAAAAACTAAGTTTTATTGAAACAAACTAAGTGGCCGCTTCAATGGGGCTAGCCATTATTACATGCTTTTGGCCGTGTTAGAAGCATCGGCCTTATTGAAACTGAAAATCCACTTATATGATAGGGTGAAGGCCTCTTGGGAGGAGTTTGGTTCTCCCCTCATTGGACCTTCATGGATAAGGTGGAGGACGGCCCCAGGATCAGAATCTTGGAACTCGGCGGACCTCTCTGTTCGCTTATAGGCTCCTCGGGGTGGAAGGTCGGCCCCGTCTCTTCGGATGAACTTGACCAGGTGTCTCCGCTGTAAAAGTTCTTTGATCTTTTCTCTGAAAGCCCGAAAATCATCCGTATCATGGTCGTGGTCCCTGTGAAAGAGACACCACTTATCCCTGTTTCTTTTCTTACCAGGGGTATTCATTCTAGGGGACCACGGAGTAGCCCTTCCTTATCTACCTCCATAAGAACTGCTGTTATACTAGCATTGAGGGGGGTGAACTTCTCAAAACGAGGAGCTGGGCGGCGTTGGCCATTATTGTCCCTCTGAAATTTCTGGGACCCTTCTTCGCTTGTATTCTTCCATTTGTTCCTGGAAGATGATTCCTCAAGAGTATGGGGGTTGGGAGCCTCTTCCACTCAGATGTACTTCTCACTCCTAAGCAGGAGTTCTGAGAAGTCCCGAGGAAACTTCTTGGCAAAGGACGCCCTGAGGTCGGCGTTAGTGACGTTGTGCCCGAATGCTGCCGAGTCTACTGATTGGTTGAGGGAGGCAAGAGGCAATAGACCGTGCTTCAGCGGTGAAGCATCAAATGTAATCTCTTAGGCGTTCACCCTTTCTTTGGTTGAGGGTCACCAAAGATGCACTTGTTTTCTCGGCCTGGTGGCTACTCACTAAATGAGTAAGGAAGATCCCTTCGAACTGATCGAAGGAGAAGATGGAGGCCGGGGTGAGTCAAGAGTACCATGCTCTCGCAGGCCCCTTCAGCGTGGCAGGGAAGGTTTTGCAAATGAGTGCATCCGAAGCCTGGTGGATCATCATGAGAGTTTTAAAACTCTTGATGTGGTCGGCGGGGTCTGACTCCCCGTTGTATAACTCAAAGTTAGGGGGCTTGAAGTTTTCCGGGACTGGGGCTTCCATGATGGTCCGGGAGAACGGAGGCCTGCTCAAGCAAAAATTCCTCACCCGTCGTTCCTCTTCTCTGTCGAGTCGGCCAAGACGCCTCTCCATCTCGTGGAGACGGCGATAGACCGAGTATTCCCTTCGATCATATCTTGCTGAGCCCCGGGACTCTTTCTCATGCGGTTGGGGACTGGGAGTGTGGTGGTGTTGGCTTGGGGCAAGTTGAGAGCTAGCCGCCCGTTGCTCGTGGTTGGGAGCAAAATTGAGGGCCCGCAGAATGGCTTCTTGAAAATCCTGGAACTCCACCCTTGTGACTGGTGCCCCTCCAGCTTGGTGGTCCCTAGGTGTGGCTTGGCTTACTAAAGTATGACTTCTCTGTCGACGACGGGGGGGGCTCTCTTTGCCTCCTTGGGGGAGGAGATCTTCTGATCCTCGGTCTGCGGGGGGTCTGGACTCTAGAGACCCCTGGATGCTCAGGTTGATGGACTCCCTTAAGGGCTCGCCATCCATTCAAGTGAGTTCGGAGGTCAACCCCCTACTGGAGGTTAATAATTACTTGACGGATATCCTGCTCGGGAGGGCTTTGAGAAGCCATAGAGTCAACTAAAGAATTGTGGACCGAGACAGGGTCCTGAAGAGGATGTTGCTTTGGACGACTTCGACAAGAGCCCCCCTAAGCAGCCCCCTGAGACCCTGGAAGAGCCTGTTGAGGAGGAGCTTGTTGAGGAAGAACATCTTGGACTGGAGGAGGAGGAGGAAGAGGAGTGGCTCTTCGGCTGTAGGCCGCTGCCTTTCCTTTCTCTTTCGGATGCATGGTTTGAAACTACTTTCACTGATAAAGTAAGGTTGGACTGCTTTTTCGTTCCCACAGACGGTGCCAATCTGTTGTTGTTAGTGTGGGAGCAAACAGATGAATTTGTGGATTCTTTTTGGAAACAATAAAACAAACCTGTTGACCTTCATCGACGTTTGACCAGTTTCTTGCTGTTGCCATGAACCTGCAAAAAGTTCGATACACCGGGATGGATCCCGGCGATGAACCCTCCGACGCTCTAGTTAGTAATCAGGAAGATTATGAAAGAGCTTTATGTAAAAAAGTATTGATTACCTTTAGGGCTGCAAACGAATCGAGCTATTCGGCTCGAGCTCGAGCTCAAAACTGAGCTCGTTTTGTAAACGAGCTGAGCTCGAGTTTGGCTTTTTTTAAGGCTAAGCTCGCGAGCTATTCGGCTCGAATACGGTCAAAGCTCGGCTCGAATTGAGCTCGAGCCGAGCTTGAGCTCAAAACTGAGATCGTTTCGTAAACGAGCCGAGCTCGAGCTTGAAGGTATACGGCTCGGCTCGGATCGATTGCAGCCCTAATTACCTTGTTATGGTGGGGGGGGGCATTTATAGTCGCCTTAGGGACCCGTTTCGAGATAAGGATGTATCTCTACTTACCGGTGTTTTTGGATAAGATGTAGAGTTTAAATCGTTTCATAGAGATAACCATGAATTTGAATTACTCTTTATCCATCTGAGTTAGTTTGTAACGGGTTGCTACCCATACCTAGTAGGATAAACCCGTTTATGGGTTATTGAGCTTTGAAGAAAGACCTAGTTCCCATTTCAGACCCGTTTGTATGTGAAATTACCGTTTAACCCCTGAGAGCTTTAAGATTCGTGCCCGATTTGAACGGTCCCGATTAATCCTATTCTTAGCCATATTAATAGTAAAGTTGTATTTATAGGGTACAATTAGGGTGTTGGATTAGCGGTTTAGGATCCAATAATAGCGAATTTGGGTTAAGAATAAATGAAATTGGGTTTGTAGGGTTCAATAAGAGATGGATCTAAAAATCAATAGAGTTCAAATAAAAATACCCACAATTAAATAGAAGAAAATATGATCAACAAAAATAGCTCAATTACGAAAAACGAAGGATTTCATGAATAAATTAAATTAAAATAATTAAGAAACAAAAATGGAGTATCATATTCAATTACAAATAAAATATTACAAAAGAGGGAAAAAAATGAAAATAGCGGAAACAGTAGTTGCATTTGTCTTCTTACGTAAATTGAGTTTCCACCACCATTTGCATAATAGCACTTAATTCATTTGGGGGAGATTAATCCCCCCCCCCCCCCCCCCCCCCCCCCCCCCCAAACCCCCAAAACCCTCAAACTCCTTTTCATACCAACCCCTACTTAGCCATTGGGTAACCTTTCCCATCTTCTCCAAATTCGTTCCATAGAAATCGTCGTCTAAGTCTATCGACTTTTTTTTGTAGCCTATACTGGTATCACGAAGAATGAAAAAAAAAATAAAAAATTATCAGTATAGTTTGCAACATTCATTAAACAAAGTCACAAAACATAGAAGGAACATTGCGGGAAAAGAGGAATGAAAATGAGAATTCATTGGGCATAAAATTGTTTAGAATTAAAATGGAGTTCGGGTTTGGTTTAGAAAGAAACTGGAGTTCGAGCTTTAACAAATCATCTAATCTCAACCATTCATTTTTATGTGGGAGTATATTAACCATTCAATTACTCAACTGTTGTTGGTTACCATCAGGGCCGGTCTTGAGTTCCCGGGGGTCCGAGGCAAACTCCCGAAATGGGGCGCTCCATACATTTATTAAAAAAAACATGTATACATTTTTTTTTTGCACATTGTTCAAATCAAACTATGCAAAATATATATCATCGAATAACTCAGAAGAAAGAGCCAAAGAGAGTTTGTTTTAAATGTGAGTTTCGGGTTTCGGAATGAGGGTAAGGGTTTCGTGTTTGAATTTGAATGTGGTTTTCGGGTTTGAGTTTCTATTGATTTAAATGTGGATTTGTTTTTAAATCACCCAAATTTAAAGCCCAAAATTCAATCAAAATTCAATCAAGTCCAAACCCAAATAATTTAAACAAAATTCTAAAGGCTGAAATATTTATTTTAGGGGGCCCTTAATAACAATTTTTTTTCGCACAAAATACGTACCTATATTTATAAGAGGAGTACAAATTTGGGGGCCCTAAAATTGCAAATTATCCGGGGTGCCTCACCGGCCTCAAGGGTGGGGCCGGCCCTAGTTACCATAACAGCCTCAAAGTTTAAATTTATTTACGACATAATTATTTATCAAAAGTGTCACTCATATAAAATAAAAGTTTGTGCCATTATGGATAATTTGTAAAGAGTAAATATGTGTAAATAGAGATCTCAGGTTCGAGACCAGATTACGTATTATTATTTACTCTATAATTTTTATTATTTTTATAAGAACCTTTCAGTTTTGCTCTTGCAAACTGCATGTTGTACATTTTTCGTTTATTATATAGTTTTGGGTTGGAATCTTCCGACTCTATTCTCTTGATATATTTTTTTAATTATTATTAGAACCGTGCGTTCGTATCGTATGTGTAGATTACTAGTTATAAATAAATCTAGAATGCAGAAACATAGCACTAAGCACTAACACACGACAAATTTACAAGTATAAAGATAAAATTGATATTCATCAAAAAAAAAAAAAGAAAGATAAAATTGATCAAATATGAATACATACTGATCAGAAGTCTCAATCTGCTCATCCCGTGGACCCTGTCCAAAGAAAAATCAAAACGACAAGGAGAATTAGATTAGGGGGGGAATCAAATCTCAAGTGATTGGGCCGGCCATGGGTAAGAAACCCTAACTAAAAGGTAATTATTAGGCCCAATGCAAAACAATTCAGTGATGTGGCCTTGTATGAACCATTAGATTTACAGCAGTGGATGCTGATGGACGGTCTGGAGTTAAATCCCTTTCTTTAAAGGAATTTTTTGCGGTACTGACCCAATGTTTGAAAATATTGACCGATCTGACCAACTTTCGAATATATTTACCAAGTTAACCCAGTTTTGGATAAGTCAGCATTAGAGCATCCACAGTGGTTTTCTAAAATTGTCATTTTGCCATTTTTTAGAAAACGAAGCGCTCCAATGGTTTTTCATTTTGCCATTTTTTAGCAAACGTTTCAAATTTGTTTCTCAAATTTGAGAAACGAAAATGAGAATTCTCAAATTATAAAGGACGGGGAGTGATTCCTCGTCTCTCAAATTTTAATATATTTTAATTATCAACGGACGGGGTATCTTATACCGTCTGGTAAATTTTATTTATTTATTTTTAAAAAAAGGGTCAGACGGGATATCATATCCCGTCGTTCACCTTTATTTTTTATTTTATTTTTTTTATTTTTAAATGAACGGCCATGATTGGCCGATTAGAAAAAAAAATCCAAATGGTGGGACGGGGAATGATTCCCCGTCCATGGAATGATTCCCCGTCCAACTAATCCGGATGAAAATGTGGGTAGGTTTAGGTAGTTGTTTAATTAGGTTTAGTTATTATTATATTATTTAATTTATTTAATTAATATAGTTAATAGTTAATAAGTAATTAACTTTTTTAATTTAATTTTAAAAGTTGAGACGGTATATGATATACCGTCCCACTCAATTTTTGGCGAATAATATAGCAAACGACCACTGCAGCGATCGATCCTATTTGCTATTACTGTTGCAGCCATTTTTGGCCAAATGAGAAACACCACTGTGGATGCTCTTATATGTTATTGAAAATAACGGCATAAGTTATTTATATGTCGTTGCTTCCAATAACAGTATCTATTAAATTTTTTTCCCCAGGTAGCTATTTGGAGGAATGTCATCAGTTAACTTATTCTCAATCGCACTCTCTATGACTTGGAAAAAAATTGGAAGTGTGAAAAAAATCCTATAGCAGATGCCGTTGTTTGAAACAACGACAACAATATTACATATGCCGTTATTAGGAATAGCTGCATCAGTTATAAAATTCATTATTTTGGATAACTGCTACCGTTGTTTGGAACAGTAGCAACAGTTTATTTTATTACTTATACTTAACTAATCTATTTTATGTGAAATGTTGTCGTTGTCTCTAAAAACGACAATAGTTATCTCATGCTGTTGTTAGGAAGAACGATTGTGAAGAAGGAGAGTTTAGTGAGTATTATAACTGATGTCGTTATCTCCAACAACTGCATCAGTAATGCTAATGCCGTTCTTGGGGATAACGACATTATTTATAAGTTGTTTCAGCGTTGGAATCTTTTTCTAAATCAGAAGGTTCACACTTGTATAAAAAATGTACTGATGCCGTTTTCCCAAACAACGGCATACTAAAAATAATTTAAACTGATACCGCTTTTTGGAAGAACGATAACGGTTAATGTTCAGAGCATCCACAGTCGTTTGCTTATTTGTCATTTTTTCCATTTTTTTTTACTGTAGCTCACACAGTCGTTTGCTATTTTGCCATTTTTTGGCAAAATCGCTACAGTAGAAAGGGGCGAATAGCATTCCATATAGCAAAATGCATATTATAGCAGACGAAACATCAGATTATTTAATTATTATTTTAATTAATCGGACGAAACAATTCGAAGTAAAAAAAAAAACCAAATAAAATAACCGTTAAACGAATTTAAGCGTGCGAATGAACATGATGGTTCGTCCCAATGTGAGACGAAACATCATGCTTCGTCCCAATGTGAGACGAAACATCATGCTTCGTCCCAATCCAATTTAAAAAAAAAAATTAATTTTAAAAATTAATTTTGTAAATTTTAATTTTTTTTTGCAATTACCTAAATTAATTTTGCAAATTTTTAAATTGTTTTTGCAAAAAAAATTTACATTTTTTTTTAAAAAAAAATTTTTGCATTTTTTTTTACAAAAAAAATTCCGCCAAATTTGGACGAAGCACCATGCTTCGTCCAGCTACAGTGATTTTTTGGAACTTTTTGTAATATTTTTAATTGTTTTTGCAAATTTTTAAATTTTTTTTGCAAATATTATTTACAAACTATTTTAAAAAAAAATTTCAAAAAAAAAACTTCTTGTTTTTCCTCCTTTTTGGGACGAAACATCATGTTTCGTCCCGTATTTTTTTATTAATATTTTTTTGGTCTAAATTATTTTTTTAATTACAGACGAAACATCATGTTTCGTCTGTTTCTTTTTTAATGAATTTATGCATTTTTTTGCCATTCGACGACTGCAACGTTTCGTCGAATTGAATGGGCAAAATATGCATTTTGCCATTTTTTACATTCAACGACTGTGGATGCTCTCACATGTCCAAAACTAAATTAGTTGGGTAAATATTTTAAAAGTAGGTCAAGATCTCTCAATATTTTCAAAAAGTGGGTCAGTACGGGAAAAAAGTCTTCTTTAAAGCCCCTCTCTCAAACCCTAATCACATCCCCAATCCCAGCCCTATCGTATCAGACTATTAAGTCGGCGGCGGTGGTTGCGGCGGCGAAAGAATCGAAACTCCTCCGTCCATTTTACTGTAAGTTCTTCTTCTCCTCCTCCTCCTCCTCGAGTTTTTATCTTTTGGTTCACCTGCGAATTGATTATCTATGTTCATTTTAGGATTCATTCTGGAAATTACTTTGTTTAATTACTTTTTCTGCTCTAATTTTGCGTATAAGTGTGTGTATGTTCGCCCATTATTGAAATTATTCATGAGCACCAGAAAAATCATTATTTTTCAGGTTCTGTCGTTTAAGAAATAGAAAATGGTGAAGAAGAGCAAAAGTAAGTATTTCGCACTTGCAAAGATTTTGCTGTTACCTTACCTTACCTACTTTCAGGCCACATTGTATGATTTACATTTTTTTTTGTTTTTTTATGTGGGGGGTGTAATTTAGAGAGTAAGAGTAAGAGAATATCCCTTAAGCAGAAGCACAAGATTATCAGAAAGGTGAAAGAGCACCATAAGAAGAAGGCTAAAGAAGCAAAGAAGCTGGGATTCAACAACAAACGCAAGGTTGAGAAGGATCCCGGCATCCCCAATGACTGGCCGTTCAAGGAACAAGAGCTCAAGGCCATGGAGGTTCGGAGGGCACGTGCAATTGACGAAATCGAGCAGAAAAAAGCAGCAAGAAAAGAGAGGGTACCCTTGTCTTCATTTACACCTTTAGCTTCGTGTTTTTGTGTGCGTGTGTGTGTGATATAATCTATTCATTTAGAATCTAGCTTCGTGTTGGCATAGTTAAGAGTTCTCAATCATAACCTTATTTATGTAGAAGTTTCAAATGTAAATTGTTTCATCTACTGCATGGAGTTTTTCCTTACCGCCTATATAATACTGAATGATACCACTTCAATCTTTAGGCTCAGAAAAGAAAGTTGGGGTTGCCTGAGAATGATGATGTGGCAAACTTGAATTCTTCTAAGGATCAGGAGTTGGAAAACAGAAGCACAGTTGAAGAAACTTCGTCAGTTGCTAAAACCCATGGTAACTCAATTAATCAGGATTAGTTTTTTATTTTTTATTTTAGAAACTGGTTTATATATTACCTTCTCCATTCAAATGAGTATGTTTTGATTTAATACTGAAAATGTGCAGACCATTCTGAGAGGACTTTTTACAAGGAGCTGGTTAAAGTAATAGAAGCATCAGATGTCGTATTGGAGGTTCTTGATGCCCGGGATCCCCTTGGTACCCGTTGCCCTGACTTGGAAAAGATGATATTTAAATCAGATCCAAACAAGCGCCTCGTTTTGCTTCTGAACAAGATTGGTATAAAATTTTATCCTTTTACTTTGCTGTTGTCTAGTTCGATTTGAGGAGATTAGAATTATACCAGAGGTTCTAAGGCATCTATTGAGCAACTATTTTATATTGTTGAGTATATTAGGGAATCAGACATGCCATTTCACTGCATAAGAAAGTCACAAGTTATAATATTTAAAAAAGTCAATAAAATTAAACGGAAAATGATGAGTAAAAAGTGAATTTTTAAGATGAAATATATCGGTATATCTCATGGAGATATTTCTGGAAGAAAATAAAGGTGAAAAGGTCTCCTAAAGAAAAAGACAGTATATTATATTAATTAATCAATTTAAGTTGATACTTGAATGCCCATGTTTTTTTAATAATAACACGGTTCTCAATATTATTTATTAGTGCAGAGAAATTGTGACACACAGACTTCTTGCAATATTCTATACCTTGTACATTAATACATTATATAGTTATATAGATATACACCTTTAATATGAATGACAATATGACATGTTTATTATTATATTTTTGGTCTCTGTTTCCAATTATTATTTTGTGAAATCCCAGATCTTGTACCCCGGGAGGCAGTTGATAAGTGGCTGAAATATCTTAGAGGAGAGTTACCTGCAGTGGCCTTTAAGTGTAGTACACAACAGCAAAGGGCAAACTTAGGATGGAAATCTTCGAAGTCAACAAAAGCAAGCAATAGTCTGCAAACTAGTGATTGTCTCGGAGCCGAAACTCTTATAAAACTACTGAAGAATTATACCAGAAGTCATGAGGTATACTTGGTCTTGATTACCCATGAATTTTATAAACCTAACCGTGTTATAAAAGTCATAAGCAGGAACGATCGGTGAGCCATCTTTATTCACTTTTCAATTCCTTCGTTCCCCTTTCTGCTGCAAAGGAACAGTTTATACATTTAATTAAAAAAAACGGTTATCTTAAATCTTAGTTTTATATATATATATATATGAAATATGAATCGCCATGTTCTTTATGCTTGATTTCTTTCTTCTTTGGATCAGAACTTGTTGAGTATAGCATGCACAAATAGCATGTTTGATACTGAAGTGCTCTATTAGAATGACTTGACCCCTCTATTAATCAAAAGTGGAGCTACAATTTTGCAGTGTATATATGTGACTAAAAACAGTTCAAAAACAATTCTTCAATATTTCCTCTTTCCCCCCTCTCAATCATGGGCTTAAATACAAGTTTCAATAGTACCATATTTTATACTTTGACATCAATACTAGAGGAACAATATGTAAATCAGAAAGTAGTCTGTCTGAAATCCCTCAAAGTTGGAATTATTTTGATTTTTGAGCCCCCTAACCTTTTTTAATTATTATAAACCCCCTACTCAGTAACATACTTTTCAAAAACTTCATAAGCCCAATTTGGTCAAATTCTTCTAGTACCCTGAATTATGTGAGTAATTTGTTCATGCCTCTAATCTATCCTCTGGGTTGTAACAAGAAATTATTAATACCTAATCTTTTTGGAAGTAAAGAAACTTTTCCATAGTTTATAGCATTTTTTTGGGGATATTTGAAATCATTAATGCTGGCACATTAATTACACATTTGTGTAAGGGTGTATAAACTTTAAATACAAGTCGCTGGTCCATTACACATAATTTGCTAAGTTACATCTCATTAGTTATTAAAACAACTTTCACATGATGTCTAGTACATTTTCATGTATGTGTAGCAATTTTGTGAAGGAATCTTGTTGAGCAATAGTTTAATAATAAATCAGAATGGAGGGGCTTAAAAATGTTTCCATGTTTACCGTGTTCTTTCATTTTTTGCACATCCTGACATAAGTATATAATTAATATTTAATACATATAAACTTCTTATTCAATCCCTCCTTTTTTTGTGGGTGAAGAATCTAAGCTGCTGCCTATTTTAGTGAATTTTAAAATTTTTTTATGAAGGTAGTATTGTAGAGAAGATTGGAAGTGGTTTAGTAATATTTTTTTGAGTATGTACACTTCTTTCTCAATATTGGTGTTTTAGTATAAAGTAGAATCCAACAGGATATTAGAGAAGATGGAAAGAGTGCAGTCAGATTAGTATATTTACAACACGTTTTAAATTTGCCAAGATTTTGGATTTTCTTTACTGATAGGATGCATTTGGAGTAATTAAATTATGCTTGAAAGTACTTGTGCACTGGGTGCATGTCATGCTTCTTTTAAATTTTGAGCGAAGTTTTGGGGATCATTTTGTTTGATTTTGGAGATTAGGGTAGCCAGTCCCCCCCTCTAACTCCCGTGTATTGCGGTCGTTGTCTAAAACTTATATTAGTTTCATTGTTGAAAGAGCCATGGAAGAATTTATTCTTACATATCCTAATTTTTAGTACCGTAGCTGTACTCAACACAAATGTGCATTTAAGTATGTCTATGGCTGCAATTTCATTAGTGGAATATTTCCTTTTTGGTCTTCCTGTTTCACTTTATAGTTAGCAATATGTTTTTCAAAAAGTTCTGCAGTTTCCCCACTTGATTAGTATGATGGAGTTGCATTTGTTTGTATTTAATTTTTAGTTCTTCCAAACTATGCTTAATATATTAAGCATGGTTGTTTCTTCAGTTTAGGGCCTTGAGGCACGTTTTGAAGCATACTTTTAGTTCTTCCAGACTGTATGCTTAATATATTAAGCATGGTTGTTTCTTCAGTTTAGGGCCTTGAGGTACTATTTTGATACATTAAACCATCCAAATTCTGGTGTTTATTAGCAAAGGCTATTGTTTCTCCTGAGATAAGCTTTGAATTAAGATTATCACCATCAATTTGGATCTTATAGTGTATGAAAATGTCATTATCTGGAGGTAATAATCCTAGCTAAATTACTTGTTTCTCTCTTATTTTGACAGCTTAAAGTGTCAATCACTGTTGGTATTGTTGGGCTTCCTAATGTTGGTAAGAGTAGTTTGATTAATAGCTTGAAGAGATCTCATGTAGTCAATGTCGGAGCAACTCCAGGACTGACAAGGTCGATGCAAGAGATTCATTTGGATAAGAATGTGAAACTACTGGACTGCCCTGGAGTTGTAATGATCAAGTCGGGTGATAGTGATGCATCAATAGCTCTCCGCAACTGCAAAAGAATTGAAAAATTAGATGACCCAGTTGGCCCTGGTAAACTTTCTTGTAACTTGATCTGTTTGCTAATGACCAAATTTAGTTTTAGATGTAATTTTAGTAATTTTTTTTATTAAACCTTCTGCAGTTAATCCTTTGATACTTAAAGATGATGAACACCTTATGTTGATGAATAGGGAAAAACTACGTATGCACATAATTTGTTCTGGGCTAAGTGAGACAAGTTGATGGGTCAACCTGCAATAACATGAAATCAATTCATTCCGAGCTTATACTCAATCCATACTTTTGAAATGAGAAAACCAGTCCTGCCCGCCTTGTATTCAGTTTATATTAGCCTAGGTTGGTTCTTGTATGTTTGTAGTGTAGAAATGTTGCTGCCTATGGTGGATATTGTGGGCTCTGTTTGATATTTTGTCGAGCTAAAAAACACTTTTGGACTGTAAAAGCAATTTTTAGACTTTAAGACAGAGCCTTTTACCAAGCACTTAAAACAATGTTTGGTAAAATTGAGTAAAAGTGTGTTTAGCCCAGACCACTTCTCCAACTTCTCCAAAATTAAGGGAGTTTCTCTTTTTTTCTACTACTCTAGAAGTGCAATTTAGCATTTTGGAAAAATGCTTTGTTCCCTTGAAACAATACGAAACAGAAAGGGAGCCTTACTTGTAATATTTGAAATGGCATCTATTTTTTCTTCGCAATGCTTTTTTGCTGACAACAATACAAAACAGAGCCTTACTCCAATATTTAAAATGCTAGAAAATTTTCGTTTTCTCTTTATTTTACTCCTTAATCTTCATTTTACACTTTAGATTTCACTATCTAGACAATGAACTTTTGCAGTTAAGGAGATCCTCAAACTCTGCCCTGCTGATAGGTTAATATCACTGTACAAATTGCCAAGCTTTAGTACGGTTGATGATTTCCTTCAGAAGGTTGCTACTATCAGAGGTAAGCTGAAAAAGGGCGGCATAGTGGATGTTGAAGCTGCTGCAAGGATTGTCTTACATGACTGGAATGAGGGTATGCTCTTGATGTTCATAATTAGCTTCAATTCCCTTCAAATATGAGCAAGTCTGTCTAATATATATTTTTGTTTAGGTAAAATTCCTTATTATACGCTGCCGCCTGTTAGAAATGTAGCAGATTTGGACACAACTATCATATCCGAATTTAGTAAAGAATTTGATGTTGACGATGTGTACAAGAATGAGTCTGCATTCATTGGTAACCTTGCATCTGTTGAAGAATTCCGTCATGTTGTTGTCCCTTCAGGGTCCCCTCTCAATTTTGATGAGCAGATGCTAGAAGAGGTTAGTTTGTTACATGCATTAGTATGTCTTTTTTTTACAAGGTAACAGAAAGTTGTTTATTTTAAGCTTAGCTTGTGTTGTTGTAAAAGAAATGTTGTTGTAAAAGAAACGTACCAGTATTATTTGATAGTTTCTGGTTGAGTAGACACCCGTCTGTGATCACAACTTATGCTGCACGGATGTGGAAACATGACATGAATTCGACACGACAGAGACATGTCTTTTCTCATAAATAGGATGCAAGGACACAATTATGTGTATGATTTACTTTTTATTTATAAGATTCAAATCACATAAGATGTTGGCCATATCCACTACGGAATAGTATGTTTGGAAATAACGTTAGTTTTACTAAAGTCTTATTTTAAGTGGAGGTAACTTTAGTTATCGCATCTCTTCGACTCTACCTATGCTCAAAAGGTTACAACATGACAAAATCGTGTGGCTAAGAATTATTTATTTTTCTAATGACATGATGAATGAGGAAATGAATGTCAAATAACTTGAATTTACATCCTTATGCTATCTTAGAGCATCCACAGTCATGAAACATAAAAAATAGCAAAATGCATAAATAGATATAGCAAAGTGGGGTTTTACCGCAGTCATCAAATGCTAAAAAGTAGCGAAGTAGCTGATCTCGTCCGTTAAAATAAATTAAATTTTGTATAAGTTTTTTGTGCTGAATAGTATATTTTATTATTTTTTAATCTTGGACGAAACTTGAAGCTTCGTCGCAAAAAATAAATCACCACGGACGAAACTTGAACTGAAACTTGAACTTTTGTCCGTTGGGTCATGTCACTTTCAACCCCCCTATGTGTAATTAACCCCCTAAGTATAATTAATTAACCCTCTAAGTAATTATTAAATGACCTAATTAGCATACTAAGTATAATTAACTAATTAATTATTAAATTAATTAACTTAATAAATATTCTAAATCCACGGACGATTCAAGTTTCGTCTGATGGCTTTTCACATTTTCGGGGTTTTATTAATTTTAAAAATGCCACTATTTTGATTGGACGAAACTTCAAGTGTTTCGCTCGAAGGATAAAAAAATTATAAAATATATTGGACGAAACTTGAAGTTTTGTCCTGTATAATATGAATATTGCTATATCATCTCTCATATATAGCAATCAACTTTAGCGATTATGGCAAAATATGCATAAATAGCAAACGACTGCAGCGATTGAATTGCTAAAATATGCATATTATGCAAATATAGCAAATGACTGTGGATGCTCTTAGGCATGTAGAACTAGATGAACTCTTTGGATTTTTCGTAGGAGGTTTGTATCTTTGTGGCCCTCAAAATAAAGAGGTGATGAATGGCCTTAGGGGACCCCCCCCCCTCTCTCTCTCTGTATATATATATATATATATATATATATATATATATAGTCCCCTTTCGTTGTGCACTAGGCCTTCGTGTGCACTCGGCCTACCCGTCTTCGTATTGACGATTCGAACCGTTCACATTGATCTACACATCAAAATTAGTCAAATTATGTAAAATCAAATCATTTGAAAATTATTTGCCCATCCATTGAGGTGTTACAAAATTGTTTGGTTGAAAATTGTTGTTTTTTATAGTCACATGATGGATGGGCAAATGAATTTCAAATGATTTGATTTTACATATTTAGACTAATTTAGATGTGTAGATCAATGTGAACGGTTCAGATCGTCAATACGAAGGCGGGAAGGCCGAATGCACACGGCGGCCTAGTGCACAACTGAAGGGAACTCTCTCTCTCTCTTTATATATATATATATATATAGAGGGAGAAAAATGTGAGGTAGGGCTTTAAGGGATTGCCTCGTTCTGTATATAGATAAGAG
Organism: Hemerocallis citrina; assembly: GCA_017893485.1. NCBI lineage: Eukaryota > Viridiplantae > Streptophyta > Magnoliopsida > Asparagales > Asphodelaceae > Hemerocallis > Hemerocallis citrina. The sequence continues at coordinate 304,712,214 of CM030360.1, forward strand.
AGCCCCTCCATGATACAAACAACCTACGAAAAATCCAGACCGTTCATCTCGTTATACATGCCTAAGATAGCACAAGTGTAAAATCAAGTTATTTGACTTTCATTTACCCATCTATCATGTCATTAGAAAATTAAAGAATTTTTAGCCAGACAATTTTGTCACATTGTAAAACATGAAGAAATGAACTTCAAATAACTTGATTTTGCACCCTTAAGCTATCTAAAGACATGTAGAACAAGATGCAGGGTTTCGGATTTTCCATGGTGGTTTGTATCAATGGGGTCACATATGAGGTCTCAAAATAAGTAGTGAGGTAGATCCTTATATATAGCTTTCCAAACATACGATCCCATATAGCGTACCGAATGTGCGATCCCGAACGTACCACAACCCAAATCAGCGATCCGACTAACCCTACTCTCTTCCTACCACCTACCGCCCGAGTAGAGTTCCACATTTCCGTTACTTTACCACAAAACTAGTAACAGTGGTTAATACCTATTAAACTACAATGCTGTATGGTCTTTTGGCTGTTTGAATTCATATCCAATAGCCATCTGTGACTGTAAGTAATTGACAGGGCTTGCTAAGAATTTGAAAATCAATTCCCTCAAGATATTGTTCCCTCAAGAAATTGTTCCCAAAAAATAAACTGGATTTAGATAGGCTCTTTGAACTTTGAAGTGCTTCAAGCAATAAGCTTCAACTGAATCCTAGTATGCCACGGGTTTGCTGTATGATTTTTTTGAATTTATGAGGAGCAAGATGAACTAACCTACTGCTTCATTTTCCTTTAGAAGTGTCCTGGTTCTTACATAATCTTTTTGGCATGCTCGTCCAAAGATTGTTTTTTTTCCCTCCCTATTTCATGTATCTTCTATTTGAGATATAAACCGTTTTGTTGCTGTCTAAGCTGATTATCCTTCAGTTTTTGACTTCTGTTTTGTTGTTAAGTTGATGTGGGCTTCAATAGATACCCACATATTTTTGTTCTTGTGCTTTACATAAGAACATGGACATAAACTTCCGAAATAATGACTTTTTATTTTGACAAGTTTGTAATATGTTTTTTCAGGGATCTATGTTAGTGTGATAGGGTTTGCTTGCTTGAGAAGGCAGTGCCTAGAACTCTACGTATTGAAAATATAAGAAAAATAGTGGATACTTCATGTGTTAGAAACTGGTTTCTTACCATTTGGATACTCGTTTCTGACATTTTATAGGGTCTTCAAATTAAGTGTTTGCAAATTAAACCTATTTCTCATGTTGGTAGAAAAATTATGAAGAGTGCAGTGGCAAAGAAGGGAGATACTGGATGTGCTTAGCATTTATTGATTGAATTGATTATACATCGAGGGAGAAATCTCAAGGAGTGCACCGTTCCATCATTCTGTGTTGTGTTTACAAACAGAGCCTTGTGTGCATTACAAAGTATGCCTCTTGTATTTCTCCACAGATTTGGGAGAAAAACTAGTAAACTACAATGTGCGCTTTATAATGGCTGGCTGCCCCCAAATTGCTGCTATATGACTTTAACCATTGATCCCTAGCACCTTGTCAAAAGAACCTTGGAAACAATTTCGTATTTTATTTAATGACTGTAGCACAGTAGCACTTGGCCAGATATATGGTGGTATTTAAATAAAGTTCACAGACAGTTGATCAGGAGCAGGCCTATTAGATACTGGGATGCTCAACCTAAACATAAGAAATGACAACTCGAGAATATAGTTGCAAATGTCCACTAAATCTCCCTTTTAGTGTTGAATTTTTGGAGCCCTTTAACTGCTTTCAAGATGCTACACTGAAGATAATCTTCTTACAGAGATTCTCTTGTTGATTTCATATTTTAGTGTCAATTGTTATATGAGAAAAGGGAAGGCAAGGTGCACCTCAAAAAATTCTACCTCCGCCCTAGAGCTGGTATCGGGCCCTATCGGGTTGGGTCACACGAGTCCAAAAATCGGACCCGGACTTGCAAGAATCGGGTCTGGGTCCTAGTTAAAAAAATTTACCCGTCGGGTTCAGTGGCGGGGAATAAATATTTGTACGTGAGTATTTTCCACCCGATACCCTACGGTTCCAACAATTTTTGCACTTAAGTACATAAATAAATATTATATTTACACATCTATATTCAACAATTACTATTTATATGTATATCCCTATAACACTCTTATTCAAATTTCATATTTTTTGAGGTATTTTTTATCGGGTCCGGGTCCGGGCGGTTCTATTTTGAGCGGACCCGGACCTAGACCCGGAAGTGTATCGGGTCTTATTTTATGATCCAGACCTGCATAGATCGGGTCGGTTCCGGTCCAAAGTCGGGTCCGGGTATCGGGTATCGGGTAAATGTGACGGTGTTACTTCTCCCAAAGTGTTCAGCATGTCATAAAACATAAGACAAAAAATTACTATAAAGTTGAAAATGTTTTGCCCATGTATTGTGAATGGTCACAATTGTTCTATTGCCGAAAAATCGTTCATTTTGCAACCTCATTGATGAATGGGGAAAACATATTCAAATGTCACTACATGTTAGTTTTATGGTATGAAGATCAACTTGAACAGTGTGCAAGATTGAGGGGATTGAGTTTTTAGTGTGGCATAGAAGAGAATTTCCTCCTTCGTAGTCTCTTGTTATAGTTACCTGTTTGCACTTTATCATGAAGTAAAAGTTATGTTGACTAATTCTTTATTTGGTCGTATTGATTTGGTTTCCTCTTCAGGATAATGTGGAGCCCAAGGAAATAAGTCAAGTGGATGAAGCTATGGCATCCGACGAAGAGGTCACTGTAGAACGAAAATCTAATTCAAACAGCAGTAGGCAAAACGAACAACTGTACATAGCTGAAGGGATACTAGATCCTCAAAAGAAACGGGCGGAGAAGAAGCGGCGAAAGGCTAACAAGCTAGCCTCGTCAAATGAGATGGATGCTGACTATGATTTTAAGGTGGATTACCAAATGAAGGATGACAGCCATGGCGGAGATGATGAGGATGAGAATGATGCTGATGAGGTGGTTCCTATGCCTGGGGATGAAGGGATGCCAAAATTATAGAGATTGTTTGTGGAGTTTTACTAGTTATATTATTTAAAAAAAAAAAAGGATTTGCCATCATGAGTAAACTTAAATTTTGTACTGTGAGAGCTAGTGCTTTTTATTTTTCTCAAGCTGGTGTGATGTTTAGTTAGATTATATGCTTTTAATGTATTAATAGGCATAAAAAAAACAACTACAACTGATATTTTTGGGTAGGGATGAAAATGCAGGATAAATTTCTTGGAGCTTTGCTGAAGCTGGATTGTATTGTTTGCACTTGAGATGCACTACTTGGCTCTTGCATTAGTGCGGGCAATGTCGCATCATGTCCGCCCTTCGGTTTATGTTGTACTTATGTGAGCTTGGGTATGTTGGGTAATACAAATATATGTAGGTCTGTTTGGTTTGGGTTTTTTTTTTTTTTTCTTTTTTTTCTAAAACCCAGAAACGTGTTTAGTGTTTAGCTAGGGTGTTTTGTGAAAAGAGTTTTAACTTCAGTCATTCTCTCCCTACACGAGTGCAATCGCACATTTTTAGAAAAGCATTTTTGAAAACTCCAACTTGTTTGGCTAGGGTGTTTTCAGAAAACTGTTTTCTTTCAAAACAACATACTAAAAGCAGTCAGTCCTTTCTACAATCTCTATTATTTGATTATTTTCGTTTCAAGGTTGAGGACACATCCATTAAGCAGAAGGTTCTAATTATTTTCTTCTCGTAGTTGAGTACATATCTCTTCTATTATAGCTGAAGGTGGTTGTGTGTGTGCTTTTACTATAAAAGCATCAGCTTACGTATCTAAACTTATTACTTTTTTGAATCTATATTAATCATCTGCTTAGAGTTTGCTTGAAAAGTATCATCACATAATATTAATTAGTAAAGTTTTAAAGTAACTTCACTTGTAAAGTTCTACTTGTATCAATCATTTACTTAATTTTATGATAATAAAAAAAGTTAATGTGTATATACTATTTACATACATCATATATGCTCATATAGAGTAAGTCTATTAAGAGCTGGGAAGCTGAAATCCTTATCGGGAGCTGAGATTCTCAGCCGTTCGATTGCGATCCGATGGTCAAGATTTGATCCGGCTATCAATTGATATGTTGAAGGGCAAAATAGTCATTTCTCAACTTTTTTCATTCTCTTCACAACCTCTCTCCCGTTCTCTACTCTCCCGTTCTCCATCTCCAGAGCTACGCTCTCCCTCATCTCTCCCGTTCTCTCCCTCTCTTCCAGGTTTCCTGAAGCCCTCTTCGACATTCACCCATCGAAACCCCCATTCGACCTCCGACATCCCCCTTCGACCTTCGAAAACCCCTACTACCTCGTCCCTCTCTCCCCCTTCGAGCTTCGAAACCCTAGATGGCCATCGAAACCCCCCCATTCGACCTCCGACATCCGCCTTCGACCTTCGAAAACCCCTACTACCTCGTCCCTCTCTCCCCCTTCGAGCTTCGAAACTCGAGATGGCTGCCATCTTCGACCTTCGAAAACCCCTACTACCTCGTCCCTCTCTCCCCCTTCGAGCTTCGAAACCCGAGATGGCCATCGATATCCCCTGAAGCCTCCGCCCTTCGAAATCCCCTAGACCCCGACTCCTGACGCCCCCGACCTTCGAAACCCTAAACGATCTCCATCTCCATCTCTAACGTGGATTGAGGTAAAATTTTCAATATTAATTTAGGGTTCTTCATGCATGATGTTGATTTGATTAATTTTGGGTTGATTTAATTAACTTCATAATTTCTTTTTGTCTTTTTAGTATTATTGTCCTCTTTTTTGTCAAGTTGATAACAAAATGTTCTATTATAGGTGGAGAGTAAATTTGATGATATGGTCAAGATAGCACTTCAAATTCTTAAGAGGGTAACTTACTTAGTGAATCTTATGCTCAAGAGATGGATTGCTCCACTAGAGACAATGAGGATGATACTTCCGATAATATGAATTGAGGGAAGTATTCTGGTAAAGATGAACTCATTCATATTTTACTGATTGAATAATTTCTGAAACTAGGCAATGATGAACTCTATTATGCTATAGTAGTCTACTAGTCTGTTATATTCATGTGATTGTGAGTTTGCTTCCTCGTTGAATAACTTGGATTCTAGTTTTACAAGTGATGATGAGATGGATTATGTTTCTGAAGTTGCACACTATGAATCATTTATTTAATGATTTGTAGGAGTGACTAGTGATGAATTAATCCTATCTGAACTTTATTTTTCTTCGTTGGTTATAAGTGATGATGAGATGGATTATGTTTCTGAAGTTGCACACTATGAATTAATGATTAATTCATGCGAGTCTATTATGTGATGGTGAGCTGAGATTCTTATCGTGAGCTGAGATTCATAGCCGTGCGATTGCGATTCGATGGTCAAGATTTGATCCGACCATCAACTGATATGTTGACACTACACCCTTTTGTTCAATATAAGTTGTTCTGAGCTTACCCATTTTCAATTTCATTTTGAAATGCATTTGTACTGATTTGGAAAATTACTGAGGTTCATGGTGGTGTTTTTCTGAGCCGGCATGATTTTTTCATCTGAGTCTACAGTTTCATATTTTCTGTTGCACTTGTTCTGAGCCTACAAGTTTTAACCATGTTCAACATACACTCTCCAGGAACATGCCACATACGTACTTGCATTTTTTGCTATTTGATGAATCATTTTGTGCAGGAATTGAAGAGGAAGAACAAGAAGGTCGTTGAAACAGATATTGATGTGTAGCTTCTGTAGCTTCTCCAGGAACATGCCACACTCTCCAGGAACCAGTGTAGCTTCTGTAATGAAAATAGTTGAAACAGATTTTACTGTGTCATACTCTGTCTCTGTTTGTATCATGTTTTTTCTGAGCTTACAAATTTGGATACTTCAAGTTCTGTTTTTGTTTGTTCTGCGATTACAAAATTTGATACTTCATGATCTGTCTCTGATTGTATTGAGCTGACAAAATTTGCTAATTCATGGTCTGTTTCTGTTAATTCTGGGCTTACAAAATTTGATACTTCATGCTCTGTTTGTGTTAGTTCTGAGCTTAGAAATTTTTCATACTTCAAGCTCTGTTTGTGTTGGTTCTGAGCTGACAAAATTTGTATACTTCATGCTCTGTTTGTGTTAGTTCTGAGCTGGCAAAATTTGATACTTCATGATCTGTTTGTGTTATTTCTGAGCTTACAAAATTTTGTTACTTCATGATCTGTTTGTGTTACTTCTGAGCTTACAAAATTTTCATACTTCATGATATTTTTTTGTTAGTTTTGAGCTGGCAAAATTTGATACTTCATGCTCTGTTTGTGTTATTTCTGAGCTTACAAAATTTTGATACTTCATGATCTGTTTGTGTTAGTTCTGAGCTTACAAAATTTTCATACTTCATGATATTTTTTTGTTAGTTCTGAGCTTACAAAATTTTCATACTTCATGCTCAGTTTGTGTTAGTTCTGAGCTGACAAAATTTTCATACTTCATGATCTGTTTGTGTTAGTTCTGAGCACTTTACAAAATTTGATACTTCATGATCTGTTTGTGTTAGTTCTGAGCTTACAAAATTGGATACTTCATGCTCTGTTTGTATTAGTTCTGAGCTTACAAAATTTTCATACTTCATGTTCTGTTTGCGTTGGTTCCGAGCAGTACAAAATTTGTATACTTGATGCTCTGTTTGTGTTGGTTCTGAGCTTACAAAATTTCATACTTCATGATCTGTTTGTGTTAGTTCTGAGCTTAGAAATTTTTCATACTTCATGCTCTGTTTGTGTTGGTTCTGAGCTTACAAAATTTTCATATTTCATGCACTGTTTGTGTTAGTTCTGAGCTTACAAATTTTTTTACTTCGTGCTCTGTTTGTGTTAGTTCAGAGCTTACAAAATTTTGTTACTTCATGCTGCGTAATACACCAAAACAATCACAGAATTTCGATCATGACACCAAAACAATAATGAACTGAATATGTGGCAGAAATTCGATCTTCATAGAATTGCAAGGTAATACTTTACAAAAAGTTTACAACGTAACAAATGTTCTTGACAGATGACACTTTACAAAAAACTGAACACTTAACAAAAACTTTGTTATGTATAGTGTCAACAAAAACAAAATTTTAGTTTGCTCCAAATATCAACTTTTCGCGTAGTCCAGTATTCAATAGCTCCAAGAACCACTTCATGCTGAAATCAACCTGAAATCAAAATTAAACATAGCTCATTTAACCTGGAAAAGACGAAATAATTACACAATAAAGTCGGCTCAGAACACAAAAAATCATGAAGTAAATATGGTAGGCTCAGAAAAACAGAGGCTGAACATGAAGTTCAAAATGTGTTAGCTCAGCAAAAACAGAAACTGAGAAACAAATAGCTTGGGAGCAAACAGAAGCATATAGTGAAGTATCAAATGTTTGTAAGCTCATAACAAACAGAGACAGAGCATGAAGTATGAAAATTTTGTAAGCTCAGAACTAACACAAACAGAGCATACTTCATGAAAATTTTGTAAGCTCAGAACTAACACAAACAGATCATGAAGTATCATATTTTGTAAGCTCAGAACTAACACAAACAAAGCATGAAGTATCAAATTTTGCCAGCTCAGAACTAACACTAACTGATCATGAAGTATCAAATTTTGTAAACCGAGAACAAACAGAAACACATCATGAAGTATCAAATTTTGTTAACTCAGAACAAACAGAAAATGAACTCTTTGAAACTGGACATGAAGTATCAAATTGTGTATGCTCAAGACAAACAGAAGCTGGGCATGAAGTTTCAAGTTTTGTATGCTCAGAACAACAGACACTGAACATGTGGTTTAAAAAAAACCAGTAGGCTCAGAACACACTATTCATAACTAGGGCTGCATTGGGGTGCCGCGCCAACTAGGGTATGATAGATATATAATCAAGAATAAATACAACAAGCTTGAAATAATTATTCAGATCATAAAGTGTTTTGCATCACGGCCTACACCAACAAACAGATCATGACTAGTCGCTCAGATAGGATTAATTCATCACTAGTCACTCCTACAAATCATTAAATAAATGATTCATAGTGTGCTACTTCAGAAACATAATCCATCTCATCATCACTTGTAAAACTAGAATCCAAGTTATTCAACGAGGAAGCAAACTCACAATCACATGAATATAACAGACTAGTAGACTACTATAGCATAATAGAGTTCATCATTGCCTAGTTTCAGAAATTATTCAATCAGTAAAATATGAATGAGTTCATCTTTACCAGAATACTTCCCTCAATTCATATTATCGGAAGTATCATCCTCATTGTCTCTAGTGGAGCAATCCATCTCTTGAGCATAAGATTCACTAAGTAAGTTACCCTCTTAAGAATTTGAAGTGCTATCTTGACCATATCATCAAATTTACTCTCCACCTATAATAGAACATTTTGTTATCAACTTGACAAAAAAGAGGACAAGAATACTAAAAAGACAAAAAGAAATTATGAAGTTAATTAAATCAACCCAAAATTAATCAAATCAACATCATGCATGAAGAACCCTAAATTAATATTGAAAATTTTACCTCAATCCACGTTAGAGATGGAGATGGAGATCGTTTAGGGTTTCGAAGGTCGGGGGCGTCAGGAGTCGGGGTCTAGGGGATTTCGAAGGGCGGAGGCTTCAGGGGATTTCGATGGCCATCTCGGGTTTCGAAGCTCGAAGGGGGAGAGAGGGACGAGGTAGTAGGGGTTTTCGAAGGTCGAAGATGGCAGCCATCTCGAGTTTCGAAGCTCGAAGGGGGAGAGAGGGACGAGGTAGTAGGGGTTTTCGAAGGTCGAAGGCGGATGTCGGAGGTCGAATGGGGGGGTTTCGATGGCCATCTAGGGTTTCGAAGCTCGAAGGGGGAGAGAGGGACGAGGTAGTAGGGGTTTTCGAAGGTCGAAGGGGGATGTCGGAGGTCGAATGGGGGTTTCGATGGGTGAATGTCGAAGAGGGCTTCAGGAAACCTGGAAGAGAGGGAGAGAACGGGAGAGATGAGGGAGAGCGTAGCTCTGGAGATGGAGAACGGGAGAGTAGAGAATGGGAGAGAGGCTGTGAAGAGAACGAAAGAAGCTGAGAAATGACTATTTTGCCCTTCAACATATCAATTGATAGCCGGATCAAATCTTGACCATCGGATCGCAATCGAACGGCTGAGAATCTCAGCTCCCGATAAGGATTTCAGCTTCCCAGCTCTTAATAGACTTACTATATATATATATATATATATATTATAATAATAATAATAATAATAATAATAATAATAATAATAATAATAATAATAATAATAATAAACTTTATATATATATTATTATTATTATTATTATTATTATTATTATTATTATTATTATTATAATATATATATATATATATATATATATATATATATATATATATATATATATATATATATATATAATAATAATAATAATAATAATAATAATGATGATAATAATAAACTATATATATATATATATATATATATATATATATATATATATATATATATAATAAACTTTATATATATACTAGGTTTGCCCGTTGACACGTGCCTACGGCACGTCTTCGGAACGGTGCACATTGTTTGATCATATAAAATAGTTTTGGAGGTCTAGCAAATTAATTAAAGTAGCAAATATATTATATGAGAAACTTTTGGGGGTCCAGCAAAAAATACATTATATGATTTTTTTATTTTTTTGAATTATTTTAAAAGTTTTAAATTTTTAATTTTTTTAGTTTTTAAATTTTTAAATTTTTTAAATTTTTTATTTTCTTAATTTTTTGAATAGAAGAGGGAGGGAAAGAGAGAGAATAAAAAATTAAATAAATATAGGAGTTGTTTTGGGTGGGGGATTTGAATTTGAGTTTTGGAGGGGAACTTTTGGGGGAAAAAATATGTTCTGTAAGGTTAGATCTGGACCTTTAATTTTTGAGGGGATTGAAGGAGAGACACTTGATAGCTTTCTTTGTGTTTTATTTTATATATATATATATATATATGTATATATATATATATATATATGAAAATCTTCTATTGTGCACCACCCCTCCGTGTGCACTCGGCCTTCTAGCGTTCGTAACGACGATCCGAACCGTTCACATTGATCTACACATCTAAATTAGTCTAAATATGTAAAATCAAATCATTTGAAATTAGTTTATCCATCCATCATGTGATTATAAAAAACAATGATATTCAGCCATACAATTTTGTAACACTTCAATGGATGAGCAAATGAATTTCAAATGATTTGATTTTTCATATTTAGACTAATTTAGATGTGTAGATCAATGTGAACGGTTCGGATCGTCAATACGAAGGCGGGAAGGCCGAGTGCACACGCCGTGTGCACCATAGGTGGTGCACAACGGAAGACTTCCCTATATATATATATATATATATATATATATATATATATATATATATATATATATATATATATATATATATATATATATATGAGAAATCTTCGGTTGCACACTACTTTGGTGAACACTCCGTGAGCACTCACGAACTAGAGACCCTATGAAAAATCCGAACCGCTCATATCGTTCTATATGCCTTAGATAGCCTAACAAAAAAAAATCAAGTAATTTGAAGTTCATTTGCCCATGATTTACATCATCACAAAATTGTATGGCTGAAAATTCTAACAGCTTGATGGATGAGCAAATGAACTCCAAATTACTTGATTTTTTATTGTTAGGCTATCTAAAGCATATAGAATAATATGAGCGGTTCGGATTTTTCATAGGGTCTCTAGTTCGTGAGTGCTCACGGAGTGCTCACCAAAAGTAGTGTGCAACTGAAGGGGACTCTCTCTCTCTCTCTCTCTCTCTCTCTCTCTCTCTCTATATATATATATATATATATATATATATATATATATATATGAAAATCTTTCATTGTGCACCACTCCTCCGTGTGCACTCGGCCTTCCCGCCTTCGTATCGACGATCCGAACCGTTCACATTGATCTACACATCTAAATTAGTCTAAATATGTAAAATCAGATAATTTGAAATTCATTTGCCCATCCATCATGTGACTATTAAAAACAATGATTTTCAGTCATACAATTTTGTAACACTTGAATGGATAGGGAAATGAATTTCAAATGATTTGATTTTTCATATTTAGACTAATTTAGATGTGTAGATCAATGTGAACAGTTCGGATCGTCGATACGAAAGCGGGAAGGCTGAGTGCACATGCCATGTGCACCATAGGTGGTGCACAACGGAAGACTATATATATATATATATATATATATATATATATATATATATAGGAAAATCTTTCATTGTGCACTACCCCTCCGTGTGCACTCGGTCTTCCCGCCTTCGTATCAACGATCCAAAACGTTCACATTGATCTACACATCTAAATTAGTTTAAATATGTAAAATCAAATCATTTGAAATTCATTTGCCCATCCATCATGTGACTATAAAAAATAATGATTTTCAGCCATACAATTTTGTAACACTTCAATGGATGGGCAAATGAATTTCAAATGATTTGATTTTACATATTTAGACTAATTTAGATGTATAGATCAATGTGAACGGTTCGGATCGTCGATACGAAGACGGGAAGGCCGAGTGCACACGCCGTGTGCATCATAGGTGGTGCACAACGGATGACTTCCCTATATATATATATATACCCATCCATTGAAGTGTTACAAAATTGTATGACTGAAAATCGTTGTTTTTTATAGTCACATGATGGATGGACAAATGAATTTCAAATAATTTGGTTTTACATATTTAGACTAATTTAGATGTGTAGTTCAATGTGAACGGTTCGGATCGTCGATACGAAGGCGAGAAGGTCGAGTGCACACGGAGGGGTGGTGCACAATGGAAGATTTTCCTATATATATATATATATATATATATATATATATATATATATATATATATATAGGGTTTTGCTCAGTTGAAAACGGGTTCGTTTTCAACGGGTTGGAAAACAGCCATCCTGGCCGTCGATCTCGATCTGATCTTGATCAGCGGATCAGATCAAGATCCGCTTTAGTCTCCCACTAACATTCCCAAAAGCGGAGGGATATTTTCGTCACTTCACGCCAAAAAACGTTTCAGACTTAGCGTTTTTTGGCGTGAATTTTTTTTTTGTCGAAAAAAACATTTAGGCCGTTGTTGGAAACAACGACCTAGGTTGTTTTTTTTATAAAAAAAACATACCTTGGCCGTTGTTGGCAACAACGGCCTAAGTATGTACAAGTGTTTTTCCAAACACTTGTACATACTCAGATCTTCATCTCCCTCACAACTCTCTCTCTCTCTCGCTAGTGGAGCTCGATAAACCCATTTCCCCAAACCGTAGCTCTCTCTCTATCGAACTAAAAAACCTACTCTCTCTTGGTCGTTGCTTTTCACCGAATCTCTCCCTATTCTTAGTCTCTAGCCCTCTTCCTTTGAAGATCCCAATTACAAAAAAACCTAACCCTTACGAAATCTACCCAACCTTAAAACTCTAATCCTGAATAAATTAGCCAAACCCTACTCCCCTTCCTTTCTCTACAGCAGCGCGCAGCGGCCTCCCGAACACCCTCATTGTTAAAGGTACTAATTTGTCCTACTTGAGTAAATTGATTGGAAATTGATTGGTAATTTGTCCTAACTAGGCTAATTGATTGGAAATTTTTCTCCAATGTTTGAGTGTACAATTGCTATATTATGCGTAGGTATTTATAGAGTAGGTAATTCTAGTTTAATTGGGGAAGTAGACGTAGTATTAGTTGTTGTTAGTTGTTATTCGATGTTAGTAATAGCGCACAAAGCGAACAAAAATTTATGGAACTTTGCGAGTACGTCGAGCTCGCCATACACAAGCCAACGCAATTCGTAGAAGTTTGTTTGGATTCACGGTTTCAAGTGCACGGCCGTGTATCGCTTTCAATTCATTCCCGTGAGTGAAAGCGATACATCGGCGTATTTTGCAAACCGTGAGCCGAAACTCACCTCTACAAATTTTGTTGGCTCATGTGTTTTGCCGTCGTCCCACTCCCAAAGTATAGGAATTTTTTGATCTCGTTTGTGCGGATTTGTACCGTATATCAAACAACAACCTCAGTTCAAGAGTGAGGGGAATGCGAGCGAGACACGGCCTTATCTTGCAAGCCGTGGATCGGAACTTACTTGTAGAAGTTCCGTTACCTTGTGTGCGGCAAGCCGAACCCAATTGACGAGTTTTGTATTTATATGACGTCGTTTTCGATGTTTTGTCACTTATTTTTGTTTCGTAGGTATATATATCGCAATCGTTTGTTAACAAGCTATTTTATATATAATGTGTATATTAATTGACCAATAATATATTTTTACCCCAGATGAACAACGATACGGAGAGTTCTGCTGCCGGCGATAATTTCGTGCGGGTAGAACCAATCACTGATTCCATGCCGATAGTCGAAGACCATCTGAAACCAAAGTTAGGTATGACATTCCCCACTTTAGTTGAGGCCGAGAAATTTTATTCTGCATATGCTGGTTTTGGGGGTTTTGCAATGCGTAAGGGTGGGAATAAATTAAAGGGGGAATGGAAGTAGATAAGTCATATCTCTGTAATAAAGCTGGGTCGTCGCCGGGTCAACATAGTGATGGTAGACGTGGAATAACCAGTAGAACGGGTTGCAAGGCTTGCGTTCGTGTAAAATTGAACGAAACAAGTAATACGTGGGTGGTGTATTCATTTCACGAAGAACACAATCACGAATTCACCTCACCCTGTAGAAGGCACCTTTTGCCCCGGAACAGGTCCGTGTCAAATACGGACAAAAGGATTATAGACCAAATGAACCAAGCTAATATCCAAACATGTCGACAAATGCTCTTCTTCGAAAGTGCTAGTGGTGGTCATGATCAAGTAGGATTCACAGAAAAAGATGTTAGAAATTTAGTTAGAGACTCGCAAGAAGCATTGAAAGGACACGATTCTACAATGCTAATTGATTTTTTTGAATCTAAGAAACAGAGGGATCCTTCATTTTTTTATGACATTCAAGTCGATCCCGAAGGGCGGTTGTCACATTGTATGTGGGTAGATGGTATTTGTAGGATGAATTACGAAGAATTTGGCGATGTAGTTTGCTTTGATGCCACGTACAATACGAACCGTTACGGAATGTTATTTGTTCCGTTTGTTGGAGTGAATCATCATTGGCAATCGACTTTCTTAGGAGGTGGGTTCATTCCAAGTGAGACGACCTCTTCGTTTGAATGGTTCTTTGAAAAGTGGTTAGGGGTTATGAATCGTGCTCCATCCGGTATTGTCACCGATCAAGACCGTGGGATCGCCGCCGCAGTTAAGAAAGTTTTCCCCCAGACTCAGCATCGTTTTTGTATTTGGCACATTCTGGATAAGTTACCCCAGGAGGTTCGTCTTGGTTTCGATGTCGACAAGTTTAGGGAGTCCTTGAAGAATGTAATCTACAATTCGGAATATATACATGAATTTGTAGAAAAGTGGAATATTTTGATTTCGCAATACGGATTAGAGAGTAACAAATGGTTGAACGATATATTCGATATCCGTGAAAGTTGGGCACCCATCTACGCTAAAGAATCATTTTGGGCCGGCATGTTGAGTAGCCAACGGGTTGAGTCGGCACATTCTGCTCTGAAGCATCATACAGAAAAAAAGTATTCCCTGCACGAATTTGCCGTCATCTTCGACCGTTTTTTGGGAAGGCAAAGACACGATGAATTGAAAGAAAATCATCGTAACCGTGAGAAGAGACCGAAGTTGAAGAGCGAATGGGCTTTGGAGGCACAAATGGCAAAAACATATACTTTGAAAATATTTTACAAATTCCAAGATGAAGTCACAAAAAGCTTCATGTACAATGTGACATTTGTTGCCGATCTTGAGACACCGGATAGTTCAACCTTCCATGTGATACTATGTGGAGAATCAGAACCGGCTCGCCTTCTTCAATTATCCAAAATCAATGGAATTATTACATGTGCATGTCACTTGTTCGAATTTGTTGCCATTCCTTGCAGGCATATTTTAGCTGTACTTTGTTTCTCCCATCACACATCCCTCCCGGATGTATATATTAAAAGAAGATGGACTAGGGATGTGATGAGAAGAAGTTACACATCAGTTCCAACCGAACCCAATACCGAGAATTTTGCTTCTCGATATTGTGAGTTGAGCTACCATGAAAAACAAATTTTCGATCTCGGTTGTTCCTCCAATGAGAGTTACAAATACACGTTGGAGAATTTGCAGAAGATCATTGACGGGGTTTCTCGGCTACAACCAGGATCAGGTGAACAACCGAAACAGGCCTCACAACCACATGATAGTGTCGAAGCTGGAGGTAGTTCACAACCGCATCCAAGTGCACAACCTCATGATCAAGGGAGTGGACACATACCTACACGCATTAGTGACCCACAGCAGTGCACGACAAAGGGAAGGCCTCGCGCCAAAAGATTGAGGCCGATTAGAGAGCAACTCCGCATAAAAAAATCGAGAAGGTGCCGAAGATGCAGCATTGTCCAAATGAATCATGATTCAAGAAATTGTCCAACTTTATTTGAGGGGTATGACTCGTAACTTTTATGTTTGTCACTCATTTAAATTTATTATACTTTATTTGTGGCAATTGAGTTTCTTACCAACTAAACCTAATCTTTCAATGAAGGCAAGAAGTAATTCCTTCCGAAGAAGACAGTTCCGAGTCGAGATATGACGATGCACTATGAATTGTAATTTTTAAAATGTAATTGTTGGGTATATATTCAAAACTCTTCATGCCACTTGGTTAATTACCTTTGATTGGTAACTGTAAATGTAATTCTCGAGACATAAGTATCATTTGTTTGTGTCGTTTGTTAATACTGTTGTGGTACGCAAATGTTGGTTTGTTACTCAAATGTATCAGCTGTTGCTGTATCTGTATTTGTAAATTATTATTATTATTTTTTAAACCAAGGCCGTTGTTGGAGACAACGGCCTAAGTTATTTCATGAATTTGGTTTTTCATTCAATATAACTAGTTTAAAAAGAGTTGATAACCTTAGGCCGTTGTTTACAGCAACGGCCTAGGTGATAATCAAAAAATTTAAGGTTTGGGGGCCTGGGTGGGTGCTCTCTGACTTGGAGAACACAAAGGGATCAACAAGTCAGAGAGCAATCTAATTTTTGATAAATACCTAAAGCCGTTGTCTGAGACAACGACCTAGGTTATAGTCAAAAATTTGTGATTTTGGGGGTGCTCTCTGACTTGGAGAACACAAAAGGATCAACAAGTCAGAGAGCAATCTAATTTTTGATTAATACCTAAAGCCGTTGTCTGAGACAACGGCCTAGGTTATAGTCAAAAATTTGTGATTTTGGGGGTGCTCTTTGACTTGGAGAACACAAAAGGATCAACAAGTCAGAGAGCAATCTAATTTTTGATAAATAACTAAAGCCGTTGTCTGAGACAACGGCCTAGGTTATAGTCAAAAATTTGGAATTTTGGGGGTGCTCTCTGACTTGGAGAACACAAAAGGATCAACAAGTCAGAGAGCAATCTAATTTTTGATAAATAACTAAAGCCGCTGTCTCAGACAACGGCCTAGGTTATAGTCAAAAATTTGGGATTTTGGGGGTGCTCTCTGACTTGGAGAACACAAAAGGATCAACAAGTCAGAGAGCAATCTCATTTTTGATAAATAGCTAAAGCCGTTGTCTAAGACAACGGCCTAGGTTATAATAAAAAATTAGGGATTTTGGGGGTGCTCTCTTTACTCTTTACGTACAGTCTCTGTGAAAATTTATACAAAAGATAGATGATCTACACTTGTATATCTTTCTGCTATATTTTTTTTAAGTGCCGATTACTACCACCTTTCAAACCAATATATAATCATGGTGGTTAAATATGTAAAAAAAATGATAAAAAATAATTCATAATCATCCATTTTTTGGTTTTTACAATTTTCTCTTCACTCTTTGCGTACAGTCTCCCTCGAACTATATACCAAAGACAGATGATATTCGCGTATCTATTGTTTATAATTTTTTTATTACGTTACAATTTTTTCCCTCTCTCTAACCAATATAAAATTATTAAGGTAATATGCTTGAAAATAATTCTGAGTTATATAAAGGAGTAAGTTTACATGTATAAGGTTAGGGTTAAGGTGAAGGTTATGAATTTTTTGATATATGGGTTTACATGTGTGGATGTACATATTGTTTTTTCAATATATAGGCTACACGTGGTGATCTACATGTTGTTTAGCTTGGTGCTTGTTCCCATTTAGGTGTATGTTGAAAGTCTGCTGGCATGTGATTTTGTTGAGCTTAACAACAAGGAAGAAACATACAAAACAACAGCATTGTTGAGTCCTAATGGCAAAACATGGAAAGTTGGGTTAATTAGAGTAGGGCAGAATCACATGTGTGCATTGGTGGAGAGAAGTGGAGAGAATTCACAGGTTCTAATAAGCTAGAAGTAGGATATATGTTAGTGTTCCATTACAAAGGGAATATGTTCAATTTTTTCCTGTTAATTTTATTACGTTTGTGATTTTTTTTAGTATGATATATAATCTATTTGATTATGCTAATACAATACCTACATATCCAAAAAATATATACCGGGTCGGTTTACAAGTATAAAGTCAAGGTTAAGGTTAGGGTTGTGCTAACCCTACGATAACCCTAACCCTAACCCTTAACCCTACTCTACTAACCTTACAATAACCCTAACCTTACGTTAACCCTAACCCTAACCTACATATCACTTTTATTAATTTTTTTTGGTTATATACAGAATATGTATATTTTTTTTTTGTGGGAACTTAGTACCTGTCTACTCCCAACAACCAAAAATTAATGATAAATCAAAACCAGATTTTACCACAAATATTTCTCTTGCAATAACCTGAACCCTACAATAACCCTAACCAAACCTCTGACCCCCGCTAACCCTAATCCTTCCCGTAACCCCCTTTAACACTAATTACCAAACTTGTTACCCTAACCCTAACCCTAACCCTAACCCTAGCCAAGTCGAGAACACCCCAATTTATTTCTTTTTGGCCTAGGGTCCAAGGCCGTTGTTGCAGACAACGGCTAAGGTTAAATACCTTAGGCCGTTGTCTTGAACAACGGCCTAGGTATGAAATTTTTGACTTTTATTGGATATTCTCTTTACTCTTTACTCACAATCTCTGTGGAAATTTATACAAAAGATAGATAATCTACACTTGTATATCGTATAGGTATATTTGTTTATTTGCCCATTACTCGAAGAACTGCACACAATTACTTCACGACGAGATTCCACATCCCAAATTTCTACATAAGCAACAGTTTACATGTAGTGTTCGAGAGTAATCTATTAAATTTTTTGGAATACTCGTCACATTTGTTTATACATGTGGTCAAATATACTTGTGGCATATTCTGTTACGGTTTCCCAAAAAAAAAAGTCAGATCCAGTTCTTGTTGGCCAAGTAGTTTGATCTGATTACTCTCCGCTCAAACAACGAACCGACACTTTTTAATTTTTGATTTCTTCTTGTCCATCATAATTACCTGGTTATATTTTTGATATTTGGAGATGAGTTTTTGAATTTTAGGAGAGTGTTTTCGAAAGAGTGCAAAAAAATGGGAAAACTACATGTGGTGATGTACCTGTGAATTTTTCAACTTTGGTCTTACACTACATGTGGGAATATACATATGGTTTTTTCCCATATATTGTGATGAAATTTAGGTTTTTCCCATATTGAACATGTGGTTTTTTCCAAATATGGTCTACGTGTGGGGAGCTACATGTGGTTTTTCCTTTACATGGGGGTTTTTACCTTATTGGTTTTTTCCATAATGAACTTGTTCTACTACATGTGATCACACCTCTTCTTCCCAATCTTGTGGAATTCTTCCCAGTTGCATGTATGGTGAATGTCTTCAGGAACGTCTTCATTGTAAACAATGCAAAACAATTTTGTACATTATATATTATTGCTCAAAAAATTAATAATATATAACCAAAAAGAAACCAAAAAATATAATATATTCTTTAGTTACGTGCCTAAAAATGGAATTGAATAAAAAATATAAACAAAAAAATATTCATATGAACGTCTATTTTGTAGACTTCAGAAGGCAATGCACGTAAAGAGTGGAGAGACACATGTCATTAATGATAGAACTTAAATATCCATAAACTCTCTACTGGAAACTTATTACCTATCTACTCCCAACTATAAATAATCCTACCCTAACCCCTACAATGAAGCCAAACCAAACCACTTACCTTACAATAACCCTAACCCTACCCTTAACCCCCTTTAGCACTAACCCTAACCCTAATTCTAACCCTAACGTATCAAATAGATTTTTTTTAAAAATATTTTCTGAGTTGTTATGTACATATTAAAACGACGTGATTATGTAGTGGTTAGTTAGGTATAGTCAAATTTTAAAAAAAAAACAATTTAATATTGTTGTACAAGCCAAGTTCTCATCTATCTTTTGTATAAAGTTCCACAGAGATTGTTCGTAAAGGGTGAAAAGAAAATTGAAAAATGCAAACAACCAATTAATTTTTGGCCTACAAACTAAGGCCGTTGTTGGAGACAACGACCTAGGGTATAAACATTATATTGAGGGGTTCTTTGACCAGTTGCTATTTATAAATACCAACAAGTTGAGAGCAAGACAAATTTTCTATTTTTTTCACCTACAACTAAGGCCGTTGTCTCCAACAACGACCTTGGGTGTAAACAATAAAGTGGAGCTGCTCTGACTTGTTGGCTCTTTTTAAATACCAACAAGTCGAGAGCTAGACAAATTTTCCTTTTTTTTCACCTACAACTTCCAACAACGGCCTCGGGTATATCTATAAACTGGATGTGCTCTCTGACTTGAAGGTTATTTTTAAAGCCAACAAGTCAGAGAGCAGCACACAATTTTCTATTTTTTTCACCTACAACTTAGGTCGTTGTCTCCAACAACGGCCTAGGGTATATCTATAAACTGGAGCTGCTCTCTGACTTGTTGGTTCATTTTAAAGCCAACAAGACAGAGAGCACAACAAATTTTCTATTTTTTTCACCTACAACTTAGGCCGTTGTCTCCAACAACGGCCTAGGGTATATCTATAAACTGGAGCTGCTCTCTGACTTGTTGGTTCATTTTAAAGCCAACAAGACAGAGAGCACAACAAATTTTCTATTTTTTTCACCTACAACTTAGGCCGTTGTCTCCAACAACGGCCTAGGGTATATCTATAAACTGGAGCTGCTCTCTGACTTGTTGGTTCATTTTAAAGCCAACAAGACAGAGAGCACAACAAATTTTGTATATTTTCCTACTACAACGTAGGCCGTTGTCTCCAACAACGGCCTTAGGTATATGTTTAAACTGGGTATATCCAAAAACTGGAACAAGTATAATTTTCTATAACCTAGGCTGTTGTTTGGGGCCACGGCTTAGGTTTTAAAAAAAAAACTATATTTATACTGAGCAGCTGAAGCTGCTACACTTGTACACATACCAAATTCCAAACACTTTGCCATCATCTACATTCTCCGACTAAATTCATATATACAACCACCAAAATTACTCACCATAATTGACTATCAGAAATTAATAATAACAACATCAACTACACTTACACTTAAGAACCACATTATCCAATAATTAGTTACAACAGGTTAAAACCCACAAAATCAATAAAAAAAAATTACAACCTCCAAAATGCATTGGCTAAGCACCGGGCGTGTAATGCTGTGGTGCTCACCTCTTCCGACTAGGGTTTCGGCGCCGCATCGTGATTGGCGAGTCGGGGATTTCATCTTCGCCACCCTCCTCTTGTTGTACGTCTCCGACAACCCTCTCCCCACTCTCTTCATCCTGCGCTTCTTCGTGAGATGGATGTGAAGTTGAACCTTGTCGTTCTCTGATCTCACGTTCCCGTTGCCCCATCAATGAACTTGGCCTACCCCACACTTTTACGTCGGCCCCCCCCTCGGTCCGTGTAATGCTCGATCCAAACGTTCGACACATCCCAAAGCATCCATATTGCTACGGCATCCAAGGAGCATCCTCCGAGCGAAACTCTTCATAGGCGTGCCCACATTACTTTTTAGTACATCCGCGCATTCTTTTGCCATGTCCATCGTGTTATCAATCTAAATCAGAAAAAACCAACAAAAATAATTACACAAATTAAATAATTGAAAGAATTCATGAACTTCACGTATGAAGAAGATTAAAATAAATATGAAGATTGAAGTTACCACTGTACGTATAGCTGTGGCCTTCGGTTGGAACATGGGTTGTGAACTGGAATATGCGGGTAATGGTTCAATCTCCCTCTCCTCAATTTCTCGTTGGATACCAGTAGGTAGTACTGTATCGGGAGAGATGTACAAACGTGTATATTGTCGGAACCAAGTCATGTACTTTCCTTGCAGTCTTCCATCGTACTCTAGAACATTGACGAGTACAAGTGCAAACCGTCGCTCATTCCATTCTGCAACATGAACACGATGGTAATCTGCCCAATCATGAGTAGGCATGCGGCCGGTACCCCTAACGACGTGTAACTCATGATCGTATAGGTTTGCGCAGCTTGGGGGACTATCTTGTTGAAGACTGAACTGACGAAGGACTCTTTCCGGTCGCGGATGCTCGACTATACCGAAGTTAATGAGGGGAGCTGTCGTCAGCCACAACTGCGACCCGGTGGTGCATATTGGCGGTAGTTTTCCCACACGCTCGGGTGTATACGGCGCCCAAATCACGAACTCTTCACGTAGTTGGTCGAGCTCGTCTCTGTAGTACGTTATTACGCCCTTGGGGTTGTCTTTGTAACTCCTTGTACCAGCCCAATATACCCCTAATGGTGCTAACATAGCAGGATCTTCAGGTTGGGCCATCCAACCATCCTTGGGTCTCCTAATGCGGGGACGACCCAAGTACAGTCGCTCCCAGGACCAAATCTGTAACAAAACCATCGGTCCGGTCATTTCTGATGCTTCAAGCACTACATGACACAACGCCCTGTATAGCGTTGCCAACGCGCAGCTTCCCCAACTGTACCAGCCAGCTATGCCTAGGTCGACGAGCAATCGTAGGTACATGAGGTGCACCGTATTGCCCGATGAGTTAGGCAATAGAACCCCTCCGATCACCGTTAGAATGTAGGCTCTGGTGTAGGACTGTACATAGTCGTCGGGCGATTCGTTGGTCAGCGTCTCATCAAAACGTTCCTTCAACCAAGATAATCGGATTGATTGTCCTTGGAAAATGTCACCATCGTCCGCATCCGCCTCATCAAACTCTGTACCGAGCAGTTCGTTGCACATCTCTATTTTATCAAAGTTAATATTACCCGTCACGGCCAACCCATCTATTGGAAGACCAGATATCATCGCTATATCCTGTAGCATCACCATCATCTCACCGACCGGTAGATGGAACGTGTGCGACTCTGGCCTCCAGCGCTCCACGAGTGCCGAGAGAAGTGCTCGGTCGAGTTTAACATTCCCCATCATGCTGATTCCATAGAAACCGGCCGCTACAAGGTACTTGTGGGTGCGTGGATGCACCTTCATGATCTCGTGGGTGCGGAAATTACACCTACGGGTCGTCCCACCCCACACTTCCGTGGATCTGTGGCGATCTTGCAAGGTCAGTTTGCCAGGATTTATTGGTCCTGGACCACGACGTCCTGTCATCGAAGAGGATGCACCAACCTACACGAACCAAAAAACATAATTATTATTAGTCTCAAATCAATATCACTAAATACAAAATTAGGGATAATACAAATGATTAGTTCTCACATTCTCTGTGGAATGTTCCCCCCGTGCTTCCTGAGATGTCCTTCCCCTTCCGGTTCCCCTGGTTCTAGCCATTTCTCTGTAACAAAGTTTGCATATATGAAACTAATTAATCGGCGAAAATCAGCAAACACAAACCAACGAGATGAAAAAATTTCAAGAGTTCGCTTATACGCATCAAAACAACACAAACGAGATGCAAAAATTCCTAAATTTTGCCGTCAACTAGGGCACACCAAACACAAGCCAACGCAACTTGTAGAAGTCAGTTCCGACCCACGGTTTGAAATATACGCCCGTGTATCATTTTCACTCTTTAAAATAGAGCGGGAAGCGATACATTGACGTATCTCGCAAACCGTGGGTCGGAACTCGCAAATACAAGTTCCGTTGCATTGTGAATGGTTATCCCAACCTACGTGCACCATTTCGTATTTTTTCAACTTCGTTTAAGCATTTTTGTATTGAGACCGAACTAAAAAAATTTCGAGGTAGATTGAAGTTTAGATTGAAGTTTTTTCATATACGCGTCAAAACAACATAAACGAGATGCAAAAATTTCAAAATTTGGCCGTTGGGTCGGGCTCCCCGCCCACAAGCCAACGCAACTTGTACATGGGAGTTCCGACCCACGGTTTGAAAGATACGACCATGTATCGTTTACACTATTGAAAACTGAGCGGAAAGCGATACATAGACGTATCTCGCAAACCGCGAGTCAGAACTCGCATGTACAGGTTGGTATGACTTGTGAGTGGACAGACCAACCTACTCGCAAAGTTTCGCTTTATTTGGACTTCGTTTAAGCTATTTTCACCTCATAACGTATTCCACAAGTTCCGAGGTCGATTAAAGGTTTTTTTATATATGCGTCAAAACAATAAAAATGATAAACTTATTTCCTAAATTTGGGTGTCAACTCTGGCACACCAAACACGAGCCGCCGGAACTTGCAGAGGTGAGTTTTGACTCTCGGTTTGAAAGATACGGCCGTGTATCACTTTATATCCGTTGTATGGAATTGAAATGATAAACGGACGTATCTCACAAATCGTGAGACGAAAATCGCCTCTACAAGTTCCGTTACCTTCTACGCGGCGAGTCCGACCTACTCATACAAATTTAATTTTTTCATCTCGTTTTTTTCATCTCCTATATTCCACCACTACAACTACCATTACATCTACGAAAATGTCAACAAAATGTACACAACATACATGATCAGAGCTAATTATATACTCTCTAAATTATAGACTACACTACTACGCATAATACAAAAAAAAAACAACTCCAAAATTGGAAAAAAAATCAATAAATTCAAAGAGTTCATTATAGTAGATTGGGATTAAGAAAATACCTGGTCCAAAGAGAGAGTGATAGAGAGTTGGCGAAGATATGAGAAGCCGCTGCACGCTGTTGTAGACAAAGGAAGACAATTTGTGCTAGGGTTTAGATGATTTGGGAATTTGGATGTGAAGTTAGAGTTTGCTGTATTCGGGAGAGGAAGAGAGAGATAGGGAGCTTTCCACAAGGGGCGGAGATCGACAAGGCAAAGAAATCGATGCCAAAGGGGTTGGGAGAGTGAACTAGGGTTTGGGGATGGGTTTCGGGAGATCGAGAGAAAGAGAGATAGTGTTTGTGACGAAGTGAGGGAGATGAAGCCCTGAGTGTGTACAAGTGTTTGGAAAAACACTTGTACATACCTAGGCCGTTGTTGAGAACAACGGCCAAGGTATGTTTTTTTGTTAAAAAAAACAACCTAGGCCGTTGTTTCCAACAACGGCCTAAGTGTTTTTTTCGACAAAAAAAAACTTCACGCCAAAAAAACGCTAAGTCTGAAATGTTTTTTGGCGTGAAGTGACGAAAATACCCATTCGCTTTTGGGAACGTTAGTGGGAGACTAAAGCGGATCTTGATCTGATCCGCTGATCAAGATCAGATCGAGATCGACGGCCTATATGGCTGTTTTCCAACCCATTGAAAACGAACCCGTTTTCAACTGAGCAAAACCCATATATATATATATATATATATATATATATATATATGAGCCATCTTTCGTTGCAAACGCAAATGTCGTGCAAATGCGTGCAAACGCCTTAATCCGTCATTGGGGATGACGGGTTAAGGCATTTGCACGTTTGTAAACGCTACAGTAGCGTTTACAACCGAAGAAGGCCCTATAAATATATATATATATATATAAATATAAATAATTTCTACTATTTTAGTTGGAGAGTTTGTCACCAAATAAATTTTCCTTGTAATTAAATAAACATGTACATTATAACTAAACAAACATGAGCAATGTACAAATTGGTTTGATTATTGGTTATTGTACGGTAGGAAATCACTTCCTTGAGAAAACAAACGTTTATACTATTGGTTAGGTGAGAAATGGTTGGATTTGGTTTTCAACCCGACAGCACGCTTGTCAGGGCATTTAGCATGATAGCGTGTTTTCAGCCCATATAGGGCGGAAAACAAAAAGCACACTATTGTTACAATTATTTGATTAATTTATTCCTCTCATCTTCACTGGCTCCTCTCTCTCTCTTTCCCTGTTTTCATCAATAAAGATTAGTTGTTTAAGCTCTAATGCACACTAGTCACTAAGAGCATACTAGTATCATACACGTGCACACGTGCACGTGAAAAAAACTGAAGGATAATGAAAAGGGTAAAAAGAAAATAATTTCTAAACCGATCCACTTTCGAAATATTTACAAAACAGGTCCACTTTCGAAAATATTTACCCAAGTTAGTCCATAAGTAAAAAGAGAATAATTTTCAAACTGATCCACTTTCGAAAATATTTACCAAACAGATCCACTTTCGAAAATATTTACCAAAGTAGCCCAACCCGTGCGTTGCACGGGTTGGGTTACTGACTAAGGGGTTCTCCCATTATAGTATTAGGGCGCGTTTGGAAACCCAAAAAACTGGGGAAAGGAATGGAATACTGCGGATAGGCCCATCTTATCCTATTCCACAGCTTGTTTGTTTTGAAAAAGAAAACAAAGGAAACAACTAAATTTCGTTCCCTAGAGAAAGATTTCAGCCAATTTCTATTCCAGCCCCACCCCCTCGGAAAGCTGCGTAAAGGAATGGAAAGAGAGTTGAGACGGGCCACCTGTTGTCTTGTTCGCGGTGTTTGAGGAATCTGATCTTCCTCTCCACTATGACATTGCCGATTATTGCATGTTGATCTGTAGGGCTGACCCATTTGTTGTTGGGGCAGCTGCACTTTAGGGCGATGGTTGTATGAAGTGGAGTTCTCATGAGTATATGATTGATTTTTCTCTTTGGTCTTCGAGTTTTACTATACTATCTGCAGCGCTTGACACAAAATTTGGATTGTTTTGGCATGAGATGTCAATCTATGAAAAGTAAGGAAGCACGGTCTTTCTTATAAATTATGCATGATCAAACTTAATTCCAATTACTGTTTTGATTCCTAAATTAAGCATTGACTATTATTCACCATACTGGTGGAATTTGTGAATTTATCTATATGAATATAAAAGTCTTTATGCCCAAAGTGTCTTTTGCTGTTTGAGAATAAGTAGTGCATCAACTAGTTGGGAATAAAGCCAAAAAGACTTTATTGTTGTTGTTGTTATTTTTGTAGAATAAGTGATTATTTTCATCTTCATGTGAAACCTTTGTTGGCCCCCAAAAAATAATCAAGAATGCGAAGCTGTAGAGGCCGTAGGTGAGTTTAAAATGCCGTAATCCATAGTATTCCATTATTTGCCAAACAAGACTAGGGAATGGAAACAAAAAAAAGTCAATTCCATTCCACTTGTTGCCAAACACACACAACTTATAAAGTTAATTCATTCCTTTCCATTCCTCTCCATTCATTTTCATTCCATTCCTTTCCATTCCCCAACTTAAATGTTTCCAAACATACTCTTAGAGATTAGAGATTAGAGATGTAGTCGTTGTAGGGAAAAATATCGATATATAGATAAATGAAAATAGGAATCGAAGTTTTGCTGCAGTCGTTAAAAGCTATTTTTTAGCTTTTTATAATAAAATAATAAGCGACGGCACTTCATATGCCGTCGGAGAAAAAAAAATAAAAAAAAAATAAAAAAATGGAGCGACGGCACTTGAAGTGCCGTCGGAGGAATAAAAATTCGTACTCGGGGTGCAAATAAAAAATTTAAAAAAAATTTAAAAAATTACAAAAACATTTCAGAAATTACGAAAAAATTACAAAAACATTTCAGAAATTGCAAAAAGAATTTAAAAATTGCAAAAACATTTCCAAAAATGGCAAAAAAATTAAAAATTACAAAAACCTCCGGACGGCACCGACGAATTTGGCCTGCGATTTGGGGTTTTTTAATTGGGATTTTTTTTTTTCAAGGGACGGCACATGAAGTGCCGTCCAAGGGATTTGGGGGTTTTTTAATGGAAAAAAAAATAAAAAAAATCAAGGGACGGCACTTGAAGTGCCGTCCAACGAAAAAAAATATTATTTTTTTGTGGGACGGCACTTCGAGTGCCGTCGCTCAAATATGGATAAATTCTCATTTATAGCAAACGACTGTAGCGAAATATGGATATTTGGCAAACGAGTGCAGCGCGTTTTTTAGCCAAATATCCATTTTATCGATATTTAGCAAACGACTACAGATGCTCTAATGTTACAAATATTTAATTAGTTTAAGCCCTAATTAGATTAATTTTATGTAAAACAAAAAGTTAAAAGACATTTAAATTATTTTCGGCAGTGTTCTTACAACTCAAACAAAGCTTATTTTTTGTACTTTGACTATTTCTACTGTAGTAAATCTACATCCGACCAAAACTATTTTTTAAAATTAATTTCAAGGAATTGCTTCCCTAATAGTGATTCTCACTCTCTTGATTTTTTTTACAACCAACCAAACCACCCAAAAATGTATCAGATCTAGACGATTACTATTGGAAAAGAAAATTTTGGAAATAAGTTCTGAAAATGTGGTTTGTTTGAATGTAACTTTACTATAGTGTAAGATAGAAATGAGAGAGAAAGAAACCTGAAAAAAGTAGTAAAAAATAATTGTAGAGTAGGTGAGGTTGTTTTATTGGATAATATAAAAGCGAAAGAGAAAAACAAATTTAAAACCCATGAATTGTGCACTTTCATCAATTTCCTATCATTTTGGCTTGAAAACAAAAGTCCAAAAAAAATGCTACAGTATTTCTTTACCGAAACCAGATCAAAGTCCTTTTACTCGTAAACAAAGCTATGAACAGTACTCCCCCAAAGTATACATGTTCAAATAGTGGTTTTTCATCCTCTCATCGCCTCTTCACCTTAATGTTGTTGTTTGAATATATCATATTGTTCCAATGCGATATTATTTTATTAAAAAACATGTTAAATGTACAACTTAAGTTTGTTTGTTGTGTGATATAATTTTACCAGTTTTACCCGCTTACTCAATCAAATGATAATATTATTTACTTTTAACCGTAAGGATTGTTAGGATTTATGTCTTGCATACTAGGTTCGATTACAAGAGAAAGGAGCGAAGCGAAGAAATGAGGAGAAAGGAAGTGCCGGATAGTTGTCTGGGAGATGCAGGTCTATTGATAGTTTAGGAATCGTTTGCAATGAGAGTCAACTGCTATTTTAGCGGTTGACCGCAACCTATTTGAGAGCTATTTGTTTGCCTGCATAAAAAAAAATTAAAAAAAAATCCATGCTCTATATTCTTGTGAAATAGAATTAGATTTGAGCCATTAATCACGTTTTGAGCTATTTTGTTATTTTTAATAAAATTGGGTCATTGTAAAAGTTTTTAAAAATACAATTTTTTTTGGATATGGTCTATCAGACAATAGGAAATTCGAACGTGTTATGGAGGCATATCCATATGATGAATTCCACATTCTTGTGAAATAGAATTAGATCTGAGCTATTTGTATTTCTATGAGAAGCTCTGCGGTTGGGCTATTTTGTTATTTTTAATAAAATTGGGTGGTCATAAAAATTTTAGAAAATACAAAAAAATTAAATGATATGGTCTGTCAGACAACCTCGAGCCCATATGATGGCTCGAGCTTTCTACCTATACAAAATTTTTTTTGATATTGTCGGTCACACAATAGGAGATTCGAATCTGTTATGTAGGCACATCCATATGATGGTTTGATTTTTCTGCCTGCATTTAAAAAAAGAATCCGTGCTATAGATTCTTGTGAAATAGAATTAGATTTAAGCCATTAATCATGTTTTGGGATATTTTGTTATTTTTAATAAAATTGAGTGGCCATAAAAACTTTAGAAAATACCTTTTTTTTTTTTTTTTTTTGTGGATATGGCCAGTCAGACAACCTCGAGCCCATATGATGGCTTGAGCTTTGTACCTGCATATGGGTGGTCACAAATGTTTTTGAATTTTAATAAAATTGGGTGGTCATAAAAGTTAATTTTTTTTTTATTTTTATATGGTATGTCAGACAACCTCGAGCCCATCCAAGGTGGTTGTGAAGGGTTAGATGGTAGCGATCATCTACAACACTGATCTACATGAGATCTGAGCCGTTAAATCACGATAAAATTGGGTGGTCGTAAAAAATACAATTTTTTTTTAGAATTTTAATAAAATTCGGTGGTCATAAAAGTTTTAAAAAATACAAAAAAAATTGATATGGTGTGTCAGACAACCACGAGCCCATATGATGGCTTGAGCTTTGTACGTGCACATGGGTGGTCACAAAAGTTTTTGAATTTTAATAAGGCTATATATAAAAAATCTCACCCAACTATTGTGCATTTTAAAAAACCCACACTCAACTTTTTTATATAAAAAAAATCCCACCCAACTATGTTTTTAACACAATTTTTTGTAAAAAAAACCTCACTCACCCATGCTTGAAAAACATAGTTGGGTGATGTTTTTTTTTATTAAAAAAAGTTTTGTGTGATTTTTTTAAAATGCACAATAGTAGGGTGAGGTTTTTCTATATTTAGCCTTTCAACAAAATTGGGTGGTCATAAAAGTTGAAATTTTTTTTTTATATGGTATGTCAGACAACCTCGAGCCCATCCAAGGTGGCTGTGAAGGGCCAGATGGGAGCGATCATCTACAACACTGATCTCCATGAGATCTGAGCCGTTAATCACGATAAAATTGGGTGGTCGTAAAAAATACAAAAGGTTTTTGAATTTTAATAAAATTGGGTGGTCATAAAAGTTTAAAAAAATACATTTTTTTTTTTGTTTTTGATATGGCCTGTTAGAAAACCTCGAGTCCATCCCAAGTGGCTGTTAAGGACTATATGGGAGCGATCATCTACAACACCAATCTCCATGAGATCTGAGCCGTAAAATATACAAAAAGTTTTTGAATTTTAATAAAATTGGGTAGTCATAAAAGTTTTAAAAAATACAAAAAAAAAGTTGATATGGCAAGTCAGACAACCTCGAGCCCATCCCTAGTGGCTGTTAAGGGCCAGATGGGAGCGATCATCAACAACACTGATCTCCATGAGATCTGAGACGATAATCATGATAAAATTGGGTGGTCGTAAAAAAAAAGGTCTGACAGACAACCTCAAGCCCATCCCAAGTGGCTAATTAAAGCTACATGGGAGTGATCATCTACAACACTGATCTCCATGAGATCTCAGCCGTTAATCACGATAAAATTGGGTGGTTGTAAAAAATACAAAATTTTTTTGAATTTTTTAAAAAATTGGGTGGGCATAAAATTTTTTAAAACTGCAATTTTTTTGATACGACTCGTCAAACAACCTCGAGCCCATCTCAAGTGCTTGTTAAGGGCCAGATGGGAGCGATCATCTACAATACTGATCTCCATGAGATCTGAGCCGATAATCATGATAAAATTGGGTGGTCGTAAAAAATACAAAAAAAAATTGGTCTGTCAGACAACCCCGGGCCCATCCTAAGTGGCTAATTAAAGCTAGATGGGTGAGGTTTTTTTTTAATATTTAGCCTTTCAACAAAATTGGGTGGTCATAAAATTTGAAAAAAAATTAAAATTTATTTGGTCTGTCAGACAACCTCGAGCCCATCCAAGGTGGCTGTGAAGGGCCAGATGGGAGTGATCATCTACAACACTGATCTCCATGAGATCTCAGCTGTTAATCACGATAAAATTTGGTGGTCGTAAAAAATACATTTTTTTTTGAATTTTAATAAAATTGGGTAGTCATAAAAGTTTTAAAAAATACATTTTTTTTATATGGCATGTTAGACAACCTCGAGTCCATCCCAAGTGGCTGTTAAGGGCCAGATGGGAACGATCATCTACAACACTGATCTCCATGAGATCTGAGCCGTAAAATATACAAAAAGTTTTCGAATTTTAATAAAACTGGGTGGTCATAAAAGTTTTAAAAAATACAAAAAAAAGTTGATATGGCATGTCAGACAACCTCGAGCCCATCCCTAGTGGCTGTTAAGGGCCAGATGGGAGCGATCATCAACAACACTGATCTCTATGAGATCTGAGACATAATCATGATAAAATTGGGTGGTCGTAAAAAAAAAAGGTCCGTCAGACAACCTCGAGCCCATCCCAAGTGGCTAATTAAAGCTAGATGAGAGTGATCATCTACAACACTGATCTCCATGAGATCTCAGCCGTTAATCACGATAAAATTGGGTGGTCGTAAAAAATACAAAAAGTTTTTGAATTTTAAAAAAACTGGGTGGTCATAAAAGTTTTAAAAAATACAAAAAAAAGTTGATATGGCATGTCAGACAACCTCGAGCCCATCCCTAGTGGCTGTTAAGGGCCAGATGGGACCGATCATCAACAACACTGATCTCTATGAGATCTGAGACATAATCATGATAAAATTGGGTGGTCGTAAAAAAATAAGGTCCGTCAGACAACCTCGAGCCCATCCCAAGTGGCTAATTAAAGCTAGATGGGAGTGATCATCTACAACACTGATCCCCATGAGATCTTAGCCGTTAATCACGATAAAATTGGGTGGTCGTAAAAAATACAAAAAGTTGTTGAATTTTAAAAAAATTGGGTGGGCATAAAAGTTTTAAAAAATGCAATTTTTTTTATACGGCCCGTCAAACAACCTCGAGCCCATCTCAAGTGCCTGTTAAGGGCCAGATGGGAGCGATCATCTACAATACCGATCTCCATGAGATCTGAGCCGAAAATCATGATAAAATTGGGTGACCGTAAAAAATACAAAAAAAATTGGTCTGTCAGACAACCCCGAGCCCATCCCAAGTGGCTAATTAAAGCTAGATGGGAGCGATCATCTACAACATTGATCACCATGAGATCTGAGCCGTTAAAATTGGGTGGTCGAAAAAAAAAAGGTCCGTCAGACAACCTCGAGCCCATCCCAAGTGGCTAATTAAAGCTAGATGGGAGTGATCATCTACAACACTGATCTCCATGAGATCTCAGCCGTTAATCACGATAAAATTGGGTGGTCGTAAAAAATACAGAAAGTTGTTGAATTTTTAAAAAAATGGGTGGGCATAAAAGTTTTAAAAAATGCAATTTTTTTTATACGGCCCGTCAAACAACCTCGAGCCCATCTCAAGTGCCTGTTAAGGGCCAGATGGGAGCGATCATCTACAATACCGATCTCCATGAGATCTGAGCCGAAAATCATGATAAAATTGGGTGACCCTAAAAAATACAAAAAAAATTGGTCTGTCAGACAACCCCGAGCCCATCCCAAGTGGCTAATTAAAGCTAGATGGGAGCGATCATCTACAAACATTGATCACCATGAGATCTGAGCCGTTAATCACGCTCTGGGCTAGAAGGTAGATGTCATCCACCAGACTGTATTGCCTGTCTCCTTAGAAATTAAGGATACAGTTGTACGATCCTATAGAACAGATCCTGTTCAAGTAAGGTCGTGCTTCATTGTGATCTGATGTCTTAATTAAAGATGTTGAAGATTGTACATTGTTCCATGTGGGACTAAATTAGAGAGATCTGGACAAAATTGGTGTTGTCAATGCTACTTCATAAAATATTGCCTTCTCTGGAAAATTAAGTCACGGTCACAAAATTGGAATATATTGTTGTTGGCGAGAAGCTTCTATGCCAAAAAACTAGTGTACGGTAACGAGTTCTTCCAAGGGCAAAGAAGGACCAAGTTTTGTATTAACTTTTGTTCGATCTCTTTAGAAGAAGAGATAATAATTAAAACATCCTCAACTTTAATGAGAAAAATTGGTTGACTACCTCACTTGTTCGAATACAGAGAGATCATCAGCTTGTGGTTCAATGCATCCAGGTCAATGCATCCAAGTTGCAGAAGAGTGAAGTCGAGGGATTGGAGGATCTTGTTTTAAGCCGTATAATGATTTTTGGAGACGGCATACACGATGAGGGATGCTCTACAAAGGAAACTTCATTTCATATAACTTAGTGCAAAAACACCATGAAAAAATGCAGACACAAGTTAATTTATGGCTCTGTTTGGATACGGAGGTTAGTGGAGGTGAATTGTTTACCTGTACGTATCCGTACTTTGGATTATATTTTTGCGGAATGCTACCTCTTGTTTTTTTATTTCAAAGTTAAGATAAAATAAAGGTTATAATAGGTATCAAAACTTCAATTCAACCAAATTCAAAACGGAGGTACATGTAATCAACATATAAGTTGTAAACTTTGCAAACCTCTACATTTACTTAAAAATTACCTTTGAATCCAAACAGGGCAAGTAGTGGCAAATTTGATAGTTGTAAACCTAGCAAACCTCTACATTTACTTAAAAACCTCTACATTTACTTTCTTTCCACCATACTTTTTTTTCTTTTTTTTCTTTTTCCTTTTTTGTTGAGAATAAAGGTGACCACGTCTGCACTTCATTAATAAAGGATTAATGAAACAAGGTAGAACATACAAATTACATCAAACTGTTCATAAAAACGAACAACAAAAAATCATTACCCAGCTAAGACTACAACATTAACTTGTCACTCCCCAAGCTAAACTTATAGACGAAGACACCTGCAACATGTTCTCCAACCATTAGATGTGGCGCATCCTAAGTTCCTATCGATCAACCAAATAAAAACTCGTCGAACACCCATCATGGTGTCAACTTGCCACTTCACCTTCTTGCGACAACTCAGCCGAACACCATTCCCGTGACGACTCTTGAACCCCATTCAGTGTCGCATTGTCAGTACAACGCACCGGAAACGACTTGCCTATTCACCCTTCCGGTGACAACATGTCCCTTCTCTAACTCGGAACGATAAGCCCATTCACCGTCACTGTCACAATTTTTTCGTTCACCACATCGATGATGACTAGCCCGAACACCATCCTTGTGATGGCTTGGCCATCACCTGACCTGCAACGGCTCACACCTCTCTCACCACAGCAATAACTTGCTCAAACTCCCAAACTTGTGATGACTCGCGCATCAACCATACCAACAGCGACTTGCACATCTAACAAAACATCCACAACTCATACATCCACCACCATATCGACCACTCGTACATCAACCCTAATGAAGTCGACAAAATCATACACCGCACCGGTGAAGATTCACACCTTCACCAAAGATCGATCAATAAAAATCTATTTTAGGCAACTCAAAATGAATCATTAAATTCAATCAATAGTCCACTTCAAAGCCCACAACCATGCCCACCACTCCCTAAATCTAATTTCCCCCTCCACACTCCCCAAATCTGATTTGAATTTCAAAACTCTAATTTGAAATTCAAATATCAACAAAATATCTATCTCCACACTCCCCAAAATTACACACCGGCAACCTCCACAACCACCGGTTCTCCCACCAGCGCACCTCCACCCCTTAACAGCACACCTCAATAGTAGCATCCCAACAGCAGCAACCACATCACCTCAACAGTAGCAACCCCATCACTTTAACGTTCTCTCCCGTCCTAGCCCTCAATGGCGCACCTCTACCCTTAACGGCACCAACCCCATCACTCGCGAAACCACCACATCTCTCGGTGGCGCAGTTCTCGTGCTCGATGCCAACCCTCTTATCGTTGAACAACCCAGCCGCGCCATCCCGGACCCTAACGATTCCAAAAAACTCTCATCTATTCATCTAGTCGGTGACTCCGACGAACACAACACCCTGCCTCCGGTGCGGTGGTGGTGGGGGGGGGGATGGGGTGGGGTGGGGTGGAGGACAAGGGAGTCCCCCCCCCCTCCATCTCTTTCTCTCTTTTAGTTGAGTTGTTTTTTAGAGCTTCTCTTTCTAGAAACTCTAGAGAGAGAAAATTTTAGTGTAATGACTATTGTTGTTGATGAAGGACTTTTGCTATGAAATGAACTTTAAACATATCAATTGTACAGTCTTGTTTCCTTTTACAGCAGCAGGCACTAACCTTCAATTAGCGAGTGCTTGATAGTCACTCCATACTATCAACCATCAATAATTGCTCATCTAAAACATTCTCTCAGCACTAGTATTCATACAGAGAAACATTTAAGGACAATTAAATCTCCTGTTTAAATTTATGTTAGCTTTAATTGAGACGTTTACCTTTCAACCTTCAGCTTTATCCTCATTATGCACTGTTTATTTTACAATTACTTTTCAATCTGAATTTGGATATACTATTTTTCTCTATGTTTAAGAAACAAGTTAGTGTTACATTTCAGCAGTAAACAGATTCATGGTTCCCCAATTACTATTCCAGGAAATAGAGAGCAGCAACATCAGTTCAGTCGACTACAAAGGATGTGCAATTGGTATTTCAGACTGGTCAATGTTCAATCACTTGAAACATTGTTGCGATGCAGTTCAAATATCTATTCAAAGATTAGAGTATTATATGTTAATTTTTTTTGACTGGTTAAAGGTAGGGTAAGTCCCTACCTCACAAAAACTATATTAATAAAGAGTAATTACAGTTCCATAGTACAAAATATGATCAAGTAGGTTCAGCTCATAGTAGCCGAACACTTGATCAAAAGGAGTAGTCACAAGAACAGTCTAAGAAATGGTTGGACTTATAACCGCGTCCCTAAAAAACATACATCTTGCATACCAAATATAAGAAAACCTCCCCACGGAAATCTCAGCCTGAGCAGCTGCCTTCTCCACTCTCAGCTTGGTCAATAGGCATCAGTGCCTGCTTGAGTAGAATATCCTGCACATCGACCTGCTCAATTTCCCTTAATAGTGCCTGCTTCTTCTTCTTGCCATCAACTCCATCTAGCTATGATCGAAACCAAAACAATACATTAGAAATAATTTGTTGCGGTGTGAGGGATTTAGAAGAAAAAATAGGCTCATTTCTAGCAAGCCAGATACTCCAACAAATTGAAATAGTGAGGAGATGCCAAGTGTGCCTTTGTGCATGTGTACCAAAGAACTGTTAGGTTTTGTGAAAAATTAACAATTGGGAATTAGGGTTAATATCTTATATCTAAGTTGCTTGAGATATTCACCCTAGGTATCAAGATTGGAATACCTAGACTGCTATCACAAGCTAGTATTTATTCCTAAATACTGGTTTGGGTATCGGGTTATAAGCCCACAAACCCGCGTTCCAATATTCAATCAATTGTACGTTCATTACACGTGTTACACATATGCACGTGCTATATTTATATAGAGGGAATATACCAATATATCCAACAATCTCCTCCTATATTCTCAATATATAAAGTACATGATTATCTCATCAGATCAGTATACAACTGACTGGCTGATAGCAGTCCATAAAGAAAAAGCATCATAAAGGTATAGTTTCATAAGAACCAATAGAATTATAAAACTGAATAGTTCAATCAAGACTAAACCAATATAATTAACTAGTTCCAAACCATATCCAATTCAGAATAGTTCACAAAGACTAAACCAACTGGAATAATCTGTCATAGTTTCAAAATCAAACAAAGTAAATAAACTTCAAGAACAAAATATGAGTTTTAAGCTTATGAACACAAGAGTCTTAAACTCAACAGAAGTTTTACCAAGCAAGCGACTAATTTATTCTCAAAAGAAATAAATTGAAATTCTATCCTTGCACACTGCTTTATGTTTACTCCTCCATTTTGAGCAAATCATTATTTTTGAAATCTATGTTGACAGATTCAACTCCATCTTTGCTAGCTTATTGAAAACTAGAATATCAAGAGACATATCTCTAAGAATTCCAACATATTTCACAAAGTATCTAGTTCCACAAAAGAACTTAGTACAATTCATAATTAGCTTAGCAAAAATGTAACGCAAGCATCACAATCAAGTATCTTTAACAAGTAAAGTACATGAACTTTATAGTTTCTACACAAGAACCATACTATGTTTCATATTTGAATGAAAAGATTGCCGTTTCAATCATGGTTTAACATTGAATCATCAAAATTGGAATGAAACATGTATCCATAAAAGATATATCATCAAAATTGGAATGATATTTAGGACAATTTAATCATCGGAAACACATCGACAAGTTTTCATATTTCGTATTGGAATAATATGATTATTCTAAGTAAATTTTCTAGATATATAATACTATCAAAATTGGAATGACATTATATATTTGTGGAATTTATGTCAAATCATCAAAATTATCTAAAACATGTCAACTGCCTAAAATTGATGCTTAAGTTTGAACTTCTCTATGGCTCCAATTGGATTCTAAATTTCAAAACTTGTTGGATGTTAAAGCTTTGACTCAATAGCTTTTAACTCCACTTTCCCCAAGAGTTTTGATAATTAGATCACTTTCAAGTCTCTTAGCAAGAGCATTAGCCATACTTGTCGCAATTGCACTTTATCTATGAGAAAGTTCAACTAGGCTTCTTTAAGCCTTAATATACTCCTCTTACTATTATAGAGTGAGTTATGAGCTACAGTGCATTGTAGCTTGATAGTCGCATAACAGAATTAGAGAGTTACTTAAACTTCTTAATGGATAACTAGCAACAATTTCTTCAATCCACTCAGCCTTTTTCCCTGCAGAGGATTACACATAGAGGTCTGATTTCATGGATGATAGCACAGTGCCCGTTTGCTTTTTATTTCCATAACAATTCTGTTTCTCCTAGTGTAAACACATATCTACTAATTATCGACTTTCACTAAATTCTGAGCATCATAATGCATCAGATCAGTCATTCATTCGAAGAATGACTAGAGTAGCACAAAGCAAACTCTTGAATACCACTCAGGTATCTCAATAGACTCCTAAGGGCACTTAAATGTGTATGGGATTATTAGTGAATCTGCAGATCATACCTACCTCAAAGGCTATGTCTATTCTAGTGCAGATCTGTCATATATATGAGACTGTCAATTCCTTTAGAATGATCTACATGTCTCATAGTTGCACCATCATTAGGTGTCAACCTTTTATCATAATCATATGGTGTTTCAAAACACACTTTCAATCACTATATCCCCACTTTTGAAACACATTTTGATTTGATGAGTTTGAGTAAGAGTTATCCCTTGCCAACTGAAAACTCACCCTTATACCTATGGTGTCCACAGTACCTAGGTTATCATGTTGAATTCTTTGGATAGCACAATTTTAACTTCATTTGTAATAGAGAGGTCACTTCCAAGAACATGCATATCAATAGAACAAGTAAATAACAAACCATTCTGCGCCAAAGAGACCCAGCATCGAACAACTTGTGTGCGTCTAAACAGATTTAATGATGAAATACAAAAATCCCTTCACTGTCTTCTTCAAATTAGGGTTCCACATAGACCCAATCAGATCTTGATGAGATACAACATTTCTCTTCACTGTCTTCTTCAATTAGGGTTCCACACAAGACCCAATCTGTTGAATGGTGAAGAAGAGGGAGGATCTCGGAGTCGACGCCTGAGGGAAGGCTACCGTCGACTGCGATCGGGAAGAGAGAGGGCGGAGTCGGCGCCTGAGATGCGACTGCCGTCGACAGCAATCGGGAAGAGATGGGGTTCGTGGGTCGCGCTTTGACCTCGCGACAGATCGGCGAGCGACGGATCGTCGAGCGACTGATCGGCGAGCGACGATCGGCGAGCGATAGGCTTCGGCTTCGCGACGCAATCGACAGGGAGATCTCGACCTCGCGACGCGATCGTCAGGAAAGAAGCGATGGACGGAGTTAGGGTTCCGACGTCGACTTCTTCGTTTCCGATGTGATCGGCGGCTCCAACTGAATCCGACGGGATTCAACAACCACTGGTATCCCTCTTAATTAATCTCACAAAATTGATTACTAATATCTCAATATTGTTAGGTTTTGTGAGAAATTAACAATTGGGAATTAGGGTTAATATCTTAGATCTAAGTTGCTTGAGATATTCACCCTAGGTATCAAGATTGGAATACCTAGACTGCTATCACAAGCCAGTATTTATTCCTAAATACTGGTTTGGGTATCGGGTTATAAGCCCACAAACCCGCGTTCCAATATCCAATTAATTGTACGTTCATTACACATGTTACACATATGCACGTGCTATATTTATATCGAGAGAATATACCAATATATCCAACAAGCACCAAGAAGTAAAGCATTCATGAAGGTCATTGGGCAGTGAGTATATGTTGAAGAGTGCGGTGAAGAAATTCCAGGTGGTAATGGACATAGGGCATGCAAAAAAAATGTGATAGGCAGTTTCGACAGGACACGCACAAGCTGTGCATGTTGTGTCTCCTGGCCACCCTTTAGAGCAAAGGAAGTCTTTCGAATTGAGTCTGTCCCAACTCAATAGCCAGATGAAGATCTTGCATTTCAGGGGTTCCGCCGAAGACCACGTTACCACATAGTAGGGGGAGTGCAGGCCAGAGATGATGTAGAAGTTGTAGGTAGATTTGACGATGAAGGTCCCTGTTGTTGTGAGACGCCATGCAGGGTGATCAGATGAGTTGGAGGGCTGGTGATCTGCTAACAGATCAATGAGTTTCTGTTTTTCTTCACGAATGTGTGGTGTAGAGATGCAGTTTAGTCGCGGTTGCCAAATGCCAGACGCCATTGATCCAAGAGCCTTGGGAGAGTACCTCAGCCTGCGAGTTCCAAGCAGCAGCAGCAAGAGAAAGACAGAGAGTGACAATGTTGTTACCATTTACCCATTGTGACGTCCAGAATTTGATGTGGTTGCAATTGCCTAGCTGCCAGAGCACATTGATCAGAAATTGTTCTTTGAGATAGAAAATCCCATTTCAGAAGCTGGATGCCATGGGGGGACATGTAAGGCTGTTTGTAGCACTTCTGTAGTATAGGCTCTTAAGAGTTTGGCTAGCTAATGAATCTGAGGAGTATTACATATTATTAAAATAAATTTTCTAAACAATAAATTGAATAAATCTCTAATATTATAATCAGAGAGTTGGGGTGACAAATAAACTCGTATATCGCCCATGCATAATAAATATAAAGGAGGCCTCAGGTTTAAGATGTGTATCGCACATGTAAATTAATAGTTAATTTAAAAGGAGTCATCTATTTGCATGTATCACTCCCAAATGATTCAAAGCATCAGTCCAACTGGGAGCTTTTACATAGCTCATTTTATCTATCTATATCCTTTTCTTTTACTAACAATTTTTCTTGTCTAAAGAAACTACATAATGCGAATATATTGTAAATATAATATGTTTTCACATCAGCTCAATCATTCAGCTAATAGGGCCGACAACGGAGAGGGTACGGGTCGGGTATGGTTGGCAACGGGCTGGATTCGACCCAGACTCATATAGGCTCGAGTCCGAAGTTTAAAACATGGGTCCAAATCCCCCCCCCCCTCCCCTCCGTTGGATTAGAAAATGAGGCCCGAACCCAGGCCTGGAAAATAGGTTCGGCCCTAACCTTAAATACTTATGCATATTTTAATATATAACTTTTCAATAAAATTGAGAATAATATACGATAAAACTACAAATTTTTTGTATAATTAATATCTAATTTGTTTATTTTTATTTTAACTATATATAAGGTCTAATTTCTCTCTTTATAACTTTAATACTCATTTCAACTTACATACATGAATATTCTCTTTGAAAAAACTCATATATAAATATGCATGATAAAATCTTAATATACACATATAAATGCAGAAATTTGATTCAGGCCCATTGGGCCTAAGTATTTGAGATTTGAGCCCTAGCCCGGCCCGAATTTCATTCAGGCCTAAAAACATGAGCTCGAGCCCAACACGAAATAAAAATTATTATCCCAAGCCGGTGAAAAACTAGGTCGGACCTAGGCAGGCCCGGATCATGTTCGTGCAAATTGCTACCTCTAGGGTCGGGTATAGCATATATCTATACCCTACCATACTTTTTAAATCTTTACCCTTACCCTAATGGTTAAGGGTAAAAAAAATATTTACCCTATCCTTGTAGAGCAAATCTAATTGGTGCATCGAAATTTTGTAGGCACAGAGTTATGTGATGACTGATTACAATGAACAAATAAGCAACATAGACCACACCAAACATAACACACAAATTTGTCCCGGTTCGGCGAAGCTAAACCGGGGGAGAAATAACTGAGATATTATTCAACTAGAGATGACACAAGAGTTACAGTACTCTCACAAAAAATCTATCTATCTCTCAAACCTCACTAGAAGATACTATGCTGTTTATAATGGAAAACTCTCAGATAAAGTATTGTTTCTCATGGAATTCATTACAGTTATTTATGGAGATCTAGAAAATCCTAGGTTGTATTCTTGATCATTCACCATCTGATAAACCCTGAAGAGAAAATCACGCGATAAGAGCCGTATGATATAACTTGGAAAACAACTTGGGCTCAGACAAAATCTGCCAAGGCCGTCTAAGGCGCAAACAAACAGGCTATCCTACTTAGGGAGGTGGAATCTTTCCTACAGTAGTTGGAGTTGGAGGTGCGGCACACCAGCTTGGTCTTTCTGTATAAATGTATTTGTCGGTTGAAGATACGGCCCACTTATGTTGTCTGCCGCTGTTGAACCATTGGTCTTGTGTATGCTGAGGGTTTTGCTTTGCAAATTGACAAATTTTAATTGCAATTTTGAAAGAGACAGGAGCTTTGACTAATATGGCCCGGCCAAAGAATCAACCTTTCATTAAGGCCTCTCAGAGCATCTATAGTCTTTCAATCTCAAATTTTTGGTATTTGGCATATAGGAATAGGAATTTTGTGTTTCAGCTGTAGTCGTTTTTACTTAAATTTTGGGTTTTAATTTTTAAAAATCGACGGACGATGAATGATTTCCCGTCCATTAATTTTTATTTTTATTTTTAAATAA
Source organism: Hemerocallis citrina (assembly GCA_017893485.1). Taxonomy (NCBI): domain Eukaryota; kingdom Viridiplantae; phylum Streptophyta; class Magnoliopsida; order Asparagales; family Asphodelaceae; genus Hemerocallis; species Hemerocallis citrina. Next base: position 304,754,328 of record CM030360.1, read on the forward strand.
AAAAACCAACGGACGGGGAATCATTTTCCGTCTGAGATTTTTTTTATAAAAATAACTCCTAATTAATTCCTAATTAACTCTTAATTTAATTCTAATTAAATCTTATTAAATCATAAATAAATCTTAATTCTTAATTAAAATTCAATTAAAACCAAATCTATACACATAGAAATGTTTATAGGTTGTAGTCTTTAGAATGTTTTCCACCAAAATGGAAAGAAAGAGCATGGGTCATCTACCGTCCGAGCTCATTTTTTTTATTTATTAAAAAATCGACCGGATGGGAAAAGGTTTTCCGTATGATCGATTTTTTTTTTATAAAAATGGATCGGGCGGGAAATCATTTCCCGTTCGATATATTAAAAAAAATGCAGCTACGAAAGTTGATCTTTCGTATGATTGAACGGACGAAATATGATCTTTCGTCTACTATTTTTTCTTCAAATTCCTATATCTTCTTCCAAATATAGCAGACCACTGTTCACCCAAAATTCAAAATTTGGGTATATAGCTAACGACTGCAACACACTTTTTGCTACCCCCCCCCCCCCCCGAAAAAAAAGAAATTGCCTATATAGAAAACGACTACAGATGCTCTCAGTGACTTTGTAGGCTGCTATAGTTGAAACCTTCCTTGAATTATAAAAATCCAAAAAATCACCATCATCTCTTTATTATTTATCTATTAGCGATTTCCACTAAGGAGTTCGTAAACGTCTATTTGCTTGGAAGGCTAAGAATCTTCGCTTTGCGGATAAATTAGTTGTTCTGAAATCAATTGCTCAGCCTCTTTCAATGTGTACGTTAGCTCACAATTGGGTCCTGAAATTTATTGTTGATTAACTTGAGCAAGAATTTCGTGCTGTCCTTGTTGGGATTGTGGCGTTGACAAACGCCCTCTGGTCGCAGCGAAACTAATTAGAGCAATGAGGAAGTCGAAGTAGACGAGGCGAATAAATTGAGAAAGCAAGTAGATCCACCAAACTAACACAAACACAACAACGATGACTTATTCTGGTTAGCTTTTGCTTAATCCGAGGGAAAATATAGGGAGATCTGATATTCAACTAGAAGAGATTACAAGGAGTTACTGATTCACTTGACACAAGGAATTAAACTCACCCACCAAGAACTATCTCTCTCTCGAGCCTCTCTTTGCAATGGAGAAAAAAATCTATGAAGTACTACCTCTCATATTGGAGGAGTTTACAATATATATAGAAGAATAGAGAGAAAACCTAGGTCTAATCTTGATCCTCAGTCGTCCGATATAACCTGAAAAAGAAGTAACTGAATAAGAGGCACACGATCTAACTTGGAGTTGAAGATTGGGCTGAAGCGATCTAACAAATCGAAGCCCAAAAATGAATCAGCGCCGCGGGCGGTCGACCGCCCAACAAGACCGGTCGACCGTACCACTCTCTGACTTCCCAGTACAACGAGCGGTCGGGGGTGCGGTCGGGGGGTGCGGTCGACTGTCACCATGATCGGTCGACCGCAACTAGCCTGCACCTGCTGCTGCTGCTGTTCTTCTTCTACTCGCTTCGACGCTTCGACCTTCGTGCTTCATATTACCTTCTTTTAATCTGAACAACGAGTATACAAGACACAATCCTAACAAACTCCACCTTGGATTGCATACGAGTGCTATCACATGATGTGTTACTCATCTCCAAACTCTAATAAATTCTACTTGCAAAGAAAACTTAGAACAACAGCTTCTTCTTCTAGTTGAAATGATCTCTATCCAATCTCACCGAATCCAGTGCGGCCCCTCAAAGGCTCACTTCCGTAGATGTACTCACGAAGTTGCCAAACTCCGTACGAACTCCACCTACCCTTAGGCTTTCTCCACCTCTCGATGATATTTGAACGTCGTGGTCTCGTCTCGATGAATCTAGTTGCGACAAACTAGCTGAGCTTGCGGGAATACCGGGAAAAGGAGCAACACTTGCGCAAGTATTTCGAATCCCCAAAAACTTGTAGAGATTGTTTTGACTTAGCCCAACCATTCTCATAACTCTAATCACCTTACGACGACCCTGAAAAACAGACAGAACTCCACCTCGAGCTGTAAACCTGCAGCCCCGTGCATCAAGAGTTCTCAAGGAAATCAGATTTCGTTTCAGCAGAGGAATATGCAAAACATCCCTTAAAGTGAACATGTGTAGACCTGGCATCTTCAACTCAACTGTCTCCTCACCCACTACTTCACAAATCTCTCCAGTTCCCGTTATCACACAATGCCTCGTAGTAGACTTATAAGTAGAAAACAACTTCCTCCTGGAGAAAATATGAGAAAAACTCCCTGAGTCAAGAAACCAACTAGAATCCACTTCTAAAGAATTTGAAACAAGAAGACAGGAACCACCTGAATCAAAGGCACCGAAGGCACTAACTACATTAGCGGCTGAACTCCCGTTCTTGGCGCTCTCTTGATTCTGCAATTTCCAACAGTCTTTCTTGATATGCCCTGACCTCTTGCAATATCGGCAACGGATCGAATCCATTTGCAAAGCACTTTGTCATCCCCCCCGAAGGACCATCCACTGCTAGACAACTTGTAGGAATAGACGATGCAGATTTATGGGTCTCCTTCCTAAGTTGATTTTTCTTCAATGCTTTGATTACACCATCTACCGAAATACTCTCCTTGGCAGATCTACCATGTAGCATGGTCGTGATCAAAGGCTCGTACGAATCCGGCAGTGAATATATCAGGTTGAAAGCTTTATCTTCCTCACACACATCTGCGTTGATCGCTTTAAGTTCAGATAACACTTTATTGAACTCTGTAATGTGGTCTTGGAGATCGGTACCTTCCTTCATAGAGAATAACTTCCTCTTCCAATGCATCCGATCTAATAGCGACGAACTATAGTAGTCAGTTATGAGTCTTTCCCACAGATTCACCGCGTTAGTTTCTTCCAGAAATCTGCACTTGACCTCGTCCGCCAAGGATAGTCGGATTAGACTTATGGCTCTTTCACGAATATCTTCCCAAACGTCATCCTTCATATCAGTTGGCTTTTCCTTCTTCTTTACTGCTGACTGCAACCGCTCTTGAACAAGAACATCATACATATCAGTCTTCCAAAGATTGAAATTGATCTTACCATCGAACTGCTTGATCTTCAAAATACTGTGGTCTGTCATCTTAACCAAGGAACTCGGTAACCTGAAGCTCTGGTACCAGTTGTTGGGATTGGGGTGTCGAAAAATGCCCTTTGGTCACAGAGGAACTAATTAGAGCAATGAGGAAGTCGAAGTAGACGAGGCGAATAAATTGAGCAAGTAAGTAGATCGACCAAACTAACACAAACACAACAACGATGACTTATCCCGGTTAGCTTTTGCTTAATCGGGGGGAAAATATAGGGAGATTTGATATTCAGCTAGAAGAGATTACAAGGAGTTACTTATTCACTTGACACAAGGAATTAAACTCACCCACCAAGAACTATCTCTCTCTCGAGCCTCTCTTTGCAATGAAGAAAAGAATCTATGAGGTACTACCTCTCATATTGGAGGAGTTTACAATATATATAGAAGAATAGAGAGAAAACCTAGGTCTAATCTTGATCCTCAGTCGTCCGATATAACCTGAAAAAGAAGTAACTGAATAGGAGCCGCACGATCTAACTTGGAGTTGAAGATTGGGCTGAACCGACCTAACAAATCGAAGCCCAAAAACGAATCAGCGTCGCGGGGGGTCGACCATCCAACAAGACCGGTCGACCGTACCTCCCTAACTTTCCAGTACAACGAGCGGTTGGGGGTCCGTTCGAGGGGTGTGGTCGACTGTCACCATGACCGGTCGACCGTAACTAGCCTGCACCTGATGTTGCTGCTGCTGTTCTCCTTCTACTCGCTTCGACGCTTCGACCTCCGTGCTTCATATTACCTTCTTTTAATCTGAACAACGAGTATACAAGACACAATCCTAACATTCCTTAGGCTAAAGGTAATGGTGGTAGCATATGATTGCATGTGATAGAGTTTGTAGACCAGCTGAGTTCGGTGATATTAGTTTGAGATGTTTGGACACTCTACAAGAGAGCCTTATGGCTAAAAATTTGGCTCAAATTTTTAGTAAACTTTATTCATTATTGTTTAAATAGTTATCTGCTAAGTGTAACCGCTGAGTAAAAGCTCCCTTCATCTATGTGGAATATTCAATATCCGAAACGATGTTCGTGGCTTTGGCGTACTTTCTTCACTGGTAAGGACCTAGTTTGCAATAGTCTTCGTTGGGAAATAGGTAGCGAGATGAAGATAAGTGTCTACTCGGATCGTGAGATCTTTTCTACACCTTTAATAAAATGTGTATCAAACTTGTGTTGAGTTGTTGAGTTCTTCAATGACAGTTGCCGATTCTATCACCCCTTATAAGGAATAGATTGCGGCTGTGTTGGAGTCTAGTTTATCACGTCAATCGCTAATGGCAATATCCACTATAAATGATTTTTTTCTCTCATAAGTTACCCATTAAAAGTCCGCTAAATTTTAAAAAAATACACAAAGTTTTGGGCCAATTTAAAAAAAGTACACGAAAGTTTTTTTTTAAAAATTTTAAAAAGGACATAATGTTTAAATAAACTCCACTGGGTTAGTTAGGATTAGGATTAGGGTTAGGGTTGGGATAGGGTAGGGTTTTAAAAAATCACTTCCATCTTTCATTTGTGTTTTAAAAAATCACATTCATCTTAACTAATCAGATATTTAAATAAACCCCCCCCCCCCCCATCTTAACTAACCCAGTAGAGCTTATTTAAACATAAAAAATCTTTTGTGTACTTTTTTTAAACTAGCCCAAAACTTCATATAATTTTTTTATATTTAGCCTTAAAAGTCAGTTTGAATTATTCTCTATATACACAGTATAAATCATCAATTTTTTGATAGTGCATATCTTAGGACACAGTATAAGACCTAAAAAGCAAAACGACCGAGCAGTCGAGCCCCAAAACTGTCCATACATAATCTAATGAAGATTTTCATTTGAAAGTGCTACAGATTAAGTGTAAAATGTATTGAACTTGATTAGCATCATACCGAGTAAATAATTTCCCCCTTTAGCCGAAAAGAAGCCGACAAATTTAATCTGAACTAAATCTAATCCGAACGAAATTACCTCAAACAAATTAGCATATTACTCGACGGGTCACCCACAGATTTGTCTATTCTGATCCCCAGGGCTTGCAAGTTGCATACATCATGCTCTGCTGCGTCACTTAACAGCCTTGTTTACAAATTTCTACAGCATAAAAAATTACATTATACGCATTAAAAACAGATTCCAAACCAAGTATTTTTTATGAGAATAAGATAACAATAAAGCATGCAGATCACCCTAAGGTGAAAAATAATCATATTGCCCATCAAGTGATTATATTCAATCAATATGGAAACAGTATTCTTTTTTTGAGTTTTGCTGACATAGTTTACTGCCCATGAAAAGCTATGTACTACTTGCAATTAGCATATTAAATGAAACAAACAAATTAACAACAATAATCAAAGATAAATGTAACAATAAACAAACACCACTTTCTGAGTCTCTACTCTCAACTTTCCTGCTGTAATAAATAAACCTCGCGATCCAGAACCGTCTGATCTTCTCAAAATCCGCTCATCTCTGATCTTCAGGCCAAAGGCTTCAATGGACCTTCTGCTAGTTCAGGCCCACAGAGAAACGGGTCAACCCGGCCCATTAGGATTAAGGCTCCCACTCTCTCTCTGCCTATAAATACAAGATCTCCTCCCCATTTCTGAAGGTAATGCCTCTTTCTCCACCTGAACCATAGTTTTCCTTTCTTATAGTGATTGACTAGATCGTCGGAGGGTCTGTCACCGAGATCTCTCCCAGTGTATCTAGGTCTCTTGTAGGTGTTCTGGTCGGCCAGCCTCCAACTGCACCTCCTCTCCAGCTCCCTTGAAGATCCCCCTGTCTCAGATCCGAATCTGCGGCTGAGATCTGTCTCTTCCTAAACAAATTATAAGAACTCACACATATTGCTCTCACCGCTAAAACAAGCAGCACTAGGTTGACGCCGTTTGTGGGAACACTAGACATATCCAAATCTAGCTTCTGGTCTCCTTCTGCTGCCCCATCCTTCCATGGCACCCAAACCCTAGAAGGCGGCCACGGCAGGATGGTATGCCGACCCTCATCACCCGACTCAAAGTCATGCAGACACCCAAGGTTCCCGAAGGCATTGACCCAAGGATCCATTGGGTTCGGGTCCGAGCGCCTCATGCTCGATCGCAAGGGAACCCGAGCGCCCGGAAGCCTATGACCTTCGGAACGTCATCAATCATCGAAAACCTGAAGATGACCTCTGGAAATAGCTCGACCACTTTAGGAGTGGAGCTGCTCTCGCTAACCAGGCTCTGACCCATAGCATACACCCGATTCAGGGTCGGGAGCAACGCCGCAGCAGCTCCCCGAGAGATCGACGACCTTCGATTACCCAATTCGAAGAGGTCCCTGTCACGAGAACCGAGTTTCAGAAGTTCCTGAACGAAATTCTCCAAGCCATCCGAGGATGTCCCAGGGCCGAAGGTCAAAACGACGACTCACTTCAGTAGAGGCAAAACTAGGGTAGCGAGTCGCACGACTCGATCCGACCGGCGAGAAAGGATGACGCAGTCCTTAAGCGCCTCCAAGAGATGGAGAATCACCTATCCCAGATCAGCGAGGGTGGAGGCCAATCTAGTAGGGGCACCAGCCTACCGGATCCCCATTCTCTGCTCAAATCCTCGATGCCCCGATATCAAGGAATTTCATACCACCTCAGTTATAGACATACGATGGAGAGAGTGATCCAGTTGATCACATGGAGGGATTCAAAATCCTCACGATGATTCACAGCGCTTTAGATCCTCTTCTCTGTCGAGCGTTCCCCACCACTCTGCATGGCCTGGTACGGGAATGGTTTTCAAAGCTCGCCCCCAACTCGATTTTTCCATTCGAGCAGCTCGAAGCGAGTTTCCTCGCTCACTTTGTGACTAGTCGCAAGGTCGAGAAGATAAGCACGTACCTTCTCGACCTCAAATTGAAGGAAGGGAAGTCCCTTCGGGACTTTGTTCGGAGGTTCACCACCGAGGCTAGGGCGATCTCTTCTCTCGATACTGGCATCGCATCTGCGGCCCTCCGGCATAATGTTTGCCACAGCCAGCTGAAGGCCTCCTTGGCGAAGAAACCTCCAATTGATTTTCCCGACCTCCTCAATAGGGTCGAGAAGTATATCTGAGCCGAAGATGTGCTACACCCTCAAGGTTTAGCAGAAGCCCCCGCTAAGGGGAAGAGGAAGGTAGATGATCCCGAACCTATGAAGAAGGCTTCGAAAGATCCACTCGGTCAGAAACGACTGCCTCCGGTCCTCCGCTTCGAAAAATTCACTCTGATGACTCATAGTGTGTCGACTATCCTTATGGAAATTGAGGATAAGGGAATCCTTCGCCATCCTCCTTGACTCAACAACAACAGAAAAAGGAACCAGAGATTTTACTGTCGATTCCGTCGGGACCACGGGTACGAGACTGATACTTGCCGGGCCCTCAAAGACGAGATCGAGGACCTCATCCAGAGGGGATACCTGAAAGAGTTCACTCGAACTAACCTGCGGGACTAGAGGGCTTAGCCCCCTCCTCGAACGACCGGCCATCCTTCACTGTGTTCACGGTGGTCCCATGGGGGGAGAGTCGAATACTTCCCATAAGGCCTTCGTGCGAGAGGTTAACTCGGTCCATGATCATCTACTCCCAGGGACTAAGGATTGGCTCTCATTCTCCAATGACGACCTAGAGGGCGTCCGACTACCCATTGTGATGCCCTGGTAATCAGCCTCGGCATGATGAATCACGAGGTTCGTCGTGTCCTCGTTGATAATGGAAGCTCAGTGAATATCCTATTCCTTGCCGCATTTGAAGCACTCAAACTCTCTCGGGAAAGGTTGAAGCCGGCGGGGTACACGCTGCACGGGTTTTCGAGCACTCCTGTACAGATCGAGGGAATCATCACGCTCGATATCATTGCCGGAACAGCCCCAAACATCCGTACAGAAGTCATGGATTTCATGGTGGTCAATGTCAGAGCCGCCTATAATGTGATCCTCGATAGGCCCGACCTCTGTTTCCTTCAAGCAGTGCCCTCTGCCTACCACTTGAAGATGAAATTCCCTACCGACCATGGGGTCGGCGTGATCCGAGAAAATCAAGAATCAGCCTGACCCTGCTACATGGCCGTAGTAGGAGGCAAAGTTTTTCCCCTCAACGCGGTCAAACTTCCGTTCGAAAGGAACTCATTGGGCTCGGAGCCCATCGACAAGTTGGAAGAAATCCCTTTCTTCGAGGAGGACAGATTTAAATGGTTCTGAGTGAGACAGTCTCTTGCCTCAGACTTAAAACTGGTCGTTGTTGACTGCATCATGTAGAATGTTGTTCTCTTCGCCTGGATGCCCTCTGATATGCCAGGAATCTCAGAGGACCTCATCATGCACAGGTTGAGCATCCACTCGGATTCATAGCCTTTCCAACAGAAGCATCGCAAGTTCGCTCCCGAAAGACAGCGATCAAAGAAGAAGTAAATAAGCTCCTCTCGGCTCATTTTATCCAGGAGGTCAGTTATCCCGAATGGCTGGCAACGTAGTCACGGTGAAGCAACCGAGCGGAAAGTGGAGTATCTGCATAGACTTCACTGACCTCAACAAACCCTGCCCCAAAGATCCATTCCCGCTCCTGAGCATTGACGTCCTGATAGATGTGACCTCTGGTCACGAGCTGCTAAGCTTCATGGAAGCTTTTTTTGCTATAACCAAATTAGAATGTTCCCCCTTTACATTCCCAAAACTGACTTTATGATCGACCAGGGCCTGGACTGTTACCTGGTCATGTCCTTCGAGTTGAAGATCGCCGATGCTACCTACCAAAGACTTGTCGTTCGGTGTTTTAAGGAGAAAATAGGTCGGAACATGGAGGTCTATGTCGACGATATGCTCGTTAAAAGTTGCAGAGGGCAAGACCATGTTATCGATCTCGAGGAAGCCTTCGGGGTCCTAAGGTCCCACAACATGAGACTCAATCCGTGAAAGATCCACCATCAGAAGAGCCATCCATCAACAACGGATTGAAAGGTTCTACAACAAGAAGGTCCGCCCGACTGATATCAAGTAGGGTGACCTCGTACTCAGAAAGCTCGCTATTTCCCATCCCATCTCGAAAGGCAAACTGACCCCAAACTAGGAGGGCTCGTACAAGGTCTCCCAAGCGGTACGCCCGAACACGTACGGACTTGAAGACCTAGGAGGTAGGATAGTCTAGAGACCTTGGAAAGCTGAGCACCTTATTAAGTTCCATGTGGGAACATAGGGGCATCCGCGGTTGTAATCGGTGCTATTCATTTTGTGTAATCAAGCAAGCAAATGCAATAAAGTTTCCTTTATTTTCTAAGACAGAACGTCTTGCATTTACTTTGACCCCAAACGAGAGATTTCTTAATCTCTCGTTCTCGCCACTCGGCTTGGACTTCGAGCCATAACGAGAGATTTCTCAATCTCACGTCCTCGCTGCTCGGCTAGGACTTCGAACCATAACGAGAGATTTCTTAGTCTCTTACATGGACTTTGACCCCAAACGACAGATTTCTCAATCTCTCATATGGACTTCGACCCTAAATGTGAAATTTCGTAATCTCTCACGTCCTTGCCGCTCGGCTTGGACTTCGAGCCATAACGAGAGATTTCTCAATCTCTCACATGGATTTCGACCCCAAACGAGAGATTTCTCAATCTCTCACATCTTCGCTGCTCGGCTTGGACTTCAGGCCATAACGAGAGATTTCTCAATCTCTTACATAGATTTCAACCCCAAACGAGAGATTTCTCAATCTCTCACATTCTCGCCGCTCGGCTTGGACTTTGGACCATAACGAAAGATTTCTCAATCTCTTACGTCATTACCGCTTGGCTTGGATTTCGGACCATAACGAGAGATTTCTTATTCTCTCACATGGACTTCGACCCCAAACGAGAGATTTCTCAATCTCTCATGTCCTCGCTGCTCGGCTTGGACTTTGGACCATAACGAGAGAATTTTCAATTTCTCACATGCACTTCCCCAAACGAGAGGTTTCTCAACCTCTCACATCCTCGACGCTCGGCAAAAACTTCGAGCCAGCTACTGCCTTTGTTACAAGCCTATCACGCTCGATGCTCGACCTGAACTTCGTGCCAGCTATTGGCTTTCTCACAAGTCTATCACGCTCGATGCTTGGCCTGAACTTCGAGCCAGCTACTAGCTTTCTAGAAAAAAAATTATGTCCTTGCCGCTCGGCTCACTCTTCGGCCCATAACAAAAGACTTCACAAAAAGCAAATGCAACATTTTTATTACAATACATAAAAGTTTTGTTGATACAATCGGCGATGTCATATTACAACTATTGCAATCTTGAAAAAAATGATTACAACTATTACAATCTCGGCCTAATCTTCCTCCTAAGGGGCCTTAGGACTGACACAAACCAGATAAAGCCCGATTGAACACGTCTGCTCGCCGAAGAGCCCACCGGGATCCCTCGGGGTCGCTAAGGTGGAAACCCCCGCAATGGAACTCTGGGCATCCCCTGACCTCGCCAGCTCAAGCCTCAGGGTCGGAGACGGGCTTCCAACGGAGGGTCAACTTCCCCCGAAAGAACGGGATCTGGATCCACTCACTCCAAGCATGACCTTGAACCTTTGTATCTCCAATTCTTTCTCCACTATAACATCGCAGAGGAAAGATTCATAGGTCGGTCGCCGAGCAGAAGTACCCGACATCGACCATCTAGTCCCTGCGCTCCTTAAGTCATGGTCGGCAATCGTCTTCTTTAGACGAGCTGGCTCCAAGCTAAGCCCCTTCGACTTATCCATAAAATAAGAGACATCAGCTTTTCGGTCCTGAGCCTGGTTGCGATACCGCACCATGATAGACTCCATGGACTTTAACTTGCCCCTAAGGAGTTCCACCTCAGCATCACGTGGGTCGGCCACGAAAGGCTTGTCCATCTAGCACAAAAAGTGAAATGGCATATCATTCTGAGCCTCAGCGACTTGGACAAATAACAAGTACATACTACAAATCACAAGTAAAAGAATTCGGCCCAAAAAAATCATTTCATTCACAAAAATTCTTACTAAAGGGCGGTGGCTAGTCTGCGTTCGACAAGTAAAAAACAACAACTATAAGGGTAAAACTATTGCCTGGTAGAGGGGCACCTCTTCGTCAGCCGCCTCGTCGGCATCAGGGTCGTCCGGCTATGGATGCCTGCGAGCGATGGGCCAAGACTTAGAAGAATTAGCTAGAAAAAGTATCCACAAAAAGAGCGAGCGGTCGGAAGAAACCTTACCATCACGTTGACCTGCGCCTACCACATGTAACACGACTCAACGGTCTAGGTCTCCGTAACTCCCTATCGCAAGGCTGGGCCAGGTGCTCCACCGCCTCCATCGCCAACGGCCCTTTGGTTAGGATATCGACTATCTTCACTGCCCAGTTGGGTGCCCATGGTCGGAGCCCCTCTTCTCCAATGATCTCCTAGACCACGGGGTGGACGGGCGGAATGCCGCCCCTCAGAGCATCTGTAACCCTAAGGTTACTCAAACTCGGTGCCTCCCTCTCAGCACGTGGGGTCCCGGCATCTGCGAGGGCTCTCTACTTCTTGGACTTCTCTGAAGTCCCCTCGGAGCCCCCCTGAGAGGGCCGCTTTCACTACTTCGCCAGGAGGGTCCTCGCATTGATCGCTGCATCATCCATTGCTGCGCAAAAAAAAAACCCGTAAGAATGAAGGGAAAAAATTTGACAAAAAAAAAGCGAATAACATACAAGAATCAATGAGGCTCAGTCCGATTATGGCCAAGTGCTTCTCAGTCACATTTAGCCAGCCGATGTTGTTGCCAGCAACGATCCAATCCACATAAGCCCATTCCTCATCCATCAAGTCCCTTCTCTTCGGAGGTTTGTGATTCAGCCTGTAAAAATTTCAAGTCGTAGGAATTTCCCAGGGCACGAGATTTTGGATGACAAAGTACTTCTCCTTCCATCCTTTGATAGAGTTCAGATGCCCAGGGACTGTCTTCTTGTGGGGGCGAGGTGATATGTAGTATACTCCCTTGTGCTCTCCCGACGAGCTGACCCCCAGCCAGCTCCGCACGGAAGTGCATGAGCTTCAGAGGCACTCCCCTATCCTCGCAGAGCAACATGAAGTACATGAGCTGCTTCCAGGAGTTGGGTCCATACTGCATCAAACACAGATCCCCCCCTCAAATCAACACCTTTTTTATGAACGGGTGCAGCGGCAGCCGCAACCTCGAGTTAAAGGCATCCGCAGAAAACATGCAATAGCAGGACGCCAACTCGTCCGTTGGGCAGAGACCTTGGTTCGGAACCATCAGCTCAAAAATCCAGCCTTATGAAATAGTTTGCTCGTACCAGTGGCAAGTCATTAATCGTTAGCACGCTCTACGTCATGTCCATCCGTATCTTGGGTCGACTTGGCGAAGAGGGCTACACCCCATACTGAACCAACTCTTCAACGTCGTCCAGATACATCCTAATTGATCCCAGCTGCTAAAGAAATGGGACGTCGAGCCTATGTTTGGGGAGGAACTCATCAGGCTGTTTTGGAATGTCTGGAAGAGTCCACCTCATCCTCCTATGTCGAACGCGAGGAACCTTCAGGGAGGGGAGGGGGGGCGTCGCCAACGGTTTAAGATTAAGAGGGCCACCCGACGGGCCAACTTTCAAAGCCTCATCCGCACCAACCACTCTCCTAACCTCCACCTCGACCTTCACTTCTCTATCGGTATCTCCAACTTCCTCCACCTCGACTGGATTACCCTCATCAACCACCTCTGCCTCTCCGTCCGAGTCGCTCGACTCCACTACAAACGACTTACGACTGCGAAGCGGCTGGACCTCGTAGATCCTCTCACTCGACTCCAATGACGAGGAGTCGGAAAGGCGATCCCCATCGCCCTGACCGGAAACAGACACAGAAGAACCGGACTGAGCCCTCGACATAATGTTGAGTATACTAACCTATTATTGTTTTTGAAAAAGTACGCTGTAAAGCTGATCGCCGTTCACTAAACGATTCCTAAAGAGAAACTCCGTAAATAAGAGAGAAAGAGCAAAGTGGAGAATGAGAGGGGGGAGGGGGTGAGGATTATATAGGCAGGTTTCGATACCTCGATATCCTAAAAAAACTAAGCCACTCAATTCAAATCATCTAAATTTAACGGTAGATGAAATTTCGATGCCTCGATTTCCTCAACCGTGACGTCAGCATAGCACGTGCAACCCACGTGTTCACTATAATCACCAAGTTCTCACAGGTACCACCAAGTACATAATGCTCGATGCTCGACAAGAACTTCGAGCCAGCTATTAATTTTCTCACGAGCCTATTACGCTCGACGCTTGGCAGGAATCTCAAGCCAACTACTGGCTTTGTCACAAGCCTATCATGCTCGACGCTCGGCAGGAACTTCGAGCCAGCGACCAACTTTCTCACAAGCCTATGACGCTCGACGCTTGGCAGGAACCTCGAGCCAGCTACCGACTTTCTCACAAGCCTATCACGCTCGACGCTCGGCAGGAACCTCGAGCCAGCAACTAACTTTCTCACAAGCCTATCACGCTCAACGCTCGGTAGGAACCTCGAGCCAGCTACCAGTTTTCTCACAAGCTTATCATGCTCGACGCTCGGTAGAAACCTCGAGCTAGCTACTGATTTTCTAACAAGCCTATAACGCTCAACGTTCGGCAGGAATCTTGAGCTACCTACTGGCTTTCTCACAAGCCTATAATGTTCGATGCTCGGTAAGAACTTCGAGCCAGCTACCGGCTTTCTTACAAGTCTAGCATGCTAGATGCTCGGCAGGAACTCCGAGTCAGATACCGACTTTCTCACAAGCCTAGCACGCTCGACACTTTGCAGGAACCTCGAGCCAGCTACTGGCTTTCTAACAAAGCCTATCACGCTCGATGCTCAACCCTCGACAGGAACCTCGAGCTGGCTGCCGACTTTCTCACAAGTCTATTAAGCTCGATGCTCAAAAGGAACCTTGAGTCAGCTATCGGTTTTCTCACAAGCCTATAATGCTCGGCGCTCGGCGCTCGGCAGGAACCTCGAGCTGTCTACTGACTTTCTCACAAGCATATGACGCTCGATGCTCGACGCTCGGTAGGAACCTCAAGCCAACTAATAGTATTCTCACAAGCCTATCATGCTTGACGCTCGGCAGGAATCTTGAGCCAGCTACCGACTTTCTTGTTGGTGTATGTCCTAGAGGTCAGCTGTGTATTGACATTACTAGTTTACATTGTATCATGATATTTATTTCATATATGAGGCATTTCATTTATTGTATTGTATTGTTTATTGTGATTAAATGAACATAATAAAGTCCGTAGAATTGTAGGTTCAGTACCATGGGATATCAAGTGCATGACTTGATTGTGAGATCCTATTGGTTGTATCAGAACATTATTTTTAAATGTCACTAGTCAAGTATTATTGTGAATTAGGACAACAATAATATATAGAGATTAGTATGTGCGTAGACTGATGATCATATCTCACGGGTCATGGATATAAGATATCAAGTCTTCACATGGGTACACAATAGAGTAATAATATACTGGATTGACCCACTATGAGAATGCTGCATGGATCGTTACGTGAGTGTCATAAGCCGTTCTCACAGTGATCATGATGTATGTAGTCTTTTGACTTAAGTCACTATGGTTTCCTACATGAGAAGTTATATATTTTAATATCGTCAAATGTTGTCTGTAATAAGGTGATTATAAAGTCGACTATTGGATATACTACAAATCATACGGAGGGATGTGAGTGACTTAGATAGGATTTGTCCCTCTTACATCATAGAAGCGATATCTATGGGTCCCTTGATTGAGTAAGATGACAAAATGCATGACCGTGCTCAAATGAGTCAATATGAGATATTGAGGTCATTTGTTTTAGTAAGTCTACTCGGATATCAAGAAACCAAATATTGAACAATACAAGGGTGACACGCTCTATGCCTTGTGGTCAATTAAGATATTTGGATAAATGGATTAGACTACATGGTAATATTGGTTACAGATAGGTTATTTCAAATCACTGACATTCCTATTACTCGAGTAGCAGTGATATATTGCTAGATACCACTCACTGTTTGTGATTTTAGTATTACTGTCAACGTAAAGGGAATGTACAGGGTCACACACTTAGAATAAATCGAAATTGAAATTTAAATTCATAAGATGAATTTAATTGGGGATCAAAGTAAGACTTGGACTCCTAACATTGGTTGGACATTTAATTAGATTAAATGAGCTGACTAAAGTTTAAAAGCTCACACACGAATCTGAACTAGGTCAGATTGTGATTCCAACAGCCCTAATACTCTCTTAGGGTTGATTTTCTGCACCTATATATATGATACGTATCTATGGAAAAAAGATCATGAGAAAACTCTAGCCGTCATAGAAATTCTGAAAGAGAGAGAGATCGTGAGGAACATCCCTTTCTCGCAGCTAACACCACGGCATGAGGGAAAGCTTGATTTGATCTGTTCGTGTGGATACCATAGAGGCACCACATTATTGTAGTGCTGTGATTGGCATACTGTGAAAACCTAACAATTTATGATTTTTGCATGGATCTATGGCTAGATTTCGATATTTTTTAAAATAATTTTTTCGCAATGTATTTAATCTCAGATTACCCTCGAAACCTAACAATTCTCACAAGTCTATCACGCTCGACACTCGGCAGGAACCTCGAGTAAGCTACTGGCTTTCTCACAAGCCTATCACGCTCGACACTCGGTAGAAATCTCGAGCCCGCGATCGGCTTTCTTACAAGCCTATAACGTTTGACGCTCGACAGGAATTTCGAGCCAGCTACTGGCTTTCTCACAAGTCTAGCACTCTCAACGCTCAGCAGGAACCTCGAGCTAGCTACTGGCTTTCTCACAAAGCTTATCAAGCTCTATGCTCGATGCTCAATAGAAACATCGAGCTGGCTGCTGGCTTTCTCAGCCTACGATGCTCGACGCTCGGCGCTCGACACTCGGCGCTCGATGCTCGACACTTAGCCTCAAACGCCCCACCCCTGTCACCGAAGATCGGAGGGTCATGGCTCGGCTTCACACTGCTCTACCTCGACCCATTTTCGTCCCATGAGGGGATCGTTGGATCCATTCTGAAGCACACTGACAGCAGACCTTCTCACAAGATTAAGCTACTCCTCGACGGCTGGTACATACAACCCTCTAGGAGTGGAGGGCCTATGGTGTGGGAAAATAAACCTAGCACGATCAGAGTCGTCTGATCACCTCAAAATCCGCTCATCTCTGATCTTCAGGCCAGAGGATCCAGTGGGTCTTCTGCTAGTTCAGGCCCACAGAGAAATGGGTCAACTCGGCCCATTAGGGTTATGGCTCCCTCTTTCTCTCTGCCTATAAATACTAGACCTTCCCCTTTCTGAAGGTAATGCCTCTTTCTCCACTTGAACCTAGTTTTCCTTTCTTACAGTGACTGACTAGATCGTCGGAGGGCCCGTCACCGAGATCTCTCCCGATGTTTTTAGACCTCTTGTAGGTGTTCTGGTTGGCCAGCCTCCAGTTGCACCTCCTCTCCAGCTCCACAGGAGATCCTCCTGTCTTGGATCCGAATCTGCGGCTGAGATCTGTCGCTTCCTAAATAAATTACAAGAACTCACACTTGTTGCTTCACCGCTAAAACAAGCAACACCATTTTCCTTCTTTTCATTGTAAATAGCTCATATGTTGAAGAGAACAAGCTTTCCATGAATGTTAATTGTTAAACATTATTAACTCCTAATACAAGCTACTTTTCCCAACACAGTACACAATAATGAACCACAAACTAAGTTTAATTAATAAATTGAACCTAATTTAATTTAAGTCTATTAGTTAGACTTAGAGAGTACATCCCAACTAAGGGTGGCAATTGGCCCGACCCCAATCCGGGCTCGACAAGTTCGACGCAATTATTTGCATGCTTGGACCAATCATTTAGCAATTTGGATCGGGCTTGGGCTCAACTTTTTAGGCCCGAACAACATTTAGGTGGCTTAGGCTAAAGTATCTAGGCCCAATGGGCCAAAATCAAATTTTGTGCATCTAAACATCTATGTATATACATGATTACACACATATGTATGCATATGTATATTAATGTTAATATTATGTATAGTCATGATTATTTAAAAAATTCATTCTTATTCAATTGTATAATCTTTTTTTTCTGATAAACGTTCATTTGTATAAGTTGAAATGAGTATTCTATTTTAAATAGAGAGAAATAAATAAACACGATAATTTTATAAAAAATATTCTAAAGCTGTACTCGAGATGTTTTTATTTTTTGAACAAATATTCTAGATGTTATATTAATATTAAAAAAAGATATATTAAACACGCACAAATAGAGTGCAGGCCCAACCCACATTTCTACGTCTAATTCAAGCTCGGCATCGGGCCCAAGACTACAGGCTCCAATATAAATCGCGATTTATAATCGGGCAGGGCTTCAGCCCAATTTTAAAATTTGAGCTCAGGCTCAGGTTTATACAAGTCCGACACAGGCCCGAGATCGGGCCCAAGACTACAAGCCCGAATATAAATTGGGTAGAGCTTCAGCCTAATTTGGAAATTTGGGCTCAGGCTTATACTGAGTCCAGTCCAAACCCAGCCCACCCATTGCCAGCTTTAAACCCAACCAACAAATACAAACAAACCCACATAATTAAATACTAATCAAGACAAAAAATTTGATCTTAAGACATAAAAAAACAAGAGATGCATTCAGACAAGAAACAAACATATAAAAAAGAACAATTTCCTTGTTTGATACCAGTTCTTCATTTCTGGAACCATATCTTACTACTTTACATACCAAAGTCTTTCAGTCCACGAAGCTTCCTAAAATCCACTGCTTCACATCCCAAAAAACCTTGTCTACATTCACATACTCCACATTTATAATACCCTACTAGTACTTATTATATAACTTAGACTACTAAACTTGTTCCTAAAACAAGAGTTCTAACTGCCACTTAAAATATTAATTAATTTACTTAACAACAAACAAAAGAACAAACACTTGTCTTTACTCCATACCTCCACATAAACAAAAGAGTTATAGGATAGTAGAACTACTGGGCTTCAAATCAGGCCCATCCCAAGTTAGCCCTGCCGTACCCGCCGGGCCGGCATCGCCAATCGACGACGAGGACATCAATGACGGCCTGATCCCCAGCCCAAGAAGATCCAATGTGGCTGGTTTCGGCCCAAACAGCAAAGATGAACCACCCATCATCAACCCCGGGTTAAACCCGGACGCATTATCGTAAGGGAGTCCTAGGCCGAGCCCGGCATCTTGGTCAGAAGAGGTGGACAGGCCGAGGCCACGGAGGAACGACGAGGTGGAAGCAGCGGCACCCATCTGTGCTGCCTTTTGGAGCAATGCAGTAGCCGACATGTGAGCAGAAGGTGCAGTGAATTGGGGTACTGGTGGAGCCGGGGGCGGCTGAGAGAAGAGGGACGAAGTGGGCCCACTGGAGAGGCAGAGGGAAATAGTTTCGGGGCGATTCATGGAACCGATTAGGTCGGCGAATGAGGCGGATGGGGGTGGAGGTGAGGCAGTGGACGATGAGAATAAGCTCGCAAAGAGGCTTGTGCTGTTTCCGGTGGAGGTTGTTGCGGCGGTGGAGCTGGTGGTTGCGGTGGCAGAATTGATTGTTAGAGGTGGTGGAGGAAGATATTGCAGCATTTCAGACGAATTCTCCGTCTCTGAGGTATTTAGAAATTAATCTACAAAAGTTAGTTAATTTCCATTGGAGAAAAAGGGGAAGAATGCATGGCAGAAAGAGGAGCAAGCAAGCAAATGATGTTAAGACTGTTTGATTGCTTTTGATTCATCTAAAGATTGCAAGATGATACCATACCAAAAGCTCACTACTTTCTATCTTTTCTTCAACACATGATGAATTTAAAGCTTTTTATCAAAAAAAACTTTCCTTCTCTCATCAGTCTCCAGCTTTCCTTTTGCTTCTCCATCCCCTCCTTTTTCATTTTTCAAGAAACCCAGATCCTACAAACTCTTTCTGTATTTTTCTCCCCCAAATTAACATCACTAAAATAAAAATACAAAAAGAACAAACCTTCACTCTCAGGTTGAGGTTGAGGTTGAGGTTGAGGTTGAGGTTGAGGAGCAGTAACAGTCTGAACAGGCACCTTCTCCACCACCACCACCTCCGCCTCCGCCTCCGCCTCCGCAGTCGCTTTCCCCTCAACATCCCCTTTCGAACTCTTGTTCGCATTTTCCTCCGCAAGCGCATCGCAAAACGCCCTATGCGTAATAAAACTATCCCTCCTGCACCACCACCGACCCAAAATTAATCTCTACAACACAAAATATTGATTGAACCAATAATAAGCAAACACACACACACACACACATATACCTAGAAAACAAGGTACCACAATCACATTTGTACTCTCTCGTTCCACACGTCTTCGAGTGCGCCTTCCAATCCGACTGCACCGCGTACTTCTTCGAACACTTGTCGCACTTCCACTTCTTCTCGCCGTGCTTCCTACAGTAGTGCTTCTTGATTCCGGTCAAATCCCCCAGCGCCCTCGACGGATCGTGATGAACACAGCCCTTTTCAGGGCAGACGTAAACTCGCTTCCGAATCTCCTTCCCCGTCCTCTGCCGAAGCTTCCACGGCAAGTTATGCCCCCGCCGGTGGAGCTGCAGGTTCTGGTCCCGCTGAAACCCTTTCTGGCAGATCTCGCACACGAACCGGTTTGTTGCCATCAGAGTCTTGGGCGACAGCGCCATCACTTCCGCATCCGGATCTAAACAGATGTAAAATATTATGAGATCGATATAGTTAGAATTATATATTATAGGGTACTGAATTGAATTCTCCCTTCTTTATCTAAGCTGCTGCTACTGCTGCTACTACTAGTTTACCTGGCATTCCGGGGAGGTTGCGCTTTTTCTTTATGGGAGGAGGTGGAGGGAGGTGGCCGGAGGAGTCGCCGGAGGGGGAGTTGTGCTCAAATTCGACCGGCATGACTTGAATTTGTTGAAAAACTTTTTTGTTCTTTTTGTTTTTTGTTTTTTTGCTTTTTCAAGTAAGGAAAGAGGAATCCTTAATTAATTCCTCCAGCTACGTAGCTTTTCTTACCAACTAAACTAAGTGCTGGTGGTGGTGGTGGTGGTGGAAATGAAAGCTATGGTGGAGGGCGGCGGATTTGTCGGCGGGGGAGAGTAAGACAAGAGAGAAAGTAGTTTTTTTCTTCTTTCCCCCTTTCTTTCTTACTTTCTTTTTTAGAGGGAGGGGGAGGGAGAGAAGGGGGGTTGGGTTTTAATTAACTGGGGTTAGGATAAGAGAAGAGAAGAAGAATTCAGGACCGTACACGTGGAGGGAGATGAGGGTTAGACGGTGGTGTTGGCATCTGTCTGTCGTGGCGTCAGGGCTTGGTGGGGAGCTTCTAGTATTCGTCGTCTAGTGCTCGTCTCTACTTGACCGACCTGCTTCCCATTTTTTTATTTATTTACTTTTTAAATTTAATTAATGTGTATGTATTGAAGCGGCTGCTGCAACAGGGAACAGGCAAGGGAGCGAATGGAATTTCAGTCACGTGTTGAATGTGGAATACGGAACAGGGTTTACAAAGCTAATGATGTGGCGACAGCGAATAGAATATTTGGTAGTTCTTGGGGGTTATTACGGGATTGCCACTGGGCTTTGGATAGATTAGTACGGGCTTTAAATTGTATCTGACATTTATGAGCATTCACAATTAGGGGTGTAAAATGAATAGGACGGTTCGTCGTCCGTCTGAGTCTGACTCGAGAAATGATCCGACCGTGAACCGTACGAACTATTATACGACTGAACTCGAACAAATTATTAGGTCTGATTCTTTACCGAACTCGAGCCGGACATAAGTCCGTCCGAGTATTACTGTGGTCCGATGCTTTATCGAACCGAGTCCGGACTATAAAAATTTTATCCGGCCTAGACCGAGCTGGACATAAGCCCGTCCGAGTAAAATTTCGGTCCGAGCTTGAACATATGGCTGTCCGATCCCGTCCGGTCCGATTTACACCCCCTATTCACAATTTTGGAATTTCATTTTTATTTTGAGTTTTTAACATGTATGTCCTTAACAAATATGCGAATATCATATATACCCCTCACAAATGTATATTTTCATATTTACCCCTAACAATGTGTGCCCAACTTCTAGTTACCCCTTAAGTTAAAACTACACTAGTAGTTTACACGTGCGATGCACGTCTTAATAAATATAGTTTTTTTAAAAGTAAAAATTCAGACGTAGTCTGGATTTGATCTAAAATCTCATTTACAATAGTTATGCACGTGCGTTGCATGGGTTGGTAGATGGAAAAATTACACTAAGGCCTTCTCCCATTTATAGTAGTAGAAATTAACAAATATAGTTTTTCATGAACTGCAACCTTAAAATATACTGTACAAGTATTTTCTAGTTCAATGTCTTTTAACTGTGTAGGCTAATACTAACATACTGTACGTCAATTCCGTTTATTTCCCCGGTTGATTTCCCCCAGTTTCATTTTCCCCCAGATCTGGTTTCCTCGATCCTCTTCTCCCCTCCCTCCCTTCATTAACTTTGTAGATCTTCCAAAGATCTACAGACCCAATTCCGTTGATCCTTTTTTGGCGCCTTCCATCCTTTTCTCCATTCTCCTCGTCTTCCTCTGGTATCGTTATCGAGGCTCTGGCCCCCTGCTCTTCCGTCTTCCCTTTATCGGTACCGCTTCCGAAAGCTCGCCCTACGTCTGCTCCTGAGAGTTCCCTCTCGGCGGCAGCATTTTTCATTTCAGTGACTGATCCTTCTGGTGTGGTTGGTCCGTTGAGTTATCACTCCTCGTTTCTTCAGAGCACTGTAAGTACCTTTCCCCCATCTGGCTTTCCGTTTTCCCGAGGTTCTAGTTTTATTTGGGCTTTGTGGTTGTTGCGCTTGCTCTGGGTCTCTGTTGCATGGCAGTTTTGTCACTGGTATGCGTTTGGAGGGCCTTTTCTCCTTCCCTCGTGGTTGCTGTGACTTTGGTGTTTTCTTGGTCTATTGGGTGGCATTTTCTTTCGGTTGCGACTTTGCCTTCTCATACTCCGCTTTCCTCTATTGCTGGTTTGAGCTTTAGTTTGTTCTTCTTTTTATAGCTTGTGGTGTTTTTCTTTCTTTGTCCGTTTTTTGAGCAATTTTTATTGGTTTGTGAGGATCTCTTTTGTCATTCAGCTTGTCGGTGATTGCTCTGGTTCCTTTGGTGGTTGAAGATTTTGTTCTTCCCTCCCAACTAATTTGGGATTCTGCTTTAGATTGCTGTTCTCTTCGGTTTGATGTTCGGCCTTACTTCTAGTTGCCTTTTTCTGCGGTTATTTTCATCTGTTGTGGGGATTGCTACCATCCCTTGGCTTTGATTTCTACAGTAACAATTTTTCTTTTTTGGGCTTTTGTGGGTTCTTTCATGGACTCTTCTTGGGTTGACGTTGTGAAAAGCGGGGAAATACAAATAAAAAAGAGTACTATTCGGCTTGTTTCGTCTTTCTCCTCTTTGGGCCCGTCTGATGGACGACCCACTTCTACGAAGCTTCGTGGCTCCTCCCCTTCTTATCTCCGTTCAAGTCGTACTTTCGACTATTCATCTCCCAGTTCTTTTCTTCTTCTTCTTCCTCTACCTCAAACCGCTGCTTTCGGTGCCTCCAACCTGGGCACTTCAAGGCATTTTGTTCTTAAAACATGAGGTGTCTTTTCTGTCTTAAGCCTGGACATGCTCGGAATCGTTGTTTCACCCTTCAGCAACTCCTAGAGTTGTCGTTGCGGGTTCCGATCTCTGAACAAGTCTTGGCGGCTCTTGATTTCTCTTCCCTTCAAGCCAGAATCCCTGAGGCGCACAAGTCTAAGAAGGCTAAATTCTCCGGTGTGTCCCCTCTTCTCCCTACCCCCCTGTGTCTCAGCGCCTTACTGAGGGGGCGCCACCTTTTCCTGCTGTGCCCTCTAAACTTTCCACTTCCATCCCCTCTTCTCCAGCGGAGCCCCCATCTTCTCTATCAGTTGCAGCGGCCAAGCCTGATCTTCCTCAGGTGACTGTGGTATATGTGCCGTCACCGGATTATGCTGTTAAGTTTAACAAATTTGACTCTTATGGGGCTGTCTCGTTTAGTGGAGGGTTTATCTCCAACTTTGCACTGGACTCTTTCCTTTCAAACTCTTACAACGTCCCTGAATGGACTTGGGCGGTAAATTCTTGTTCTAATGGAGATGTTGTCATTAGCTGCCCTCTTCTAAGGTACTGGATGAACTGGTGGCCACCAATTCTTTTTCCATAGGTTCTGTTAACCTCTATATCCGTAAGTGGATTCACCAACGAGTCTGTCCTCCGACACTTGATGCTACCCCCACGAAAGTTACTATTCTTGGACTACCGCCATTTTATGATTCTCCACGTCTTGTGGCTGATATAGTTGTATTGGGGATTTGACTCGTACCTCTACTACTTCACTGCTTGCTTCTGGTTGCCTGTTATTTGAGGCAGAATTCCTTTGTCCTCCGGTGCCTGAAAGGGTTGCGGCCTATAATTTGCGCATTGGTCAGTCTATCTACTCTATTTCCATTACCTACCATGATTCTCCCACTGGTTCTGCGAGTCTGACTAACCCTCAGGTTGGTCTCCCCACTCCTTCTGCTTCTCTTGGAGCCCCTGCTACCTTCTTCATTGTAGGGGCTTCCTCTCTTCTCTCATCCTCGTCGGCCAAGCACAAGGGCGGACTTAAGTCTCTCCCTAGAAAGCACGTTCCATTTCAATGCAAGGGCGTCGCCTTCTCTCCTAAGCCCAAAATTTCTCCTTCGAAAGCTCCAAACTTGGTTTGGATCAACCTGGACTTGTCGTCCGCTTCAGCTGTGAAGCAACAATCTACTGCTGTTGGGAGTTCTCCTCGTCTGATCCACAAAATCCCCCCGACACCTTCCCTTCCTATTGCCTCCTCGACGGATGTTCTTTGTTCCTCGTCTCGTCCAGATGATCATACTCGGGCTTCAGACTCCAAATGGCCAGAATGGGATTCTAATCCCAACTTTGCGTCAGATTGGGATAAGTACATTAAAGGTGTTCAGGGTTCTTCTTCAGCGACACCCGTCCCTATTAGTGCAGCTGGTAATTCCGCGTCTCTTTCCGCGGCTAAGGCCGACGCTTGGATCGATCGGGATGATCTTCTCTCTGAAGAGGCAGCGGACCTGGCTAAGTCTTCTCCCCATCTCAAGGTATTGCCTATATGTTCTCTGTTTGCTCTACTTGTCTGTTTTGGGTCGGAGTCTTCCCCGATATGTGTTTGCGATTTTAATTTTATTCACTTCTTTGCTTTCCCTCTTAATTTTAAGCTTAATTTTACTCTATCCACTTTTTGGTTTATTACTGTTAGTTGCCTTTTTACTATTTCTTCCTCTTTCTCTCGAATTCTTCAGTCTCATTTTGAAGAGGAGCATTCCTCTTCCTCATCAGTTATTTCTTCTCCCCCCTTTACTTACTAACTCTTCCTCCTTAATTTCCCCTCATACTCTCCCGGTTGGGTCTGAGTTGAAGGGTTTATCACATACTTCGTCTTCTATTCCTGCCCTCCGGTCCAATTCTGAGGCCTCTGTTTCTATTAGACGGTTGCCTCAAGCGGGTCTCGATTCGGTAGGTTCTACCCGTCGTTTGCCCTCACCGAAACTAAAATCGTCTCCTATCATTATTCGTTACAGCGTGTGCATCAGAGCGAAAAATGATAAGCGCTCAGCTTCCATTTCGAACGATTCCCTCGTTGCTCATATTCATCAATTAGATATTCCTCCTCCTGTTTCTTATGGCTCGAAGCCTGTCTCCCTAGGATCAATCTACCAAGTTCACTTAGATTCCCTGTCTGATGTAGACATGGTGGACCTGGCTACTAGTATGGGGTTTGTAGTGGATTCTCCTCACCTTCCGGTCTTTCAGACCATTCGCAATCATGAAATTTTCAGAGCTTGCGAGTTCAATCGTATTCATGATTAGTATCTCTTGGAACATTCAGGGGCTTCACTGCCCGTCCAAGCAACAAGCACTCTTCCATCTTATTTCTTCCTCCAAGTGTGATTTGATATCCATTCAAGAAACCAAATTAGATTCTACTTCCCCTGCTCTTCTTCGAGCCAGTGGGGGTTCATCTATCTCTAATTGGACCGCGCTTAATGCGTCTGACACGCGTGGGGGTATCCTTTTTGGTTTTAAGGAGTCCCGCTTTTCTATCGTATCTGTTCAGCGTCTAACATTTTTCCTTATCGTTGGTCTCCATTGGCATGAATTCAACTGTGGTCTGACAGTGGTCTCTGTTTATGGTCCTTCCTCTTCCGATAGGCGCAACCTTTTCTGGGATGAATTTCATTCCTTCCGTGACATCATTCACGGGTTTTGGTTCTTTTGTGGTGACTTTAACATCACCAG
Source organism: Hemerocallis citrina (assembly GCA_017893485.1). Lineage (NCBI taxonomy): Eukaryota > Viridiplantae > Streptophyta > Magnoliopsida > Asparagales > Asphodelaceae > Hemerocallis > Hemerocallis citrina. The sequence goes on from CM030360.1 coordinate 304,779,926, forward strand.
ATTCTCTCACGAAAGATCTGGGAGTGTTTTGTACAACTCAGACTCTTCCCGCTTCAACGAGTGTATTCGTTCTCTTAACCTTACCGACATCCCTCTTAATGGGAGTTCTTTCATTTGGTCTAATATGCGTCTGTCTCCTTCTATTGCTAAGCTAGATAGGTTCCTTGTATCGTTTGAATGGATATCCTTTTTCCACAACTCATTCTCTTGCGCCCTGCCTAATCCGTCTTCGGATCACGTTCCCATTGCTCTTCACTCTAACTTTAACTTCGCTAAGCCGTTTAAGTTCCGTTTTGAAAAGTTCTGGTTGCAAGATCAGGTCTTTTTGAACCTTATTTCCGAATGCCTCTCCTCTGTCACAGGGTCTCACGGATTAGGTCGCATTCTGCTTAAGTTTCATGCTATTAAATTTGGCTGCAAGATCTGGTGCAAAGAAAGATTTGCCACTGCTAACGAACTTAAACTCCTTTTCCTCTCTACTATAGAAGCCATTGATAAGCTTGAAGAGCTTGCCCCAATTTCTGAGTCTCTTCGTTCTGAAAGGAGCTCTTGCAAAAAGGATTTTGCTTTAGTTCTCCGTAATGATCAAATCAAGTGGGCTCAGCGGGCCAAAGTGCATTGGCTCAGAAAGGGACGGTAATACGGTATTCTTCCATAATTTTGCTTCGCACCATCAACGGTGCAACCGTATCTCTTCCATCATTAACAAGGGTGTGGAGCTGCACTCGGATGCTGATATCCATGCTACTTTTCTTCATTTCTATAAAAATCTATTAGGTTCATCTCAAACTCGGTCCACCCATCTTGATTGGGCGCAGCTTTACGGCTAGGAAACTCATGATTTATCTAGCTTGGAAGCCCCCTTCTCTTTGGAGGAGATTAAGTATGCTGTTTTTTCCTTAAAAAGTGACTCATCTCTAGGACCAGATGGCTTTCCATCGTTCTTTTTCCAAAAATTCTGGGACTTGCTGAAAGATGATCTCCTTCAAATGTTTGCAGATCTACACCAAGGATCTTTTTCTTTTGATCATATTAATTACGCTCACATTTTTCTCATCCCCAAAATTATGGGGGCAAATTCGGTTGCAAATTTTAGACCGATCAGTCTCCTTAATACTACGTTCAAGATCATTATGAAAGTTCTGTCCAAACGCCTAAGCCTGGTCATTTCCCCTCTGATAGATCTGGCTCAGTCGAGTTTCATTAAAGATCATTTCATTCTTGACAGTGTGGCTTCCGCGCAAGAAATTATCTCCTCTTGTCATAAATCCAACGTGGAGGGAATTTTGTTAAAATTAGACTTTGAGAAGGCTTACGATAAGGTGTGCTGGGACTTTCTCTTTGACATCCTCCATCATAGGGGTTTCGGCCCGAAGTGGATTACTTGGATTAAGTCCAATCTCTTCGCTGGTACATCGTCCATAATTATTAACGCGTCGGAAGGCCACAAATTCAAGTGTAAGTGTGGTCTTCGTCAGGGGGATCCAATCTCTTCTCTTCTGTTCACCCTGGTAGCAGATGTTTTCAGTAAATTACTGAAGCATGCTTGGGACGCTCAGGCGATTGAGGGTCTCGGAGGTTCTAATAGTTTCTGGGGTGTTCTAAACCTTCAATATGCTGACGACACTATTATCTTTGCTAAACCTAACGGTTGCTCTCTTCGTAACCTTAAGCTCCTTCTTTACATCTTCGAAAGTGTGTCTGGCCTTTCTATTAATTTTCACAAATCTTCGGTTCTTTGGCTTGGAGGTTCCAACAATCGGCAATTAGAGATTGTCAATTTCTTCAATTGTTTTGCCTCCTCCTTCCCAATTAAGTATCTTGGGATCCCGTTGAGATGAGGCAAATTGCACAAATCGGACTGGCTTTCTATGATCGATAAAGTTGAATCCAGACTTAATGTGTGGACTGGTAAGAACTTATCTAGAGGAGGTAATTAGTTATGGTGAACGCGGTCCTCACCTCTATCTCGTTGTATATGATGTCTTTTTTCTATGTACCGTCCTGGGTTATCAACAGGATTGACCAGATCAGAAGAACTTTCTTCTGGCCGGGTTCTGCTATTTATAGAGCTGGTTCGTATCTTTGTAATTGGAAGTTGGTCTGCACTTCTAAGTTGGCTGGAGGACTGGGTGTCCTTAATATCAGAAACCAAAACCTTTCTTTATTGGCTAAATGGTTATGGAGGATGCTGAAGGAAGATAACCTTCCCTGGGCCCGTCTGATCTCCATTAATTGCTTCTGTCGTCAGAAGGTTTGGGAGTTCCGCTATTCTCTTTGATCTAGGGCATCGCTATTTTGGAAGGGTGTGTGGAAAGTTGTTCACCCTTTCTGTTGTAGTATTTACCACGTTTGCGAAGATGGGTCCAAGACCCAGTTCTGCAAAGACCTTTGGCTTGGCAATCTGAGGCTGGCCTTCGCTTATCCAGTGCTTTTCAATCTCGCTCTCAACCGGGATGCCAAGGTGTCCGACTATCTTTTGGTTCATCATAACATCAGAGTATGGCTTATCCTGTTCTCTTGCGAGCTCCCTCTTGATCTTCAGTCGGATTACCTGCAACTTATTGCGCTATTACACAGCTACAACTGGCATCCAAAGAAATATTTCTGTTGGCGATGGACCAGCTCTGGTTCCTTTACGGTTAAATCTTTTTATAACTTTATCAACCATGGGGGTGTGTTCTCTCCTTTTGCTAAAAATATTTGGAGCAGCTGTGCTCCGCTTAAGGCCAAGATTCTGTCTTGGCTGGCTATCAACAATAAGCTTCTAACGGTTGACATTCTTAATAGGAGGGATCTTGCTATAGGTCAATTATGTTCGTTGTGCTTTCATTGTCACAAGGACATTGATCATTTGTTCCTCCATTGTGATTTCATCAAACCGCTTTGGCAGATCTGTTGTCTGGCTTGGCAAGTCCAAACACCTCTACACTCTTTCCTTCATTGCTGGAATTATCAGTTTGTGCGTAAGAAGTATCGCAGGTCCTGGTTTCTTTCTGTTATGGTCGTGATTTGGGTTATCTGAAAAGAAAGAAATAATCATATTTTTAATAACATGGTTAAGCCTATTGACTCGTTAGTTGACGAGTTCATTTTTTCTCTAAGCATTGGTCTTCCGCTATTCCTCCTCACAAACTAGTCCGGCTAAGCCTTGATAGGATAGACGATGTTGCTGTCTTTTTTTGCTCTACCTTCATTACTACTACTATTCTCAATATCCACTTGACTTAATTTCTTTTCTATTTGCTTTTTCTACAGGGTTAAGTGTGCTGGACTTTTTCTTGCCATTCTCCTTTACTACTGGTGTTTTTTGGGTATGCACTCCTATGTGCTTTTGGTGGCCGTCCCTTAGGGAGGCCTCCTCTTTTGGTATGCTTTCTTTTTTTGTGTTTTTATTTTGCTCTGTGGGGAGTTTGTTCATTGGTGTGCTCCTCTTTTCACTTGTTACCGGTCGGGGGTGTTGGTTTTTTTGGTCCCTGATTGGGTTTAGCCCAGTCTGGGCTGTGTATTTTGGTTGTTCTCAATTGATGATATTGTCTACCTGCTGCTTGTTCTATGTTCTCTGTGTTCTTCTCTCGTTTTAGTTTGTGGTTTCTACTATGTTATGGTTGTGGTTGGTTTTGCTCTGTGCTATTGCTAGGGTGTGGCTGTGTTGCCCTGGCTGTTCTTTTGTTGCTTTTGACTTGTTTACTGCGTTGCAGCAAGTGAGGAGGCATGGGCCTCTTGTGGGTTGTGTCTGTGGTGTTGTGAGGAGGTGGGTTTGGTTTAACACCGTGTTTGTCTGGTGTTCTTCTGGTTCTATGTTTGGGGTTATGCCTACCGTTGTTTGTTGCGGTTGGGCATTTCTCGATGTTGTTTGAAGTGTGAGGATACGATCATCACTTGGTTGGTGTTCCCCTTCTTGTTGCTGTTCGTGGGTTAGCCCGTATGTTCTCTTTCGGAGTGTCGAGCGGTGATGTCGCTGTATTTCCAGCGGCGGACCTTCCTGGTTTGCAGTTGTTGTGGGTGGAGGGAGTGTTTCCTTGGTTTCTTCCTCCTAGCCTGATGGTGTTCTGGGTCTCCTTGCTGTGCTTCTGGTTGCGTCGACTGTGTTGTCTGTCTCGGGGATTGCTAGACCTTTGGCTTTTTGTTATTATCTTCGGCTTATCTGTTGTTGTTATCTCTCGGTTGTATTCTCGTTTTTCTTAGTTTTACAACTTGTAAAATTGATCCGTTGTATGCTACTCTTTATTTATTGTTATATATTTTTTGGGCTGGAGCCGTAAGGCTCTATCCATCGTATCAAAAAAAATAAATATAGTTTTTTTAAAAGTAAAAATTCGGACGTAGTCTGGATTTGATCTAAAACCTCATTAACAATAGTTATGCACGTGCGTTGCACAGGTTGGTAGATGGACAAATTACACTAAGGCATTCTCCCATTATAGTAGTAGAGATTAAAAACATAAAAAAGTATACAATATACAATTCTATTTAACAGATTTTATGTAAAATGACTGGAATACCCTTCCTCCACTAGTCAAGCTTCTTCTTCTTACTTTTTTATAAACTCAATTGATTATAAAACCAACTAAAACACAACAACAATCCTAAATTTTTATTCAGTTTTCAAATTTACAGTACATCTTTGTAATTTCATCTTCTTTATCACGTTTTCTAGCTAAATTCGCCACTAATCTTATAAATTTTAAATACACGTAGTTTGAATCAACTTTTAGGGGTAAATAAGAAATGAGATCATATTGTTAGGGGCATATATGAAAATACACATTTTTGAAGGGTATAAATGATATTAGCATATTTGTTAGGGGTATACGTGTTAAAAACTCTTTTCTTTTTGAAAATGTTTTTCATTTTTCTCGAAGTTGTGTGAATACAACACCATGAAAAATTATACATATTAGTAATCTGTACCGGCAATGCATGCCTTTTTTTTCTTTTCTTAAATTATGCTCTTGGTAAATTGTTTTCAATAACACCAACTTTTATTTTATATAAATAATATTTTCATAAATAATGATATTATAAATAAATTCAAAGTTTGAGAACATAATGTTATCTGGTTAATTAATTAGTAACTAGTAATTTAACCGTGAGATACACGTCTTTATAAAAATATATATTAAAAAAAAAAATCGACGTTGTCTAACATCGAACCTAAGATCTCTTTTATATTAGTTATGCATGTGCATTACACGTATTTGTTGGGTTACAATGTACGTGTTCATTTGTTAACAAACTATCTCATTAAAATAGTAGCGATTGATAGCTAATATATAACACTTACTTAAAAATATAGGTACAGTTGAAATTAGATTAATTAAAATAGTTTGTTTACAAATTACACACCTTTACCCCTTAAGTTATAACAGTAGAAATGATTGTTGGGGAAATAATGGAAAGCTAGGAGAATGTGAAGATGAATCTATATAATAAAATACAAAATAAAGCTATCAAGTGGCACTCCTTCAATAATAAGAAAATCAATGGTCCAGATCTAAGCTCCTAGAAGACATCCCCCCCTTCCCCCCTAAAAAAAAGTTTTCCCCCAAAACTCAAATTTAAACCCCCCTCCCCTCAAAACAACTCTTTTATTTATTTAATTATTTCTCTCTCTCTCTCATATTTAGATTAGTTTGCTCCCTTTATTCTCCAAACCAGAGAGCTCCAATTTCTTTCTTTCTCCCATAGGATTTTTAAACCGCTAACTCCAAATTCCTAAAACCATTTTCTTAAACCTTCGCTTTCATTCCATTGGAGAAGCCTCCATCGTCCTCTCAAGCACGAATCTCAAAGCAAATCAAAATCCAAATTTAATGTCGAACCCCAATCAAGAGGTCATCGCCGATATCTGATCAGCTGCTGATTCCGTATCGGCAACTCCCCTCCACCAAATCGAGCACGAATATCAAGCGACTCCGTATCGGCTACTCCCCTTCACCGAATCGAGAGCCTCAACATGCGATGCGGCGACTCTAATTTCATCTCATTAACCGAATTCTCATTCTAATTTTTAATTTTGTGTGTGCATGTGATTACTCAGTTTTTTGTTGACTCGAATTTTGTGTGTGCATGGGATCTAAGTTCAGAGAGGTATGATGTTTTATTTTTTAGTTTAAAAAATTTTAATTTTGTGATTTATTTGATGAGTTTTTTATTGATTTTGATTTAAGGTGTACGCAAGTGAGAGATGGATTATTATTTGATGACTTCAATTTGGGTTTCCAAATCATAGCAGGACAGGTAAGCTGATCAGCAACCTAAAATAACTTGACAAATATGCAATATTAATTTCCTTACTACAAGAGAATAGACTATCGTGAAGTGTTCCATTCACTGGTTATTAGAAATCATGGATAACATAACATATAAGAACTTTTAGCGTATGTTTTTTTTATATAGGATTGGGATGACTGGAGTTTACCAGTGAAAGGTGTAAACTCTCCACTTAAGAAAGACAGCTAAAGTAAATTTGTTATTGATCCATTTTGATTTTTTTTTAATTTTATAAAGGTGAAATGAGAAGACAATGTGGAAATAAAAGAAATGATTAGCTTGGATTATAGTTTTGAGAATTTCATGTATTATATTTTGGTTGAAATAATAATAAGAGGTATTTCAATTGCAAACTGAGTCTGAGACAAACAAATGTTTAGATTATTGGTATTGTAGATACCTTTACACCTGCACTTGGGTTACCATTGTATTTAAACATGCTCATAGTGGTTATGAAATTAGAGCAAGCTCTGTTAAACCTATATGATCATGTCCTTGTATAACTATTACAAGCTTCTAAAAGTGATGCTGAAGTTTTAAAAAAAAACTCTATATAGTATTTCTAAAAAACTGTATGCATTACAAGTAAGTTTAAACTAATGATCAAGAAGGTGATAGTTGAGTTTAAAGGTAGATATGATGCTTCCTCATATAATATATTTTCTACTTCAATTAATTTGTTAAGACCTCTAATACTATTTTATATAATCAAATCAGGTATTTCGTTCCGAAAACGTACCGTAGACACGTTTCAACAGACAAACCTAGTAATACTATAATAGATACACATGGGACATATTGTTTCAATGATTACTTAGATTTCATAAAAATGATTAGCGCTTTTCTAATTAAATAATAATAATTACTCGGACAACCTTAGTCGGAACACAAATTATTGGGGGATCATATCGATGTCCTCTGTGCCGAGATGACAGGGGATTGGGAAAATGTTGGGCATATTTTTATTCATTATAGCCAGTGGTTCTTCATAATGGAGATTGGGCCATGGCCGGGCTCGGATGCGCATTGGCAACTTTTTAAGAAAATAAGATGGTTATTAACTACCCGTAATAATGGAGTACAGGTTGAAATTAGAAAAAATGATCCTTGCATGCATACTCCATGGTGGTATATATGGTGGAAGAAGACAAATAAAAGCATCCACATCAATGCATCATTTAGGTTGTCAAATTTTAAAATAGTCATTTTGGGGTTAAATTTGGCCAACTATATAAGAGCATCTGTAGTCGTGGGCGAAATATCTAAATTTTGCAAAAATTTGGAAAAAATGGAGCTGCACTCGTCGTCCAAATACCCAAAATTTGGCAGTACGATGAATAGTGCCTTGTCAAATATAGCAGACGATTTGGCCAAATACAAAATATAGCTAACGAACTATTATCTTTCGTCCGTCAGAATTGACGAAAGATTAAATTTCGTCTCGTAGGTGAGACGTACAAAAATCGAGTTCGGACGAAGGATTAAATACCGTTTGAAAAAGAAAAAAGGGAAAAAATAAAAAAAAAGCAGGGACGGACGATTATACTCGTCAATCTTAACGGACGAAGCATAATCTCTCGTCCCAGGGATTTTTCCAATTTTTTTTTTATTTCTTATTTTTTATTTTTTTGTCTTTTAGTGCTTTAAAAAAAAATTTTTAAAAAAAATTTGGGACGGACGATTATACCTCGTCATTCTTAATTGACGAGTGATAATCTCTCGTCCAGGGATTTTTTCCAATATTTTTTTTTCTTTTTTTTTTGTCTTTTAGTGCTTTAAAAAAAAATTTTAAAAAAAAATTTGGGACGAGTGATAATCTCTCGTCCGGCTATATTTTAGCTTTCAACGACTGCAGCGCTCACTCATATTTTCTATTTCCAAAAGCCAAATACCCAAAATTTAGAAATGAACGACTACAGATGCTCTAACAATACCAAATGTCTCATCGCCCGCATTTTTTCGATTTTTTTTTGGTACTGACCCACTTTTTGAAAATATTTGAGGATCTGACCCACTTTCAAAAATAATTAGCAATTTAATCCAGTTTGGACACGTCAGCATAAGCCGTTATTGGAAATAACAGCATATAAATATATACCGTTATTTCTCATAACGGCATATATTTATATGCCATAACGGCATCATTTTACATTTTTTTTTGCATGTGGTTATTTGGAGTAACGACATCAGTATATTTCTCATACGAGCGCGAATCTTCTGACTTGAAAAAAATTCTAAGTATTGAAACAACTTATAAATAATGCCGTTATCCCCAAGAACGACATTCGAATTACTGATGTCGGTATTGAAAATAACGGCATCAGTTATAATAAAATGAACAGTTGCATTTGTTTGGAACAGCGGCAACAGTTCATTTTATTATAACTGATGTTGTTATCTCTAATAACGGCATCGGTAATTCGAATACCGTTCTTGGGGATAATGACATTATTTATAAGTTATTTCAACATTTAGAATTTTTTCCAACTCAGAAGATTCAAGCTCGTATGAAGGATATACTGATGCCGTTACACCAAATAACGGCATGCAAAAAAAATGTAATATGATGTCGTTATTGGAAATAACGGCATATAAATAACCTATGCCGTTATTTCCAATAACGACTTATGCTGACGTGTCCAAAACTGGGTCAGATCGCTAATTATTTTCGAAAGTGGATCGGACCCCCAAATATTTTCAAAAAGTGGGTCAGTACAACAAATCTTTCTATTTTTTCCTCCTCACCCATTTAAGGCTTTGATTGGAAGAAAAAAATATGTAAAAAAAATTAATTTGATAAATGAGATAGTTGAAAATAATTTGGCAATTCTAATATAATTTGATAGTTGAAAATTAATTTTGTAATTGAAATTAAATTTTTTTGACAATCAAAATGGCATCAATTGGTGCAAAAATATATTGCCAAATTTTGGTAAAATTGTTCTTTGGGTTGCCAAATTAAAAAATGACAACTTAAATGACACCTCCTCCAATGATGTGTATGCTCTAAGGTGGTTTTAGTGAACTAACTAACTACAATTTAGATCTCAGCTGGTTTGGTATCCCGACCCTAGCTAATATGTCTGCTTCTTTTGTGAGGAGCAATTTCTTCTTCAGAAAGATAAGAATATGCTGTCGTGGTGGCACCGCCAAAGCCCTGGTGCCACTCCATCGCCGTGCTTCCCTCCGTCTCGGTGCACCGCCCTCTGATCCCCTCAGATCTGGGCCACGGCAAGAGGGACGCCCCCCCCCCCCCCCCCCAACCCCAATGTGTCGTCGCCTTTGTGTGGATGGTGTGAGGGTGTCGTATGTTGTTTTGCATGATTGTGAAGCTTGGGCCCAGATGGGGTCCCTCGATGATGTGCGCTCATGTGTCTCAGCTTTTGGGGTGCTTGTCTCAACTGTCGCGGAGCGACTAGATCGCGCCAGAGCATCCTCTCGCACCGGTTGTTGCGAATGCCATGGATCTGGAGCTCAAGTGTGTGAGGTCAGTGGTTCCGTATGGGACCCGTGGGGCAAGACCGGTGGTGGGTGGGATTTGGGTTTGGTTGGTCTGTGAGAGACAGGGGTGAGTTGGTGTTGGGTTTATGGCACTGTGCTATGTTTGTGGCACTGTGTTGTCCACTCTTGGGGCCCGGATGCTCTTCGTGGCCGCCACCATGTCCACACTCTCGAGGTCAATCACGGTGATCTGCGGCTATGTTTTGGTTTCGATGGTTGGTAGTGCGTGCGAAGAAGCAGGAGTTTGGTTGAGGTTGGCAGCGCCGAAGGGAGAGATGGGGTATTTTAGTGAGGGGGGTTGTTTGGTTGTGGGGAATCACGTCGTCGTTGCGGATTTCAACACGCCTCCTCAGGTCGCGGAGCGACGTTTTCGCCGCGGCAGAGCATCCTCCCGTGCCTGTGGTCGAAATCATCTTGGATCTGGGCGATGGCGAGGTGCGCCCCCCCCCCCTCTCCCGAAGTACGCTGTCTTGCACGATTGTGGAGCTTAGGCTCGAAGATGGGGTCCCTCCATGATGTGCACGTTTGGGTGCCCTACGATGTCGCCGGTGAAGTCTTTACAGCACATACTATCAGGCTATTAAGCTTCCTCCAGCTTAGGCCACTGGCTCGTGACAGCGTTGCCTCTTTCTTCGAATTGGGAGTAAGAGTCGAGATAAGTCTGTGTGGTGAGAAATCGACGAAGAGAGCTAGAGCATGAGAGAGGTGAAAGTATCCTCTTCACGGCTCTCTCCTGAAGCGTGGTGTTTGGTAGGGTGAGCAAGATAGTTTTTTGGTGAGAAATCGCCTGAGAAAGTGCAATCGTGTGAGAAGTAAAAGTATCATCTTCACTGGTTTCTCTTTGGTAGCGGCTGTGAGAGCTATTGGCGTGTTTGTAGAATAAGTGGTGGAGATGGTGGGAAGGTGCGATCGCTATGTATGTGCCGTGGGGTCAGATTTCGATCTGCGGGGCTTGGGCCCAAAGATGTGGTCCCCCCAGCGAGGTGAAGACAGAGATCGGCGGGTGATAAAATCCTGCTAGACTTGTTTCAGGTGAGTGTGCATGTGTCGTGGAGGCACTGTACAAAGCTAAACTGACGTACATACAATTTTGCTGGACCGAACTTGTTTGCCGGCCCACTCTCCAGGGTTGTTGGAGAAATTTGTTGTTTGTACTCGTCATGTTGCCTCATGTATGGTTTATTTTCTGTCTGTAGTTTGTACTTTGGCCCAGAACTCTAGATTTGTTTCGTTAAACTATTATTAATGAAATATGGTGGCCAGATTTCACCTTTTCCTTCAAAAAAAAAAAAAAAAAGAAAGAAAGAAAAAAAAAGGAATATGTTAAATATAAGTTTGGTGCATCTGCATGGGGTGAAGGTTGACTTCCCTCCCACGGATGACCTCCGCGCGAACCTTGTGAGCTAGATTGATCAGCCCATCTTGGGAGGGAGGGAGAGGATGGAGAGGATGGAGTGTGGATAGCAGCAGGCTTGCATGAGAGCATCTGTAGTCGTTGAATGGTAAAATATGGATATATGGATAAATAGATATAGATATCGTAGTTTTGCTGCAGTCGTCGAAAGCTAAATTTTAGCTTTCTATTAATATTAAAATATGGGACGGCACATAATGTGCCGTCCGAGTAGAAAATAAAAAATAAAAAAAAAACGACTGTAGCTTCATGTAATTAATTAATGCCAAAACATGTTATTAATGCCAAAACATGTAATTAGTTAACCATAAAATAAAAAAACATGTATTAATTAATGCCAAAGATGTAATTAATGCCAAACAGACTCATTAATTAAAGCCAAACAAAATTCAAAAAAAAAATGGGACGGCACATGATGTGCCGTCCGGGGGTAGGGGAATTTTTCGGGTTTTTTTATTCTTTTTGCCGATTTATAATTGAATAAACTAATTATTTTACGAATGGGACGGCACATTATGTGCCGTCCGACGAAAAAAAAATTAATTTTTTTCATGGGACGGCACATGATGTGCCGTGCGCCAAATATGCATATCGTCTATGCGGATTGCTAAATATAGCAATCTACTGTAGCGATTTATCCAAAATATGGATAAATAGCTAACGACTGCAGCGAGTTTTTATGGATAAAATGCATATTATCCATAAATAGCTAACGACTACAGATGCTCTGAGCCCATGGTGTGGCTTCAAACAAGGGCACTCTCTATATATTTGCCTCTTTTAATTTTTGTCCTCTTTATTCTTTAGTTTATTCATTTTAAGTTTATTCGTTATGGTGATTTTGTAAGAGCATCCACTATGGTTGGCTATTTACCTAAAAGATGCAAAATTTAGCAATTTTCACCCCACTACGGTCTGCTATAAACCTACTTTATAGCAGACCGGTGAACAGTACTCGGCCATATATAGCAGAGCTAAATAGCATTTGGAAATTATAGAAGACGGTAAACGATCTTCCGTCTACCAAAAAGTTCGATTTCTTTCGAATTAAAAAATCTAATAGACGGTAGAAGATCTTCCGTCTATACAATTTGACCGGTCAAAATTGTATAGACGGAACAAGATCTTCCGTCTTTATATTTATTTAATTATTTTAAAAAAAAATTGAAAGAGACGGAAGATGAACATCCGTCCCTTTCATTTTTTTTTTTTTCATTTTTTTTTTCGTCCTATTCTTTTTCGTCCTTTTCCTAAAAGACAAAAAAAAAAAAAAAATCAAAAATTGCCAAACGGAGCATGAACATCCGGCTATGGTCTTTTAAAAACATTTTTTTAAAAAATAAAAAACCCAGACGGAAGATCTTCTTCCGGCTGGGTTTGTTTCGAAAGCAAAAAATAAAATTGAGAGCAGACGGAGGATCTTCTTCCGTCTATATATTTTAATATTTTTTTTTTGCAAATTATAGCTTTTACCATAGTGGCGAAAGCGATTATCTTCTAAAAGCAAATATCCAAATAGCTAAAATATAGCATGAACCATAGTGGATGCTCTTAGTACTATCATGTCAAAGTGACCAGTCGTGTTCTTTTTCCTTTTAGTGACTTTATCCTGCCTAATTAGAAAATTAGAAAATAGAAAGTTAAAAAAGTGTAAAGTATAAATATTTGTGGGAGTGATGGTTATGAACCACACCCGGACTATTCCATTATCTCCATCTCTACTACTATAATAGGAGAAGGCCTTAGTATAATTTGTCCATCTACTAACCGTACATTGCACGTGCATAATTATTGTAAATGAGGTTTTAGAACAAATTAAGGCTATATCTGAATTTTTACTTTTAAAAAAATTATATTTATTAAGACGTGCATCGCACGTGTAAACTACTAGTAATTATAATAGGAGAGTTGAGGTTGTTATTTGTAGGTAATCTGTGATTTGTAGACATTCATTCAACCATCTAATCTCAACCATTTGTTTTTAAGTTGAAGTTATATTAAGCATTCATTTACTCAATTGTTGTTATTTATCATAATAGTCTCAAAGTTCAAATTTATTTATGACATAATTATTTACAAAGGTGTCACTCATATAAAATAAAAGTTTGTGCTACTAGAGATAATTTATAAAGAGTATGTGATGAAAAAAATGAGATCTCAGGTTCAAGACCACATTACGTCTTATTATTTATTAAATTAAAAATTAATTAATTAGAACATGCATCGCACGTGCAGATTACTATTTTTGGAGATTGCAGATTACTATTTTTGGAGATTGGAAAATATTCCAATAAGTTAGTTTCTCTTTTGGAATCCTCTCTGTGACTCATAAGTTAGTACTAATGTAAGCATTAGATAGTATGATCTAGTGGTCTACCTTTTTTTTTTTTAGTCAACAAAGGTCCAATTGATACTTAAATTCTATTTTTACCATTTAAGTTCCATGAGATAAGAGTTTGTCTTATAAAATTTGTCGCTGATATGGGTCAGATGAAGTGGCCCCTCCTGGACCACCAGATTCCCTCAAAACCCGCTCTCTCCTGATCATCGTCAATAGAGGTCAAACGGGCCGTTACCGCCTCAGGCCCACAGGCAAACGGGTACGACCTGGCCCACTCAGGTCTCAGACCCGTTTGCACTGCCTATAAATACCAGGCACTCTCCTTCATTCAAGGGTAATCAATCTTTCCCCTCTAAAACCCTAGCTACTGTTGCTTTCTAGTAACTGACTAGATCATCGGAGGGTCTGCCACCGGGATCTCTCCCGGTGTTTCTAGGCATAGTACAGGTACAAGAGACCGAGCCGAGCATCCGACCTCCACCTCACTCCTGCTTCTCCTGAGCCGCTCCCTCAGTCGAGGGTCGGGCGTATAGCTAGTACTGCGACTTCCACCTTACAAATTGAAAGAACTCACACCTGTTTTAGCCACCCCCCAAAAACAAACATCATCAGGTTGGCATCGTCTGTAGGAACCCTCGGTACTGACCTCAGTCTGACCCCGATCAGGAACGACATCTCCTCAGTCCGAGCTCACATGGCACCCAAGGCCAGGAGAGCTCTCAGCTCTGCACATTGCCCGGACCTAGGACGTCCCTGCCGACACTCATGGATCCAACCATCTGAGGGTCAACGGCGAACCCGGGCCGGGAGCTTCTCGCTCGGTCACGATTGACCTGCGTCGGGTCATCCAGATTCGACAAGCCAGCCGAACTAGGGGAGGGGCCGCTTCCAACTCGGCCCCGAACCATCCCAGGCATCCATCCCGAGAGCGGGAGCCAGAGCTCAGTTGCGCCGGCCGAAGGCCACCACCTCAATGCGACCCGACCGAACAAGCTCCGGTTACGTGCCTTGAGTTCCAAAACTTTCAGAATGAAATAGTGGAGGCCATCTTAGGTACCCCCGGAAACGAGACACTTCACCGCTCTCACTCGAGGTCGGACGCCAGAGCCAGCGAGTCTCATGGCTTAACCCGCCCACCGGAACGGGACAAGGGCGTCCTAAGACGCCTACAGGAAATGGAGAACCCCCTCGACCACTTCGGCAAGGGCGGCCCAAGGGCGGCTCAGGGTCATAAGCCGACCCGACCTCCTTTCTCCGCTGCAATCTTACAAGAAGAAATACCCCGGAACTTTCGGCCTCCTCAGTTCGAGATTTACAACGACAAGGGCGATCCTGCTGATCACATGGAGGGGTTTAAGACCCTCATGATGATTCACTGTGCTTCGAATGTAACACCCCGTAATTTTCAAAGAATATATATATATATATATATATATATATATATATATATATATGTTGAAAAAGTAAAAAGTGGCAGTTTGGTAAATTTATTGAAATTGAATGCTGTTGACTTCGTCAGCTTTGGCTGACGTGGCTTGCAGAGGGGGACCCACACGTGAAGGAGACAACATCACATTTGTGTGCTGGTTGTTAGGTGATGACGTCATTGAAATGCTGGGGCCCACCCGAATTTGCTTCTCTGTTTCTCTCGGAGAGAGAACCAGGAAGAATAAAAGGAAATTGTCCCATATTGGGATTTGATCAAGAATAATATATTAATAAATAATAATGTCTATGATCAAGAGCCACCAATCCGGTTAACTGCCTTTTGAGAGGCAGCCTGTGGTAGGCAGTTGTACTATGCTATAAATAATTTGTCTTCTAATTTGTATAAATTGTCCAAGCTCGGGGCAGGGGCGTTACAAATGGTATCAGAGCCGACTTTCGACATCGATTGTGGGTAAGAGTGGGTGAGATGTATGCCTGAGATGGAGCTAGCAGATGTACGGGTAAGTAAGACTGAAAGGGAGCGAGGTTGAGGACAGGTCGCCCAGGTAAGGGGACTGTACAACCCGCAGAATTGGGGTAATGTGCAGCTAGCAGAATTAGGGTACACCACTCCACATCGGCTATAAAGGAGATCTTGCACTAGGTTGTGCATGCCCCGTGCTCAGAGAGGATGCTGATTTCTGAAGGGGGTGTGTGTGTGTAACACCCCGCAATTTTCAAAGAGTATATATATATATATATATATATATATATATATATATATATATATATATATATATATATATATATATATTGAAAAAGTAAAAAGTGGCAGTTTGGTAAATATATTGAAATTGAATGCTGTTGACTTCGTCAGCTTTGGCTGATGTGGCTTGCAGAGGGGGGTCCACACGTGAAGGAGATAGCAGCACATTTTTGTGCTGGTTGTTAGGTGATGACGTCAGCAAAATGCTGGGGCCCACCCGAATTTGCTTCTCTGTTTCTCTCGGAGAGAGAACAGGGAAGAGTAAAAGGAAATTGTCCCATATCGGGATTTGATCAAGAATATTATATTAATAAATAATAATGCCTATGATGAAGAGTCACCAATCCGGTTAACCACCTTTTGAGAGGCAACCTGTGGTGGGCAGTTGTACTATACTATAAATAATTTGTCTTCTAATTTGTATAAATTGTCTGAGCTCGGGACAGGGGCATTACATCGGATCCCCTCCTATGTCATGCCTTTCCCGCCACCCTCCGGGGGCCGGCTTGGGAATGGTTCTCTAAGCTCGTCCCCTGCTCGATATACTCGTTCGACCAGTTGGAGGCCAACTTTCTTGCCCACTTCGTGACCAACAGGAAGGCCGAGAAAACTAGCGCATCCCTACTGGACCTCCGGCAGAAGGAAGGTGATTCACTCCGACAGTTCGTCCAGAGGTTCACCGCAGAGGCGAGGTCTGTCTCCTCCCTCGACACCGGGGTCGCCTCGGCAGCCTTCCAACACAACGAGCCACAAAAGCTTCTCCTACATGCCTAAGGCTCGGCGCTTGGATGGCACCAAGAGCCACAATAGCTTCTCTTAAAGTACGAGGGCTCGGCATAGACCTCAAGCAAGGCCTGAGCTTTTTCAAGTCCTGCGACCCTTACGCTCGGCGATGACCTCCAGTTACACTCGTACTATCTACCTGAGAACAGGTATGGGGGCTCGGCATCGACCTCGAGCAAGGCCTTGGCTTTTTCAAGCCATGCGATCTTTACGCTAGGTAATGACCTCCATCTGCACTCATAACAGCTTCTCCTAAGGTATGTGGGCTCGGCATCGACCTCGAGCAAGGCTTTGGCTTTTTCAAGCCCTGCGACCCTTACGCTCGGCGATGACCTCCAGCTACGCTCATACTATCTATCCGAGAACAGGTATGGGGGCTCGGCATCGACCTCGAGCAAGGCCTCGGCTTTTTCAAGCCTTGCGACCTTTACGCTCGGCGATGACCTCCAACTACACTTATAACAGCTTCTCCTAAGGTATGAGAGCTCGGCATCGACCTCGAGTAAGGCCTTGGCTTTTTCAAGCTCTGCGATCCTTACGCTCGGCGATGACCTCCAGCTACGCTCATACTATCTACCCGAGAACAGGTATGGGGGCTCGGCATCGACCTCGAGCAAGGCCTCGGCTTTTTCAAGTCCTGCGATCTTTACGCTCGGCGATGACCTCCAGCCACACTCATAACAACTTCTCTTAAGGTATGGGGGCTCGGCATCGACCTCGAGTAAGGCCTTGGTTTTTTCAAGCCCTGTGACCTTTACGCTCGGCGGTGACCTCCAGCTACACTCATACCAGCTTCTCCTAAGGTGCGGGGGCTCGGCATCGACCTCGAGCAAGGGCTCGGTATTTTCAAGCCCTGCGACCCTTACGCTCGGCGATGATCTTCAGCCACACCCAACCCAAAAATTTTCATTAAAGATTTAGGCCACTTGCCTTCGGCAAACGCCACGAGCTCCGGACCTTTGGTTGACCCACCTCTTACCCGCGGACAACTCGGGGTTAACGGCTCTCAGTGCCAAAATCCTGAATTGTCCAAGGGTGGCAGGGGAGCCACCAACCCAGGACTCTCGCCCAAAAATGCAATCTTCGGGGTGCCCGCCTTAGGCACACGCCTCGAGCCCGGACATCGGTCGGGACACCTCTCACCCACTGGCAACTCGGGGTAAACTTCCCTTAGAGCTGTTTACCTTAAATTGTCAGAGGATGGCAGGAGAGCCACCGATCCGGAACTCTTGGACAAGAATTTCAACTTATGGGTGCCTGCCTTCGGCACGCACCCCGAATCTCACCCCTGGGATCGACCCACCTCTCACCCACAGACAGCTCGGGGTAAACAGCTCTCGGAGCCGAAACCCCGAATTGTCAGTGGGTGGCAAGTAAGTTACCAACAATTCCTGGTGAACAACTGATAAGGGGTGGGGGTTATATAGCCCCCTGGAGAGGCGCATTTATGGCATCTGGGAGTCCAAACGGCAGAAGATGACGTGTCTCCATTAATTTTTATCAGAAGGCGAAACATCCCTTATTAAATGCTACCTGTGAGGAGTAACGGTTCGGCTCCCGAACGAGGCCACCACCTAGCAGTTCTTTCTACCTCGACGGCGACCTTAAGCAAAGCCATGCTCGGCAATGGTCTCGAGCTATGCCCCTACCGGTCTTGCTTAACAAATTATCAAAGTAAAAAAATCGAAGTTTTATTACTCATGGAGCGGCAGAAACGACCATACTATACAATGAAGATATTACAAATCACTCGGCTTAAAATGCGAACTCAGTGCTTCCCACGGGACCCTCCGCATGCTCTGCCTGTACGGCTAATAGGGACGTCTCGGCAACAGAACTCTGTGTGTTGGCAGGCCTCGCCGCTTCCAGATAAAAGGTCAGAGAAGGACCCAATACGGAATGGCTTGTCCCTATTGCAGACCAGTGCCTAGCATGAGCTTCAGCCTCCGAATCTCCAACTCCTTCTCTACAACAGCCTCGCAAAGGAAGGACTCCGAAGTCGGTCACCCGGTGGAGGCATCCGAGGTTGACCAATTCGTCTCAACTCTCCACCAGTCCTGGTAGGCTATGACCTTCTTCAGGCGAGCGGCCTCTAAGCTGAGCTCCTTAGACTTGTTCATGAAATAATTCACCACGGCCTCTCGATCACAAGCTTGCTTAGGATGATGAGGCAGCACACTCTCCTTGGGGCCCAGCTCATTTCGGAGCCACGAGACCTCTGCCGAACAAAGGTTGGCGCCGAGGGCCTCATGCGTCTATCAAGAATATGGGAAAACAACGGGTCACAAAAGAGTGGCGAAAAACAACAAGTCATAGAGGATCGATCAAAAAAAACTTCTTTTATAAATTCAAAAAATTTGGATTACAAAAGGCGGTGGCCAGTCCGCGTAAAGTGAATACAAAGTCAAAGGAAAGAAAAAAAATCCTAAAACTACTTTTCAGGGGGGGGGGGACATCACCTCTTCATCAACATGGTCGCCCCTGGCCTCCTCTTGATGAGGGTCCCCCATCCCCTCCTCCTCACTGCCAGGAATCAGCGGATGCACGGTAAGCCGCCAGTTGCAGTGGAGGTGGTCGACTCGACAATCCGAGCAGACCTGCTGGAAGTGAACCTTGGCCTTGGAGTAGGCCTCATCCGGGGCCAAGAGCAGAGTGTCCACCATGGCGATCTGCATCTCTGCCAAGGTGATCTACATCTTCTCCGCCTCCGCCTGGGCCTTAGCCCGGAAGTGCGCCAGCTCATTCGCATGATGGTCTTGCAGCGAGGCCATCTGAGCTTGGCCGACCACCTGGGCGTTCTGGGCCTCCTTCAGCTCACCCTGCAGACAAGTAAGCTCACGGAAATACTTGTCGGCGTTCTTCTTCTCGACAAAGATCTCCTTCTCCAAGCACTATGGAAGTGCTGCCTGATATGGCTAAAAATGAGATTAATTCAGGGCCGTTCAAATCGGACACGAATCTTAAAGCTCAGGGGTAAAATGGTAATTTCACCTACAAACGTGTCTGAAATGGGAACTGGGTCTTTTATCCAGAGCCCAATAACCCATAAACAGATCTGTCTCAACTGGGCGCGGGTTTTAACCCGCAGCGAACCAAGTCCAGCAGGGTAGAATTAGGGTTTCTGATTGATTCTAATCAACGGCTCTGATTCGTATCTATCCTTTCACTGGGAATTAGGGATTACATTCCTAATCTGTTTCTAGGGATTACATTCCTAATCTGATCACTAAGGCGACTATAAAAACCCCCCATCCACCATCATCAAGAGGTAATCAATACTTTTCCAGTTTTAAGTTTTTGCTTAATCATTCAGATTACTGACAAGAGCGTCAGAGAGTGCATCGCCGGGATCCATCCCGATGTCTCGCACTTTTTGTAGGTTCGCAGCAGCGACAAGAGATCAAGTCAACACATTCGTGAAGGTCAACAGGTCAACAGGTCTGCCTTGTTCGTTTTCTCAAGAATCCACAAATTCTATCTGTTTGCTCCCACACCAAAATCAGCAACAACAGATTGGCGCCATCTGTGGGAATCAAAAAAGCAACCTGACCTAACTTCATCAACGATACTAGTTTCAAGCTATGCATTCAAAACAGAAGGGGAAGGCAGCGGTCTTCGATTGAAGAACCACTTCTCTTCCTCCTCTCCCTCCTCCGGTTCAAGGTGCTCCTACTCAACAGGCCCCTCCAGGGTCAGAGTCGTCCTCATGACCATGTCGCAGGTCCCAATCCTTCAGTTGAATCTATGGCTTCTCAAAGCCCTCCCGAGCAGGATCTTCGTCAAGTGATTGCCAACCGCCAAAAGGGGGTCGACCTCAGAACTCGCCTGAATGGATGGCGAGCCCTTGGTGGAGTCCATCAACCCGAGCACCCAGGGGCCTCAAGAATCCGGACCCCCCGCCGACCGAGGACTAGAAGATTCCCTCCCCCGAGGAGGCGAAGAGAGTCCCCTCAGCGTCATCGGCGGAGAACTCATTCTCCAGTAAGCCGAGCCACCCATAGGGACTGCCAAGCTGGAAAGGCACTAGTCACAAGGGCAGATCTTCAAGACTTCCAAGCGACAGTCTTATGGGCCCTCAATATCGCCCCAAAGAACGACCACAGGTCACCTACTCATGAGCCAGCTAGGAGCCACCGCCTTCACACTCCCAGTCCTCGTCCATCTCCAAGCTACCATCGTCGTAGCCCCAGTCCACCCTCGTACGAAGATGAGTCCCGGGGCTCGGCGAGGTATGATCAAAGAGAAGACTCGGTCTACCGCCGTCTCCATGAGATGGAGATGAGCCTCGGCCGAATTGACAGGGAAGAAGAGAAACGGGCGATAAACCTCCGCCCGAGCAGACCTCCATTCTCCTGCACCATCATGGAGGCCCCCATCCCAGAAAACTTCAAGCTGCCTCACTTCGAGACGTATACCGGGGAGTCGGACCCCACAGATCACATAGAAAGTTTCAAAACTCTCATGATGATCCACCATACTTCAGATGCCCTCCTCTGCAAGATCTTCCCTGCCACGCTGAAGGGGTCTGTACGAGAATGGTACTCTCAACTCGCCCCGGCCTCCATCTTCTCATTCGATCAGTTCGAAGGGCTCCTCCTTACTCATTTCGTGAGTAGCCATCGGGCCGAGAAAACAAGTGTATCTCTGGTGACCCTCAACCAAGAAAATGGTGAACACCTAAGGGATTACGTTCGACGCTTCACCGCCGAAGCCCGGTCCATTCCCTCCCTCAACCAGTCAGTAGCCTCTGCCGCATTTGAGCGCAACGTCACTAATGCCAACCTCAGGGCATCCCTTGCCAAGAAACCTCTTCGGGACTTCTCAGAGCTCCTACTTAGGGTGGAAAAGTACATACGGGCGGAAGAGGCTCTCGACCCCCCTACTCTTGAGAAGACATCTTCCGGGAACAAACGGAAGAACATAAGTGAAGAGGGGTCCCAAAAATCCCAGAAGGACGGCAATGGCCAGCGCCGCCCGACTCCTCGTTTTGAGAAGTTCACCCCTCTCATTGCTAATATATCAGAAGTTCTTATGGAGGTGAACAAGGAAGGGCTACTCCGTGCTGTCCCCAGAATGAATACACTTGGTAAGAAAAGGAACAAGGATAAGTGGTGCCGCTTTCACAGGGACCACGGCCACGACACGGATAATTATAGGGCTCTCAAAGAGGAGATCGAAGAAATCATACAGCGGGGGCACCTAATCAAGTTCGTCCAAAAAGAGGGGGCCGAGCTTCCCCCCTGAGGAGCCAATAAACGAACAGAAAGGCCCACCGAGCTTCAAGACTCAGCTCCTCCCAAGAGGTCTTCACCTTATTGTAGAAGTAGGATCTTGATTTTCAATAAGGCCGATGGTTGTAACTCGGCCAATAGCATGTAATAATGGCTCGCCATATTGAAGCGGCCACTTAGTTTATCTCAATAAAACTTTATATTTTTTCATTGAAAATTATTGCTCTTGCCTCTTCTCTATCTCTTCGAGTCACATCTACGACTCGTTAAATGGTGAGTTCGGAGTCCAGCTTCTTCTACATGACTGCTCCCGCAACTTGCTAAGCTTAAAAGGACGAGTTCGGAGTCCAATAGTTGGCTCGATTCGGCTTCAAATAACTTGCTTTTAAGCAAGTTAGAAGTGGTTCGCTATTCGGAACTGCTCCCACAACCGTTGACACTCTCTTAAACGAGGAGTTCGGAGTCTAACACTTGACTCGATTCCGCTTCAAATAACTTGCTCTTAAGCAAGTTAGAAGTGGTTCGCTATTCGGAACTGCTCCCACAACCGTTGATACTCTCTTAAACGACGAGTTCGGAGTCCAACACTTGGCTCGATTCCGCTTCAAATAATTTTCTCTTAAGCGAGTTAGAAGTGGTTCGCCATTCGGAACTGCTCCCACAACCATTGATTCTCTCACTTAAACAGCGAGTTCGAAGCTGAAGCTCTCCCCAAGAGTTCCTCCTCAAACTCATCTCCCAAATGGCTCTCTCCTAGAGCCGAGCTCTTCACTCCGCTCGCCTCCAAAGCGGACCTCTTCTCAACGAGTTCGGAGCTCACAACTCTCCCTTAGAGTTGCTCCTCAAACTCGTCTTCCAGATGGCTCTCTTCTAGAGCCGAGCTCTTCACTCCGCTCGCCTCCAAAGCGGACCTCTTCTCAACGAGTTCAGAGCTCACAACTCTCCCCTAGAGTTGCTCCTCAAACTCGTCTTCCAGATGGCTCTCTCCTAGAGCCGAGCTCTTCACTCCACTCGCCTCTAAAGCGGACCTCTTCTCAACGAGTTCGGAGCATAACTCTCCCCTAGAGTTCCCCCTCAAACTCGTCTCTAAAATGGCTCTCTCCTAGAGTCAAGTGCTTCGCTCCGCTCATCTCCAAGGCGGACCTCTTCTCAACAAGTTCGGAGCTCACAACTCTCTCCTAGAGTTGCTCCTCAAACTCGTCTCCCAGATGGATCTCTCCTAGAGCCGAGCTCTTCACTCCGCTCGCCTCCAAGGCGGAACTCTTCTCAACGAGTTCGGAGCTCACAACTCTCTCCTAGAGTTGCTCCTCAAACTCGTCTCCCAAATGGCTCTCTCCTAGAGTCAAGCGCTTCGCTCCGCTCGCCTCCAAAGTGGACCTCTTCTCAACGAGTTCGGATCACAACTCTCCCCTAGAGTTCCTCCTCAAACTCATCTCCCAAATGGCTCTCTCCTAGAGTCAAGTGCTTCACTCCGCTCGCCTCTAAAGCGGACCTCTTCTCAACGAGTTCGGAGCATAACTCTCCCCTAGAGTTCCCCCTCAAACTCGTCTCCCAAATGGCTCTTTCCTAGAGTCAAGTGCTTCGCTCCGCTCACCTCCAAGGCGGACCCCTTCTCAACGAGTTCGGAGCTCACAACTCTCTCCTAGAGTTGCTCCTCAAACTCGTCTCCCAAATGGCTCTCTCCTAAAGCCGAGCTCTTCACTCTGCTCGCCTCTAAAGCGGACCTCTTCTCAACGAGTTCGGAGCTCACAACTCTCTCCTAGAGTTGCTCCTCAAACTCGTCTCCCAAATGGCTCTCTCTTAGAGTCAAGTGCTTCACTCCGCTCGCCTCTAAAGCGGACCTCTTCTCAACGAATTCGGAGCACAACTCTCTCCTAGAGTTCCTCATCAAACTCGTCTCCCAAATGGCTCTCTCCTAGAGTCAAGTGCTTCACTCCGCTTGCCTCTAAAGCGGACCTCTTCTCAACGAGTTCGGAGCACAACTCTCCCCTAGAGTTCCTCATCAAACTCGTCTCCCAAATGGCTCTCTTCTAGAGTCAAGTGCTTCACTCCGCACACCTCCAAGGTGGACCTCTTCTCAATGAGTTCGGAGCTCACAACTCTCTCCTAGAGTTGCTCCTCAAACTCGTCTCCCAGATGGCTCTCTCCTAGAGCCATGCTCTTCGCTCCGCTCACCCCCAAGAATGGATCTTCCTAGCCCATCTTCTTCGCTCCTAGGAGTGGAGCACCTCTTCTTCGATTTAGCGCCAAAACCAAACAGCACATCACCGAGCTTGACCCCCTCTCACCTGGCCGAGCTCCAAGATGCCGACGTCGAGCTCCGACCCCCTGCCTCGTCGAGCTCCGACCCCTTCGTCGAAGTTGAGGAGTGTTTTGACCATGAAGAAGGATGATTCTTCAACCCATTTCTAAAGAGAAGTTGTAGATCTTCGAGTTAGCTTCGAAACGAGGGGTCACACGCCCCGATCGGACCACCGTAGCACCGGGAAAGCGGATCTGACACCAAGCTTCGGAGCTCTTCACCTCTCCAATATGCCGACCCCCTTCCTCGTTGAGATCCGACCCCTCCTCCGTCGTCGAGCTCACCTCGATGAGCTCTGCCAGGGCCGAGCTCTACTACGCCGAGCTACCGAGCCACAATGCCGAGGTGACGAGGTACCGACCTCCACATATGGAGAAAAATACCACCGAGCCAGTTTCACTGTTAGATTGTCTCAAAATTCGTGTCCGAATCTGATGAGCAGTTCAGATCGCGCCACGTCTCCACACAACGACAAGATAACGTTTTCTCGAAATCTGAGCCTCCTGTCTCGTGATTTGCGCCATGATCGTGATCAACCGTCCAGGTTGAGCCACGTAGCTCGGATCTGAAATCGGAGCTACCTAACTACCGAAGTGTAAAGTGGCAAAAATGCGCCTCAAAATTCGCACTCGGATTTGCCGAACAAGAAGCAGCGAGGAAGAAAGAAAGAAAGAAAGGGAAAAAAAGGGCTAACGGGTCGGGTCCAAAACCCATTTGGACCCAATAACCCGGATGCCTCTCAACCCTTTCCTCTTCTTCAACCGATTTGGCGCCATAAACCAACAGAACGGAACCCAAAAACTTCTGTTCTTCACCGCGCCAAGCCAACCCCATGCTCGACCTCGCCGCACATCACCGAGCTCGACCCCATCTCCTTCTGTAATACCCCGATTTTCCTAATATATATGAAGATTATTTATTTATTTTTCTATTATATGGTGTGCATGTGTAACATTGTTGGCCATTATTTACTTTCATGATGAATAAGAGCATTGTTTTATAAATTACTTTATCCTAAAGCCCAAATATTAATTTACATATTTACTTCTACAAAATATTTATTTTTGGCCCAACTGATTTTAAGCCCATGAATTTAACCCCTTTTATTCTACAACTTGCAATGTGTTACATCCTTTTTATTTATTATTTAATATACAAATTTTGTACGGTGTTTTGTGTGTGCACGTGCATTCTATGTACACGTGCACAAGCACACAAGCTTGGCCGGATGGGGTAGAGTAGTGGGAGTGAGTTGTGGGTGGTTATTTAAGGTGTGGGTAGTTCCATAACCCCCCTTATCAATCTTAGCCCTTGATCCTCCAACTCCCTAATGCATCCTAACCCTCCATTCCACCTATATTCTAGTATAAATACCCCCTCTTATTCTCTATTTCTTTTACACTAGATTAATATTATAAGAGAGGTATTTGTGAGAGTTGTGTGTGGGAGCTTTTCTGTGAAGGCCGAGGAGTACATCTGAAGGATTCGGTGTGGAACAAGGAACAAGGAGCAAGGAGCAAGAAGTGCTGCACCGCATTGAGGACTTTGCTGGATTCGATTACTTCGTCAAATAAGGTGGGTGTTTCTCAGGACTTCTAATGTAGAAAACATGCCGTAATTATAATGTTTGTTACTGTGCTCTTGAGGAGTAAGATAGTACGTGATAGAAATGCTTGAGTATGTTTATGTTGATAATTATGGAGGACTAATAGTGTAGAAATGGCACGGAAAACAAAGATGAATTGGGTCGGTGCAGTCGACTGTCGTGTGGATAAGTCGACTGGTACGAGACAATTATTTTTATGAGGTGGTGATAAACATGTATGCAAATAGACCTAACGGTGTGATTACTAAGTTTGTATTTCCCTATGACACATATAATGGAGGGAAGGTAAATGGATGAAAAGAACTAGCGATGATTAACAAACTTAAGAACTGTCGGAGCAGTCGACTGACACTGTGTTCAGCCGACTGGTGCTGTAATTAAATTATGATTATTTGGAAATTCCATGTAATGAGATATCCCATCATGTTGATCTAGTGTAATGATTTGAGAATTATATCTTCATCTTCGTAAGGAAGTTATGAATACGTGTGAATGCATGTTTAAAAATATTCCCTCGAAGAAGAGATAACATTTAGTAACATGAAATTTCATGTTTGCGATGTTACTGAACAATAAGAGACGCTGTGTTTATGAAACATGAATATATATATTGTGAATTGATATTATGATGCAAGTGCATGTAAGAACTGTAGATAATCCCTTAATTTGAAGTATGGATCTGCCCAGTCGACTGAATGCGCGTAGCAAGTCGACTGAGCTGAACGTAGAAATGAACTGCTAAAAACCCCAGGACAGACGACTAATGAGATAACAGTCGACTGTCAAGAGGATAACACTGTGAACATGAAATGTTGCGGGACAGCCGACTGGCCAAGTACGCAGCAGTCGACTCTCCCGAGTTTTTTTTTATGAAGAATTTGATTTGACTGTACAAGTCAACTGGTCCTTTTCCAAGTCGACTGTACAGAGTGGATTTTGATATGACAGAAGTTTCATTTTGATTACTGTTAAAGAAAAGGTTGTGATTGATGTTGTTAAACTCTATTTTGCTGCTGCATGAATGTATATGAAAGGAATCGTATTTCTAAATTGAGAAACTTACATGAAATAAGTCATGCTTGATTGAAGAATTACATGAATATGAAAATTAAGAACATGTTATGCCGAGGCAATGAAAATGAATTCATGAGTTAGACTTGCTCAAACTGGAAATTATGAATTTGAAATTGAAACGAAAGAGTAGCTAAGTCTCCCCCGGCAATGGAATTGAAATGAAATTGAAAAGAAGACCAGGGTCGGTCATGTGTAAATGAAATGATAAGTCCGGTTTAGGGAGAGGCTAACTCTAGAGCTTTGATTTTATTCATGATTCTATTAAAATAAGGACTAGTACATAGTGGAGATGTGATGAAAGTAAGAGACAAACATTGAGTATGAGGGCTATTGGGTAATGGCGAGAGTGTATCCCAGGAACTCCCATGATGAGTCTGGGTGAGGATACTACTCCAGAGTACCGTCCCAGCGGCGACGCTCGTGGGATGTTTGAAGACTACGGGTGGTGTCATGTCTACGGTGAGAGCTGAATTACCACAGGATGTCTGCATGATGAGTCATGTCAGCGATGGGATTCCCTCCAGAGTGCCTAGACATGAGTCCGTAGGTCGGAAAATATCTGAGATACTTACCGTAATTACAGTAGTAGAGTAAGTCATGGCGAGGGATTGAACCCTATAAAAATGAAGAACGATTAAGAGGCTTGCCCTCAGACCTATGTAGTATGGGATGCATAGAATCCGAACAAGTGCGCACTAGTGTCATGTAAAATTAAGTAATTGCATTAAGGATTAAGTGCACAATCACGACACGACATCTTTAAGAGTTTCCTTTTGATTTACATGCTTATATTGAACAAGTTTGTGATTTGTTAAGAAATGAGATTCGTTATACTGTTTCTGGCATAGAGAGGATGGCCATGTATAATTATCGTCGGTTGAATAAACTGATGTACCCACAGTTTTGTATGTAGGATAAATTACATGTAAAGAGGAATGGATGCATAAAGATTTTATCATGTTGTTGTACATTTATGTAAATGTTGTATATTTTGCTTCCGCTGTGCAAATGTAAATGTAACATATGATGTAAACTCTGATGTAAAAAGAAAAGTTTGAATTTCCTTGTAAAATTGTACTCAAAGAAAGTGAAAAGATCCTGTAGAACACCTCGAATTCAGTGATTTGGGATTCGGGGCGTTACACCTTCCCGAGCTCTCCTCTATCCGTCGAAGCCCACAAGCAAGCACCACTCCACTCGTCGAGCTCCTTCATCAAAGTTCCGAGCTCCATTATCTCCGAGCCGACCCGTTATCAAGCTTCGACAAACTCCACCAACTCCTCGCCATGCCGAAGCTACAACTTCCTCGCCCACTATCTCCGAGCTCCTCTCTGCACACCCTCCTCGTCGAACTCTCTCCTCGACGAACCTATTACTGAAGAGCTCGTCTCCCCACAGTGCCAAACTCCCCCCTTCGCCGAACAACAGGGCCAAGCTCCACCTCTCTTTCGCGAGCTCTCCTCGCCAAGCACGTCACTGAGCTCAAGGCCTCCGCCACCGAGCTCCATCTCCAATGCCGAGTTTCGCCATCCTCAAGCTCCCCGTCGACCTCCATGTCGCGAGCTCCAACTCCTTCGTCGAGCATCTCCGAGCTCCGCGCCGAGCTCCTCCCGCCATGCACCTCTGCGCTTCGAAGTCGATGACGAAAAGAGAAGTGGAGTAGAAGGCAGAGGAGAATCAAAGCTGGAGAGAAGAAGAGAAGGAAACAAAGAAGAAGAGAAAGAACAGAGGCGGAAGGGAAAAAAAAATCGCCACGTGGCAATGCCACGTGGCTTCACCTCTAACGGGTCGGCCAGATCCGAGGACGGGATCCGAGGTGCCGACGTACCGACCTTGAAATTGGAGAAAAAACCTGTCGACCTATACGATCCGTTCAATCTTCTCAAAATTCGCTTCACGACACGATCGATGCTCAGAAACGCGCCACGTGTCCAGAACGTGATATGCTTTGCGATGCGCGCACATCTGATCATGATCGACACTCAGAAACGCACCACGTGTCTAGGTAATATTTAATTAATTAATTAATTAATTTGTTTTAATTATTTTAAAAAATCCGAAAAAGTATTTAAAAATAAAAAAATTAATTAAAAATTCTAAAAATAATTATTAATTCAGAAAAATTATTTAAAAATTCTGAAAAATATAATTATTTAATTAGAATAATTAATTAATATTTTCGATAATTAATTATTTAATTCGGAAAATGAATAAAAAATGAGAAAAAATAGAAAAATCTGAAAAAATCAAAAAAATCCAGAAAATTCTGAGAATATTTTTGGGCATTTTACAAATCCAGAATAACACCGTTACACCCCGAGAAAGATCCAAACTCCCTTAAGAACACCGATAAAATCCTGTACGCCATTAGAACAACAAAACTACTCCTCGAAGACTGTAAAACTTAGTCTCCAGGAGTGGGGGGCTCGTGATATGGCTAAAAATGGAATTAAATCGGGGCCGTTCAAATCGGACACGAATCTTAAAGCTCAGGGGTAAACAGTAATTTCACCTACAAACGGGTCTGAAATGGGAACTGGATCTTTTATCCAGAGCCCAATAACCCATAAACGGATCTGTCTCAACTGGGCGCGGGTTTTAACCTGCAGCGAACCCAGTTCAGCAGGGCAGAATTAGGGTTTCTAATTAATTCTAATCAACGGCTCTGATTCGTATCTATCCTTTCACTGGGAATTAGGGATTACTTTCCTAATCTGTTTCTAGGGATTACATTCCTAATCTGATCCCTAAGGCGACTATAAATACCCCCCATCCACCATCATTAGAGCATCCACAGTCGTTTGCTTATTTGCCATTTTTTCCATTTTTTTTACTGTAGCGCACACAGTCGTCTGCTATTTTGCCATTTTTTAGCAAAATCGCTACAGTATAAAGAGACGAATAGCATTCCATATAGCAAAATGCATATTATAGCAGACGAAACATCATGTTTCGTCTAGATTATTTAATTATTATTTTAATTGATCGGACGAAACATGATGTTTCGTCCGAAGTAAAAAAATAAATAAAAACCAAATAAAAATGAATTTAAGCGTAGGAATGAACATGATGTTTCGTCCCAAGTGAGACGAAACATCATGTTTCGTCCCAATCGAATATTTTTAAAAAAAAATTTATTTAAAAATTTAATTTTGTAAATTTTAAATTTTTTTTCGCAATTATCTAAATTGATTTTGCAAATTTTTAAATTGTTTTTGCAAATAATTTTTACAAAATTTTTTTTAATTGTTTTTGCAAATTTTGTTTTGCAAAAAAAACTTCCACAAATTCCGGACGAACCATCATGTATCGTCCGGGTTTGTAATTTTTTGTGCACATTTTGTAAAATTTTATATTATTTTTGCAATTTTTTAAATTTATTTTGCAATTTTTTAAATTGTTTTTGCAAATATTATTTACAAACTAGTTTTAAAAATTGTTTTTGCAATTTCTTTTTGCAAAAAAAAACTTCTTCCTTTTTGGGACGAAACATCATGTTTCGTCCCATATGTTTTATTAACATTTTATCAGTATAAATTATTTTTTAAATTACAGACGAAACATTTCGTCTGTTTCTTTTTTAACGACTTTATGCATTTTTTTTTGCCATTCGACGATTGTGGATGCTCATCGAATTGGATGGGCAAAATATGCATTTTGCCATTTTTTACATCGAACGACTGTGGATGCTCTTAAGAGGTAATCAATACTTTTCCAATTTTAAGTTTTTGGTTAATTATTTAGATTACTGACAAGAGCGACGGAGGGTGCGTCGCCGGGATCCATCCCGGTGTCTCGCACCTTTTGCAGGTTCGCAGCAGCGGCAAGAGATCAAGTCAACACATTGGTGAAGGTCAAGAGGTCAACATGTTTGCCTTGTTCGTTTTCTCAAGAATCTACAAATTCTATCTGTTTGCTCCCACACCAAAATCAGCAGCAACACTGCCCATGAAGCAACGCCTGGCCGAGAAAGAACAAGTTAGAAAAATTCCTAAGTCGCACATAGCAAATACCAAACACTTACCGACAGCTGCGCCTGAGCCCACCTCATGTAGGCCATCGCGGACGTCTCTGTTGCCAGAGCCATCCGATCTCGCTCTGTGGCGAGATGCTCCACCACCTCCAACACCACTGGGCCCTCGAGCAGAGTATCCCCTACCTTGAACCCCCCAATTCAAGGCATGCGGCCTCATGCCCTACCTGCCCACCATCTCCGTGGCATCGGGGCGAAGAGGCGGGAGCCTCTGCTCCAGAACCTCGGCCCCCTTCTTACTACCGGAGCTCGCCCCCGGTTCCTTCGTCGACCTCAACGTGTGGTGGTGCTTCTTCGTCCTGTTCGGGGATGGCTCTACTAGCACTGGCGCCGGCCCTTTACTGGAACTCGCGGTCAAGGCGGCCTTCTTCTCCTGATCGGCCCTCCTCTTGGCGACTATGGCCAGCAGGGCCTGTCGGTTGTCGAGCTGCTCGGCAGACATCTTTACAAAAAGATAGCATGAAAAAATGTTAAAACAAAAGCAGGAAGATAAACAAATTCAAAACAAAAACGTACTGGGTCGGCTGGGCTCAGTCCGGCTCGGGCCAGGTGCAACTTCGTGACGCGCGGCCACCTTATGCTGTGCCCTCCCACAATCTTCTCCACAGTTGCCCACTCTTTCACAGTCAACTCACTACACTTCGGAGGCTTGTGGTTCGGCTTACTAAAATTCCAAATAGTTGGAATCTTCCAAGGCTTCTCACTTCGGACAACGAAACTTTTCCTTCCATCCTTTGATGGAGTCCGGATGACCATGCATCACCTTCTTGCGGGGGCACGACGAGAGGTAAAAAATTCCCTCTGCATCTCCGAGCGAGCTCATTCCTAGGATGGCACAGAAGTACGTGAGCCTGGGCTTGATCCCCTTTCTCCTAGCACTTCAGAATAAAGAAAACTGGGCGTTTCCACGAGTTGGGGCCATATTGCATCAGACTCAACTCCCCCCACTTCAAGACCCTCACGATGAATGGGTGCAACAACAGCCTCAACCCCGAGACGAAGGCGTCCTCAGGGAACATGCAGAAGCTCGACTCCATAGCTGTGGTCAGGTAAATTTTGGGGTTCGGTATCAGAAGTTCTAACTCCTTCGGAATGAAGTAGGCCGCCCTTAGGACATGCAGATAGTCCGCCCTCATGACACATTGGACGCTGTCCATCTTGATCATAGGCCGGCCCGAGTCCTGCAGTAAGGAAGTGAACGCAAGAAGCCCCTCCACGTCGTCAGGGTACATCCTGATCGACCCCGGGTTTCTATGGGACAAAGGGGGAAACTCGAACCCCGGCTCGGGTCCGTATTTTTCTGGTGAGCCCGGGCTATCGGGACGAGTCCACTTCCTTTTTCTCCTACGTGGGCAAAGCTTCTTCTACGGAGATGGGGTCACTAACGGGGGCAGAGGTGGAAGATCTTCCTCTTCTTTGGCTGCCTTTCCCGCGGTTCCTCCTCCATTTTCTCCCCGACCGTCACCCCCCTCGGCTCCTCGGATGGGCCCCTCCTGGTTGTCCACCTCAACGAACTCTCCTTCCTCGTGCTCCCCCGCAGGGTCTCCTCCTTCGTGCTCCCTCTCCTAAAAAAACTCCTCTCCCTCGGGGTCTCCTCCCTCGTGCTTACCCTCCTCCACAGGCTCCTTGCCCAGCCTATGGGATCGTAAAGGGGGCACATCATAAACAACGAAACCCTAACCATCCGATCCTAAGTCCGAATGAACCTCCTCCTTCACTTCAAGGTCACCGAGAGACCAAGACGTCGACGCCGACTGGACTTCCTCTTCAGAGCGACCTGAAGTGCTTTTTTCGGAGCCGGACTGAGAGCACGACATTACGAATTAAAAATACTAACCTGGTATACGGACGGGAAGATCACCAAAAAAGGGTCGTCAACGGCTATTAGAGAGATTCCTGTTATCTGAGAAAGTGAATGCAAAGTAGGGAAATGAGGGGGGAAGGGGGAGATTTATAATAGAGGAAGGGACTCATCGATTTTCGCGAGAAGATCTAACTGTTGGATCTTGCTCATCAAGTTCCAACGGCCACCAGGATCTAAAGCGCTTCGATTCACGCCTATGACGTCAGCATAGGGCACGAAATTAACTCTTTACCTTCAGCCCTATCGACTGGTACAACAGCTTAGAATGTGTGGCCAACTGCTCGAGCACTACACCAAGCCACCAAAGCTTTTCCAACAAGTTTTGGGGGCTCGATGCTCGGATGATACCGCAACCCACAAAAGATTCTCCTATAAGCTTAAGGCTCAACGCTCGGATGGCACCGCGAGCCACAAAAGCTTCTCTTATCAGCTTGAGGCTCGGCGCTTAGATAGCACCGCGAGCCACAAAAGTTTCTCTTACAAGCTTGAGGCTCAGTGCTCGGATGGCATCACGAGCCACAAAAGCTTCACCTACAAGCTTGAGGCTCGGTGCTCGGATGGCACCGCGAGCCACAAAAGTTTCTCTTACAAGTTTGTGGCTCGATACTCGGATGGCACCGCGAGCCACAAAAGCTTCTCTTGCAAGCTTGAGGCTCGGTGCTTGGAAGACACTGCGAGCCACAAAAGCTTCTTTTGCAAGCTTGAGGCTTGGTGCTCGGATGGCACCGCAAGCTACAAAAGCTTCTCTTGCAAGCTTGAGGCTCGGCACTCGGCGGTCACCACCAAGCCACCAAAGCTTTTCCAACAAGTTTTGGTGGCTCGACACTCGGATGACACCGTGAGCCACAAATGCTTCTCTTACAAGCTTGAGGCTCGGCGCTCGGATGGCACCGCGAGCCACAAAAACTTCTCTTACAAGCTTGAGGCTCGGCGCTCGGATAGCACCGCGAGCTACAGAAACTTCTCTTGCAAGCTTGAGGCTCGGCACTCGGATGACACTGTGAGCCACAAAATCTTCTCTTACAAGTTTGAGGCTCGGCACTCGGAGGTCACCACCAAACCAACAAAGCTTTTCCAATAGGTTTTGGGGGCTCGACGCTCAGATGAAACCGTGAGCCACAAGAGCTTCTCTTACAAGCTTGAGGCTCGACACTCGGATGGCACCGCGAGCCACAAAAGCTTCTCTTACAAGCTTGAGGCTTGGCACTCGGAGGTCACCACCAAGTCACCAAAGCTTTTCCAACAAGTTTTGGGGGCTCAACACTTGGATGACACCGCGAACCACAAAAGCTTCTCTTACAAGCTTGAGGCTCGGCGCTCGGATGGCACCGCGAACCACAAAAGCTTTTTTTATAAGCTTGAGGTTCGGCGCTCGGATAGCATCGTGAGCCACAGAAGCTTCTCTTGCAAGCTTGAGGCTCGGTACTCAGATGACACCGCAAGCCACAAAAGATTCTCTTACAAGCTTGAGGCTCGGCACTCGGAGGTCACCACCAAGCCACCAAAGCTTTTCCAACAGGTTTTGGGGGCTCGACGCTCAGATGACACCGCGAGCCACAAAAGCTTCTCTTACAAGCTTGAAGTTCGGCACTCGGATGGCACCGTGAGCCACAAAAGCTTCTCTTACAAGCTTGAGGCTCGATGCTCGGATAGCACCGCGAGTCCCAAAAGCTTCTCTTGCAAGCTTGAGGCTCGGCGCTCGGATGACACCGCGAGCCACAAACACTTCTCTTATAAGCTTGAAGCTCGGCGCTCGGATGGCACCACAAGCAAAAAAAGCTTCTCCAACAAGCTTGAGGCTCGGCGCTCGGATGACACCGCGAGCCACAAAAGCTTCTCCAACAAGCTTGAGGCTCGAAACTCAAATGTCACCGCGAGCCACAGAAGCTTCTCCAACAAGTAAGGGGTTTATCTACCGACCCTAGACGCTCGACTAAGCGAGTCCCTACTCTTCAGATCTCGACGTCTCCCTGCTTTTCCAACAAGTGAGGGGGCTCGTCTCCTGACCCTAGATGCTCGGCTAAGCGAGCCCCTACTCTTCAGATCTCGACGTCCCCCTACTTTTCCAACAAGTGATAGGGCTCGTCTACCGACCCTCAACACTCGGCTAAGCGAGATTCTACTCTTCAGATCTCAACGTCCCCTGTTGATTCTTGATTTTGATGATCACAACACAGTGCAATATGTGTCTATGTTATACAGCTAACATTGCAGGTTGTACTACAAAAGACTACTTCAGCTGAACAAATGCACAAGCTCAAAGGATACAGATAAAGACTTCACTCAGGATACAGATAAAGACTTCACTCAGACAAGATTCAAGACTTTACTCAGACAAGATTCAAGACTTCACTCAAGACAAGACTCAAGACTCAAGACCTTAGCTCAATTTTGTCAAAATTGTAGTGTCTTGTAAAAATATTGTATCTTACCTTTTGTTGAGTCTTAGTCTGATGTAAAGTCTTGTCACACACACACACACTCAAATTTTCATAATGTGTGTCTCTTAAACCCCCCTCCCCCCCCAAAAGAGTCAAAACAGTTTGAAGAAATTTAACTTTTGAGTACCAGTCGACTTAAGCCTCTGCCAGTCGACTGATAGTACAAAACTGTTTAAATTTATTCAAACTCTGATCAGTCGACTCATATGGCAACCCAGTTGACTGTTCGAGAGCTTTTGACCGTTTTCTGTTTTTCAAAATCGAATTTTTTAAAATCAAAAGCTTAGATCCGTTGGTTGACAGTTGGAGTAACTGTCTCCCAATGTCCAGGAGATCAAACTCTTTAAGTAGAGTTCAGATCTCACTGAAAAGATCTACAGAACTTTCTTTGAAATCCGAGCAATCCTTGTGAAAAATTCTAAGTGATATTTTTGAGAAATAAAGCTTTCAAGTTCATACTCTTTGGTCCTCTACATTCAGTCCAGTATAGCAACGAATTCGCTCTGGACTGAGTATAGAAGTTAACCTTGTTTTTAGCCACGTGCAACAACACAAAACTTCAACAAGGCTATAGGTTGACTGTAAAGTATTTCTTGTTCTTTTTTGCTCTCGGTTGGAGAGTGTTTTTGACTCTAGGTTGTAGAGTCGGTTTGTTTCACTCTTGGTAGTAAAGTGGGTCTGCTTTCTCTGGTTGAGAGAAAGGACTACGGGTTAGACAAGGTTGTTGTCGTAACGCCGTAGGGTATTCTTGTAATCTTTTTCAAGAATAGTGGAAATCTCAAGTGGGTTGCTTGGGGACTGGATGTAGGTCGGGAGGACCGAACCAGGATATAACTGGTGTACTCTGTGATTGATTGTCTTGATTTTGTATTTACTCTTGTTTATTTAAGTTTTGCAAAAAGTGTCTGGACAGTCGACTCCTTGCACTATCAGTCGACTGGTTAGTGTCGTTTTAGTTGTAGTTTCATTGTGTCTTCAGCCGTCTATCTTATCCATCAGTCGACTGCACAGAGTTATTGTTTTTGCTTTATTTTGGTTATATCAGTCGACTGGTTCATAACCAAGTCGACTGTACCGAGAAAATTTCCGCAGTTTTTATTAAACACTATTCACCCCCCTCTAGTATTTGTTATCTCGCCTACAGGATCCAACACTTGGTATCAGAGCGAGGTTACAGGCTATGGCAACTACTTCAAATACAAATCAGTACCATGAAGGCCAATCTACACAACGGCCACCGCTATTTGATGGAACGAACTAAAATTATTGGAAGTGCCGAATGAGAATCTACCTCCAATCAATCAACTACGAGATATGGCAAATGACAGAGATAGAATACACTGCCCCTACCATTCCATATGCACAATGGAATGATGATCAAAAGAATCAGACTATGAACAATGCCAAAGCAATGAATGCCTTATTTTGTGCACTCACTAAGGAAGAATTCAACCGTGTATCCAATGCTACAACCGCACATCAAATTTGGCATACACTCGAGGTAACACATGAAGGAACGAATAAAGTAAAGGAGTCTAAAATTTCTGTTCTTATCCACAGGTTTGAGATGTTCAGAATGAAGGACAATGAGACTGTATCCGAGATGATTACCAGATTCACAGACATCACAAACTTTCTTGTGGCGCTTGGAAAGACTTACACTCAAGCAGAGATGGTTAGAAAAGTCTTACGTGCACTCACTCCAGAATGGGAGAAGAAGACCACAGCAATAGAGGAAGCAAATGACTTGTCACAACTTTCTCTCGAGAATCTTGTTGGCAATCTCATGGCATATGAGGTCCAACTTGAAGATCGAAAGAAGGATACAGAATCACACCAAGCAAAGAAGAAATCATTGGCTTTTAAAGCCATGACAGACTCAGAAGATGAAGAAAAAGATGAAGAAGAGATAGCGATGTTCACTCGAAGATTCAAGAAGTTCTTAAAGAAGGGTAAGTTTAATTCTAAAGTTAGAGATTCTAATGACCCTCCTACATGTTTCAGGTGCAATAAAATAGGTCACATGAAGAAGGATTGTCCCTTAGTAAATGCAAAGAACAAGAAAAAATCATCCAACTTCAAGAAGGACAAATATTCAAAGAAAAAATTTGCCAAGAACAAGAAGGCTTATCAAGCTATATGGGATGATAGTGATTCGTCTTCCGAAGAAGAAACGGATGAAAATAATGAAGTGGCGAATGTATGTTTCATGGCTGCATAAGAACATGTAAGTAATGATTATGATTCCGAAGATCTCCTTGATGCTTTTAATGAAATATTCCAAGAGTTAAAGAAAGAAAAGATTAGAGTTTAGAATCTTGAGAAAGTGAATCAAACACTTAATCAATAAAATCTTAACCTTGATAAGGAAGTAAAATCCTTAAATTCTCGCATTGCAAGTTTAGATACTGATCTTGAAACTCTCAAAAAGAATTATGAAGAGATTTCAAAGAACGTATCTAAGTTTAACAAAGGTAAAGAGAATTTAAATGATATGCTTCATCATCAAGTAAAATCTAGTCAAAAATATGGACTTGGTTTCAAAAAATCTTCTGTAAAAGAATCTCCTGCTGTAAACACTAGTAAAAATAAATCAGCATCTATTTCTAGTGTTACACACAAGTTGTATGATTTCTTTGAAAAACCTAAGGTTGTTAATTTTAGTGATAAAAGCAAGACTACCATTCGGTTAAGTCGACTGAACCATACAACCAGTCGTCTGTCCAGAGGAATTGGATCTTATTCAACGAGATCAAAACCTTTTATAAGTCGACCTAGTGTATCAGCCAGTCGACTGCTGTACACTAACAGTCGACTGAAGGACACTGTTAAGTCGACTGGACAGAACAAGTTAGTATGGGTTCCAGTCAGTCTAAATCAGAATGATAGAATTGCTTATATTAACTCATATATGTTAAATGTGTGTAATTCTACTTATTATATTCCTGCTTATGGAGGAAGATCAAACTCTTCATGGGTTTGGTTTCCCCCAAACTAATGTGTTTTGGACCCAATAAAAAGGGTACCATATTTACCTTAAACTTTTAATAGGTACCTAAGAAAGAACGCTAGATATTAGACAGCGGATGTTCAAAACACATGACAGGACATGCCAACCTACTATCCACCATTCAAAGCATAGATGGAGGAACCGTCACCTTTGGAGATAACAACAAAGGCAAAGTCATAGGTATTGGCATGGTCGGTAAAACTTCTAACCCAACCATAGAAAATGTATTATTAGTTAGTAGTTTAAAGCATAATCTTTTAAGCATGAGTCAATTGTGTGATAAAGGATATAAAATAGTTTTTGAAAAAGATGCATGCTTGATTTATGATTCCACTATGCAAAATCTTGTTTTTCAAGGTTTTCGTAAAAATAATATTTATGAATTGTGTTTAAATGCAATTGATTTTTCAAATGATTTTTGTTTAATAGCCTCTAACAATGAATCTTAGCTATGGCATAGAAGATTTGGACATGTGAACATGAAAAATCTCTCAAAATTATCTAAATATAACCTAGTTAAAGGACTGCCAAAACTATCCTTTAAAAAGGATAAGTTATGTGATGCATGTCAACTAGGAAAACAAATCAAATCCACTTTTAAAACAAAAGAAGTAATTTCTACTAGTAGGCCGCTCGAATTAATTCATATGGATTTATTTGGCCCTACTAGAGTTGCTTCTTTAAATAAAAGTAGATATGTGTTTGTTTTAGTAGATGATTTTTCAAGATTCACTTGGACATTATTTTTAAAACATAAAAATGATGCTTTTGATGAATTTGCACATTTTTGTAAACGCATTCAAAATCAAAGATCTCTAACCATAGTCACTATTAGAAGTGATCATGGTGGAGAATTTGAAAATGAAACATTTACAGAATATTGCAACAAGAATGGTATAACACATTCATTTGTATTTCCTAGAGCTTCACCACAAAATGGAGTGGTTGAAAGAAAAAATAGGACTTTACAAGAATGCGCACGTACTATGCTTGTTGAAAGCAATTTACCAAAGCATTTTTGGGCTGAAGCTGTTGCTACAGCTTGTTATGTTTTAAATAGAATTCTTCTAAGACCTAAGCTAAAGAAGACTTGTTATGAGTTATTTTTTAATAAAATTCCTAAAGTCTCTTACTTTAAGACATTTGGTTGTAAGTGTTTTATTCTAAATACAAAAGATAATTTAGAAAAATTTGATCCTAGATCTAATGAGGGTATCTTTTTAGGATACTCAAATAGGAGTAAAGCATATAGAATTTTCAATAAGTCTACAATGACTATTGAAGAATCAATGCATGTTACATTCGATGAATCTTTACCTTCATCAACCTTAAATAAAGATGATGAAACTGATTTATCACCTTTAGATAATGTGATTAAATCCTTAGAACAAACTAATCTGACTGATAAGTTGACTGATAAGGACTACCAGTCGACTGAAGTAAAGCAGTCGACTGAAGAACAAGTCAAGTCGACTGATCCTATTGTGATATCTTCAACTTTATCAAAGTCATTTATTGAAGTTAAAGATCATCCTCATGACTTAATAATTGGTGACATCTCCCATGGTATTCAGACACGTTCACATGTTAATATGATCTCTCATACAACATTCTTGTCGGATTTTGAACCGAAAAATATACAAGAAGCTTGTGAGAATGAATATTGGATGAATGCCATGCAAGATGAACTAAACCAATTTATAAGGAATGATGTATGGAATTTAGTTCCTCGACCTCCTGATCAGACTATTATTGGTACCAAATGGGTATTTAAAAATAAGTTAGATGAATCAGGACAAGTTGTAAGGAACAAGGCTAGATTAGTTGCTCAAGGGTATAATCAAGAAGAATGTATAGATTTTAATGAAACATATGCTCCTGTTGCTAGACTAGAATCTATTCGTATTTTATTATCTTTTTCTTGTTTCATGAATTTTATACTTTATCAAATGGATGTTAAAAGTGCTTTTCTTAATGGGTTTATTAAGGAAAATGTTTATGTTAAACAACCACCAGGTTTTGAACATGAACAATTTCCAGATCATGTTTATAAATTGAAAAAGGCTTTATACGGTCTTAAACAAGCACCTCGTGCTTGGTATGATCGTCTGAAAACTTTTTTTTTAGAAACAGGATTTGAAATAGGTAAAGTAGACACTACTTTATTTATCAAAAGAGTTAAGAATGATATCTTAATCATACAAATATATGTTGATATAATTTTTGGTTCTACTAATAATAATCTATGTCAAGAATTTGCTAATACCAT
Source organism: Hemerocallis citrina (assembly GCA_017893485.1). NCBI lineage: Eukaryota > Viridiplantae > Streptophyta > Magnoliopsida > Asparagales > Asphodelaceae > Hemerocallis > Hemerocallis citrina. The sequence continues at coordinate 304,820,265 of CM030360.1, forward strand.
GAAAAATGAATTTGAGATGAGTCACATGGGTGAACTCAATTATTTCCTTGGACTTCAAATTAAACAGTCCTCAAATGGCATATTTATCAATCAAGGCAAATATGCAAAGGAACTACTCAAACATTTTAACATGGATAGTACTAGTAGTAAATCCACACCTATGGCTACTACTACTACTCTTGACAAAGATTTATTAGGTAAGAGTGTTGATCAAAAACTCTATCGAGGTATGATTGGTTCACTCTTATATATTACTGCAAGTAGACCAGATATTATGTTCAGCGTATGTTTATGTGCTAGATATCAATCTAGTCCTAAAGAGTCTCATTTAAAAGCAGTGAAACGAATTTTAAGATATATTAAAGGCACATCTGAATATGGTTTATTTTATCCACGCACCGATAATTTTCAACTTTTGTCATATAGCGATGCTGATTTTGCTGGAAGCAAAACTGATCGCAAGAGTACTAGTGGTACATGTCACTTTTTGGGACATTTCCTAGTCTCTTGGTGCAGTAAAAAGCAAAATTCCGTATCCCTATCAACCACAGAAGCTGAGTATATCGCTGCAAGTTTGGCATGTGCACAAATTTTGTGGATGAAACAAACTTTATTAGATTATGGTATTTCATTTGAGAAACCCTCAATTATGTGTGATAATACCAGTGCAATTAATTTATCTAAAAATCCGATTCAACATTCACGTACGAAACATATTGATATTCGACATCATTTTCTACGTGATCATGTTTTAAAGGGAGATATATCTTTAGACTTTATCTCTACTGATAAACAAGTAGCAGATATATTTACCAAGCCCCTTAAAGAAGATACTTTCATTAAATTAAGGAGAGAACTTGGAATTTGTGATTTTATTGATATTTGTTGAAAATTGTTTCTGTTAAGTCGACTGTGTTCTTGAGTAAGTCGACTGTACTATACTTTAAAACTTATTTACTTTTAGTTCTCTGACCAGTCGCCTGGTCCTAATGACAGTCGACTGATCAGCAGATATACAAAATATAGTTTCTTCTCGACTCAGTCGACTGATATACCCTACCAGTCGACTGTCGCGAGCTCAATCGTCTTCAGCAAAAATTCATTGCGTCTTTTGAGATAAAATTCACTTTTCTTTTCACCCGTGATCTCTTATATCTACCGTCGATTTCTTCCCTCTTTGATCTCAGTCGTTTATTCGCAGTTAAAAACCCTTTACCAGCCGCTTTCTCACCCTTACCGATCTCAAATTTTTTTTTACCCAAAATCCCAAACCCTAGTTTTTGAAGAAGAAGGTAGTCGACTCTCAAATTGCTGCTGGTGCTTGCCCCTGATCTGATCTTTCGTCCCTCTCTTTGGTAAAATCATTTCACCTCCCTCTCTTTTCATGGCACCTAAAAGATCCAAAAGATCTCATGAGGGTAGTTCTTCATCTCAAGACTACACTCAATTTCTCTTAAGTCCCGATCTCAATGAACAATGGTACCTTATTTGTACCATTACAATCTTCCGTGGAAGATTTGTTAACTTCAATGACCTTGATCGTTTTAATCTTATTCCCTTGTTCCAAAATAGTAGTCTTTATGATTTTCTCTCTTTATCTAACCAACCCAACTATTATCCCCAACTCATCTATTTGTTTTACACAAATATGCGAGTTGTACAAAAACACGATGGGGATGTAGTAATCCGTTCGTCTATGAAGAATGTTAAAATGACACTCACACCGACTAGGATCAATCAAATACTTGGTATTGATGACGGAGGATTATCTCTTGATGATATTGTTTTAGATGATGCCTCTATTTTATCTAAAATCTTTTTACCCAATCATGGCCCTCCAATGATAAGCAAAAATATTAAACCAATTGCTAAGCTTGTAGCTAGAATACTAGCCTATAACATCCTTCCCAAAAAGGGTAGTTATGACCAGTATTCTCTAGAATTACAAAAAGCTGTGTATGCAATTTTTGGTAAAATTGCTGTCAATTGGGGTCGTGTCATCTTTTCTAAACTTAATCAAAGCCACACTCATTTTCTACCTTTTGGAGGTCTTCTAACTAGAGTCTTTATAGCTTTTGGTATTGATCTCGATTCCGAGACCAATGTTGTTACTCATTATGAGTGTTTCGATCGTGCTAGTTTGGCACGAATGAAACTTCTTGATCCTCCTTCTAGATCACCCCCTAGGTCTCCTCCACTTTCTCAAGCTCCTTTAGGTTCTACTTCTAGACCCTCTAGACCTTCTACCTCTTCTGATCCACCTATTCTTCAAGCCAATTATGATGATCCTCGTACTCTATATGACTGTGTTTCCTATCTTATGAGACATTCAGCCACTGTAGATACCCATCTTCATAACCTTGATTCCAAACTCGACCACATTGATAACAAACTTGACAATCTCACTAATCTCTTCAACTCTCAATTTCATCCTCCTTCTCAAGGTGACGATGAAGACTCCGATGAGGAAGATTGAAGACTTTTTATTTTTTGTTATGTAATTTTCTTTTTTCATTGGCCTTATTTATGTAAGCGACTTTATCTTAGTCTCTTTTCTATGCAAAAAATTATTATTTTGTGCTTTTTGATGATAATAAAGGGGGAGAGATATCTGTGTTATGATTGCTTTATTATCTTTTTATTATCTGTGTTTGATATGTGTGTTTGCTGTTTGATATTTCCTTATATGTTAACTTTGTTCTATCTGTTTGATATTTCCTTATCTGTTAACTTTGTTCTATTTTCTATGGGAAAATTCTCTGGACAGTCGACTGCCCAAAGGCATATAAGTCGACTGCTGCTGCTGCATCTGTACTTATTTTCTGATTGTGATTTTTTTTCTATGTATGAGTTTCCTGATCAGTCGCCTGCCATTTTGATAAGTCGACTGATACATGTTACATTTTTAAGACAATGCATTTTGTGTTTTTAATAGGGGGAGCATGTCTTTACTATGCTTGTATATTATCTGTTATTATCAGCTATTGTGTTGTCATCATCAAAAAGGGGGAGAATGTTGATTCTTGATTTTGATGATCACAACACAGTACAACATGTGTCTATGTTATACAGCTAACATTGCAGGTTGTACTACAAAAGACTACTTCAGCTGAACAAATGCACAAGCTCAAAGGATACAGATAAAGACTTCACTCAGGATACAGATAAAGACTTCACTCAGACAAGATTCAAGACTTCACTCAGACAAGATTCAAGACTTCACTCAAGACAAGACTCAAGACTCAAGACCTTAGCTCAATTTTGTCAAAATTGTAGTGTCTTGTAAAAACATTGTATCTTACCTTTTGTTGAGTCTTAGTCTGATGTAAAGCCTTGTCACACACACACACACTCAAATTTTCATAATGTGTGTCTCTTAAACCCCCCCCCCCAAAAGAGTCAAAACAGTTTGAAGAAATTTAACTTTTGAGTACCAGTCGACTTAAGCCTCTGCCAGTCGACTGATAGTACAAAACTGTTTAAATTTATTCAAACTCTGATCAGTCGACTCATATGGCAACCCAGTCGACTGTTCGAGAGCTTTTGCCCGTTTTCTGTTTTTCAAAATCGAATTTTTTAAAATCAAAAGCTTAGATCCGTTGGTTGACAGTTGGAGTAACTGTCTCCCAATGTCCAGGAGATCAAACTCTTTAAGTAGAGTTCAGATCTCACTGAAAAGATCTACAGAACTTTCTTTGAAATCCGAGCAATCCTTGTGAAAAATTCTAAGTGATATTTTTGAGAAATAAAGCTTTCAAGTTCATACTCTTTGGTTCTCTACATTCAGTCCAGTATAGCAACGAATTCGCTCTGGACTGAGTATAGAAGTTAACCTTGTTTTTAGCCACGTGCAACAACACAAAACTTTAACAAGGCTATAGGTTGACTGTAAAGTATTTCTTGTTCTTTTTTGCTCTCGGTTGGAGAGTGTTTTTGACTCTAGGTTGTAGAGTCGGTTTGTTTCACTCTTGGTAGTAAAGTGGGTCTGCTTTCTCTGGTTGAGAGAAAGGACTACGGGTTAGACAAGGTTGTTGTCGTAACGCCGTAGGGTATTCTTGTAATCTTTTTCAAGAATAGTGGAAATCTCAAGTGGGTTGCTTGGGGACTGGATGTAGGTCGGGAGGACCGAACCAGGATATATCTGGTGTACTCTGTGATTGATTGTCTTGATTTTGTATTTACTCTTGTTTATTTAAGTTCTGCAAAAAGCGTCTGGACAGTCGACTCCTTGCACTATCAGTCGACTGGTCAGTGTCGTTTTAGTTGTAGTTTCATTGTGTCTTCAGTCGTCTATCTTATCCATCAGTCGACTGCACAGAGTTATTGTTTTTGCTTTATTTTGGTTATATCAGTCGACTGGTTCATAACCAAGTCGACTGTACCGAGAAAATTTCCGCAGTTTTTATTAAACACTATTCACCCCCCTCTAGTGTTTGTTGTCTCGCCTACAGGATCCAACATCCCCCTGCTTTTCTAATAAGTGAGGGGGCTCGTCTATCGACCCTTGACACTCGGCTAAGCGAGCTCCTACTCTTCAGATCTCGACGTCCCCTTGCTTTTCCAACAAGTGAGGGGGCTCATCTACCGACCCTCGACACTCGGCTAAGCGAGCTCGTACTCTTCAGATCTCCACGTCCCCTGGTTTTTTCAACAAGTGAGGGGGCTCGTCTCCCGACCCTCGATGCTCGGTAAAGCGATCTCCTGCTCTTCAGCACTTGACGCCCCTCATGACTGTAAAAGGGGACCCCCCTCATCCTACCCCGCAGACCTCTCCAAGAAGATACAGACCCCGTTCTTCACCATACACACCACTCCGCTCTTCCGACAGAGGCAAAAACTACTCCTACATGGCTGGATTTGTAACACCTTGCAAAATTGAAAATGACAATTTTGCCCTCGTGTGTTACGTACGTGTATTTTGTACCATTACTGGTAATATTTGTAACGTATTTTCATTACGTATTTTGGATTCCGAATATTTATGCATTTTCCATATTGGTTTTATCCTATTTGATTCAACTAAAATATAATATTTCAATCTTAGTATTTTTACGTGCTTTTTACGTGTTTTAGATGCACGTATCAATTACGTATTTTTTTACCATTACATGTGATATTCCTGTGTTTCAATTATTTATTTTATGTATTCAAATTCTTTTTATAAAATGGAAATTTATTTTCCCTTTTTTGATGAAAATAATTTTTTACGTGTAATGCATGTGTTTTCTATGTACGTAGTGATTACGTCGTGAAATATATATAAATTAGTAAATATATTTTTCTTATGTTGTTTTCGATTATATATAATAATTTTCCATCGATAAAGTCTATTTTCGCATTTTGATATTTTACGTGTAACGCACGTGTTTTCGACGAACATATTTGAGCATATATTTATTTTCAAAATAAAAATTGGGAGTGTGTTTATGTTTATTTTATTTGTGCATGAAAAATTATAATTTTTAAATTAAACTATTTTTATATGCATCTTATATATTATATATATGTATTTTAATTTAAATAAAAATATTTAATTGGGGAATGGTGTGCAAGTGCATTGCATGTGCAAATTTTTCCATCTTTATTTTTCTTACTCTCATTTATTATTTTATCATGCATGAGTCTTTTATTCTCTTAGCTTTTCATTAAACCCATGGACCTAAGAATAGATTCTAGCACACTAGACTAATTAATTAATTAATTAAAAAGCAAGCCCAGCAAGACAAGCCCATTAATTAAATCCCAATTTTGGTTGTGCATGGACTTACACATGACATGTAATAAATTTTAATACACATATTAAAACTATAGGAATTGTATTTAATTTTGTGTATGTGTGTGCACTAGTGCACAGAACGTGCTTAGAGAGAGAGAGGGGGGCCAGTTTGGAAGAGAGAGAGGCCGGGAGTTATAGGAGGTGAAAAGATGGAGAAAGTGGGAGAGTGGGTAGTTAAGTGGGGAGTTATTAGGTGAGTGAAATTTGCATTTTAGCCCTTCTTTTGTCCAATAAATACACCCTTCTTTCCTTCTCATTTTCACACCAAAACAAACCAAATTAGAGAGAGAAAAAAGAAAGAGAGTTAGAGAATGTTCTTGTTGCATTGGAGTCTTGTTGGAGTGCTCTTGCTAGGAGGAGAAGGACGAGGAGTTGCTTATTGGAGCTAGAAGTTGTGTCTCATCAACCTTGTTTGCTTATTCTTCATAAGAAGTGGGTGATCATGTGCTTTCTAAATGTAGAAAATGCATGCTAATATGTTAAATGAGTAGTATAGATAAACTTGATGAGATAAATGTAGAACAAATCCATGCTATTGTATGTGCTATGAATGGTCGTAAATCTTGTTATGATTAAGAAGCTAATTGTTATCATGTTAGTAGAAATGAGAAACGATGAATTATTGCCATGAACAAATGTGCATGTTAATTTACAAATATCAAAATATATAATTGTATGAAAAATTGTTGAGTTTTTCCCTTGTGATTAAAATGAATTTTTGTGAAGTTAATTTGGTACACATAGATTCACTTAATTATTTGTAAGGGATACAAATTACTATTTTTGATTAAATTGAAGAAATGCAATTCATGTTCATTAAGTAGTTCAAATAATTTAAAATTTAGATTTATTGTCTAAAATATCAATTATAAATTTGTGAGTTACTGTATGAAAAAAAACTCAGTTTAGATGAAATAATTACAAGCCTAATGAAAGATTAGATCGAATAAAAAATAGAGTTTTGTGAAGATAATTGAATAACAATAAGATTGAACAAAAGCCTGACAATGTGTTTTCCAATCAGTAATCACACTTGGACTTATTGGCTAGCGGGTGCACCATAGGTCGGTACTGTAGCATGTGGGAAGTCCTGGGTTCGAAACTTGTTAGACCCTTTTATTTTTGATTTCGTTTTATTAAACCTGAACTTGAGAACCAATATTTGGGTTTTTCGATGTGGCTTTATGACACCAAGTCCACTTGGACTTAGTGGTTCTCGGTGGTGTCTTTGGGCACCCACTGTGTGGTGCGGTTGGGCTTGGGTTTGAAACCCAGTGAGCTCATTTTGATTTTTTTTTGTTGTTGATGTTTTTAATAATTTTAAGGGGTTTTTAATGTGAATAAAATTTGGAAAAAATATCCAATATTCCTATAAAATGATATAGAATTTATTAAAAAAATTCTTAGAAATTTTCATGTATATTTTGAGAAATAAAAAGAGAATTTGAGATAGAAAATGTGTTTTGACTTCAAATTATTAAATTTAGAATATGACTTTTATTTTGAGAAGAAGAAATTTTTTTTTGTCATGTTATGGATTTCTCTTGATGAGATCATATACTTATGTTGAGTAAGAAATACTTGATGTGATTAAGTTGTTAATGAGTTTAAAATCTATTATGAGTTCATGAAAATAATTATTGCTTTTGAAAGATTGTGAATAATTGAATCATGAGTAATGCTAAGATAAGACATTGGTTAAATTGTGAATAAGTTGAAGATAAGAATACATTGAGTTAATACATGATTATTGAAGGGTATGAGTACCCATGGATTCTTGTACATGAAAGCTTGTGATTTAGAGTTTAGTAAGACCTCGAGTACCGACATTGTTGAATTAAAAGATTTGAGTTATATTTTTGAGATATGGCCATGGAGCTATCTCGGTATTTGTGATTAAGTTCGGTAGGGGGTAAAACTAACTCTAGGTATGATAATTTATTAATGTCTTGAACTTAAGAACAAGGAACTAAATGAAGATGTAATAAACCTGGGCAAACGTAAGTGGGGCACACTATATAGTCGGGTGGTGTACTCCAGAACTATAGACCCAGTTGGACGGTGTACTCCGGGACTGAGGTTGCTTCGATGGAGACGAACTTTTATTTTAAATCCGAGACTATGCGTAATCGGGCGGATAGTTTGCCGTACTTCAGTGTATATACATATACCGGTGCTAGAGGCGCATTTGCGGGACGTTCACACAACGAGGAGTCTGTTATAACAGTCGGACGGTGTACTTCGGGACTGTGATCTGTACTCGTGGAATGTTTAAACCTTGCTTTTATTACTGGGTAGTTTTCATGGCGATGGATCGAACCCTTTAATGTGGAGTACGAAGGTGCTTGCCCTCAGACCTATGTAGTATGGGATGCATAGAATCCGAATAAGTATGCATTAGTGTCATCTTAGTATAAAATATATGTATTAGGCATTAAGGAATTGCATACACTTACATGTTTAGAGTAATCATATTTAACACTTTATTTGCATTCAAGTTTGTGGTTTGTTAAAGTATTAAGATCGTTATATTTTCGGCATAAAGAGGATGACTGTGTATTGTAGGATAATGGCTCGATTCTGGTATTTGGTATCTGCAGTGTTCGAAAGTTTCAGAGCTTCAGTCGACTGGACGGAGGAGCAGTCGACTGTCCAGAGAGGAGTTTTCGAAGACTGAGTATACAGCAGCAGCAGTCGACTGTATGTGGGAGTCAGTCGACCGTCCCGAAGGAAGTACCAGTCGACTGGTAATTGGACCAGTCGACTGTCGGCGGGTTTTGAATCCAGATTCGGCCCAATTCGAAAGGCCCAATAGTTTCCCTATAAATACACCCGTTAGGGTTTTGTAAGTTGTAACACCTTATTCGGATTTTGAAGCCGTCATCTCTTGTAAAGGCTTTGTTTGCCCATTGGAGATCATAGTAAAGAAACCCCAACCGCCCCTTGTGGATGTAGGCATCGTTTTGCCGAACCACGTAAATCTTGTGTTCTTGTGTTGCTTGCTTTTCTGTGTTTTCTCGCTGGTTCTCTCTTTGTTTCCGCGTTGGTTTGATTGTTGGTTTGATTTGTATTCCGCACAACAAGTGGTATCAGAGCAGTTGGTTCGACCTAGAGGGAGATGGCGGGTGATGCAGATGCAACCAAGGATGTTGTGGGATCGAGTTCGTCAAGAACAACGATTCACAACGCAAAATTTGAAGTTGAAAAATTTGATGGGACAAATAATTTCGGGATGTGGCAATGTGAGGTGTTGGATGTTCTTGTTCAACAAGAACAAGATGTTGCTTTGGAGAAAGAAAAACCTAAGGATATGTCCGAAGCAGATTGGAAGAAGTTGAATCGAGTTGCGTGTGGGACTATTCGGCTCTTTATTGAGAAGGCTCAGAAGTACGATTTGATGAGGGATACCATTGCTACGGTGTTGTGGAAGAAGCTCGAAGACAAATACATGAGGAAAAGTTTGGAGAATCGGCTGTATTTGAAGAAGAGACTTTTTCGCTTCACCTATACGGAAGGTATGTCTATGAATGCTCATGTTGAATCATTTAATAAATTATTGGCTGATTTGTTAAATTTGGATGAGCAAATTAAGGATGAAGATAAAGCCCTAATTCTGTTGAATTCATTACCTGAAAGTTATGATCATTTAGCAACTACTTTATTATATGGAAAAGATACTGTGAAATATGAAGATGTTGCAAATGCTTTGTTGAATAATGAAACTAGGAGAAGGGATAAAATGGTTGATAGAGAAACTTCTGAAGCTTTGATTGTAAGGGGCAGGACTGAGACAAGATCTGAGTCCAAATCTGGGAAAAAGGGAAACAAATCTCGTTCCAAATCGAGAGGAGTTTCGAAAGACAGGAAAATACCGGCCAAAGATGAATGTGCTTTCTGTCATGAAAGGGGGCATTGGAAAAAGGATTGTCCAAAGCTACGAAATAAGGGAAATTCGACTGCAAATGTGACTGCTGATAATTTAGAAAGTGGCGAGGATTTTTCTTTTGCACTGGCTTCTAGTCCCTCACTTTATCAAGAAGTATGGTTTCTTGATACAGCAGCCTCCTATCATATGTCTTGGAAAAAGGAGTGGTTTACTTCTTTGGAGTATATGGATGGTGGTGTAGTTTTGATGGGAAATGATGCACCTTGTAAGAAGGTAGGAATCGGGAAGATTGAATTGCTAATGCACGATGGTCTTATTAGGGAGCTTTCAGATGTATGGTATGTTCCAGATTTGAAAAAGAATCTGATTTCACTAGGTGCTTTGGAGGCCAGTGGATTGAAATTTGCTAGTGAAGGTGGCATTCTGAAGGTGACTAGCGGATCACTCGTGGTGATGAAAGGGCAAAGAAAGAGGAACTTGTTTTTCTTGCAGGGAAAAACATATTTGGGTCAGGCTGCCAGTGTAACTGAAAAGCCTAAACAGGTTGTTCCCGACTCTACCAGGTTGTGGCATATGCGACTCGGGCATGCAGGAGAAAAGGCCTTGCAGGGGCTTGTGAAGCAAGGGTTGCTTAAAGATGCTAAAGGGTGCAAGTTGGAATTTTGTGAACATTGTGTTTTGGGTAAGCAAACTAGGGTGAAATTTGGTACAGCTGTACATCAGACAAAGGGTATCCTCGATTATGTGCACACAGATGTTTGGGGCCCTACTCAGACACCTTCTATGAGTGGAAGACACTGGTTTGTTACTTTTGTTGATGATTACTCCAGACGAGTTTGGGTATATACCATGAAGCACAAAGATGAAGTTTTGACATTGTTCACAAGTTGGAAGAAGAAAGTTGAAAATCAGACTGGTAGGAAGATTAAGGTTCCGAGGTCAGATAATGGAGGGGAATACAAGAACGATCCGTTTCTGAAATTGTGTGAAGATGAAGGGATCCAGAGGCACTTCACAGTTAGGAAGACTCCACAGCAAAATGGGGTTGCAGAAAGGATGAACAGAACCTTACTTGAGAAGGTGAGATGTATGTTAGCACAGTCTGGATTGAAGAAGACATTTTGGGCAGAAGCTGTTATATATGCAAGCCACATTGTCAACCGTTTACCATCAGCAGCACTTGAAGGCAAGACGCCTATTGAGGTATGGAGTGGTAAACCTGCATCTGATTATAGTTTTTTGCATATATTTGGTTGTCCTGCTTATTTTCATGTAACTGAAACTAAACTTGATGCAAGAGCCAAAAAGGCTATATTTGTTGGTTTTAGTACTGGTGTCAAAGGTTACAGGTTGTGGTGTCCAGAACAGAAGAAGTTAGTAATCAGCAGAGATGTGACTTTTGATGAGACCAGCATGATTAGCTCGGGACAGTCGACTGGCGGTATGGGACAGTCGACTGGTGAGCAGCAGAAGAGTGGGACAGTTCTCCAACAGGTAAGTAGCAGAATCTCGGGACAGTCGACTGATGTACAGGAGCAGTCGACTGGTGGTCTAGAACAGCAGAAGAGTGGGAGCTCGGGACAGTCGACTGTTGGCAATAATCAGTCGACTGGTAGGAGAGTTCTCCAACAGGTGGAGTTAGAAAAGTTGTCAGTTGAAAATCCTGTTCCTGTCCAAGATGAAGATGATGTGGTTGATACTGAGAATGATGAAGAAGTTCCTATCCAGCAGGTAGAATCAATTGCAGTAAGAAGGCAAAGAAGAGATATCAAACGACCGTCTCGTTTTACAGATACAGTTGCATTTGCTCTTCCCATTGTGGATGATGAAGTTCCCTCCAACTTCAAAGAAGCCACTAGAAGTTCAGAAAATGCAGATTGGAAAATTGCTATGGATGAAGAGATGAACTCTCTTCATAAGAATAAGACTTGGGATCTAGTGCAACTACCAAAGGGGAAGAAAGCAATTGGTTGCAAGTGGGTGTATACGAAGAAAGAAGGTCCAAAAGCCAGTGTTCGGTTCAAGGCTAGACTAGTTGCAAAGGGGTATGCTCAACAGGAAGGTATTGACTATAATGAAGTGTTCTCTCCAGTTGTGAAGCATCCTTCTATTCGGATTTTGTTAGCTTTGGTAGCACAGTTTGATCTTGAATTGACACAGATAGATGTGAAGACTGCGTTCTTACATGGGGATTTAGATGAAGAAATTTATATGTCGCAGCCAGATGGGTTCAAAATTGCTGGGAAGGAAAATTGTGTTTGCAGGTTGAAGAAGTCTCTCTATAGGTTGAAGCAATCTCCAAGGCAGTGGTATTTGAGGTTTGACCAGTTTATGAAGGTGCAGAGATATTCCAGAAGTGAGTTTGATCATTGTGTCTACTTCAGGAAATTGCAGGATGGTTCTTTCATATATCTGTTATTATATGTGGATGACATGTTGATTGCCTCTAAAAATGCTAAGGAGATTCAAAATTTGAAGAATCAGTTGAGTTCTGAATTCGAGATGAAGGATCTTGGTGAAGCCAAGAAGATACTTGGGATGGAGATAGCTAGAGACAGAGCAAAGGGCATAGTGAGTTTGACACAGAAGCAATATCTTTTGAAGGTGCTGAAACGGTTCGGTATAGATGAGAAAACTAAACCAGTTAGCACACCCTTAGCCAGTCATTTCAGAATTAGTGCTTCTCAGTCTCCAAGTACAGATGAAGAGAGACAGTATATGACGAATGTACCTTACACTAGTGTGGTTGGCAGTTTGATGTATGTCATGGTTTGTACTCGACCAGACATCTCTCAGGCGGTGAGTATGGTTAGTCGATATATGCATGATCCAGGCAAAGAGCATTGGCAAGCAGCTAAATGGATTTTGAGGTGATCTAGATAAGAGGCGGTCTACTACAGGCTATTTGTTTACTATGGCTAGGGCACCTATAAGTTGGAGGTCCAATTTGCAGTCCACTGTAGCGTTGTCTACTACTGAGGCTGAATACATGGCGGTTGCTGAGGCCATGAAGGAAGCCATTTGGATTCATGGACTTTTGAAGAGCTTGGGAATTCATCGGGAGAAGGTGGAGGTACACTGTGACAGTCAGAGTGCTATTCATTTAGCGAAGAACCAAGTTCATCATTCGAGGACCAAACATATTGATGTCCGTTATCATTTTGTGCGTGATTTGATAAAGGATGGTGATATTCATTTGGTGAAGATTGGAACAGCTGATAATCCTGCTGATATGTTGACCAAAGTTGTTGGGGCAGCCAAGTTCAAGCATTGCATGAACCTGGCTAATATTTTGCATGTTTGATAATTTGGCATGGACATTTGGGATAGTACTTTGCTATTGGTTTGTTTAGTATGTGATATCATACTAAGGTGGAGTTTGGGTTCGTTTGTTGCATTTGGTGATGAGCAGTTGTTTTGGAGTATTTGTGGAGATTGCTTGGGCTACTTGGAAGATTTCACCAAGGTGGAGATTGTTGGATACTTGACTTGGAAGATCTCGCCAAGGTGGAGATTGTAGGATAATGGCTCGATTCTGGTATTTGGTATCTGCAGTGTTCGAAAGTTTCAGAGCTTCAGTCGACTGGACGGAGGAGCAGTCGACTGTCCAGAGAGGAGTTTTCGAAGACTGAGTATACAGCAGCAGCAGTCGACTGTATGTGGGAGTCAGTCGACCGTCCCGAAGGAAGTACCAGTCGACTGGTAATTGGACCAGTCGACTGTCGGCGGGTTTTGAATCCAGATTCGGCCCAATTCGAAAGGCCCAATAGTTTCCCTAGAAATACACCCGTTAGGGTTTTGTAAGTTGTAACACCTTATTCGGATTTTGAAGCCGTCATCTCTTGTAAAGGCTTTGTTTGCCCATTGGAGATCATAGTAAAGAAACCCCAACCGCCCCTTGTGGATGTAGGCATCGTTTTGCCGAACCACGTAAATCTTGTGTTCTTGTGTTGCTTGCTTTTCTGTGTTTTCTCGCTGGTTCTCTCTTTGTTTCCGCGTTGGTTTGATTGTTGGTTTGATTTGTATTCTGCACAACAAGTGGTATCAGAGCAGTTGGTTCGACCTAGAGGGAGATGGCGGGTGATGCAGATGCAACCAAGGATGTTGTGGGATCGAGTTCGTCAAGAACAACGATTCACAACGCAAAATTTGAAGTTGAAAAATTTGATGGGACAAACAATTTCGGGATGTGGCAATGTGAGGTGTTGGATGTTCTTGTTCAACAAGAACAAGATGTTGCTTTGGAGAAAGAAAAACCTAAGGATATGTCCGAAGCAGATTGGAAGAAGTTGAATCGAGTTGCGTGTGGGACTATTCGGCTCTTTATTGAGAAGGCTCAGAAGTACGATTTGATGAGGGATACCATTGCTACGGTGTTGTGGAAGAAGCTCGAAGACAAATACATGAGAAAAAGTTTGGAGAATCGGCTGTATTTGAAGAAGAGACTTTTTCGCTTCACCTATACGGAAGGTATGTCTATGAATGCTCATGTTGAATCATTTAATAAATTATTGGCTGATTTGTTAAATTTGGATGAGCAAATTAAGGATGAAGATAAAGCCCTAATTCTGTTGAATTCATTACCTGAAAGTTATGATCATTTAGCAACTACTTTATTATATGGAAAAGATACTGTGAAATATGAAGATGTTGCAAATGCTTTGTTGAATAATGAAACTAGGAGAAGGGATAAAATGGTTGATAGAGAAACTTCTGAAGCTTTGATTGTAAGGGGCAGGACTGAGACAAGATCTGAGTCCAAATCTGGGAAAAAGGGAAACAAATCTCGTTCCAAATCGAGAGGAGTTTCGAAAGACAGGAAAATACCGGCCAAAGATGAATGTGCTTTCTGTCATGAAAGGGGGCATTGGAAAAAGGATTGTCCAAAGCTACGAAATAAGGGAAATTCGACTGCAAATGTGACTGCTGATAATTTAGAAAGTGGCGAGGATTTTTCTTTTGCACTGGCTTCTAGTCCCTCACTTTATCAAGAAGTATGGTTTCTTGATACAGCAGCCTCCTATCATATGTCTTGGAAAAAGGAGTGGTTTACTTCTTTGGAGTATATGGATGGTGGTGTAGTTTTGATGGGAAATGATGCACCTTGTAAGAAGGTAGGAATCGGGAAGATTGAATTGCTAATGCACGATGGTCTTATTAGGGAGCTTTCAGATGTATGGTATGTTCCAGATTTGAAAAAGAATCTGATTTCACTAGGTGCTTTGGAGGCCAGTGGATTGAAATTTGCTAGTGAAGGTGGCATTCTGAAGGTGACTAGCGGATCACTCGTGGTGATGAAAGGGCAAAGAAAGAGGAACTTGTTTTTCTTGCAGGGAAAAACATATTTGGATCAGGCTGCCAGTGTAACTGAAAAGCCTAAACAGGTTGTTCCCGACTCTACCAGGTTGTGGCATATGCGACTCGGGCATGCAGGAGAAAAGGCCTTGCAGGGGCTTGTGAAGCAAGGGTTGCTTAAAGATGCTAAAGGGTGCAAGTTGGAATTTTGTGAACATTGTGTTTTGGGTAAGCAAACTAGGGTGAAATTTGGTACAGCTGTACATCAGACAAAAGGTATCCTCGATTATGTGCACACAGATGTTTGGGGCCCTACTCAGACACCTTCTATGAGTGGAAGACACTGGTTTGTTACTTTTGTTGATGATTACTCCAGACGAGTTTGGGTATATACCATGAAGCACAAAGATGAAGTTTTGACATTGTTCACAAGTTGGAAGAAGAAAGTTGAAAATCAGACTGGTAGGAAGATTAAGGTTCCGAGGTCAGATAATGGAGGGGAATACAAGAACGATCCGTTTCTGAAATTGTGTGAAGATGAAGGGATCCAGAGGCACTTCACAGTTAGGA
Organism: Hemerocallis citrina; assembly: GCA_017893485.1. NCBI lineage: Eukaryota > Viridiplantae > Streptophyta > Magnoliopsida > Asparagales > Asphodelaceae > Hemerocallis > Hemerocallis citrina. The sequence continues at coordinate 304,835,792 of CM030360.1, forward strand.
AGACTCCACAGCAAAATGGGGTTGCAGAAAGGATGAACAGAACCTTACTTGAGAAGGTGAGATGTATGTTAGCACAGTCTGGATTGAAGAAGACATTTTGGGCAGAAGCTGTTATATATGCAAGCCACATTGTCAACCGTTTACCATCAGCAGCACTTGAAGGCAAGACGCCTATTGAGGTATGGAGTGGTAAACCTGCATCTGATTATAGTTTTTTGCATATATTTGGTTGTCCTGCTTATTTTCATGTAACTGAAACTAAACTTGATGCAAGAGCCAAAAAGGCTATATTTGTTGGTTTTAGTACTGGTGTCAAAGGTTACAGGTTGTGGTGTCCAGAACAGAAGAAGTTAGTAATCAGCAGAGATGTGACTTTTGATGAGACCAGCATGATTAGCTCGGGACAGTCGACTGGCGGTATGGGACAGTCGACTGGTGAGCAGCAGAAGAGTGGGACAGTTCTCCAACAGGTAAGTAGCAGAATCTCGGGACAGTCGACTGATGTACAGGAGCAGTCGACTGGTGGTCTAGAACAGCAGAAGAGTGGGAGCTCGGGACAGTCGACTGTTGGCAATAATCAGTCGACTGGTAGGAGAGTTCTCCAACAGGTGGAGTTAGAAAAGTTGTCAGTTGAAAATCCTGTTCCTGTCCAAGATGAAGATGATGTGGTTGATACTGAGAATGATGAAGAAGTTCCTATCCAGCAGGTAGAATCAATTGCAGTAAGAAGGCAAAGAAGAGATATCAAACGACCGTCTCGTTTTACAGATACAGTTGCATTTGCTCTTCCCATTGTGGATGATGAAGTTCCCTCCAACTTCAAAGAAGCCACTAGAAGTTCAGAAAATGCAGATTGGAAAATTGCTATGGATGAAGAGATGAACTCTCTTCATAAGAATAAGACTTGGGATCTAGTGCAACTACCAAAGGGGAAGAAAGCAATTGGTTGCAAGTGGGTGTATACGAAGAAAGAAGGTCCAAAAGCCAGTGTTCGGTTCAAGGCTAGACTAGTTGCAAAGGGGTATGCTCAACAGGAAGGTATTGACTATAATGAAGTGTTCTCTCCAGTTGTGAAGCATCCTTCTATTCGGATTTTGTTAGCTTTGGTAGCACAGTTTGATCTTGAATTGACACAGATAGATGTGAAGACTGCGTTCTTACATGGGGATTTAGATGAAGAAATTTATATGTCGCAGCCAGATGGGTTCAAAATTGCTGGGAAGGAAAATTGTGTTTGCAGGTTGAAGAAGTCTCTCTATAGGTTGAAGCAATCTCCAAGGCAGTGGTATTTGAGGTTTGACCAGTTTATGAAGGTGCAGAGATATTCCAGAAGTGAGTTTGATCATTGTGTCTACTTCAGGAAATTGCAGGATGGTTCTTTCATATATCTGTTATTATATGTGGATGACATGTTGATTGCCTCTAAAAATGCTAAGGAGATTCAAAATTTGAAGAATCAGTTGAGTTCTGAATTCGAGATGAAGGATCTTGGTGAAGCCAAGAAGATACTTGGGATGGAGATAGCTAGAGACAGAGCAAAGGGCATAGTGAGTTTGACACAGAAGCAATATCTTTTGAAGGTGCTGAAACGGTTCGGTATAGATGAGAAAACTAAACCAGTTAGCACACCCTTAGCCAGTCATTTCAGAATTAGTGCTTCTCAGTCTCCAAGTACAGATGAAGAGAGACAGTATATGACGAATGTACCTTACACTAGTGTGGTTGGCAGTTTGATGTATGTCATGGTTTGTACTCGACCAGACATCTCTCAGGCGGTGAGTATGGTTAGTCGATATATGCATGATCCAGGCAAAGAGCATTGGCAAGCAGCTAAATGGATTTTGAGGTGATCTAGATAAGAGGCGGTCTACTACAGGCTATTTGTTTACTATGGCTAGGGCACCTATAAGTTGGAGGTCCAATTTGCAGTCCACTGTAGCGTTGTCTACTACTGAGGCTGAATACATGGCGGTTGCTGAGGCCATGAAGGAAGCCATTTGGATTCATGGACTTTTGAAGAGCTTGGGAATTCATCGGGAGAAGGTGGAGGTACACTGTGACAGTCAGAGTGCTATTCATTTAGCGAAGAACCAAGTTCATCATTCGAGGACCAAACATATTGATGTCCGTTATCATTTTGTGCGTGATTTGATAAAGGATGGTGATATTCATTTGGTGAAGATTGGAACAGCTGATAATCCTGCTGATATGTTGACCAAAGTTGTTGGGGCAGCCAAGTTCAAGCATTGCATGAACCTGGCTAATATTTTGCATGTTTGATAATTTGGCATGGACATTTGGGATAGTACTTTGCTATTGGTTTGTTTAGTATGTGATATCATACTAAGGTGGAGTTTGGGTTCGTTTGTTGCATTTGGTGATGAGCAGTTGTTTTGGAGTATTTGTGGAGATTGCTTGGGCTACTTGGAAGATTTCACCAAGGTGGAGATTGTTGGATACTTGACTTGGAAGATCTCGCCAAGGTGGAGATTGTAGGATAATGGCTCGATTCTGGTATTTGGTATCTGCAGTGTTCGAAAGTTTCAGAGCTTCAGTCGACTGGACGGAGGAGCAGTCGACTGTCCAGAGAGGAGTTTTCGAAGACTGAGTATACAGCAGCAGCAGTCGACTGTATGTGGGAGTCAGTCGACCGTCCCGAAGGAAGTACCAGTCGACTGGTAATTGGACCAGTCGACTGTCGGCGGGTTTTGAATCCAGATTCGGCCCAATTCGAAAGGCCCAATAGTTTCCCTATAAATACACCCGTTAGGGTTTTGTAAGTTGTAACACCTTATTCGGATTTTGAAGCCGTCATCTCTTGTAAAGGCTTTGTTTGCCCATTGGAGATCATAGTAAAGAAACCCCAACCGCCCCTTGTGGATGTAGGCATCGTTTTGCCGAACTACGTAAATCTTGTGTTCTTGTGTTGCTTGCTTTTCTGTGTTTTCTCGCTGGTTCTCTCTTTGTTTCCGCGTTGGTTTGATTGTTGGTTTGATTTGTATTCCGCACAACATGTATAACATTTTTGTCAGTTGTAAGCAACTGACGTGCACACAGTTTTATATGAAGGAGATGGGTTTTCATGAAGATATAAAGTTGATATGTTGCTGTTGATTTATTTAAAAGTTAAAGATGTTGCAATTGTATAATTTTTTATTATTGTATTTCATTTTATCTTCCGCTTTGTAAATAAATGTAAAGGACTCTGTTGTATTATAAAAAGTTCAAATTTTCTTGTAAAATTGTACGAAGTGAAGTGTAAAGATCCGGTGGAACTTCGAATTCGATCGTATTTGGAATTTGGGGTGCTACAGGATTATCCAGCCCCTCAGGAGTGGAGGGCTCCTGATATGGGTCAGATGATGTGGCCCCTCCTAGGCCATCAGATCCCCTCAAAACCCACTCTCTCCTGATCATCGAGTCAACAGAGGTTAAACGGGCCGTTTCTACCTCAAGCCCACAGGCAAACGGGTGCGACCCGGTCCGCTCAGGTCCCAGACCCGTTTGCATTGCCTATAAATATCAGGTCTTCTCCTTCATTCAAGGGTAATCAATCTTTCCCCTCTAAAACCCTAGCTACTGTTGCTTTCCAGTAACTGACTAAATAGTCGGAGGGCCTGCCACTGGGATCTCCCCCGGTATTTCTAGGCATAGTGCAGGTACACGAGACCGAGCCGAGCCTCCAGATTCGAGCCGAGCTTGCTGGATCCGAGCCGAGCATCCGACCTCCACCTCACTCCTGGTTCTCTCGAGCCGCTCCCTCAGCCGAGGGTCGGCGTATAGCTAGTACCGTGACTTTTACCATACAAATTGAGAGAACTCACACCTTTGCCACCATCCCCAAAAACAAACCGCATCAGTCGCTAATTCTGAACAAAAGAATTAAGAGTTTTTCGTTTTATTTCTTAAATATTAGAGAGCTTCTTCTTATAGTAAAAATTGACAACTTAGCCATCCGAACCTTTAGATCTCGAATCAAATTAATTCAACTCACACTAATCGTTTATATTCAGTAAAGAGAAAATTATCCATATAAATCAAGCTGTTCTATATAAAAGCCTACAGTAGAGAATGCACGCCTCATGATTTTCTATTCAATCCAACCTTTAGATTATCAAGTTACATAATCTTAGAGCATCCAAATCGTTAGCTCAAAATACATTGTATGCATATTTCGAACTGTAAATACTGTAGTCGTTAGCTATTCTGTCATTTTTTTTATTTTTCACTACAGTAAAAAGTCAAAGGTAACATAAGAGATAACAATATTGATTTTATAGCGTGATGTTTCGTCTGAATTATTTAATTAATTTTTAAATGATCGGACGAAACATCTTCGTCCGAACAAAAAAATTAAATTTTTTTTCTTCCAAATCTTAATATCTTAATTAGTAGTTAATTAGTTTAATTGGTATTTAATTTAGAATTTTAGTTAGATAATTAGTTAATTAATTAAGTTTAGTAAATTAATTACTTAAGTAAGGTCTTAATTAAGAAATCACCACTGGACGAAACATCATGTTTTGTTTCATGTGAGGCTCACGCAATTTTTTTTTATAAAAAAAATAATTCGAAATTTTCCAAAAAATCTCCCTCCCCCCCCCCCCAAAAAAAATCGACAAATAAAATATCATGTTTCGTCCGTTTCATTTATAAAAAAATTATGTATTTTTTTATCTTTTCGTACAGCAATAAACACTCGAATTGCTGAGGCAGAGTACTGTGGATGCTCTTATACAACTTTACATGACATGTGTCTCATCTTCTTTTAAGTTAATCCTTGAAGCCATATTCCCATGCCCCAGCTTGTATAAACAAAGTCAAGGCGATACGACACATTCCAAACTTGGGGGTAACTTTGACCTGTAAAGAAAGATTCTCTCTTGATTGAAAGTTCAAAAAAAACAGTGCTAGAAATTAAAAAGTCAGGAGGGATGTTAATGCATTTGTTTTCATACAACAACCAGGGAGGGCTGGCCCTGAATTTCCGGAGGCCCTAGGCAAACTTTCGAAATGAGGCTTCTAATATTATTTTTTTTACACGCAAAATATCTGTCTATATTTATAAGGTAAGTTCAAATTTGAGGTTCCTAAAATCGCGAAATCTCCGGAGGTCTAAGGTGGCCGCCTTACCCGCCTCTAGGGTAGGGCCGACCCTGACAACAACTTCTCATTAAAGGATTACTAGTAAATTACACGTGCGATTCACATCTTAATAAATACAGTTATTTTAAAGTAAAAATTCAGACGGAGTCAGAGCTTGAACCTAAGATCTCTTTTATAATAGTTATGCACGTGCGGTGCACGCGTTGATTGATTTACAAATGACACTAAGGCATTCTCCCATTATAATATTAGATATTAGAAATTGTTTGTTTATTTGGTGACAAAAAAAATAATAAAAAATTGCTTGTTTGTTTGACAACTCTCCCATTAATATAGTAGAGATTATATATTATATTATAGATAGATAGATAGATAGTAATTTACACGTGTGATGCACATTTAATATATTAAAAGTTTAAAGTAAAAAAATATGACATAGTGAGGACTTGAACCTGAGACCTCCCTTATATTAGTTATGCACGTGCAACGCCCGCGTTGATAGATTCACAACTGACACTAAGGTACTGTTCTTTTTTTTACCTCTTATAATAGGTTACCTCTTATAAAAGATTTACAGTTAGAGCCTCTTTTTTAGGTGTTCTTTTTATATAAAAATAACCTCTTATAAGAACCTCTTATAAGACATTTTTGTTCTTTTTTCACCTCTTACAAGAGCCTATATTACCCCAAAGTCTATATTACACCAAAGTATAAAAATAGTGAGATGAAGGACAAGAAAAGAAGGAAATTTGAGATTGAATGTGGCGTTCCAATAAACTGAATATAAAAAAAAGAAAAAAAATAATGAAGTACAATAAAACAGTAATCGCATGTAAGTGGTTAGCATAGCTATATATGGAGAAAAAAGAAAAAAAAATCATTTAATTGAACTAAAATGTCATGTTGGCACTGTAAGGATAGCATACTGGTAAGAAAATTGATTGAAGTCTATAACTTGAGATTGAAATTTTTTGTTAATTGAAAAGATGGAGAACAAATTTTTTTTAATTGCAAAAATTGAAATTTGAGATTGAAATTAGTAACAATTATAATATAGACTTTGGGGTAATATAGACTTTTTAAGTGATAGAAGTCTTATAAGAATTTGAAAGAGGCTACTAGAAGTCTTTTAGGCTTATAAGAGATTTTGGAGAAAATATCTTATAAGAGGTAAAAAAAGAACGCTAAAAAAATTCTTGTAAGTGGTGGACCACCTCTTACAAGAGATAAATCACTTATAAGAGGAGAAAAAGAACACTACCTAAGGCATTCTCCCATTATAATATTAGAGATTTATATATAACTTACTCACAAATGTTTTAATTGCATATGTTTTACTCACAAATTGTTATTTCCATATAACTCAGTCTTAATATGTGATACATTCCAAAAAAAATCTACTTTTGACCGTTTTATTTACTTTAATTTGGATAAAACATTAATTTCAATTTCAAAAATGACAATTTCCCCCATTATAATTACCCTTATCTAATATATATTAGAGGTGTGAAGATTAGATATATCATTTTACTTTAATTACTCTTTATTATATAATCTCCAATATTATAATGGGAGAAGACCTAATTGTCATTTGTCAATCTATCACCGCATGCGACGAACGTACATAATTAATATGAAGAAGGTTTCAGGTTCGAGTCATCACTACAACAAAGATTTTTTCTTTTCTTTTTTTTTTTAAAATTTTTTTTCTTTTTTAAGACGTGCATTGTCCGTGTATAACTAATATAGAAAATGCCTCAGATTCGGGACCATACTACGTCAAAATTTTTACTTTAAAAAAATATATCTATTAAGATGTGCATCGCATGTGTAAATTACTGGTGACTAATAATTAGGAGTAGTTTTTATGATATTCCCCCCAAATTAGACCACTTTTTAGAACTAATTTACAAAATAGACCACATTTGAAACTAATTTCGAAAATGGACCACTCGTAGTTGGGAACTGCGGCCTGTTCGATTGTGAGGCCGCAATTGAAAACTGCGGTCTCTTCAAAAATACATTTTTTCAGTCTTAGTTCATTTCATATTTGGCTTAAACTTACTTGAGACTTAGATAAATTTTTCTAAGTAAAAATGTGTTAAAATAGAGGTCGCAGTTTCTAACTGCGGCTTAATTATAACAGAGGCCGCAGTTCTCAACTACGACCTATGTTATTTTTAGACTGTAGTTGGGAATTGCATCTTTTATTTAACATTTTTTTACTTGAAAAATTTTGTTTAGATCGCAAAGTCACTTATGCCAAATATGAAATGAACTACGGTCGCAGTTGGAAGCTGCGGCATGAAAAAAATCCATTATTAAGAGGCCGCAATAGAGAACTATTTATCCCAAATGTGAGTGGTCCATTTTCAAAATTAGTTTGTAAAGTGATCTATTTTAAAAATTTGTTTCAAAAAATGATCTATTTTGGGAAAAAAAAATCTTTTTAAGAAGTACATAACATTAGAGCATCCCCAGTGGGGTATCTTCAATTTTGAAGATAAGCCCAAAATATTTTTAAAAAGCCCAAACTATGCCACATCACCAGGTCTGGTAGGGTCTTGATCAAGACCCGGTGTCTTCACAATTCTGCCCACCCTTTTATTAATAATAATAATAATAATAATAATAATAATAATATAATAATAATAATAATATTTATTATTATTATTATTTATTTATTTATTTATTTTTATTATAAGGGATAATATACTCCTTTTATTGTGGGTGAAATAGTGGTGGTATCTTGATTGGTATCCTCAATTAAAAAAAATTCGGAGAAAAATGATGTGGCACTTGAAGATACCTCTATTGTAATTGCTCTAATGAATAAGTTAAATGGAATTAACATATTTATTAGTAATTTACGCGTGCAATGCATGTTTTAATAATTTTTTTTAAAAAAATAAAAACTCTGACGTAAGAAAGATTTGAACATGAAATCTCCTTTATATTAGTTATGTACTGCGTTTCACATATTGGTAGATTGATAAATGACACTAAGACCTTCTCCTATTATAATATTAGAGATTAGAGATAAGAAAGGTATATGAAAATAACCCAATAAAGAAAAAGCGGCATTTAATATTAATAAATCAAGGTGCTTAAAGATTAAATTGGTAAGGTGGATTCAACCGAAAAGCCGGCATGTTTTCGCCACCGCTCTGCATCATTACTTTCATTGACTAAAACGCTCTATTTTTAAAGTGGATTTTATGTATTATCCTGAACAAATCTTCTCTTTATTATTTTCTTTGGGAATATACTATCTACAGTTACATATTTGTGTTTTTATTAAGAGCATCTCCAATTGTTTTTACTATTTTGTAAATTTGACAAAATAGTAAATGACAAATAGAGTGTTGTGCTGCAATCGTTGTTTGCTATAATATAGCAAAAGACAAAATGAATTGGACGTACGGAACATGTTGATCCGTCCAATCAATTAAAATAACTTTTAAAAAAATTATTTGATAAAATGGATTTTGAAACAATTTGTTTTTAACTTGGATTTAACTTTGGAACAAACATGGACTTGGATTAAATTTTCCAAACCAAAGAAATGGAAGGACGGAACATATCGTTCCGTCTAACCACTTCTTTTGGTTTTTTGAGTTATCGGACTTGTACCGTCCAATGTTCATAATATAAAAAAAAATGACGACGGGACATGTTGTTCCGTCCGATCTCTAAAACAATTAAAATATATTAAAAATTTATTCGACGAAACATGTTGTTTTGTCCGACGCATTAGGAAGAAAAAAAAAATAGAGACGGCACAACATGTTCCGCTTGCTATATTTGGTAATTGCCATATTATATTGATTAAAACGTATATCGCACGTGTTAACTACTAGTACCAAATCATTGGAGATGCTCTAATAGACTGTTGGAATATCATTAAATATCTCTTTTACTATTAGCTTTGACCAGTTTTAAAGAAGTTTTAAATCAGTGAAGAAACACGTATACTGCGTGTGCAGTATAATAGATACTTTCAATTGTTGGAGGCTTAATTAATTTTACTCATCGCCATCTCTAATATGTAATATTACAATGAGAAAAAGCCTTAATATCATTTGTAAATCTATCAACGTATGTAATATACATAATTAATATGAATGAGATCTTAGGATTGAATCCCGATTATGTCTAAGTTTTTACTTTAAAAAGATTATATATTTATTAAAACATGCATCGCACGTGTAAATTATTAATCTTATTACTAGTTTTAATGAAAAGTAAATATTATATCTATATCTTATACTAATAAGAGAAAGAGAGTCTACTATTTCTCTTCTCTCTCTATTTTGAAATAGAGAAATGAGGTGAAAAATTGGAATTCCTATATAACTAACATGTGCACTATGCACGATTTTATTAAAAAAACAAAAACAAAATAAAAACTCAAATTCCTCAAACATGGTCTCTTCCCTTCCCACTTTCTTAATCTCACAAAACCTCACGACTATTCCTAAACCCACCCCCATCACATAACTTAGAATTAGATTCTTAAGCAAACACAATTTATAAAATTACTTTAATATGATTTCTTAGTCTATCATCTTTATCTCAACTTGTACTATAATAAATGATTTATAATGTATAACTGAATGTTAATGATGTTATAATATACATGTTAACATAATTAAGTTTAATTTGTCACATATTTTCATTGCATGGAATTTTTAGCTTCAATAATATTCAATTGGATAGCATTATGGTTTGACAATGATTTTCTAAATCATTTCCTTATATGAGGATGATAATGAAGATCTCGGTAATCACGATAGGGATGATATTTATAAGTTTCTCCCAATTCTTTCACTCTTTTTAGAGTTCTATATAATTTTATGAGTCCCTCAAAATTATTTTATGCTGTGTAATTTGCACAAGATAACACTAGTTATAATTATAACTATATATTAAGCTAATCGATCTAACTCTCCCTTCTTCTATTTTAAAGTAGAAAAAGATGAGCAAAAATAGGAATCTCATTTAAACTAACCCGTGTTTTCCACACGTTTTCATCCTCCCCAACCCTCACATCCCACACTACCCCTCACATGCCACACACCCTCCTTGCCCCGAGTCCCTGCCAGGGGTGTATCCGAGTTTCAGAGTGCCCTAAGCAAATTCTCAAATAAGGCCTTTTGCAAGTTGACAAAATAATAATTACAATTATTTAAATCTAAACAAACTTGCAGCATTGGAGAACAAACTATTTAAATGATTTTTTAAAAATAAATATGCTTCCAAAAAAAAAAAAATTGATGACATACGCTTTTTATATGAAAAGCCTCATGGCTAAAAGAAACTTGGACAAACTCTAACAACAAAAACGAAATAAGTTATATTAGAGAACACGATCAGAATGAAATGATGATGAATATATGTATATAAGAATACTAGCTAGAAGCTTAAAATGTAAAATAACCATATGCACTTGAAGATTTGGCTAGAAATTTATTATAAACAGGTAAATATGATATACCATAGAACATTGAAAAAATATCATAATGACATACATGGGCTAAGCGAAAAATAATATTAAATTCATAAAATGGTAAAATGACATGTACGACTATGTGTAAAATAATTAGTTTTAAAAATAAAAAATATTGAAAATTTAATAGGCCCTTACAAGTTTTGAACCTACAACTTTCACATTATTAGCACAACACTCTAACCAACTAAGCTAATAAGCCAACAATGAATATTATGTAATTATATCAGAAAATATTACATTTTACTTGTTAACATTGTAAATACTTAAAAAATATGGGGCTCAATAAAATTGGGGGTTCAAAGCAGTTGCTTGTGCTGCTTGGGCCCAGATCTGCCTTGGTCCCTACACCCTCCTTGCCTCCGACGCAGCTACCGCTCACACACCACATCGCATCCTTTGTAGTTTCCGAACCACGTGTTCATCAAGGCAGTATTTCCGAAGAAATTAGGGAAAAGTGTGGGTTGACGATAGGGATGATTGCGGTGTCGTGTTCAAGAATGAGATTTGGTAATGTTTCTTATACTTTCACTTTTTGCTATTTCCTCATGCATATTTAAATAGAAAACACTTGAAAATCTATAAATCTGATATTTAATTTCTAGAACTGTACTTTGTTCATCAATTGTTTGATAAAATGTCTATGTAGCATGCAAGGTGTTTGTGAAAATGTTTTTGAAAAATTTTGCTTAACTGAATCAATTGTATTTATATGTGTATGTATTAATGCCTGAAACCCTAATTTACTACCTGGTTTCATTTTTAATTTCTAATTTGTGTTTTTAAAATCCCAAAATTTGGATTTGGATAAGAGTACGGGTTAAAGACGGAGGTGTGAATAAGATTTTGTAAGGTTAATCTACTTATTTTTTCTTTTTGATGTTGCTTCATGCATATTTGAATAGGAAATACTTAAAAACCTAGAAATCTAGTACTTATTTTCTAGAATTGTGCTTTGTCCATCAAGTGTTTGATTAAATGCCTATGTAGCACGAAATGTGTTTGTGAAAAACATTTTTGAGAAATTTTGTTTAACTAAATCAATTGTATCTATATGTAGTGTATGGATTAAATTTTGAAACCTTAATTTATTACTTGATTTCATTTTCAATTTCTAATTTGCGTTTTTGAAAATCCCGAAATTTGTATTTGGAGAAGAGCACAAGTTGAAGACGAGGATCATTGCGGTGTCGGATTAAAGAATGAGAAATGGTAAGGAAAGATGTGGCGGAGGGCAGGGTGACGCATAACATCGAAAAATGTAGAAGAAGAGGGAGGAGCGGTGGGTGGCTTCAAAGAAGGTGTTGATTTGAGAGGGGAAGGGGAAGTGGAGGGAGAGGAGGGTTGAGATGAGATGTACCGGGACTTGCGTGTTGCAGATCAGGATGTACACAAAGATCAGGCTGTACGTGTATTTTTCAGGATAAATTTTACTAAACTATATTCTTGAAGATGCAACTTCTCCAAATCATCTCAATTTTTTTAGAGTTTTATATAGTTTTTATGAGTCCCTTAAAATTATTTTAATCTGTACAATTTGCACCGGGTAACACTAGCATTTTATTAATCTGTGAACACTTTACAAGAATGTGCTCAATGATAATTAGGCGTAGAGTAATGAGATAGCCCTACATTGCTACACATCAACTATAACCAACAATACTGTAAGAGAAAATATACAAACGCATCTACAATTAGCATGAAATCCGATTTTCCAGAACAACCTTATCCTTCCTCTCCTCACTCTCTCTACTTACACTCAATGTGGAGTGTGTTTACATCTTGATCTATTTTGCTGGAATAATATAAGCTTGTGTATCTCCTCTTGTCAAAATACTCTTCATTTTCTCTCGCCAATTGGGCCAAACTATTGACACTAAAGTTGCTCACGCTAAACAAAATAATATGTTCTTCCATTTGAATTTAAACATCATTTTCTTCATTAAGTCTATCAGATTCAAAGGAGGTAGCAATCCCAAATTAAATCTACGTACAGAGACACCAAACGTACTTGAAATCGTCATGTACAGCCAAATAGTTAATTGAGTAATGCTACATCCATAACTTTTTCTACAACCTTTTACTTTACAACCAGGGCCAGTTAACTTTTTTTTGGACATTTATAGGGCCCTGTACGGAAAGAAAAAAAACTGAGCAATTTTTTTACATATTCTAATATTTATTTTATTTTATTTTTATTTCGACGCCATATATATATATATATATATATATATATATATACATACACAACACAACGATAGGAGTATTCCTGATTTGTAGGCCCTGTGCGATTGCGCATGTCGCACGGGCACAAGGCCAGCCCTGTTTACAACCACAGGTGACACCAGGGACAAAGATAGAATATTTTTGTTGGGGGGGGGGGGGGGGGGGGGGCTATGGGTAAAATATATCTATATAAAGTATTTCATATAAATTGTAGGGTTGTTAAAACGGTAAATTTTAGAAAATATAGGGGTTTTGAGACAATTGGGGGTGCATTAGCCCCCCTGGGAAGTCTTAGCTCCATCCATGGGTGACACAATACTATTAGAGGTTTCTACAACCTACTATACAATAATATTTAATAGTACCGTGCCACCTAAGCTTGTAAAGAAGAAAGTTGTAAAAAAAATTGTGGGTGTAACATTATCTCTAATATTATAATGAGAAAGTTGGGGTGTCATTTGTTGAAACACCCTATAATTGATTTATGAGATTTTGTGATTTTTACGTGTTGTGCACGTATGATTTTATTTTTATAATTTCTCGTATAAAATATTTTTATATCGTAATTTTTCTCTATATTTTTCTAAAATTATTCTCTTTAAAAGCCTAATTTAAATCTAGGCCTAATTGTCCTTTTTCAGCGCACTATATTTATTAATTATTTAATTATTTTGAGCCCATGGTTAGTTTGGCCCATTAGCGAACCCATTTACTTTAATTCTCTTTTGAAATGGTCTAACTTTTAGTGTAGACTCATTTCATGGACAATTAAAATTGTCACATGAACAAATTTGTAAATGAGGACACTATGTGGCGTGCAAGCACTAGGGTGTGCATTGCACACTTTCCCCCATAGACCTGATTGTAGATGGAGGAGTGGGAGTGATGGAAGTAGTGGAGAGGTGGTTGTTCATCATGGGTAGTTTTCATAACTCCCTAGTTCATCTAGACCATTGATCTCTAACCATTGGATCTAATCTTAGCCCTACATTCATCCTAAAATTTTGTATAAATAGAAAGAAAAGAATAGAAAGAATAGAAAGAGAAGTAATTTTAGTGAGGCAAATGATTGAGGAGTTGTGAGATTGTGTGCTATTGTGTTCTTCATCCAAGGAGGAGACCGGCATTTTCAAGGATCAAGAAGAGGGTGGCTCGGGTTGCTTGCATCACTACAAGGAGAGGCACAACTTGGTGGTTGATCTAGGAGGAGAAGGCCTTGTTCATTCATTGTTGGAGATTCTCTAGAAGTTCTTAGGATTTTTCTCTCCATATAAGGTGAGTGTTTCTCATGCTTCTAAAACTAGATACCATCCTAGGAATGTTTTGATAGAATTGTTAATGAAAACTTAAGTGAAATTGGCCTATGGTTGCTTATGTAGAGATGAATTGGTAATTTAGAAGATGTGTGTTGAAGTGATTGCTAGTTGATAAATTATGAGTTAAAATGCTAGAAGATGTCATGTTTTGCCATGCTAGATATTGAAGAACCATGTTGTGTGAAGAAAATCTATATATATGAGACAAAAGTGAATGCTTCATATAAAATTGATTTGGTTAATTGTGAGTGATCTCATCGTAGCAATAAAGGAAATTTTTTATGTTCTAAGTTAATGTGATGGATTAATAAATGAAAAAAAAATGGAATGAAATATTTTTGTATAAATTTATATTTCAAAATGCGTGCAACTATGATTTGTTCCCAATGTCGAAATTATGGACATAGAACATAAAATAAGATCAAAAATGCAAGTTTTATTAGTAAATAATGATTATAAAAATACTGGCTTGCTGTAATCTTATACATTTTGAAATCTAGAGATTTTTTGACTCAAAAAGAGAAAAAAAAGAACTAAAAACATTTTTGGAATTTGGAAAACCTAGTAGCATCAGTCGACCGATTATATTGAAACAGTCGACTGCTCTGAGTATTTATTTTCGAGTTCAAATCTTTGCGGAACAGTCGACCAGTTATATTGAAACAGTCGACCGTCCTGATTATTTACTTTCGAGTTCAAACCCTTGCGGATTAGTCGACCGACTACACTGTGACAGTCGACTACCCTGACCATTGATTTTTGAGTTGTAAATCCTCACAGAACAGCCGACTGTCCATGTCCTAACAGTCGACTGCCCTGAAGTTTTCATTAGTTCAAATTGTCCTTGAATAAAGAAAAATACATGCCTTATTTAAAAGAGTTTTGAAATGAGTTTTGGCAATGAGAGTGTAAATTTTTGATAAAATGACAGTACGGTAATTTCATGGTGGTTGAATGAGCTATAAATGTGACAAGTTACAAAAATGAATTCTTTTGTTTATGCATGAGTTTGTACATGAAAGTGAAATTGAATGTTATGATGAATTATGAAAGATTTTATGAGCATGAATATACAAATGCTATGAACATGAAAGGAAAATTATTCTTGATCATGATAAAGACTTATTGACTGTGAAAACTCAATTTTGTGATAGTGAATTGAAATTGAGAACTAGAGTGTAGTTAAGCCTCATACCGGTATTGAAAAGTGATATGTTGAAATAAAAATTGAGATGAAAAGACCAAGATTGGGTCATGTTGAATAGACGATTAAGACCGGTATAGTGGAAAGACTAACTCTAGAGAATTGATTTTGTTCATGATTCAAATAACTAAGGATTAGATGCATAGTAAAGAAGTGATGAAAATAAAAGAAAAACACAAGTATGAGGGCCTCGGAGCTACGGTGTGAGAGTATTCACAGGCTGTCTTCACGATACATCGTGACATGATGTGGATATGTCTCCAGGAGTCTGTACCGCAGGCCACGCTCGTGGGGTGTTTGGTGACTACGGGTGGTGTCATGTCCCATGACGGAGGCTGAATTGTCCATAGGTTCTTCATGATGCGTCGTGACATGACGTGAGATTCTCCTCCAAGCTGTCTGGACATGAGCTCGTAACTCATAGAACATCTAGGATACTTATCGTAGTTACAGTAGTAGTTTAAGTCATGACGAGAAATTGAACTCTACAAGATGAAGAACGGTTAAGAGCTTGCCCTCAGACCTATGTAGTATGGGATGCATAGAATCTGAACAAATCCGCATTAATGTCATCTAATATAAATAACTGCATTAAGGACTAAGTGCACCGCACAACACGATATCTATAGGATAGTCCCTTATAGTTCTATTTGTGATCAAGTTTGTAGTTTGTTTAAGCATTTGAGAATCGTTATAATGTTTTGGCATAGAGAGGATGGCCGTGTATAATATTTTGTCGGTTGTAAGCAACTGACGCGCCCATAGTTTTTATGCAGGGTAAGGTGATTAACAAGACTAAAGAATGCATGCTGATTAAAGAATGATTCAAGTGTTGTACATTTCAATTTATGTAAATTATTGTAATTTGCTTCAGCTGTAAATATGTAATGTAATTGTAAACTCTGATGTAACAAAAAGTTTTTATTTCCTTGTAAAATTATACGAAAGAAGTGTAAAGATCCTGTGGAACTTCGAATTCTGTCTGTTTTGGAATTTGGGGTGTTACAGAGTGGTATCAGAGCCACGTTTCCAACTAGTACAAATTTATAAGGAACGACACCCTAAAAGTGGACATTAACGCGTGTGTTGAGTCTAGAGATTTAAAAGTAAGCCACTTACATTTGTGTTGCTCTATGATTTATGTTTCTTCTCCTCATTTCTTTAAGATGGCGGACCACTTCGACCCAGCTGGAGATGATGATTGGCACATTATTGAGGAGGATTACTACCCCGGGCAAGCTGATTCAGACGAAGAAGATCCTGAAGAAGTGGAAGAGGAATGGCCTGAAACCCGAAAGATCACTCCACCTCTGGATTCATCTGATGTTTCCTCCAATGAGGAAGAACCAGTTCTAAGTAGTCTTATTGTGACTCTTCAGAGGCAGGTTGAGACTCAGAGGGAAAGAGTGGAGCTGCTGCAGGCGCAGTGTGCGAAGAGCAAGGAGAGCAATGTAATTCTCAGTCATCGTGTTTGGGAACTTGAGAAGAGGAAAAACATGTACGATGTGCTGAAGGAGGAAGTGGAAGAACTACAGGAAGAGCTTCATGAAGCCAAGAGGAACCGTAGGAACTAGACTATTGTATCTTCTTACTGCTTTCTTTTGATGTCAGAAATGTTTTTAAATTCGAATGTATAAAGTTTGAAATTCAATGAAATAAAAAGTTGATTTAAAATTCATGTTTTTCTACTTCGAATTTAATGGATCTTTTGCATCAGAATATGGCTAGAAGAGGAGCTCAAAATGGTGAAGGTTTGATCTTGGAAACGGAATTAGCGATGGTTTATCAGACACTCATTGCCGTTGCCATGAATCAGAATCAAGAAAGGGTGCATGCGAATCCAATACCCGAAGCAATCAAACTCGTGGAATCATTTAAACGGATAAAACTACCAGTGTTTGAGGGAAAGTCAGACCCTGACGTGGCTAACAATTGGATCCGCCAGGTAGAGACTATCTTCGAAGTCTTGGAGACTTCGAAGGCAGCAAGGTGAAGTTAGCGGCGCTGCAGTTCGAGAAGGATGCGGCTGTGTGGTGGCAGTCGATGAAGCGGACGATGGGAGGTATTGTTATTGGCTGGGATGAATTCTTGGAGGAATTTTGCAGTCATTATTTTCCCTCAGACATCTAGGAGAAGATTTACTCAGCTCTCTAGGTACGCGCCCAAATTGGTAATGGATGAGACGAAGAAGGCTCGAAAATTCGAGCATGGTTTGAGGCCAAGTCTGAGATCCAAGATGATACCCCTCGGTATCAGGAGGTTTAACAAGCTGGTCAAACGAGATGCAGCCACTGAGGCAGACATGGAGCAGTTCCATGCTGTACAAAATCGGAGGACCAACTGGAATGTTGGGAAGAGGCCCGCCGTTTCTGGAAAATTCAGGGGACATCCGCCGGCCCAGAGGTTCAAACCAACGGGAGTGAATGCTGTCAACGTAGCTGGGAGACCCGGAAACAATTGGGTGAGACCTCTGGTAGTGACTTACTTCAACTGTGGTGAGACGGAACATTACAAGTCGCAATGCCCCAAGCTGCAGAATGTCACCCATAGTGGACCAACGCAACAAGTTGGGAAGAAGCCGTACCAGCAAGGGCGAGTATTTGCCTTGACTGAAGCTGACGCTGGTGAGGTGGATCACGTCATCACTGGTACGAGGGAGGATGTTTAGAGTGTTTTCTATTGTTTCTCTTTTTCCACTTTTATAGTGAACTGTTATGTAACGAGTGTGTGTTATGTAACAGGAAAACTTTATTTGAATGGAAAGAAAGCTGTTGTTTTGTTCGATACTGGGTCTTCTCACACTTTTGTATCACCTCGGTTTGCTAAAGTTCTGGGAGTTGAACCGAAGATATTTCCAGGCAAGGTTTTAGCAGTAGCTACTCCATCAGGGGAGACTTTAACTACTGATCGGTACTATGCGAACTGCGAGATCGTGATTGGAGATAGAATTTTTGGGATTGCTCTGATCGAGCTGAAAATCTTGGGAGTCGATGTTATCATTGCATTGATTGGATATCGGTGTACAGTGCAAGCATCGAGTGCAAGACCAAGACAGTAACAGTGAAGGCTCCAGGTGGACCTGAAGTCACTTTCCAAGGGAAGAAGAGATATTCTGGTCTAGTGGCAGCTATCTGCAAAAGGAATGTTCCTGCAGAGGTGCAGCAAAATCCAGTAGTTCGGGATTATCCGACGGTATTCTTGGGAGATTTGTCTGGGTTACGCCCGCATCGTGATGTAGAGTTCAGCTCACTATTCAGCCAGGGAGTGTACTAATTTCCAAGGCACCGTATAGGATGGCACCTGTGGAGCAGGATGAAATCAAACGGCAGATCGAGGAACTGTTGGAGAAAGGCTTTATTCAACCGAGTGCATTACCTTGGGGAGTGCCAGTACTTTTGGTAAAGAAGAAGGATGATTCGATGAGGATGTGCATCGATTACCGGGAGCTGAATAAGGTCACTATTCAGAATAAGTATTTGATTCCCTGAATTGACGACCTGTTTGATTGACTACAAGGAGCAGCTGCCTTCTCCAAAATAGATCTTCGATCAGGTTACCATCAAGTTCGAGTGAAAGATGAAGATGTGCATAAGACTGCATTCAGAACTCGACATGGACATTACGAATTCTTAGTTATGCCGTTCGGAGTGACGAATACACCTGCAATTTTCATGGATATGATGAACAGAGTTCTGAGGCCGTTTATTGATTCTTTCGTCGTGGTGTTCATCGACGATATCCTTGTGTACTCCAAGTCGGAGGAGGAGCACACAGAGCATCTGGCAACAGTTTTGAAGAACCTAGAAGAGCATGAGTTGTATGCCAAGTTATCCAAGTGCGATTTCTGAAAATTTGAAGTGGCGTTCCTAGGTCACATCCTTTCTAAGGAGGGAGTGGCAACTGATCCGTAGAAGATAGAGGCGGTGAAGGATTGGGCAAGGCCTACTACAGTGAAGGAAATCAGGAGTTTCCTTGGGCTGACTGGATATTACAAGAGGTTTATCCAGGACTATGCTCAGATAGCCGTGCCGCTCACTAGTCTGACCAAGAAGAATGTGAACTTTAAGTGGACTGAGCAGTGCGAGACAAGCTTTCAGGAGTTGAAAGAGATGCTGACTTCTGCACCCATTTTAGCTTTGCCAAGAGCAGGTGTTGAGTACGATGTCTACAACGATGCTTCACATCATGGGCTTGGTTGTGTCTTAATGCAAGAAGGAAAAGTGATCGCTTATGAGTCTAGACAACTATGATCGCATGAGAAGAATTATCCGACTCACGATCTAAAGTTGGTTGCGATTATCTTTACCTTAAAGCAATGGAGACATTACGTGTATGGTGAGAAACTGAACATGTACACGGACCACAAGAGCTTGAAGTATATCTATCAGCAGAAGGATCTGAATCTGAGGCAAAGGAGTTGGCTGGAGGTGCTTGAGGACATTCATCCGGAGATTAAGTACCATCTGGGGAAGGCTAATGTTGTTGCTGATGCACTTAGCCGCAAGAGCAGTCTGGTTAGTTTGATCACGACTCAGAGGCAGCTGGCAGAGGAATTGGATCGGGCTGGTATTGAAGTCGTTTTGCAAGGCTTGGGATCATCTTTAGCTCAGTTGAGGTTTCAACCAATGCTGAATGAAAGGATCATCGCAAGTCAGAAGGAAGATGCAGAGATTCAGAAGATGAAGGAACAGGTCGGTGCTGGTAGGTTGTCCGAGTTCCAGATCAAGGATGGAGTGTTGTGGTTTGGAGAGAGACTGTGTGTTCCGGATCAGTCGAACTTGAAAAAAAGTATTCTTCAGGAGGCACCTGCTACTCTTTTGTCTGTACATCCTAGGAGTACCAAGATGTATAGGAACATTAAGCAGCATTTCTGGTGGTCAGGTTTGAAGCGGGATGTGGCTGAATTTGTGGCGAGGTGTGAGATTTGTCAACAAGTCAAAGCCGAGAATCAGAAACCCAAAGGTCTATTGCAACCGTTATCTATTCCGGAATGGAAGTGGGATAACATCAGTATG
Organism: Hemerocallis citrina; assembly: GCA_017893485.1. Classification (NCBI taxonomy): domain Eukaryota; kingdom Viridiplantae; phylum Streptophyta; class Magnoliopsida; order Asparagales; family Asphodelaceae; genus Hemerocallis; species Hemerocallis citrina. The sequence continues at coordinate 304,856,168 of CM030360.1, forward strand.
GATTTTATCACGGGTTTACCCAAGAGTTCCAAGGGTAATGATGCGATTTGGGTCATAGTCGATCAACTAACCAAGTCCGCCCCCTTCTTAGCGATGAAACTCACTTCGTTGATGGGCAGATTGGCTGAGCTGTATGTTGGGGAGATCGTCAGGCTTCATGGTGTTCCGTTGACCATTGTGTCTGATCGAGATGCGTGGTTTACTTCACATTTCTGGATGAGTCTTCAGACAGCTTTTGGTACCAAGACGGATTTTAGCATAGCTTTTCATCCACAAACCGATGGGCATACCGAGAGAGTCAACCGTATTCTTGAGGACATGCTTCGGTGTTGTGTATTAGACTTTGGAGGCGGTTGGGAAAGACATCTAGCTTTGGTGGATTTTACCTATAACAACAGTTTTCAGACTAGTATTGGGATGACGTCGTACGAAGCTCTGTATGGTAGGAAGTGCAGAATACCTGTTTGTTGGTTCGAAGTTGGGGAACGATAGATGTTTAGGCCTGAGATTATGCAGCAGACCTCTGAAAAGATCGATATGATCATGAAGAGGTTGGTGGATGCTCAGAGTAGACAGAAGAGCTATGCAGACAACCGAAGGAGGAACCTTGAGTTTGAGGTTGGTGACTTTATCTTTCTGAAGGTTTCACCTAGCAAGGGTGTGATTCGTTTGGGCAGAGGTGGGAAGTTAGCCCCGAGATTTATAGGCCCATATAAAATATTGAAAAGGATCTGGAAAACTGCTTACCGGCTTGAGTTACCGGAAGAGTTATCTCAGGTGCACAGTGTCTTTCATGTGTCTGTGGTGAGAGGTTACATTCCAGATCCCAGTCATCATTTGCATGAAGTATCGGAGGGTTTGCAATTGGATCTGAGCTACATTGAGCTTCTGGTTGAGATTATTGATCGTCGGCAGAAAGTCTTGAGGAATAAGACTATACCGATGGTCAAGGTAGTCTGGAGAAACCAGTTGGTCAAAGAGCCTACTTGGGAATCTGAGGAGAGGATGATGAAAGATCATCCTGAGCTCCTTGAGTGATTTGTATCTTCTCTTCTTTTCTTTCTTATCTCTTTGTTGTATTCCTGTTTCTCACTCTTTAAGTGTAATTCCGGGGACGGAACTATTCTAAGGAGGGAGTGTTGTAACACCTTAGAATTGATTTATGAGATTTTGTGATTTTTACGTGTTGTGCACGTATGATTTCATTTGTATAATTTCTCGTATGAAATATTTTTATATTGTAATTGTTCTCTTTATTTTTCTAAAATTATTCTCTTTAAAAGCCTAATTTAAATCTAGGCCTAATTGTCCTTTTTAAGTGCACTATATTTATTAATTATTTAATTATTTTGAGCCCATGGTTAGTTTGGCCCATTAGGGAACCCATTTACTTTAATTCTCTTTTGAAATGGTCTAACTTGTAGTGTAGACTCATTTCATGGACGATTAAAATTGTTACATGAACAAATTTGTAAATGGGGACACTAGGTGGCACGTGCAAGCACTAGGGTGTGCATTGCACACTTTCCCCCATAGGCCGGATTGTAGATGGAGGAGTGGGAGTGATGGAAGTAGTAGAGAGGTGGTTGTTCATCATCGGTAGTTTTCATAACTCCCTAGTTCATCTAGACCATTGATCTCTAACCATTGGATCTAATCCTAGCCCTACATTCATCCTAAAATATTGTATAAGTACCCCTCCCTATACTCTTCATTCTCACACTTAGAATTTTTGAAAGAAAAGAATAGAAAGAAAAGAAAGAGAAATAATTTTAGTGAGGCAAAAGATTGAGGAGTTGTGAGATTGTGTGCTATTGTGTTCTTCATTCAAGGAGGAGGCCGGCATTTTCAAGGATCAAGAAGGGGGAGGCTCGGGTTGCTTGCATCACTACAAAGAGAGGCACAACTTGGTGGTTGATCTAGGAGGAGAAGGCCTTGTTCATTCGTTGTAGGAGATTCTCTAGAAGTTCTTTGGATTTTTCTCTCCATATAAGGTGGGTGTTTCTCATGCTTCTAAAGCTAGATACCATGTTAGGAATGTTTTGATAGAATTGTTAATGAAAATTTAAGTGAAATTGGCCTATGGTTGCTTATGTAGAGATGAATTGGTAATTTAGAAGATGTGTGTTGAAGTGATTGCTAGTTGATAAATTACGAGTTAAAATGCTAGAAGATATCATGTTTTGTCATGCTAGATATTAAAGAACCATGTTGTGTGAAGAAAATCTATATATATGAGACAAAATTGAATGCTTCATATAAAATTGATTTGGTTAATTGTGAGTGATCTCATCGTAGCAAGAAATGAAATTTTTGATGTTCTAAGTTAATGTGATGGATTAATAAATGAAACAAAAAAAAGGAATGAAATATTTTATTAAAAATTTATATTTCAAAATGTGTGCAACTATGATTTGTTCCCAATGTCGAAATTATGGACATAAAACATAAAATAAGATTAAAAAATGCATGTTTTATTAGTAAATAATGATTATAAAAATATTGGCTTGCTGTAATCTTATACATTTTGAAATCTAGAGATTTTTTGACTCAAAAAGAGAAGAAAAAGAACTAAAAACATTTTTGGAATTTGAAAAACCTAGTAGCATCAGTCGACCAATTATATTGAAACAGTCGACTTCTCTGAGTATTTGTTTTCGAGTTCAAATCTTTGCGGAACAGTCGATTGAAACAGTCGACCGTCCTGATTATTTGTTTTCGAACCCTTGCGGATCAGTTGATCGACTACACTGTGACAGTCGACTACCCTGACCATTGATTTTCGAGTTGTAAATCCTCACAGAACAGCCGACTGTCCATGTCCTAACAGTCGACTGCCCTGAAGTTTCAACCAATATCTGGATTTTCGTGAAAGAACTTTCTATAACCTGTGGCCCAGTATAAATAAAGATTTGAGACTATTTTTGGCAAGAAAGAACTTATTATTTTTATTAGTTCAAATTTTTCTTGAATAAAGAAAAATACATACCTTGTTTAAAAGAGTTTTGAAATGAGCTTTGGTAATGAGAGTGTAAATTTTTTATAAAATGACAGTACGGTAATTTCATGGTGGTTGAATGAGCTATGAATGTGACAAGTTAGAAAAATGAATTATTATTTTTATGCATGAGTTTGTACATGAAAGTGAAATTGAATTTTATGATGAATTATGAAAGATTTTATGAGAATGAATATACAAATGCTATGAACATGAAAGGAAAATTATTGTTGATCACGAAAAAGACTTATTGACTGTGAAAACTCGATTTTTTTATTGTGAATTGAAATTGAGAACTGGAGTGTAGTTAAGCCTCATACCGGCATTAAAAAAAGATATGTTGAAATGAAATTTGAGATAAAAAGATCAAGATTGGGTCATGTTGAATAGACGATTAAGACCGGTATAGTGGAAAGACTAATTCTAGAGAATTAATTTTGTTCATGATTCAAATAACTAAGGATTAGATGCATAGTGAAGAGGTGACGAAAATAAGAGAAAAACATGAGTATGAGGACCTCAGTGCTACGGTGTGAGAGTATTAACTGGCTGTCTTCACGATGCATCGTGACATGACGTGGATATGTCTCCAGGAGTCCATACCGCAGGCGACGCTCGTGGGGTGTTTAGTGACTACGGGTGGTGTCATGTCCCATGACGGAGGCTGAATTGTCCATAGGTTCTTCACAATGCGTCGTGACATGACGTGGAATTCCCCTCCAAGCTGTCTGGACATGAGCTCGTAACTCATAGAACATCTAGGATACTTATCGTAGTTACAGTATTAGTTTAAGTATTGACGAGGGATTAAACCCTGCAAGATGAAGAACGGTTAAGGGCTTGTCCTCAGACCTATGTAGTATGGGATGCATAGAATCTGAACAAGTGCGCATTAGTGTCATCTAATATAAATAACTGGATTAAGGACTAAGCGCACTGCACAACACGACATCTATAGGATAGTCCCTTGTAGTTCTGTTTGTGATCAAGTTTGTGGTTTGTTTAAGCATTTGAGAATCGTTATACTGTTTCGGCATAGAGAGGATGGCCGTGTATAATATTTCGTCGGTTGTAACCAGCTGATGTGCCCACAGTTTTTATGTAGGGTAAGGTGATTAACAGGACTAAAGAATGCATGCTGATTAAAGAATGATTCAAGTGTTGTACATTTCAATTTATGTAAATTGTTGTAATTAGCTTTCGCTGTAAATATGTAATGTAATTGTAAACTCTGATGTAACAAAAAGTTTTTATTTCCTTCTAAACTGTACGAAAGAAGTGTAAAGATCATGTGGAACTTCGAATTTAGTCTGTTTTGGAATCAGGGTATTACATTTGTAGACATTCAACCATCTAATCTCAACCATTCATTTTTAAGTGAGAGTTATATTAACCATTCATTTACTCAATAGTTGTTAGTTACCATAATACCTTCAAAACTCAAATTTATTTACGACATAATTATTTACAAAAATGTCATTCATATAAATAAAAGTTTGTGCCACTAGGGATAATTTGTAAATAGTATGTATAAGTAAAAGGATGTTTCAGGTTCGATGCCAAATTACGTCTTATTATTTATTCTATAATTTTTTAAAAATTAAAACGTGCATCGCACGTACAGATTACTCGTTATTGTTAATTATAGAAAGTCGTATAGTTTTATGTAACAATGTCCTTCTTTGAAATGCCACGATGGGTTATTCAGATAATTGATCGCATCCGAAAACGTTTTTTATGGAAAGTGGAAAATCCCGATAAAGGTGGCTATCACCTTATTAAATGGGAAAAAGTTTGCATGAAGAAGAGACATGGAGGCCTAGGTATTATTGACCTTTGTGATATGAATATCGCGCTTCTGGGTAAGTGGTGGTGGAAAATTTTTCACCATAATTGAGAATGGTGGCAGGATTTCTTTCAGACATACATGCATGGGAATGGAACAAGGAAGCTGAGCTTCAGGGTGGGTCCACGTGTTTCTTAGTTCTAGAGAGGAATTGCTAAGGCCTATGAACCTTTCAATTGCTGTGTGATGTCTTATATTGGAAACGACAGACTCACTAGATTCTGGTGGGACAAGTGGTGTGGCGATCACTCCCTTAGAGGTCCGTTTCCCGATTTGTATGATCAGGAAGCGCACCCGCTGTAACGCCCCGAATCCCAAATCACTGAATTCGAGATGTTCTACAGGATCTTTTCACTTTCTTCAGTACAATTTTACAAGGAAATTCAAACTTTTCTTTTTACATCAGAGTTTACATCATATTACATTTACATTTGCACAGCGGAAGCAAAATATACAACATTTACATAAATGAACAACAACATGATAAGATCTTTATGCATCCATTCCTCTTTACATGTAATTTATCCTGCATACAAAACTGTAGGTACGTCAGTTTATTCAACCGACGATAATTATACATGGCCATCATTTCTATGCCAGAAACAGTATAATGAATCTCATTTCTTAACAGATCACAAACTTGTTCATAATAAGAATATAAATCAAAAGGGAACTCTTAATGATGTCGTGTCGTGATTGTGCACTTAATCCTTAATGCAATTATTTAATTTACATGACACTAATGCGCACTTGTTCGAATTCTATGCATCCCATACTACATAGGTCCGAGGGCAAGCCTCTTAATCGTTCTTCATTTTTATAGGGTTCAATCCCTCGCCATGATTTACTCTACCTCTGTAATTACGGGAAGTATCTTAAATGGTCTATGAGTACAAGCTCGTGCACTGGACCCTGGAGGGGAACCCCATGCCATGTCTTGACTCATCAAGCATGCATTCTGTGGCAATTCAAGCCTCCTCCCTGAACACGATCCTCTTGCAGTCACCAAACATCCCACAAGTGTGACTAGAGTCCGATCATTCTGAGTTGTGCCCGCGCCATGTCTTGACTCATTAAGCATGCATTCTGCGGCTCACACACCCGCACCGTAAACTCTAGTTCTCATACTTATGTTTTTCTCTCACTTTCATCACCTCCTCACTATGTACTAAAATTATTAGAACCATGAATAAAAATCAAAGCTCTAGAGTTAGCCTCTCCACCAAACCGGACTTATCATTTCATTTACACATGACCAACCTTGGTCTTCTTTTCAATATCATTTCATTTCATTGCCGGGGGAGACTTAGCTACTCTTTCGTTCAATTTCAAATTCACAATTTCCAATTGAGCATCCTCAGCTCATAATTCATTTTAGAGTCTCACAGACTTTCTCATCATGGTCTTAGCCTTTCATATTCATTTAATTCTCAATTCACATCTATGATTCATTTCTCATAAATCCATACAGTCATAAGAGTTCATTAACCTCAATCATAAAGTTCACAACTTCCAACAGCAATAAATAAAATGAAATTCATACATATCAAAGTCCACTCTGTACAGTCGACTTGGAAGAACACCAGTCGACTCATACAGTCAAATACAGGTTCATCATAAATACTCGGGAGAGTCGACTGCTGTACACGACCAGTCGGCTGTCCCGCAACTTTTCATGTTCACAGTGTCATCCACATGACAGTCGACTGTTCATCCACCAGTCGTCTGTCCTGGGATTTTCAACAGCACAATTCTAAGTTCAGCTCAGTCGACTGGCTACACGCACTAAGTCGACTGATCAGCTTCATAATTCAAAACAGAAATTATCTTTCTAACCGTTCTCACATGCATTTTCATTACAGCATACATACATTCATATTTTATAAACACCACACTTCTTACTTGTTCAGTAACATCGCAACATGGAATTTCAAGTTACTAATATGCTCTTTTCTTTAAGGAAAATACTTTAAACAGGCATTAACACTATTCATAACTTCCTTACGAAGATGAAGATATAATTCTCAAATCATTTCACTAGGTCAACATGATGGAATATCTCATTTCATGGAATTACCAAAATAATCATAATTAAATCGATGCACCAGTCGGCTGAACACCTTGTCAGTCGACTGCACCGACAGTTCTAAATTTTGTTAATCATCGCTAGTTCTTTTCATCCATTTACCTTCCCTCCATCATATGTGTCATAGGGAAATAAAAACTTAGCAATCACATCATTATGTCTATTTGCATACATGTTTATCCCCACATCATAAAATAATTGTCTCGTACCAGTCGACTGGTTCATGCGTCAGTCGACTGTACCGACACATTCGTTCTTATTATCAACAGCATGCTCAGGCATTTCTACTACATTGAATTCACTTTTCATAACATGGTAGCAATCATAATAATCATAGTATAATTCCTACATTAGAAGTCCTGAGAAACACCCACCTTATTAGAAGAAATAATCGAATCCAGCAAAGTTCCTCAATGCAGTGCCGCACTCCTTGCTCCTTGTTCCACACCGAATCCTTCAGAGTACTCCTCGACCTCCACAGAAAGGCTCCCACACACAAACTCACAGAATGCCTCTTTTACAATAATAATTTTAGTGTAAAAGAGATAGGGAAAGAGAGGGGGTATTTATACACAATTTAAAGTGAGATGGAGGGTTAGGATGCACTAGGGAGTTGTAAAATCAAGGGCTAGGATTCACTAGGAAGTTGTGAAAACTACCCACACTTCAAGAGTAACCGCCCATGACTCTATCCCACTCACCCCATCCGGCCACACCTTGTGCCTTGTGCATGTGTACATTGAGTGCATGTGTACACACAAACCGCACTACAAATTTGTACATCAAATACCAGGGTAATTAAAAAAAGGATGCTACAAGTTGTAGAAAATAATACAAGGGGTTTAAATCCATGGGCTTAAATTAGTTGGGCCAAAAATAAATATTTTTAAAAGAAAGATAAGTAAATTAACATTTGGGCTTTAGGGAAAATCCTTTATAAAAATAATGCTCTCACTCATCATGTTGAAAATAATAGCCAAAATATTACACGTGCATACCACGTGCAACAAAATAAATAATCTTTATATATTAGGAAAAATCGGGGTATTACACCCGCTATGGGTTGCGGCAACATGGAAAAGAAACTCTTGGAAACTGGCCTTTAAACAAACTCTGGACTCAGGCTCTCAGTTTAGACTTATGGAGCTTCAGTCCTACATAGCCAGATCCGAAGTTGAGTGCTCTCATGGACCGGATAGGAAATCTTGGGATATCGAGAAGAATGAAATCTTCACTATTCGCTCCCTATATAACCGTATTCATTTTAGGGGATGTCGCCCGAACTGGTCGGGTATCATCTGGATGGCAAAAACACTGCTGAAAATAAAAATCTTCCTATGGCTGGTTCTGAATGATGCCATCCTAACTAGGGAGAACCTAGCTAAACGTCAACCAAGCACGGACACTATCTGTAGGCTCTGCAATACGACACCTGAGACTATGGACCATCTATTTCTAGAGTGCCTCAGGAGCAAAGTAGTCCTAGTTGAGGTATTTAGTGCCCTGGGTACAGGAAACTACCCAAGTAAGTTCGAGGACCTCTGGGTCGGTGCTAAGTTCGGGAACGAGAGACGTTCTATGAGGGAGGCCTGGCTTATTGCCATCGCTGCAACGACTTGGGTCCTTTGGCTTGATAGGAATAACTGTTACTTTCTTGGAACTAGTAATAGTATTTCAGGTAATTTGACTCACATTATGCATCTTATTTCATTTTGGGCTTCTGTCGCTGCAACAGGTCCTCGTGGGAGAATTTCCAGTGTCTTCCAGACAGAGGAGTACAACAACGAGGAGATCGAGATCGGAGCAACGATCGACTTAGTGATGTGGTAGTATTGTTCATAGATCCCCTCCACCCCAGGGCTTTTTTGGGGGAGTATATGTTGTGTTGGGTAGTACTTTTGTTGGGGAGAGTTAGATGCATTGATGTTCTTCTATAAAAGCATATATGTACCTTCCTGTTGTCCCACCCCCCATGCTAGAGAAGGATTTATGTTTTCTTTCATGTATTGTAGGCTTTGTATCTAGCTCAGTACTCTGAGTGATTTTATTTTATTAACTCCTTATTAATGAAATAGGGTCGCCATACTTCACATTTTCCTTCAAAGAAAAATAAAAGTATTGCAATGGCCACAAGAATGTAACTCATTGTCACAAGAACAAAGATGATTGGTTCCTGCTGAAATCTGGTTTTGAAAAGGCATATGTTTTTCCTTGTGACAAACCCCATGTGGTAAAAGCTTGAACACATTATTGAAATTTAGTAAGTCGTCCCTAATAAGTTCTACAGGGAACCATCCTTCATAGTTTGGAAAGGCAAATTATTGACCGGAGTGGGATTGCCTCTTCGAAACTATATCTCGTAGGGCTATGGGCTACAAAAGGGTGAGTTGGATGAAAATGTACTTTTGTGACAGATGCAAGAAAGATGCAGAGAGGAGAATTGGCTATAGGGACTAGGGAGAATCAGAGGGGCACAATCGGTATTAATCTGCAATATGCTGATGATAAACTATTTTTCGATCACAGTGGCTTCAAATTGGCTAACATCAAAGGCATCCTCTATTGCTATGAAGCATGGTCCGGTCTCAACGTGAACTTCCATAGAGTAGACTCATTGAGCCTGGGGTTACCGGGGAAGAGGAATTGCAATATAATCGCAAACATGTTGGTTTGTAGAATTGAGGAATTTTCATTGAAATATTTAGTAGTACCAATTAGGTTGGGGAGGCTTCACAAAAAAGATTGGACATTGCTGATAAGGAGAATTCAGAAACGAATAGTAGGATGGAAGAGAAAATACTAACAACTTGGGGGGAAGGGTCACTTCGGTCAATTCAGTTCTCTCCAGTTTGCCCATATCTCTAATATTATAATGGGAGAAGGCCTTAGTGTCATTTGTCATTTTTTCATTCAAACAACACGTGCAACGCAAGTACATAACTAATATAAATGAGATTTTCGATTCAAATTCTCTCGACGTCAGAGTTTTTATTTTTATTTTTTGAAATTATTGAAAACGTGCATTGCACGTGTAAATTACTAGTACCTAATTAATGTCAATCTTTGAGTTGCCTTCCTAGTTAGTGGAGAGAATTGACAAGATGGTGAGGAGCTTCTTATGGAAAGGTGCAAATGAAGACAGAAATGAATATTCTAGTGAGGTGCGATAGAGTGTATAAAAGGAAAGAGTTTACTGGGCTTGAGATCCTCGACTTGAAAGACATGAATAAATCACTCCTCGCAAAGTGGTGCTGGAAAGTGCATAGTAGGAAAGTATCGTACTCATTAGATTGAAAATTTGGGGGGTCTATTACATGTGTTCTCACTAAGAGTTGTTGAAATGGACCTATAAAAGGGGTGATCTATTCCATTGTAAACATTTTCCATTATAAACGGTAGGAGAGATACACGATTTTGGAAAGATAGTTGGTGCAGAAATTTATCGTTTGAGCCCTTTTTTCTTAACTTCACGTGAAGCAGGACAACGCATTGGTAAAGGATTACTAGAGAAATGACTTTTTGGAGATCATGTTTCAGATGGCTGTTAAACAACGGGAGGAGGAATGGAACATGCTCCTTGGGATACTATCAACATCTAGGATTGACATTTTAATAGGAGTGAATAGGGATGGCAAACGGGCCGGATGACCCGCGACCCGCCCACACGAACCCGGCCCGCTATAAACCGGTGAGGGTCTGGGTCGAACCCGCAGGTTGACCCTGGTTGGAAAAATCGCGAACTCAACCCGCTTGAAATTCAGTATACCATATGAATTTTAATAAAAAAAATTGTTGTATTAATAATTAACATGATATCTTAGTCGGTTAAGACTCATTAGGAAGGTTAAATGGTTGTGGGTTTGAATCAAGTTAGTGATTTTTTTTTTCTCCTCGCAATTGCATGGATTCAAATGTATATAGTAAAACTGGAAGTTTGACTAAATTTTTCCTTGTAGCCAGTTGGAGGTCCACATTTTTTTATCCCCAACTCCTTTTTTTGCTTTTTGGCTGACGCTCAAAACTTCCAACAAAAGAAAGAAGAAAAACCCTATTCTTCACAACTTTTTCACATTCTCAAAAATAAATCAAAGGTTCAGTCTTTATCATTTTTTCATTGATACAACATCATGTATTTTTTGGTAAAGTCTAGTAATAGTTTCAATTGTTGAAGATCCAATGAAAATGCTCAACAATTTTCAGGTGAGCTTTTACTGTTACCTTTTAGTTTTAATCAGTGTGACTACTACTCATTTAAGCACTGATTCTTTTATTATTTGTTGTCATGAACAGATTAATTATTGAAAGTTTAGAGGCAACACTTTGACAATCAGTCTTCTATCTAAAGCATGTTTATTATAACCGTAATGTTTGAACATTTCTTTTAGAGATTTGGTGATTTTGTTTTGTAACTACATATGAATTCGTTATAATAGAAAATTAGAATTACTTTTAAAATATACTTTTATTTGAACATCTTAGTTATATTTTGCTTTATCAGAACAATAAAGTCATAAAACAATAAATCGATAATAAATTTTCTTATATTAGGGTTTAATTATAAATTTTGCACAGGGCCTCTAATTTCTCAGGACTGGTCTTGTTCCAAAGAAAATTTTGCCGTACTGCCCCACTTTTTGAAAATATTTGGCGCTCTGTCTCACTTCCGAAAACAATTAGCGATCTGCCCCTGTTTAGAACACGTCAGCATAAACCGTTATTGGAAATAACAGCATAGGTTATTTACATGCCGTTATTTGGAATAACGGCATCTATTTTACTTTTTTTTTCATGCCGTTATTTGGAATAACGGCATCTGGAATAACGGCATCAGTATATTTCTCTTACAAGTGTGAATCTTCTAACTTAAAAAAATTCTAAGTGTGAAAAAACTTATAAATAATGTCGTTATCCTGAATAACAGCATTCGAATGACTGATGCCGTTATTGGACTGTTATATATAAATGACGGCATCAGTTATATATAAATGAATTGTTGCCGTTGTTTGGAAACAGAGAGAATGAATAATAAGTTTAAAAAAAAAAATTATAACTGATGCCGCTAGAGAGGATGAATAATAAGTTATTTTTTTATAAAAAAAAATTTATAACTGATGCCGTTATTCCAAATAACGGCATCAGTATTGAGAATGCAGTTATTCCAAATAACGGCATCTGTTATAAGGTTTTCATACTTGCAATTTTTTCTCTAAATGGAGACTACAAACTGTCGAAAAACAAAATAACCTGTGCCGTTACTCCAAATAACGGCATGACACTTTTTTAAATATAGATGCCGTTATTGAAAATAGTAGCACGTAAATAACCTATGCCGTTATTTTCAATAACGGTTTATGCTGACATGTCCTAAATAGGGACAGATCGCTAATTGTTTTCGAAAGTGGGCCAGAGCGTCAAATATTTTCAGAAATGGGGCAGTACGGCAAAATTTTCTATTCCAAACTAAGCACTTACATGTAAGTGGTTTGCAATGACGCAGTCCTTTGCAAAGGCATTATCGAAAAGTGTAAAATTCAAATCATCAAAATGTGTAATAAATGTGTGAAAAAGGGGGGAAATGACCGATCATATCTGTATCGATTGACCAAAGGCTAGACTTTTTTTTTTTGAGGGAAAGTGTGGGAACTTACTTGTCGTAGAGTTTGGGAAAAGATTCCAAACCTTAAAGGATTAGGGATTTATGGGGGAAGTGGCAAAAAGTGAACTTTAGGGGAGGTAGGGAGGGACTTTTAGGACATTTCAGTTGATGCTGCCTTGTGGAATCGTTGCTTATACCACAATAATCTTTGCTTCAATGTTGTACATGTTATTCTTTAAAAAAAAAATGTTGTACATGTTTCATTTCTTGCTATGATACATAAACTTTTATAATTTATAAACTTATGGGCATGATCCATTGTGCCAGGTTAGAGCATCTGCAGTCGTTAGCTAAAATGCCAAATCTTTGAAAAATAAAAAAAATTGTGTTATAGTCATTGGCTATATACCAAAATTTTAGGTTTTAGGGAAACAATGCTCTGCTATATTTTGAAGAAGATATAAGAATTTGGAAAAAGTAGCCGACGAAAGATCATTGTCCGACAATCAGACGAAAGATCATATTTTGTCGCTTAATTATATTTTTTAAATATCAGATAGGGAATCATTTCCCGTCCCAATTTTTAATAAAAAATTTGATCAGACGGGGAATCATTTCCCGTCCAATCGATTTTTAAATTAAAAAAAATGGAGGGGAAATGAGATTTGCTACCATTTCTTTAGAGATAAAATTCTATAGAAATATATCTATAGAATTATTATGCATACAACTTAGGGTTTAATTAAGATTTAATTAAGATTCAATTAGGATTAAATTAATTATTAAGTAAGAATAAATTAGCTGAAAAAACTCTCAGACGGAAAATGATTTGCCGTCCATGAGCAATTTTTTTATTTTTTTTTAAAAAAAATGCTGAAATGTGAAATCATTCATCGTCCGACACATTTTTATTATTAAAAAAAATTTGGATGAGACATCTTCTATAGTCCGTCGGCAATCTTAAAATTAATATCCAAATTTTAGGTTCAAACAACTACAACTCAAACCCAAAATTTCTATTTATACATACCAAATATCTAAATTTTGAGATTGAACGGCTACAGATGCTCTTAGGAGGCTAGGTGGAGCCGCTTCGTTGCGAGTAGTCGTGACTGCACTATCTTGAGGGGTTGATGGAAGTTGGCATGATGGGACTATATTTACACTGGAGCTCCATTTTGTTTGTGCCCCGGGCATTTGTGCCTGTGTTGCTTTTGCTTCTTGCTGTTTCGTTGCACGTGTTTACCCTTGACATGCATATTGGGGAGTGGCTTTATCTTCATGTACATGTTGATCTTAGCTCGACTGTGTTGTCTCTTTATGTTGCTTAGACATTTTATTTTTTGATATCAATGTGTCATCCCCACTTTTATTAGAAAAAGTAAAGTAAATGATTTCGGAGTAATCGAAATTTGGATCAGATTATATGTGAGAGTTAAGAGGTCAACAAATTATTTCACTTTATATATTCTTGTGTTGAAGGTATGTAGTTATGTAAATCACAATGAACAGTATGAACTATCATTAGAGAAGTCCACTGAAGTTAATCACTCTGCATAAGGGATTATTCTGTACAAGGCTATAATAATAACAATAATGAATTCTTTTTCTAACTAGTTGGGATCGACTGTATAAATTCTGATTTTTTATTTTCGAGCAACACTCTAAGTATTGATCCCTTGGAAAACTAAAAGTAGCTAGAGTACTACTGTAAACACTAATACGTAAATATAGGACCTGCAAGGCTCTAAGATGTGAACATTCCATTTTGTTTTGTAGGCTAAGTTCACTAATCCCCTTTTCATCAATATTTTTTTATCTCACCCCCATTCGTTAGCTATTAATCATCCTTTTCACTTGTCACTTGTCAGTCCTAGTTATTACCTAATATTTTATTGATTAGTAATAGATAAATTACGGAGTTAGTCAATTTAATAATCATAGAGTAGTTAATGAGAGGGATAGAATACCTTGATTAAGAAACGGGACAGAGGATATCACCTTGTCAGATAGAAAAAACTTGTAAGGAAAAGATATGCGGGGACTAGGTATTATTGATCTGCGAGATATGAACCTGGCCCTCTTGAAAAAATGATGGTGAAAAGTCTTCCACCATAATGGAGAAGGATGACAGGATTTCGTTCAGGCATATCTACATGGGAATGGGACAAAGAACCTGAGTTTCAGGGTAGGCCCACGCGTTTCCTGATTTTGGAGAGGTATTGCCAAGGCATACGATCCCTTCATTAGCTGTGTGACGCCGGCTATCGGAAATTGCAGGCTCACCAGATTCTGGTGGGATAGGTGGTGTGGCAATCACACACTTAGGCTTTGTTCCCTGATTTATATGACCAAGTATCACAACCGCACTGCATGGTGGCTGCAGCCCGGAGAAGAAGCTCCTGAAAACCGACCTTTATACATCCCCTTAACCCGGGCTCCCAGCATAGGCTCATGTAACTTCAGACCTATATCGCCAGCGCTGGTATAATATGCTCACGAGGACTGGAAATGAATGGCACTTTCACTATTCGCTCCCTTTATAACCGCATTTACTTTAGAGGATATAGCCTGTGTTGGTCGGGAGTAGTGTGGAAGGCGAAAACACTGCTGAAAGTTAAAGCTTTTCTCTGGCTAGTGCTCAATGACACTATATTGACTAGAGAGAACCTATCAAAATGTCAACCGAATTTGGACTCTACATGTGAGTTCTGCAATGTTGTCCCTGAAACCAGAGACCATCTTTTTCTGGAATGTCCCAGGAGCAAAGCAGTCCTTGTGGTACTTAGCGCCCTGGGGACGTATAAGTATCCTAGTAAGTATGAGCATCTGTGGGTAGGACCAAAGTTCGCTACGGAGAGACGAACCATGAAAGAAGCTTGGTTTATTGCTATTACCGCTACGACCTGGGATTTTTGGCTAGACAGGAATAATTAGTACTTCCGTGGGACATGTAATAATATTCTAGTAATTTGACTCACATTATGTATCTTATTTCTTTTTGGACAAATGTGACCGCTGTAGGTCCTAGAGAGAGGATAGCGAGCGTCTTCCAGGTGGAGGAGTATAATGATGCTGATGTCGAGATTGGGCCGACGCTAGACTGAGGAAGGTGCCCTGCCCGTTAGATGTGTTGTTGATTAATCCCCACCACCCCAGGGTTTTGTTGGGGGGAGTAGTTGCTAAGATGTATTTTGTTTGTTAGAATGTGTGTATATTTGTACCATCTTGTGCCCCACCCCCCATGTTTGGGGTGGATTTATGTACTTTTGTTGTATCGTAGGTTCTTGTAATTGGCTCAGTATTCTGAGTTTATTTTATTAACTTCTTATTAATAAAACAGGGTGGCCATACTCTACATTTTCCTTTAAAAAAAAAAAAAAAAAAACAGACAAACGGGATAGAATAAAGGTTCTTAAAAGAATATCCCCCCTCAAAAAAAAAACAAAAAAAAAACGAAAACAAAAGAAATTGTAACCTTTTCTCATCATTGTTAAAGTAGATTGCTTAAGATAATTACAGTCCAAAAAATCCATTTTCTCGCATCTTTCTTTCTCAGAGTTCAATATCGTGTTTCCATTTTCAAACTAAGGATCTGATTCAAATCCAAATTCAAATGCCTTTAGTCCCCCATAAGTTGGGAGTAGGGTTGGCAAACAGTCGACCGGGCCGGATCGGGTCGAACCCGTCCGGGTTGGAACCTGAGTAGGGCGGGTTCGGGTCGGGTCCGGATGTTAACCAGGCCGGGCCGGGTTGAATTTGCAAAATGTCATCCGGAAAGGAGAGATCAGCATCGTCTTAATATCAGGGAAGATGCAAAGCCAGTGAAGCAAGGTTGTGAAAGAATGAAAAAGGCCGTGCCTTTGCTTCCGTTTATCCCTATCCCTAGCTGTTAGCTTGCTCTCCTAAGAAGGTTCAGATTTATGTTCCGGTAGCTTCTAGCCTATAGAGAATAAGGGGCATAAGGTTGCTTCCGGTTGTTTTGACCAATTGTATCGTTTCCAGGTCATAAGGGGCATGATGACTTGACGTCATCCTCACCTTCCTCCGGCTTATCACTGGCAGTCTGTTCAGCTAGAATGCCCCTTACAAATTGCAGATACTAATTTGTTAAGAATTAGTCGGATTGAGGCATTTCTGACGACTCCACGAATACCTATTCTAATGCTTTTCCACACTAGTGGGCAATCTTCGATTCCAAGTGACTGATCAAAACAGAGATTCGGCAATAAACCAAAGTTTTTCATTCATTCCATTTAAAACTTAAGATGGAAAGGAGGGCACTTAGCTCGGCATTAGGAGAATTTATTGCGGCGGATTCTCCCAAGCCTTCTCGTCCCCTTCCTTGCTTTCGTTAGGATCCCACCCGGGAATAGACTGAGTCTTCGTCACAGCATCTTCTTTATGTGCAACCTCCATAATTGAAGGGACCCAATTTTGGAGCGGCTTTGTGATAATGGTCCATCTCAGAGCCTATCCCATCACGAGGAAGGGGGACCGCCAGTTCCGAAAGGTTCAAGATGACGCGCTTGACGTCCAAGAACATTGAAAATTCGTCCGCCGACTGGAACACTTAGAGGAGCTCCTGTGTCAATCACTTCTGCCTCATACTACATATGCTTATCTGTGATATCTTGGATGATGATTATGTCTGAATAATTTCTAGGCTTTGCAGTTGGTTTCCCTTATAAGTGCCCACCCAACCCATGAACCCATTCGGGTCCAACCTAGGTCGGGTCGCGGGTTGGCCCGGCTATTTAATTTTATTTTTTTTAACTTCAAAAAATAAAAAAATTGTACATTTTATATTAAATGGTTGTGAGCAACAAAATTAATTGCTCACTAGCTATTTATATCCTACTACTCAATTAGCCCACCCTACCCTAGCTATTTATAACCAACTCTATCTTCTCACTTCTCTCAGCTCACCAATGTGGGACTAAATATATTTGGATTTTAAACTTTGAAATTTTTTAGTCCCACATCGGTGAGATGAGAGATGTGAGGATGTAAAGTTGGCTATAAATAGCTAGGGTGGGAGTTGCCTATAAATAGCTAGGATGGGAGTTGTCTAATTGAGTAGTGGGTAGTAATCAATTAATTTTGATGTCCACACTCATTTTTCTAAATTATTGATAAATTTTAGGGTGGGGGTTTTCTAAATTGAGTTGTGGGTAGTAATCAATTAATTTAGAGTATATCTATATACACATATACCTATATATATATATACACACATATTTTTCAATATATGTATACATATATATACATATATTTGGCACACATAAAAAAAAATAAAAAAAAATAAAATGGGTCGAATCCACAAACCTGCGGGTCACGGATCGGGTTCGGACGGGTTTGAACGGGTTTGCGGGTTGACGGCCCAGTTGATATTGGGATTTTTCCGATCCGGGATGATCCGGTTGGGATAACGGGTCTAACCCGAACCCGAACCGGGCCAAGGCGGGTCGGATCGAATTGGACGGGTTGCGGGCTGACCCGACCCGGATGCCATCCCTAGTTGGGACCCATAATCCATTCATGAGTTTGACTTGTGCACTTTTATGCGTACCAAGTGTAAATGCAATTAATCTTCTTTTAGAGTGTTTGAATAGAGAAGTTTGAGGAAATTTTGTCATGTTCGCAAATTTATTTAAATTTGTAAAACCAAATTTTCCAAAAGTTCTTTAGCAATTGCAGAAGAACTTTGCAAAAGTTGGTGCTAGCCCCCATTCCACATTTATTTTTCTGTAAATATGGGCCGTTAGAAATTGCAGCTTTTTTGCTGCAGTTGCCAAAGATGTTTAGAAATTTTTGTATTTGCAAATTTGAATAAATTTGTAAAAGTAGCAAAATTTCGTCAAACTTTTCTACCCAAACACCTCCTCAGGACTTTGATTGTTTAGCAGGGCCGGTCCTAAGATATTTAAGGCCCATAGCAAAAAAAAATTTGTGCCATTTATAAATATACATATATTTTTATACATATTAATAAAATATGATATAATAGCGGGGGACATAAAATCAATACCCCGAAAAATAAAGATCACCTTGTTTTACTTTATGACATCAAATACTTTATATTTTTCATTAAGCATAGTGAAAACAATTCTTGCATTTAAAAAAATAAAAAATTAAATCATTCACATCTCATCTAAAATTATTTTTTCTTGCATATTAAAAAGCAAAATCATCAATTATATGTTCAACCTCAATATTTTTCAACATATTCTTTTTAATACTTAAAATTGCTAACGCATTTAACCTATCTTGAATCATAGTTATTCACAAATAAGATTTTAATAATTTTAATTTAAAAGTTTATTTCCACAGATGTCACAGTCACAAGTACAGTCAATAAAATCTTATAAGCAATAAAAATATTTGGAAACATACCTTTTTATATATATTTTTTTTTGCAAACTCCATAATTTTAATAGAATACCATGGTTTATCTATTTCATGTGCTTCATTTCGTAACATTTCTTGCAATATTTGTAATTCTGAAAATAAATAACTCGCATCAATATTAGACATCGCACTATGTTTCAAACCAATTTCAAGTTGTATACAACAATTTTTTATTTCATCATCATCCAATGAAACAAATCGTGATGCATCAAATAAGAAGCCAAATATAAATTAAAATATTTGCATTTGTTCAAATATACTCTTCAATTGAGAAAGAGTCATATCAACTAAAATAAGAAAATAATCAGTTGTCTTGAGCAGATTGTTGTTCTCAATCCATACCAGGAATCTCATCAAAAAGTTTCTTTTTAAAAGCTCTGCATTTTAAAGAAAATAAAGGCTCAATTTCTATTTCAGATGTAATTTCTTTAGCTTCAATCATACAAAAAATAAATCAATTTTCTCTATATTTTAAAAAAATGTAAACCAACACTTCCAAGTTTAAGTTTTTAATTGCAGTTGGCAACATTTTACTTACTATGTTTCTGCTAATTTAATTAGAGCTTGATGCAAATATAGTATATAACTAAGAATACTTACTGAACCATTAATTAACAAATAGGAATTTAAAGAGTAAAATTAAAAATCGAAAACTATTAATTAGCAAACATGAATTAAAAGGTAAATAATAAATAACCATTAATTAGTAAATAAGAATATAAAAAGTAAAAGAAAATTGCTCTTGTTAAATTGAACTCAAGAACATCCAACTTACTAAAGTTGTGCTCTAACCAACTAAGCTAGAAGACATTTTACATTTTTAGTTCAAATAATAATTAATTAAAGTGTTACAAATCCATTATACTTACAAAATTTTGTGCCCCTCATTAGAATTGGATTCTGGGTGGTCGCCCAGCCCGCCCTGGGTCAGGGCTGGCCCTGTTGATTAAGAGTAAACTAAGAAGATTTTAGATTTTACGTTCACACTAAATTTTCTATTACATGTGAACTGCATGCATGTGTATTTTTTAATATTCATTAATCACTCGATCTTTGACTGAATAAATATGATGAATAGTATATGCAGTATATGTATAAAGTAAAAAAGTTATCAATAATTTGCACCCTTAACTTTTAGGTCAGAGTAACATATACTCCTCACTCGTCTCATCATATAAGTTGATCTATATTTCTACGATAACATTAAAAAACATCATAATATATATTCTTGATTATTAAAGTTTTTAAATGAGCTAACTATTGTAAAATATTAAATTTGCTATCCTCTTAAATGAACTAGTAATTTTTTTAAGTGAAAAATTAAATAACTACACGAGCAAAATTGGTAGAAGCATTTTGCAATTTGTGGCTATTTATATATGTACTAGATTTGCCCGTGGGCACGTGTCTATGGCACGTCTTTGGAACGATACAAAACACGAAAAGTCTGTAAACAGTAAAACAACAATTATATAGCTCAAGTTTGAAAAGTATGACATTAATTAGTTGTAAATAAAAGTCCATGTTTCCATTAGTATATGTTGAAAAATAATTATAAATGGGGGTATAAAATATAATATGTGAAAAAAAAACATTAAAATTCTAAAAATCTAAATTTCTAAGTAATATAGAAAGAATAGGAGTGAGAGATAGGGAAAGAGAGAAATATGAAAAAGTGAAGAGAGAAGAGAGAGATGGTAATAAAGTAATAAGTTTTTTAGTTTGGGGGGAAAAATTTGGTTTTCGGGTTTGAAATTTTGGAGGAAAAATATGTTATGTGGGATTTGATCTAGGCCTTTGTTTTTAGGGGGATTGATTGTGAGCCACTTGATAGCTTTCTTTGTAATTTATTATATAGATATATTGTTGGAAAAAGGTACGCAATGGAAGGAGTGGAGATGATCTAGAGACTTCACCAAGGAACTATATAACAAAGGAGAGAACTCAAACATAAATATATCTAACACATGTTATTTTGGACGGTAACCAGAAGAAATCTACTATGAATGAGAAGAGTACAAATCGGAGAATAATCATTTTCTTCTACTATGTAGAATAACAATTTTCTCAACTCAAAACTCACTGATCTCTCCTCACAAGATCATAAAGTAGTTTCCTTGTTTACCAAAAAGCTCTCTTAAATATTAAAAATTCTCGAGCAATCTTACTATATTTCATATTCGTAGAGAAGTCATACATCTCGCTTATATAGCCCCCAAAGAAACTCATATCTATTTGGCTCGAGATATGGGCTTTTTTTTTTATCCAAACCTGCAACTCAGTCAATTTGGGACTGGTCGGGACAGTTGACTGCCCATACGGCAGTCGACAACAATTCAAGCAAGGAGAAACAGATAGCAGTGCCAATTGACTGGACATATAGGCAATCAACTGTCTTCATTTTGGTTCGAAACAAAGGCATAAACTCTGTTAGAGATCAAGATGAGTAATTAGGGTTAGGGTTTATCTCATAGCCGCTTAAGATATTATACCCTGCTTATCAGTATTGGAATGTCACAGAGCACTACCTCTAGACCAGCTTTTATATGAGATGAACTGGGTTAAGGGTACTGGGCTTTATGCCCACTCAACCCGGTCCAACAATTAAACAGATAACACGTACAAAGCACGTGTTGTCCCATAGAACATTATACACAATAATATTCTATTATATTGAGAATATATCTATATATCCAACAATCTCCTCCTATATTCTCAATATATTAGGCAATGCCCCGTTAAATCATTGGCTCACAAAAATAATATAGTTCACAGACTAAATCAATTATAACTCGAATAGTTCAAATGAGATTAAACCAAAATAATCAAATGGTTCAAAGACCATATCAAAACAGAATAGTTCACAATGACTAAACCAACTAGAGAAACTGTCATAGTTTCAAAATCAACCAAACCAAATAAACTTTAAGAACAAAATATGAGTTTTAAGCTCAAGAACACTAGAGTCTTAAACTCAACAGAAGCTTTATCAAGCAAGTGACAAATTTATTCTTTCGATAAATAAACCAAAACTATATCCTTGCAAACTGCTTTATGTTTACTCCTCCATTTTGAGCAAAACATTATTCTGAAATCTATGTTGACAGATTTAACTCCTCCATCTTTGCTAGCTTATTGAAAATAAGAATATCAAGAGACACATCTCTAAAAATTCTAGCAAATTTCATAAAGTATCGGGTTCTACTAAAGAACTTAGTACAATTCAACGATAGCTTAATAAAATATAACGCAAGCATCACAATCAAGTTTCTTTAATAAAATAAAGAACAAGAACTATTATAGTTTCTACACAAGAACTATACTATGTTTCATATTGGAATGATAGAACAGTCAAATCAATTATGGTTAATTCTGAATCATCAAAATTGAAATGAAACATGAATCCATAGAAGAGTTATATCATCAAAATTGGAATGATATAACAACCATTCTAAATATCGGAAACACATCGACAAGTTTTCATGCTTTCTTTTGGAATAATGAGATGATTCTAACTAAATTATGAAAATATATAGCATCATAAAAATTGGAATGAAATTATATATTAACAGAATTTATATAGAACTTTTCAAATTATCTAAAGCATGCCAACTGCCTAAAATTGATGCTTCAGTTTGAACTTCTCTATGGCTCCAATTGGATTTTAAATATCAAAACAACTTGGATGTTAAAGCATTGAATCAATAGCTTTTCACTCTATTTCCCCCACAGTTTTGATAATGATCACTTTCAAGTCTCTTAGCAAGACCATTAACCATACTTGTCACAATTGCACTTTATCTATGAGAAAGTTCAACTAGGCTTCTTTCAGCCTAATATACTCCTCTTATTATTATAGAGTGAGTTATGAGCTACAGTGCATTATAGCTTGATAGTCGCATAACAGAATTATAGAATTTACATTAAACTTCTCAAATGGATGATTAGCAATAAGTCAGTCAATCCACTCAGCCTTTTCCCCTGCAGAGGATAACACATAGAGGTCTGATTTTTTGGATGAGAACGCAACGCTTGTTTGCCTATTAATCTCCATAATTTTTCTGCTCCTACTAGTGTGAACACATATCCACTAGTTGTCGACTTTCACTAAATATTGAGTAGCACAAAGCAAACTCTTGAGTACCACTCAAGTATCTCATTAGCCTCTTAAGGGCACTCAAATGTGTATGGAATTATTAGTGAGTCTGCAGATCATACCTACCTCAAAGGCTATGTCTTTTTAGTGCAAATTTTTGTATACATGAGACTTTCAACATGTCTCATAGTTGCACCATCATTAGGTGTCAACCTTTTTATCATAATCATAAGGTGTTTCAAAATACACTTTCAATCACTATATCCCAACTTTTGAAACACATTATTGATTTATCGAGTTTGACTAAGGGTTATCCCTTGCCAACCAAAATTCACCCTTATACATAATATGGTGCCCACAACACTTAGGTGTTTCATGCTAAATTTATTTGGATAGCAAAATTTAACTCCATTTATAATAGATATTTCACTTCCAATCAACAAGTATGTCAATAAAATCAAGTAAATAATAGCTATTATATTTGATAAACCACAAAGTTAAAGGCACTGATCTGAATTAATTAATTCATATACTAGGCTCTTTGAGAAATTTGTCAAATTATTTATACGTTAGCTATATTACATGTTTTAAAACATACGATAATTTTACTAAATTGTAAATCTTGTTCACTAAACATATTAGTTCAAAACTTTCCAATACAAAACTGTTTAAATATCCTTTATGAATAACAAAATTTTCAATAGATGTAAGGGTAAGAAGAATACTTATTGTAGCAATATGACAAATATGTGAGTAGACATCAAATAAATCTACTCCATTTTTCTCAGTCAATCTGTTAACTACTAGAAGTGCATTAAAATTGCTACTGAACAGTCAAAATTAAGTTTCTTCTACAAAACCCCACTTACTTACTATAGTTTTAGCCCATTTCGACAGATCAACTAATTTAAAGTATTATTGTATGACACAAAATCATCTCATTGTGTACTAAACACTCTTCTTGGCTCATTTGTCATTCAAGTTTAAGTGTCAGTAGGATTGGTTCTTGATTCAAACTGTGAATCATTGACCGTGACAATAGGACTGATAATTTCATAGATTTGTCTTTGATGAACACATCGTCAAAGAACTTTGCAAGTCCAAATTCTACTAACCCAAATTAGATAGATCCAAAACTGTCCATAGAACCACATTCTGCACTTTCTAAGTATACACAGATATTTGTTATAGGTCCTACTTTAGGCCTTCTGGGATCATGTACTTTAACAAATGTGTCATACCACATTTTTTGCTTTGACAAAATTATTTGTGTTTTTATACCGTTAATCTACAAGGTGTAAGTAACTTAGAGTGTGGTAACAAATTAGAAATATGATTGATAATGTAACATCACTCACAATTACTCAAAGTCAAACTAATAGTCAATAACATAGAATTCAACATTTTACTGAGTGTTTGATTCTAACTTTATCAATACTGTTTGACAATGGTAAATATAGTGCACTAGAGATTATGCCAAATGCAAATTACTCTAAAATTATTAAACATATTGACCACCTCCATCAACACTGAACCCTTGATTTTTAGCATTTAACTAGACTTTAATTCATCAAAATAGCGAGTGCTACATCCTCCATATATGTATGACAAACATTCAATAGTCATCTACATAGGTGAATAAATACTTCTGACCAATTATCGTCTTATCTAGTCACAAAGTTACTGAGATCACAAATATCAGAATGCATTGACTCAAGAAATTGTGTGCTCCTAGAGATCATACTAAATGATTTTCTAGTGATCATAATCTGAGCACAACTTTCATATTTTTCATATTTAATGGAGTGTCATTTAGCAGAGTTATGAGTTTTAACAAGAACAAACAATTTAATATATAGTTCTCCAATCCTATCTAATTTGCCATGTTTAGGAACAATACACAATTAGAACTATTATTATTAATTGTCTCATTTGTTAAACTCAACTTATACATGCGATTGACAATAAATGCACATTATAAGAGTTAAAACAAAATTACTCTGTCACATTTTACAAAATTGTTTGCTTTCTCTAGTGATTCTAACAATGTCCACTTGCTCAAACACATTGAGCTATATTTTCCTTTATTCGTTCTTCATCATCTTCGAAACGCTAAACGAGATAATGACCAATATTTTATAATTCAATTTTGCACACACAGTACAATGAACAAGAAAGAACAAAACGTAATTAATGGAGTCATATGCTGCATTACAAAATGCTCTTATCTAAGTTACGGACATTTGTTACAGATCGTATGCATCATTTATTTATTTTAATGAGAGAAACAAATATATAATCTCACACAAACTGTAGACAATGGATTTGTCAAAATATTTATACACATAGTATGATAAAACACTTAACAACCCTAAACATGCTAGTTTTCCAAAACGAGAATAACTATGATCTAAAACTCTCAATCATATGATCAAACGCACAAAACGTTAACACATTCATCACATAAAAATACTAAGAAAGATTAGAATAGATCATACCGACACTTCAAGTTAGAAGTGTTTTCCAAATTCGATGGAGAAGCCTGCGTGGTGCAGACTTATTCAACCGTGATGCATATCCATCGTCTCCAACATACACAATTTGTAGGTGATATGGCTAAAAATGGGATTAAATCGGGACCGTTCAAATCGGACACGGATCTTAAAGCCCAGAGGTAAAATAGTAATTTCACCTACAAACGGGTCTGAAATGGGAACTGGGTCTTTATTCAAAGCCCAATAACCTATATATGGATCTGTCTTACTGGGTACGGGTCCCAACCCATTACAAACAAGTTCAGAAGGATAAAGAAGAATTCAGATTCATAATTATCCCTAAGAAGTGATCTTAACCGTTTCTATCCATTCACACCGGGAAGTAGAGATATGTTCATATCTTGAAACGGATCCCTAAGGAAACTATAAATACCCCTCTCACCCCACTATTACCAGGTAATCAATACTTTTCCAGTTTAAGTTCTTGCTTAATCATTCAGATTACTGACAAGAGCGTCAGAGGGTGCGTCGCCGGGATCCATCCCCGTGTCTCGCACTTTTTGCAGGTTCGCAGCAGCGGCAAGAGACCAAGTCAATATATTGGTGAAGGTCAACAGGTCAACAGGTTTGCCTTGTTCGTTTTCTCAAGAATCCACAAATTCTATCTGTTTGCTCCCACACAAAAATTAGCAGCAACAATAGGTAACATTAAAGTTCCTACATTCATCAAATTGTTATAAATTAGCCATTTAAACAAATTATTAGCACTGTTTAATTCTAGCAATAATTTTATTTGAGATCCAAACTTTATAGTCAAAACATATAGTTTAACTTATCAAAAATAGATATTTGATTTTAGTACATAGCCAAAACAACTGTTCAACTTGTATTTAATTAAACAAATGATTAATATAGTCTCGAACTTAACCACTTAGCATCATAGTAATTCTATAATTCAAAAACAAAGCTTAAAACGAATGTTTTGAACTTCCAGCACGTAGTAAATATTTAACAAAAATTTAATACGAGAAAAGTAAAGAACTTATCTTTCACTGTCTCTCCCCTTTCAATTGATTAGAGTCAAATCTGTTTCGAAACAAATCCGATCTATCCCGTATTGCACCCAAAACACCACACAACAGACTCAATCTGGAGGAAAGCCTTATCGACAATCCGGAGTATCTCAATCTGTGCCAAACCCAATAAGGGACAAATCCACTGCTGCTCTCTCTGAGCAAATCCCATCCATTTCTAATCAAACCAATCTCAATTTCAAAGATTGAACTCAGTGGGGGAATTTCAACAAACAGGTTGTGGGCAGTTCTGAATTGAGCTCAAAACCCCTGTCACTCAAATGAGAGAGAACCCAACTAACCATAAGTGAAGAGAAGGGAAACCCAGATCCCGTTCTCTCGTGATGGTTGAGGGTGACGACTGGGGTTGGCCGTGGGGTGCCCCGACGCTCTGGACGGCGACGATCGCGAAGGTGGCGCTGTGACAACAGTGCTCACAATGGTAGCACTCACAACTGTGGAGGACGCGGTTGCGGAGCACACGACTGCGGTGCTCGCGACAGAGATGCTCGCGACTGCGGTGCTCGCAACTGCGGTGGTGTGTGGCGGCGTCAGCGACCAGAGCAGCATTCAACAAGTCGACGAGAGCTGCGACTGGTCGAGGAGGCAAGGGACCAGATCCGCCGACTGTGCTGACACACAGATCTCTCGTTGACCACGACTGCGATGACGGAAGCGGCTGCGCACGGCGAAGACATTGGGTTCAGGTGAATCTCTTCTCTCTAATCTCGAAATGAATTTAATATCTTAAGATTGTTAGAGATCAAGATGAGTAATTAGGGTTAGGGTTTATCTCATAGCCGCTTAAGATATTATACCCTGCTTATCAGTATTGGAATGTCACAGAGTACTACCTCTAGACCAGCTTTTATATGAGATGAACTGGGTTTAGGGTACTGGGCTTTATGCCCACTCAACCCGGTCCAACAAATAAACAGATAACACGTGCAAAGCGCGTGTTGCCCCATAGAACATTATACACAATAATATTCTATTATATTGAGAATATATCTATATATCCAACAAACTCAACATGTTTGTATATAAGCAAATGATCCAATAATAACTCTATTGGTGAGAACAAAATGACAAATCTATTGATGCGGAGCATAATCGGACAGTTACAACACAATACCAAAGGCAGAAGCTTCAGCAGCAACACTACAGTTGACTGCACCAAAATTGCAGTCGATTGCAACATTACAGTCGACTGCAACAAAATTGCAGTCGACTGCTATAAGGAGTCGAGAGCCTATGGAATTTTTGCAACACTTAAGCGGTCAACTGTAGATTGAGGCAGTCGACCACATCATTCAGATTGACAAATTCAACACCTTTTCCGGCAGTTTTCTTTACATATTTTGGACTCGAAATATTTATCTTTTTATTTTTCCTCGTTTACAAAATATTTCAATTTTGTATTTCCGTTTGAGATTATGTTAGTTTGGTTTCTTCACAAGTTTAGTTCGTTTATTTATTGGCGCTAGGAGATATTATGTATTTTCATCTTTCATTATTAAATCCAAAAAAAACTATTCAATTTATCTTCTCGGATTCTTCAAGAAACCCTTGTTTATTTAAGCATCGTGTGTTTGTACGTTGACAAACATCCATTCCACCTTCCGTCCCGCTTCATCTATTTGGGACATTCTTTGAATGATCCGAGTCGTACATTTGGTCTACAAGAAAAAGTTAGTGTAGTAATGTGAGATCGAGTTATTTTAGATTCATTTTCTCTAGCAAAGTTTTGCAAATTGAATGGTTGAATATTGTTATTTCTGTTATGACATGATGCATGGATAAATAGATTCCACATGACCTGATTTTTCATCCTTAACGTAAGTTATTATCATATTAATAAGCGTGAACGGTTTGGATCATTCGTATGATGGCTATGCATGAAGTTCTAATGAAGCTTATCGTGAGAACGTTTCTCACCTGATAACCTCCATATATATATATATATATATATATATATATATATATATATATATATATATATACACTAGGTTTGCCTGTTGACACGTGCCTACGGCACGTCTTCGAAATGGTACACCTTGTTTGATCATATAAAATAGTTTTGGAGGTCCAGCAAATTAATTGAAGTAGCAAACATATTATATGCGAAACTTTTGGGGTCCAGCAAAAAGCATATTATATGATTTTTTTGAATTATTTTTAAAGTTTTTAAATTTTTAAATTTTTTTAGTTTTTAAATTTAAAAAAAAAATTTAAAATTTTTATTTTCTTATTTTTCTGAATAGAAGAGGGAGGATGAGAGAGAAAAAGAAAAATAAATAAATAAATATAGGAGTTGTTTTGGGTGGGGGATTTGAATTTTAGTTGGGGGGGGGGGGGACTTTTGGGGGAAAAAATATGTTTTGTGCGGTTAGATCTGGACCTTTAACTTTTTGGGGATTGAAGGAGGGCCACTTGATAGCTTTCTTTGTATTTTATTATTATATATATATATATATATATATATATATATATATATATATATACATAGAAAGAGAAAGAGAGCGCGCAATGCTCCATTGCAAACGGGTCCTGTGCAAACGGATATGTAAATCACTAAAGTCGTTGTTCCAAATATAACCTAAACCGTTGTTCGGAACAACAGCTTATGTTAGAAATAAACGAAGTCGTTGTATTCCTTTATATATATATATATATATATATATATATATATATATATATACAAAGAAAAGCTATCAAGTGGCGCCTTTAATAGTAAGGAAATTAATGGTCCAGATCTAAGCTCCCAAAAGACATTCCCCCCCCCAAAAAAAAAGAAAAAAAACTCATTTATTTATATAATTCTCACTCTCTCTCTCTCTCTCTTTCAGATCAGTTTGCTCCATCTATTCCCCAAATCAGATAGCTCCAATTTCTTTCCCTCTCTTCCCTAAGGTTTTTAAGCCGCTAACTCCAAATCTCTAAAACCATTTTCTTAAACCTTCACTTCCATTCCATTGGCGAAGCCTCCATCGTCCTCTCAAGCACGAATCTCAAAGCAAATCCAAACCCAAATTCAATGTCGAACCCTAATTAGGAGGTCATCGCCGATATCTGATCCGCTGTTGATAACGTATCAACGACTTCCTCCACCAAATCGAGCGCGAATATCAAGCGATACCATATCAGTGACTCCCCTCCACTGAATCGAGAGCCTGTACATGCGATGCGGCGACTCTAATTTCATCTCATTAATCGAATTCTCATTCTAATTTTTAATTTTGTGTGTGCAGGGGATTACTCAGTTTTTTGTTGACTCGAATTTTGTGTGTGCGTGGGATCTAAGTTCAAAGAGGTATGATTATTTTATTTTTGGGTCTAAAAAATTTTAATTTTGTGATTTATTTGATGAGTTTTTTATTGGTTTTGATTTAAGGTGTACGCAAGTGAGAGATGAATTATTATTTGATGGCTTCAATTTGGGCTTCTAAACCATAGCAGGACAGGTAAGCTGATCAGCAACCTCAAATAACTTAACAAATATGCAACATTAATTTCTTTAATACAAGAGAATATACTATCGTGAACTGTTCCCTTCACTGATTATTAAAAACCATGGATAACATAACATATAAGAACATTTAGTGTATGTTTGGATACATAGGATTGAGTTGACTGGAGTTTACTAGTGAAGGGTGCAAACTCTCCACTCAAGAAAGACAACTAAAGTAAATTTGTTATTGATCTATTTTGAATTTTTTTATTATAAAAGCAATGAGGACACAAAGTGGAGATTAAAGAAAAGATTAGATAGGATTAGAGTTTTGAGAACTTCATGTATTACATTTTGGTTGAAATAATAATAAGAGGTATTTCAATTGCAAATTGAGTCTCAGACAAATAAATGTTTAGATTATTGGTATTGTAGATACCCTCACACCTGCACTTGGATTACCATTGTATTTAGACATGCTCATAGTGGTTATGGAATTAGAGTAAGCTCTATAAAACCTATATGATCATGTCCCTGCATAACTATTACAAGCATCTAAAAATGATGCTGAAGTTAAAAAAACTCTATGCAATGTTTCTAACAAACTATATGCATTCCAGGTAAGTTCAAGCTAATGATCAAAGAAGGTGATGGTTGAGCTTAAAGGTAGATATGCTGCCTCCTCATATAATATATTTCCTACTTCAATTAATTTGCTGGACCTCTAAATTATTTTATATAATCAAACCAGGTGCACCGTTCCGAACACGTGCCGTAGGCACGTGTCAACTGTCAAACCTAATATATATATATACTAGGTTTGCCCGTTGACACGTGCCTATGGCACGTCTTCGGAACGGTGCATCTTATTTGATCATATAAAATAGTTTGGGAGGTCCAGCAAATTAATTGAAGTAGCAAACATAGAGCAAAAAACATATTATATGATTTTTTGAATTATTTTTAAAGTTTATAAATTTTTAAAATTTTTATTTTCTTAATTTTTTGATTAGAAGAGGGAGGAGGAGAGAGAGAAAAAAAAAAATTAAATAAATATAAGAGTTGTTTTGGGTGGGGATTTAAATTTGAGTTTGGGGGGAAAACTTGGGGGGGGGGGGGGGGAGAATATGTTTTGTGAGGTTAGATCTGGGCCTTTGATTTTTGGGGGATTGAAGGAGAGCCACTTGATAGTTTTCTTTGTGTTTTATTATATATATATATATATATATATATATATATATATATAACAGCGAGAGAGAGAGGGTGTGTGTGTGTGTGAAGATAATACAGAAAATAATTATCTCCATAATCTGAATGTGAAGATAATACAGAAAATAAATATATACACACACACTAGACTATTATAACATGTTCTCAATCATCCAATACATTCAGATTATGGAGATAATTATTTTCTGTATTATCTTCACACACACACACTCTCTTTCTCTCGCTGTTATATATATATATATATATATATATATATATATATATATATTTTATATTATAATGGGAGAAGACCTTAGTGTCATTTGTCATTGTGTCATTCTACCAACATGTGCAACGCACGTACATCTACTACTATGATGGGAGAAGGTCTTAGTGTAATTTGTGTATCTACTAATCCGTGCAACGCACGTGCATAACTATTGTAAATGATATTTATTAAGACGTGCATCGCACGTGTAAACTACTAGTATATATAGGGTAAAAGGGATATAAGCAACTTGCTCATTTAGTAAATAAGCAATTGATTATGTGGATATATATATATATATATATATATATATATATGCGGGGGGGAAGGAAGATAATACAGAAAATAGTTATCTCCATAATCTGAATATATTGGATGATTGAGAACATGCTATAATAGTCTAGTGTATATACATAAAGAATTTGAATTCTCAATAGAGAATCAGAAACTAATTTGATTCAATTCTTACTAGAGAATAGGAAACCATCTAACCTTATATGGTTAGGATCATATCTTCATGAAACCCATTTAACTCAATGTGGTTGGGGTCCTACTTCCTCGCATCAGGATAATCATTGCTGCCTGGAGGAAGATGCCCAATAATGTATTATTCATGCATGAATACAAGCAAATGAAAGAGTAGGTCCTTATATTGAATATAGTTATACATGCTTAGTGCATTTGTAGTCGTTCAATCCCAAATTTTAGGTATTTGATATATCTATATAATAAAACACAAAGAAAGCTATCAAGTGGCTCACATTCAATCTATCCCAAAATCAATGGACCAGATCTACTCTCACAAAACATATTTTCCCGCCCAAATTTCAAATCCAAAAATTTCAAACAAAAAAAAAAAACAAAACTCTCTCTCAACTCACAAAACATCCTTCCCCTATCTGCTTCTCTCTCAAAACCCCAACTCAACCCGTCGTCTTCTTCCTCCATTTCCCCCAAAATCGAAATCGAACCCAGCCGTCATCTTCTTCCGCCATTTCCCCCAAAATCGAAACTCAACTCACAAAACACCCTCCCCCTATCTGCTTCTCTCACAAAACCCCAACTCAAAAAACCCAGCCCGTCGTCTTCTTCCTCCATTTCCCCCAAAATCGAAATCGAACCCAGCCTTCGCCTTCTTCCTCCATTTCCCCCAAAATCGAATCCATTTCCCCCAAAATCGAAATCGAACCCAGCCATCGTCTTCTTCCTCCATTTCCCCCAAAATCGAAATCGATATCATAAGCGAAATCGAAATCGAAGAAGATGAGGATGTTCGATCCATGGCCAGTGTTCTTGAAGAGGGAGTGGGCCCGCAACTGGCCGTTCATCGCCGGATTCTCCATCACCGGCGCCCTCATCTCCAAGTTCACTGCCGGGCGCCCTCTCTCCTCGATGGGAAGGTTCGACAATCCAAATGACTGCCATGTTCATCTAGCTATAATGGATTTGAATAGCTTCGTTCAGTTAATTAATCAGCCTGGATTTGATGAAATAGTTTTACTTGATTAGCTTTTTTAGAAAATACTGCAAATACTTAAGATTTTGTTCAAAATGAATTTTGGTAAATTAAATGATTAATAAACTATCTTTTAAATGACAGTAGTTTTCTTTTTCTTCGTAATTTCATCTTTATCCTCTCAATTCTTGATTGTTGATTGAAATTCTTGATTGTTGATTGAAATTCTTGATTGTTGATTGAAATTTGGGTAACTGTTAACTCGAACTTGCAACCTCTTGCTCACTACAATGAGGCTTTACCACTAGATCACAGTGGCATGCACATCAACCTTTTATTTTGTTTGTTTAGTTATTGATTACGATCTATATTATTTTGCAGACGTTATGCCGCGAGTTCATCATTAATGTTGGTCCAGATTTTAGATTGCTATGGAACACTGTGAAATCTTTTCTTGATACTAAAACAACTTCAAAGATACATGTAAGAAAGAATGTTTTTTGTCACTCGCAGCTTATTTATCTAGAGATTGAGAAATATATTGACTTTTAATTTCACTTCAGGTTCTTGGAACCAAGTACCAAAATAAGTTACTTGAAATAATTGATTCAAGGTAATTGTTTTTCTCAGCTTCCGTTTTGTATGCTTTTCTACAGCGAATTGCCAGATTTCCTTGGCGGCTCTTGCATCTGCTCTGAACATGGAGGGTGTCTTAATTCAGACCTGGGCCCCTGGAAAGATCCTCATGTATTGAAGGTATAAAAATTTTGTTCTCATATGGTGATAAAGAATGCCCATTTAAGCTAAAATTCTGATGATTCCACTGTAACCTGATGGTTCTTGATGGAGAAGCCCAATGTGCTAGGCAAATTATTACTGTTTCTAATAGCGAAGGGAAAATTGTTGCTTATGCTAAGCCACAATACCCAGCAGTAGGATCAGTAACAATGTTTGATATCTGAAGTTCAATTTCTCTGTCTACTTGGACCAGATAAAGTATCGCGATACTTTTACTCCCAAGTCTGGATCAGAAGCTGAAGATATCACCTCTGGAAAATCAGCACGTAGTTACATTGCACAATCTCAGTTGACCCCTGTACGCGAAGAGGTAAAATAACCATTTCTTTGACTAAACAAATATTGTTAAGTAACTAGGTATGCCCGTGGGACGTGCCTACGGCACGTATTCGGGACTGCATGTAAATTTAGTTAGATTTATTTGATTGGGTGAACTGCATAAGTGGGTGTAAATTTAGTTAGATTTAGTTAAATTTAGTTAGATTTATTCGGGACTGCATGTAAAAAAATTAAAACATTTTAACGAATAAGTGGGTGTAAACGAATACACCCACCTTTCTAATACAATCAACTACTCTATACAGGCCTCCTCTGAAATTATATTGTTTCCTAATAGTTTTCTAATACGACGTCTTTAAAATGTTTCATACGGCACGTTATCGCGACGTCTTAACTTTCTTTAAAATGTTTAGTAAACATTTCGACAGTATTATTTAAAACACATTTCGATAGAATCTCACATTTCGACAGTATTATTTAAAACACGTTATCGCGACAGTATTATTTTTACAGGTAGGATTGTAGTAAAAATTTCGATAGAATCTCACATTTCGATAGAACCTCCTCTGAGCATCTGCTTCTCTATATAATAAAACACAAAGAAAGCTATCAAGTGGCTCACATTCAATCTATCCCAAAATCAATGGTCTACATTCATTTTCACAAAACATATTTTCCCGCTTAAAATTTCAAATCCCAAAATTTCTAAATCCACAATCTCTCTCTCTCCATAAAAAAAATCCCTTCTATCTATTTCTCACTGTTTTTCCCTCTTTGTCTCTCTTCTCTCACCGTCTCCCTCTCTCTCTCTCCCCGCTCTCTCTCTCATCGCCCCCACCTCCACCTCCAGTCACGACCCCTCTCTCTCTCCCCGCTCTCCCCGCCCCGCACCTCCAGTTGCGCCCCCCCCGCCAGGCCAACCCCGATGCCGCAAACCCCCTCTGCTCCTCCCTTCCGCTCTCATCGACAGCGCCCCCTGCTCCTCCCTTCCGTTCTCGAAAGCCTCGACCTTCTCCCTGTTTGCAATCAGTGTGTGTTGTGTTCATTTATACTGTTGTTAACTATCAAGGTGTCTTCACTGAAACAGAGGTGTCTTCATCATTTTCGAATAACTCTTGAACCCATTTAGGCCATGTTCCACACCTTAAGGAATATCTCTGTGCATGCTTCAGGAATCTGGAAGCAAGGTTTGTATTTTGGAATTCCAAGGCTTTGATGTTTCACACCTTAATTCCTCCCTTCCCTCCCTTCCAACCACCAGATTTCCATTTCCTTCACAAGGTGAGGAAATCGGAGGGCCGAGGCCATGTTTCAGAAACAATGCAGTGGTAAGTGTGGATGGTGAAGATTGCATCCATGGAAGAATCTGCAACTGCACAGACTAGTTTATACCTCTACTCAAAAGAATTGACACATATTTCATTAGCTCCATTGCTACTTTGGGACTTCGCAAGTGTCCGAATACGGAATACTTCGCAATGGTCATCAATTGTATCCTATAAACTTCAACATCAAATCTTAACCAGAAAATTGTTTAATGTACAACACAGCCAAAAGTACAAGAACCACCAAACCGAACCAAGAAGTACACAGTTAACTGCAACTGTACACGCAAACAACCACCTTAAAAGTCTAAGCCTATAAGCAGAGAACACAATAAAACATACAGGACTAGGGAGCAATGACAAATACATAATTTAAAATTACAAAATAAAATAAATAAAATAAAAATTAACGAAAAGATCAAACTTACAAACTGAGGTCACCTCTAATGCCCATATACAACCATCGCTAGAGACATGTCCTCCTCATCGTTCCTTACTTGATCAGTTGCCGCCGAAGCATTGTTTGCAATCAAATTGGACAAATCCTCCTCATCGGTCCTTATTTGATCAGTAGTAGTAGTCACAGTAGTCGCAGCTTGAGCATTGTTTGCAATCAAATTGGATATGGCAGTGTCCGGAGGAAAGTTAAGACGTCGCGATAACATGCCGTATGAAACATTTTAAAGACGTCGTATTAGAAAAACATTTTAAACACCCACCTTTTTTGTTTATACCCACCTTTTTTGTTTTAATTTTTTTAGAAATTTATATGTTGTCCCGAATACGTGCCGTAGGCACGTCCCACGGGCAATCCTAGTAGTAATATAAATTTTGGGTTTGAGTTGTAGTCGTTAAAAACCAAAATTTGGGTTTTCTTTTAAAAAAATAGTTACGGGCGAGGGATCATGTTTCGTCATATCAATATTTCGACGAACAGGAGCTGAAATTTCGTCCAAGATTTCTTAGATAAATTAAAGCAAAAAAAAATTGTACGCAAATGTATGCATAACATTTTCTATAGACCCATTCCATCTCAGCCCATGATCCCCAAATGTACACAAATCTCAGAGCTACACGATTGCATAATAATTCCTATAGGGATAATTACATAGAAACATCATTACAATTTTGAGGGAGAGAAATTCTTGGACGAGGAATCATTTACCGTCCGAGATTAATTATTTTTTTATATAAAATTGATCGGACCGGAAAAGTTTTTCCTTCTGATCGATTTTTTAAATAAAAAATGATCGGACGGAAAATCATTTTCCGTCCAATATTAATAAAAAAAATTAAGCGACGAAAGATCATCTTTGATCTTTCGTCTTTCGTCTATTTCGTTTTAAAAAAAAAACGGACGAAAGATCATCTTTCGTCGGGTATAATTTTCAAATTTTTATATCTTCTTTCAAATATAGCAGACCATTGTTCTCCTAAAACCTAAATTTTGTGTATATAGCAAACTGTTACAACATTTTTTTTATTTTTTATTTTTTGTTTTTTATTTTGAGAAAAAATGACTTTTTAGCCAACGAATACAGATGCTCTTATGGATCTGGTTTGAGTTTATTTGGTCGGGTTGGGCAAGGGTTTGTAAAAACTTACTTTGGTGTACATGAGAAAGGTGGTTGCATCATGTATGTATAGTTTAGTTTAGAAAGATGCATCATGCAGTGTAATTAATAATATAATTGGCAAAGTTTGGGACCAGAGCACTATATATCCTGCTATATCTGACCTTTTTTGTGCATGAACTGGGGACCAATGTATACTATTTGGATCAACATGATGTACCTAACAAATTGACCTAACAAATTGACTTAAATTCATTTATATATATATATATAGAGAGAGAGAGAGAGAAATCTTCGGTTGCACACTACTTTGGTGAGCACTCCGTGAGCACTCACGAAGTAGAGACCCTATGAAAAATCCGAACCGCTCATATCGTTCTATATGCCTTAGATAGCCTAACAATAAAAAATCAAGTAATTTGAAGTTCACTTGCCCATGATTTACATCATCACAAAATTGTATGGCTGAAAATTCTAACAGCTTGATGGATGGGCAAATGAACTTCAAATTACTTGATTTTTTATTGTTAGGCTATCTAAGGCATATAGAACAATATGAGCGGTTCGGATTTTTCATAGGGTCTCTAGTTCGTGAGTGCTCACGGAGTGCTCACCAAAAGTAGTGTGCAACCGAAGGGGACTATATATATATATAGAGAAAGCTTCGGTGCACACGACGTGTGCACTAGGCCTTCGGGCATTCATATCGACGATCCGAACCGTTCACATTGATCTGCACATCTAAATTAGTCTAAATATGTAAAATCAAATCATTTGAACTTCATTTGCCCATCCATTGAAGTGTTACAAAATTGTATGGCTGAAAATCATTGCTTTTTATAGTCACATGATGGATGGGTAAATGAATTTCAAATGATTTGATTTTACATATTTAGACTAATTTAGATGTGTACAATGTGAACGGTTCGGATTGTCGATATGAATGCCCGAAGGCCTAGTGCACACGCCGTGTGCATTAGAGGTAGTGCACAACCGAAGCTTTTCCTGCATATATATATAGGGAAATGCTCAGTTGAAAACGCAAATGTCAGTGAAAATGTGGAAAACAACCTAGGCCGTTGTTTTCAACAACGGCCCAGATTGTTTTCACGGATTTTCACTGACATTTGCATTTTCAACTGAGCATTTCCCATATATATATATATATATATATATATATATATATAGAGAGAGAGAGAGAGAGAGAGAGAGAGAGAGAGGTTTGGTCAGGGCCGGCCCTGAGTTCCCGGGGGCTCTAGGCGAACTTCCGAAATGGGGCCCCTAATAGCATATATTTTTTTATGCGCAAAATACGTGCATATATTTACAAGAGAAGTTCAAATTTGGGGTCCCTAAAATCGCGAAACCTCCGGGGGCCTAAGGCAGCCGCCTTACCCGCCTCTAGGGTAGAGCCGGCCCTCGGTGTGGTAGCTACTCTTCAGTTTAAGGTAATGAGGATGAGGCAGTGATATATACCTAGGGGCGGTATACCGTATTATCATTGTTCTACCGTCTACCGTACCGAAATATCTACTACACAAATTTCTCTATCATTAGTGTACCAAGATTTCGGTACTATCGAGTTCGGTAATACCAAAATATTGGTACGGTAATGGTTGTTCCACGGTAGTACCGGACATCAATTAGCTTAAAAAATTAACATTCATATAAATGATAAAAGAAGGATAAAGAAGCTCAACATAAATATATTTACATAAAGAAGTTTCAACATACATAGAGTGTTGGAATTGAGTATACATTCAAAACACTCATCTTGTTGACAATACTGTCTCATGACCCAACGATTAAAGTTTTGAGTTCACAAGAGGTTGGGGATCCAATTCCTACATTCCACATGATATATAGGTCTATTGAAAAAATAAAACAGAACTTTTTTTTTCTTTTTGAACTCTCAAAATTCAAAACGTTTTTCTATTAATAATATAACTGTTTCAAACTTAAAGAGACTTTATGTTATAGCAGTTTCAAAAATTAAATGATATTCATTATATAGCCATTTTTTGATTACTGCATACAGATTAATATCTTCCTGGTTACAAGCTATAAGAAGAGATCATCTTTGAGAAGAAACACATAAGAAAAAAAAAAATCTATCATTCAATCTATTCTCAAAATCTATTTTCTGTGGTTTTTATTTGTCTTGCTAATTGCCGGTGCAAGTTGGTACGTGCTGCAATTGGAGTCTTGGCAGCACTGTAAATCAGAAGCTCGTTGTATTCCGGGAGAAGTGTTTGGTGATCAACGATTCATCTCCAGAATTGGCCAAATAGTTTCTTAAAGAAAGTACAACCCACGCCTCGAACCACTTCTCACTTTCTTCCTGTTGCAGATCAATTCCAAAAAGTTCACTTGGTACACTCAGGTCCAATTTCTCTAACATAAGAGTTTATACAATCAACATAGCGAACTCATTGCTATTAGAAATTTAAAATCACTACAAGTATATCAAAATAGACAAAGAAATAATGAAAGGAGTGGGCATTAGAGATGATATGAAATAGGGAATTACCTGATCATCAAACCATCAACCACGACGAAGCCTTGCAGTGACCAAGAGGGATCCTTGGAGGTGTCAAATAATTGATTACCCGTCCACTACCTCATGACTCGCATTCTAGGAACTAGTGTTCTGCCCACTATTTCTGGTAGCTCACAAATTATGTTGAACAGTTGTTTGTTTCTAAGAGTTGAACCACTGCAAAATTCAAGGTCAAAAGGTCAGTCATACCATATAGATATCAAGAACTGCATATGAATTAACAAGGGGGAAGGGATAGACATCCATGGAATACACTTATCATAAAGTTGTTACAATCCTTGCGCATGTTTGTATCACATTCTTAACACATAAATCTATGTCAAAATGTGAATGATAAAATATTGTTACCTCAAAAGCATATCAGTTAGAAGCATTCCTGGTGATGCAGTGTGCACTCAAACAGTCCAACATTGGACTGCTTGCACTCTTTCAGAAGTGAAGCTTGAAGCTGCGTAAGGCCACACTTTGTTGAGCCATAACTACAGATTTGATTAGAGCATAATTAGCTTATGATGTCTAAATAGAAATGAAATAGTAAATACACAAGAGTAAGTTAGAGCATGTTTTACAATATCATAATTAGACATACAAACTTAAATCATAAGCTTCAAATCCCTGACTCCCTTGTTCTTGAAAATTACTTCAAATCCACTGATTCCATTATCAATATATAAGTAGTTTTTCGATCATGTTACTTCAAATCCATAATTGATGTTGTTTGTTTTTTGGTTGTGGGGGCAACAGGTGTGAGTTCCTGTAATTTGTGTAGCGGAAGATATGGTACTGGCGTCGATCCGATCCTAGCCCGTAGGGTCGGCTCGGGAATAGCAGGAGAGAGGTGGAGGCCGGGTGCTCGACTCGGATCTTCAAGGTTCGGCTCGGACTCTTGTGTACCTGCACACTGCCTAGAAACACCAGAAGAAGTCCCGGCGACAGGCCCTCCGACGATCTATTCAGTCACTGAGAAAGCAACAGTAGCTAGGGTTCAGGTGAAGAAAAGTTTATTACCTTCAGATGTGAGGAGGGGGTCTGGTATTTATAGGCAGAGGTAAACAGGTCTAAGACCCTAACGGATCGGGTCGGACCCGTTCGCCTGTGGGCCTAAATGGGCTGAAGCCCATTTGAGTCGTTTGACTTTGATGATCACATGGGAGTGAAGACTGAGGAGATGTGGTGGTCCAGATGGGGCCACATCACTTACCCCATATCAGGAGCCCCCAACTCCTGGAGGCTGGCGTAAGCCAACCGTGTAAGAGTAGTCTGTTCCGTCGGAAGAGTGGAGCGGTGTGTCTGAAGAGTATGACTCGTAGCTTCTTGGAGTGGTAAGTAGGGTAGGACGAAGGAGATCCTCTATAGGAAGAGGCGTTTGAAGGCCGGGGGTTTGAGGGCCGGGGACCGATCGTCGGGAGCCGAGAGCGTCGAGCCCCCATGCGCTCCGATGTCGAGGTTTATTGCCGAGCATCGAGCCCCGAAGCTTGTAGTGAGAGCTAGGGAGTGGCTCGAGGTCATTGCCGAGCGTCGAGCCCCCCAGTTTGAGAAAACTTAGGGGCGGCTCGGAATCGCTGCCGAGCGTCGAGATCCAAGCTTGTTGTAAAAGCTAGGGGGTGGCTCGAAATCGCTGTCGAGCGTTGAGCCCCTAAACTTGTTGTAAAAGATAGGGTGTGGCTCGTAATCGCTGCCGGGCGTCGAGATCCTAAGCTTGCTGTAAAAGCTAGGGGGTGGCTCGAGGTAAATGCCGAGCGTCGAGCCCTCTAGCTTGCTGCAAAAGTTAAGGGGTGGCTCGGAATCGCTGCCAAGCGTCGAAGCCCCAGGCTTGCTGTAAAAGCTAGGGGATGGCTCTAGATTGCTACCGACCATTGAGCCCCCAAGCTTGCTGTAAAAGCTAGGGGATGACTCGAGGTCATTGCCGAGCATCGAGCCCCCCAACTTACTGTAAAAGCTAGGGGATGGCTCGGGATCACTACCGACCGTTGAGCCCCCAAGCTTGCTGTAAAAGCTAGGAGATGGCTCGAGGTCACTACTGAGCGTTGAGCCCCCCAGCTTGTTGTAAAAGCTAGGGGATGGCTCGAGATCGCTACCGACCGTCGAGCCCCCCAGATTGCTGTAAAAGCTAGGCGATGGCTCAGGATCGCTACCGACCGTCGAGCCCCCAAGCTTGCTGTAAAAACTAGGGGGTGTCTCGAGGTCACTACCGAGCGTCGAGCCCCCCCGGGTTGCTGTAAAAGCTAGGGGATGGCTCGGGATCGCTACCGACCATCGAGCCCCCAAGTTTGCTGTAAAAGCTAGGGGATGGCTTGAGGTCATTGCCGAGCATCGAGCCCCCAGCTTGCTTAAAAAGCTAGGGGATGGCTCGGGATCGCTACCGACCATCGAGCCCCCAAGCTTGCTCTAAAAGCTAGAGGATGGCTCGAGGTCACTGCCTAGCGTCGAGCCCCCCCCCCCCCCCCCCCCCCCCCCCCCGCTTGCTGTAAAAGCTAGGGGATGGCTCGAGGTCATTGCCGAGCGTCGAGCCCCCCAGATTGCTGTAACAGCTAAGGAATGGCTCGGGATTGGTATTTACCGTCGAGCCCCCAAGCTCGCTGAAAAGGCTAGGG
Source organism: Hemerocallis citrina (assembly GCA_017893485.1). NCBI lineage: Eukaryota > Viridiplantae > Streptophyta > Magnoliopsida > Asparagales > Asphodelaceae > Hemerocallis > Hemerocallis citrina. Next base: position 304,898,283 of record CM030360.1, read on the forward strand.
GATGGCTCGAGGTTACTGCCGAGCGTAGAGCCCCCCAAGTTGCTGTAAAAGCTAGGGGATGGCTATGGATCGCTATCGACCGTCGAGCTCCCAAGCTTGCTGTAAAAGCTAGGGGATGGCTTGAGGTCACTGCCGAGCGTCGAGCCCCCAGCTTACTATAAAAGCTAGAAGATGGCTCGGGATCACTACCTACCGTCGAACCCCCAAGCTTGCTGTAAAAGCTAGGGGATGGCTCGAGATCACTGTTGAACGTTGAGCCCCCCGGGTTGCTGTAAAAGTTAGGGGATGGCTCGGGATCGCTACCGACTGTCGAGCCCCCAAGCTTACTGTAAAAGCTAGGGGATGGCTTGAGGTCACTGCCGAGCGTCGAGCCCCCAGGGTTGCTGTAAAAGCTAGGGGATCGCTCGGGATCGCTACCGATCGTGGAGACCCCAAGCTTGCTGTAAAAGTTAGGGGATGGCTAGAGGTCACTGCCGAACGTCGAGCCCCCCGAGTTGCTGTAAAAGCTAGGTGATGGCTCGGGATCGCTACTAACCGTCGAGCCCCCAAGCTTGATGTAAAAGCTAGGGGATGGCTCGAGGTCACTGCCTAGCGTCGAGCTCCCCCACTTGCTGTAAAAACTAGGGGATAGCTCGGGATCGCTACCGACCGTCGAGCCCCCAGACTTGCTGTAAAAGCTAGGGGATGGCTCGAGGTCACTGCCGAGCGTTGAGCCCCCCAGGCTGCTGTAAAAGCTAGGGGATGGCTCGGGATCCCTACCGAGCGTTGAGCCCCCAGGCTTGCTGTAAAAGCTAGGGGATGGCTCGAGGTCACTGCCGAGCGCCGAGCCCCCCAGGTTGCTGTAAAAGCTAGGGGATGGCTCGGAATCGCTACCGACCGTCAAGCCCCCAAGCTTGTTGTAAAAGTTAAGGGATGGCTTGAGGTCAGTGCCGACAATCGAGCCCCCTAGCTTGCTGTAAAAGCTAGGGGATAGCTCTGGATCGCTACCGACCGTCGAGCCCCCAAGCTTGCTGTACAAGCTAGGGGATGGCAAATGCTATGGGTAGTTTCGTACATAAAAGTCTGGTTAATATACGTAAAAGTCTAGTTAATATGGCAGATGCTATGGGTAGTTTCATAAAAGAGAACGACAGATTTTGGGATTACGCACATTAAAGTATTGTTGAGCTAGTTTCTTAAAAAATGTTTAGAGATATGGCAGTTTCTTATAATTTAGATTTTTTTAGTTGAAATTACCATTTATGTTTACTTCTAAAAATATTGTTGTCTAAGAAGTGGTTCGCATTTAAGTTAAGGAATGAATTAGTTTAGATTACAATAGGGTCGGAAAAATTAGGTTAAATTAATCTTTTAATTAAGATAGATTATTTCATTAATAATTAGGGATATTTTAGCAAAAGCACTCTCATAAAAGCTACAGAAACTATCGCGTTCAGACATGTGATTTGTTTTTTAAGCGGAGATAGACAAACCGCAATCAAATTTGACAAATAAGTAGCCAAATTGTACACAAAAAATAGTGAATGGGTTATCTGTAAATTCGTGAAATATGAGATTGGTTTACCGAAATTTATCACATATAAAATCATAAGTTATGGAGGATCAACATTTAAAATAGAATGTGTGGGGACAAACACATTAAAATTTAAAGTGAGTTCTTAATTTAATAGCATGTGATTTTTTATAAAAGATCTACAACTGAGTGAAGAGAAAAGATGAGAATATTTTTCTTGACTGAAAAGTCCTTTTTCCTTTTATTATCGAAGTATTGCTTTTTAAAGATGTGATTGTGATGTACTTTGCCCCTATTGGTAAATTACTGTTCCCTTTTTCTCCACTTGCTATACGATGCCACATAAAATGTAGGGTCCCTTGCTACGACTACGACTAGGACTAGGAACTAGCCATTTCACTTCACCTCATGAGGGTTGTTCTAGTCAATGCCTTCTCTCATTCAACTACGTTATTATAGGCCCACCTTTTATTTATGGGTTTTTAACACATATATCCCTAACAAATAAGCTAATCTCATATATATCCTTCACAAATGAATATTATCACATTTGCCACTAACAATCTAAAATTCATCTCAAGTTGACACTCGATTAGAATTATGTCTGCAATTGTAGTATTTCCTTGTGCCGGATTCGATTATGGGATGCTGGTGCCTGGATGCTTTTTAGTTTCGACAATTGTCTGTAAAAATTTCTCTTGATGTTTCCTATCTTCTTCTTTATCAATTACCAATTCCTACTGGCAACCTAACTTCATTATATTTCTGCCGCCCAACCACCACCTTCGACCAAACCCATCTCCACAAATAATATTCAAACCTCACAGCCACATTATCAACTTCATCCCTAAACCTAAAATCTCAATCTCAATCTGAATCTCAATTCCAACTATCTTATAAACTAAGGGATATATATGGTTAATGCTCACATTGTTGGGGGTAAATATGATAATATTCATTTGTGAGAGGTATATATGATATTAGCTTATTTGTTAGGGGTACATTTGTTAAAAACCCTCTATTTATTTACGAGCATATAGAAGAAATATGTGTGAAGAAAGAGAGAAATAAAGGTGACCAATTAATTTGCTACTGATGCTTAGCTCAGAATCTGTAGACTGGTTCTTAATTATTTGTATCAGCAACAAAAACATTGAGGGAAGCTTTTTTTTGGTCTGAATTAGCAGATTTTTTGCCTTACTGACCCACTTTTAAAAATATTGAGCGACCTCACGCACTTTCAAAAATATTTACCCAACTAATTCAGTTTTAGACACTTCCGTATTATCCATTATTGAAAATAACAACATAGATTATTTATATATCGTTGTTTTCGATAACGGCAACTGTTACAAAAAAATTCACATGTCGTTATTTGAAGTAATGACATCAGTAAACTTATTCTCAATCATGTACTCTATCTGACTTTAAAAAAAATGCGTGTGAAAAAATCATATAATTGATGTCGTTGTTTGGAACAGCGGCAACAACATTATAGATACCGTTGTTAGGAATAACGACATCAGTTATAATATTCATTGTTAGGAAAAACTGATGCCGTTGTTTGTAACAACACGGCAACAGTTTATTTTATTACTTATACTTAGCTAATCTATTTGTGTGAATTATTACCGCTATTTCTAAGAACGGCAACAATTATCTCATATCATTGTTTGAAAAAACGATTGTGGAGGAAGAAAGTTTAATGAATATTATAGCTGATGTCGTTATCTCCAACAACGACATCAGTAATGCTAATGCCGTTCTTGAGGATAACGGCATTATTTATAAGTTGTTTCAGCACTTAATTTTTTTTTCCAAGTTCGAAGGTTCACACTTGTATAAGAAATATACTGATATTGTTTTTCCAAACAACAACATGCTAAAAAAAAAAAATTTGATGCCGCTTTTTTCGAAAAACAGCATGATATTAATCTCTGTCGTTATTTTCAATAACGGTTAATACTGACGTATCCAAAACTGGATCAGCTGGGTAGTTATTTCCGAAGGTAGGTAAACTGGATCAGTTGGGTAGTTATTAGCACTGGTAACGGGTCGGGTCGGGTCGGGTAGCTCAATACCCGGACCCGGACCCGGTCATTGACGGGTCCAAATACTGGACCCGGACTCAGACCCATGAAATTCGGGTCCGGGTCCGGGTCCGGGTCCGGTTCCCCACAAGAAATGTTACCCGTTCGCTTTCGGGTCCGGGTCCGGGTCCGGGTCCTATTTCTAATCACGGGTCCGGTTCGGTTCCGGGTCTTTAAATGTGGATATCGATGAAGTGTGTGGAAGTGTAATCACTGACTAATTTATGAGTCAGTGATTGGCAATCTACTTTTGATATACTGACTTGCAAATATTTCCACAATCTGCTAACACTTTTGTGGTGCAAAATGTTTCAGATGATCAAGTGCTGAAACTTCCATCTTCTGCTAATGACCCAGAAGGTGTGGAATCCAGTACTGATGCTGAGTTGGAGCCACCGAAAGAAGAGGAAGATAAACAAAAGCAAAGCAAGGCAGATGAACGTCAAACCCCCATTTTACCAGGACTTTCCACTGCCTCTTTCTTTTCTCCTTCTTTTCTGAAAGAATACATTAGGTGTGTCTTGTTCTTAGACCAGATTATTAACCAATGATGCAATTGTATCAGATAAACAACTGATGGGTGTCCCCTTAGTTTATGCAAAAAAGCAGAGCCAGATGAACGCAACAACTGAAGGTACTAGTTTTTTTTTACTCAAAACTCTTGGAAGTAAAGATACTGTAAAATTGAGGAAAAGTGTATTGACTGCGATCAGAGAGTATAGAAAATAATCAGACAGTTTAAATTATATTAGTTGATAATGTGATAGAAAATGAACTTAAGTTAAATAATATGATAGCTGTTAATGTAAGGGAAGAGTTGACTAGGGAGAAAATGATTCATATGGCCTTCTTTTTTTTCTTATTGTCCAAGTAATTGAAGCTAAACTTGGTAGCATCTAACTGTATTTGGCACTGGTAACGGGTAAGGGGTCGGGTCCGGGTCGGGTCCGCTTCGTTTATTGATTAATTCTCTATTGCGGGTTCGGGTCCGGGTCCGGGTCGGTTCCATTTTTAGGGGACCCAGACCCGACCCGAAATTTCAACGGGTAGTTATTTAGGATCCATACTCTACCCAAATTAGATCGGGTCGGTTCCGGTCCAACGCCGGGTCCGGGTCGGGTCCGGGTTTCGGGTTTTAGTACCAATGCTAGTAGTTATTTCCGAAGGTAGGTCAGACCGCTCAATATTTTTCAAAAAGTGGGTTAGTACGGAAAAAAATTTCGAATCAGTATGAGGTTAGTAGCCCCCCCCCTCTCTCTCTCCTTGAGTTCAGCTTTGGTGAGCAGGAGTTACAGCTTACAGTGCATTAAACTATTTGTTCTGACTTCAGATCTAGTGCTGTAAAACGCAGAGACTAATTAAGCAGCAAAACTACTTAAACACTCATGTAGTATCTTAACTGCTCGAGATAACAGAGGAGGTCTTAGTACTGCATATATAGTGGAATAAACTTTTAGGAAGGCGAATAATTCATTTTATGAAGTAAGGAAGGTGAATTGTGTGTCATGACCTAAAACCTCAGAGTACAGTAAAATATAGTGTAGGTGTTTTATCAATTTAGTTCTTCGGTATGAGTATTTGTTTCTGAGTCCCTAAAGCATAGTGTTTGCTATTTAGTTCCTTTGATTTGCAGAAGTTAAGCTATCAAGTTCCTTGTTAAGACATCAAACCTTTATATATATATATATATATATATATATATAAAGGTGACCTCATTACCGTTTCATTAATCAATAATTAACGAAACAAGTAGTATAAATAATAACATCTATCTATTCCAAGCGGAACAGTGAAGAACAAATACAAAGCACAACCTACATATCCAACTAGTCCCTCCCCTAACTAAACATGTAAACTTAGCATCTGCATCATGTTCTCTCACCAAAACCTCTTAGATGTGATTTAAATTCCATCAAAAATCAAATGTGGAATTTAAACTTTATCGATCTAGCTCTCCACTCCGATGACTCCTTGACCATCCCTCAAATGTTCGCCAGTCAACAATCACTTCAAACCTTATAGTTAAGGAATTAATGAATCAATTGGGAAAAAAATTTCAACACAACTCAGTGAACGCCTGTACTAAACTTGCGCGCAGAGAGTCATGCTATTCAAGGGACCTCGGCTACTTACATTCTGAGTCAGATTTGAATATGGAGCTACCATTTTAATTTTAATCATGGAAGCAGCAGAAGAAAAAAAAATGATTCAGTTCGCTACAAAAACTGCAGATAAATTAAACCATTGATGATAGTGTACAGTCAGTAAATTAACTTACTAGTTACTAGCAGGCTAGCAGCACATGCAAATGAATATAGTACGTACTATGAATGCATTCAGATATGGAAATATGTGCACTATTGTAGGTTATGGTTAAGAATTAATACTAGACAAATAAACAACGAACTCAGCCATATCTTGAACACCGTCCATATCACGTGGCAATAATAGTGTAACATATGTACAACCCATTGCCACAGTTTATTGCACACTTCAAAAAACATATTATGGATTTTCAGCCATTTATCACCTCAGGAAGTCGAAGAAGAAGAATAGTCATACCATAAACTTCCAATTTACTTATCAGTGCTGCTTTAAAGAAGGGTTTTGCTTAGCACTGTCACATTTACCCGATACCCGAATCTGATCCGGACCCAATCCAGACCCAGCATTGGACCGGAACCGACCCGATCTATACAGGTCCAGGTTCGGATCCTAAAATAAGACCCGATGCACTTCCTTGTCCAGATCCGGGTCCTAAAATAAGACCCGATGCACTTCCCGGTCTGGATCCGGGTCCGCTCAAAATAGAACCGACCCGGACCCAGACCTGTTAAAAAATACCCAAAAAATATGAAATTTGAATAATAGAGTTATAAGATTTGCTTCTGAAAGATTGCATCCAACGTCTCTGGACCAACGATCTTTCAATTTCAATGATTGCATTCGTTCGTTACAGTTGACAGACATTCCTCTGTCAGGCAGATCTTTCACTTGGTCGAACCTTCGTCAGCTCCCTTCGATGGCGAAACTCGGTCGTTTCTTGGTTTCCCATGCTTGGATTAATCAATTTCACAACTCGTTTGCTGTAGCATTACCAAATCCTTCTTCCGACCATGTTCCCACAGCTTTTCACTCCAACTTCCAATTCACCCATCATCACAAATTTAGATTCGAAAAATTTTGGCTGCAAGATCAGGTGTTTGTCAATCTGGTTACCGATTGTCTTTCTGCCATCTCTGGATCTTCGGGTTTGGGAGCCATTCTCCTCAAACTCCATGCGATTAAATTCGGCTGCAAAATTTGGCATAAGGAAAGGCTATTTAATACTAACTTCCTCAAAAAATTTTACCTATCCTCCATTGAATCGATAGATAAGATGGAGGAGCAGGGTCCTATCTCCGAAGCGATGTTCGATGAACGTCGCTCGTGCAAACGGGAATTTGCCGATATTCTTCGACAAGACCACCTGAAATGGGCTCAAAGAGCCAAATTTCGATGGCTTAAAGAGAGAGATTGCAATACAGCGTTCTTCCATAACTTCGCTTCCCATAGACAGCGGTGTAACCGTATCTCGTCGATCGTTCAAGATGTTGTCTTCTGACGAAGACATTCACCAATCTTTTCTCTCATTCTATAAAAACCTCATTGGATCTTCCAGACCTAGAGCCATCAGTCTCGATTGGACTCAACTGTATGGCGTTCAATTCTACGATCTCTCCTCTCTTGAGGCTCCGTTTTCCATGGATGAAATCAAAACGGCGGTATTCGCGTTAAAAAGCGATGCAGCTCCAGGCCCGGACGGTTTTCCCGCTTTCTTCTTCCAAAAATTCTGGTATTGGTTGAAAGATGATCTTCTCCGTATGTTCGCTGATCTTCATCTAGGAAGTTTCTCTTTCGACCGTATCAACTACGCCCACATTGTTCTTATCCCGAAAATTTTAGGAGCGAGCTCCGTGGCTAGTTTTAGGCCAATTAGTCTCATCAATTCCACTTTCAAAATTATCATGAAAGTCCTCGCGGCCAGACATAGCGAAGTTATCTCCCCTCTCATCGATCCTGCCCAATCGGGCTTCATTAAGGATCGTTTTATCCTTGATAGTGTAGCTTCAGCCCAATAAATCATTTCTTGTTGTCATTATTCTAATGCTGAAGGTATCCTTCTTAAACTGGACTTTCAAAAAGCCTACGACAACGTCAATTGGGATTTCCTTTTTGATATTTTACTCCATCGAGGGTTTGGACCCAAATGGATTGCGTGGATCAAATCCAGCCTTTTTGCGGGCACCTCGTCGATTCTCATTAACGGCTCTGAGGGCCACAAATTTAAAATCAAATGTGGCCTCAGGCAGGGTGACCCTCTTTCTTCCCTCCTTTTCTCTTTAGTAGCGGACGTGTTCAGTAAGCCCCTTCGCAATGCCTGGGAAGCCCAAGTTATCGAAGGTCTTGGAAACTCTCGCAGTTTCTCTGGGGTGCTGAACCTTCAGTACGCCGACGACACCATTATATTTGCTAAACCGAATCCTCGGTCTCTGAGAAATCTGAAACTACTTCTCTATTGTTTTGAACTCACTTCAGGACTATCTATCAATTTTCAAAAATCTTCTGTTCTCTGGTTAGGTGGTTCGCCCAACCGTCAGGAGGAAATATCCGAATTTTTTAACTGCCCAATTGCTTCGTTCCCTATTACGTATTTAGGCATTCCTCTGAGATGGGGCAAATTACATAAATCGGATTGGGCCCCTTTGATTGATAAGGTGGAATCTAGACTTTCGGTTTGGGCAGGGAGACAGCTTTCCCGAGGAGGTAGACTCATCCTGCTCAATTCTGTTCTATCCTTGATCCCTCTGTACATGATGTCCTTCTACTTCATCCCTTCGTGGGTTATCAAGAGGATTGATCAGATTAGAAGTAACTTCCTTTGATCTGGGTCTTCTCATTATTTTCCCGGATCACATCTGTGTAATTGGAAACTTATCTGTTCTTCTAAGGTAGCTGGAGGTTTGGGAGTATTGGACCTTAGGCATCAGAATCTAGCTTTACTGGGCAAATGGCTCTGGCGTTTTTTCAAAAAAGAGGACCTGCCTTGGATCAAGAGTATTAAAGACAGATATTACTCGATCGATGAGTGGTGGAGTTTCCCAGATCATACTCATCGTAATGCCTCTCATTTTTGGAAGGGCGTCTGGAAGGCATCGGCAGCTTTCCACTGCGGAATAAGCCATGCCTGTGCCGACGGATCTAGAACCAGATTCTGGACCGATCTTTGGATCGGTAATTCTACTTTAGCCACCGCTTTCCCTGCTATCTTTCGGTTAGCTTCCGATCCTTATGCCTTGGTTGCTGACTACTATATCAACAATGGTCATCCAAGGCAATGGACTATTCCCCTCACTATCAATCTTCCCCCTCACCTTATTCCTGTTTTTGACGACCAGATTGCCGAACTCAACAACGTTGTTTGGTATGACAAAGAAGAGATTTTTTGGAGATGGACTTCGTCTAGGTCCTTCTCAGTTCGATCGTTCTATCGTCTCCTTAACTTTAGAGGAGTTTTATCTCCATGCTACGATATCGTTTGGAAATCTTGTGCCCCTTTAAAAGTGAAAATTCTTGCGTGGCTCGCCCTCAATAATAAATTGCTGACAGTCGAAATTCTCAACAAGAGAAATCTTGCTTGGGGCCAATTATGTCCGCTTTGCTCTTCGGTTTCCGAGGACGTGAACCACTTGTTTGTGGGCTGTGAATTCTCGCGTCCTCTTTGGAAAATTACTGTGCTTGCTTGGGAAGTAACGACTTTACCAACCAGTCTGATCGACTGCTGGTCGAAGCTTCCCTCTAAAAGCGCTTTCCACGGATCGTGGTACCTATCCTTTCAGATCATTGTTTGGATCTTATGGAGGGAAAGGAATAACAGAATTTTCCGTCATCTAACTTCTTCCTATCGGTCGATGACTGACGAATTCATGTTTTTATTCAAATTTTGGTCTTCTTCGTTAAAAGATGAAGCCAGAGAAGCCCTCAAGTACGAGAGACTAGAAAGGTCCCTGTAGTGTCTTCTTAACCTCAACGCCATTTAAAGTTCCCTTCTCGCCTTAGTTGTATTCTCTGGATCCCGATCCATGGAGTTCGTGTTCTGAATTTCCTCTTTGGAGCATCTCGTTACTGTGTTGGTCCTGCCATCTTGTACCTTTCATGAGCATGCTGTCTGGACCCTTGGTGTTTACTAGCGGAAGCTAAGGGATTGCTCTATGCTGTGGGTGTTTCTGGTGATTCTTGGTTTTATGGGCGGTTGGATAAGTTGCACCTATCGTTTTTCCGTTAGGAATGCTCCTTTCTACTTTGGCTTAGTCCCTGTTGGACTTCAGTATCTATGTTAACATTGATTATTGGTATCCTGTGTGGGATTTATTTTTCCTCATGGTTTGGGTACTCTAGTGTTTTATTTGTTTTGAGCTCTGTTCTCTGTGATTTAGTGCTTCTGTTTCTTATTCCTCTATTGTTATGTATTGATCTTTGCTTATTCTGGTGAGCTTGACTCCCCGTCTATTGTATTGACTGCAGGAGTGATTAGGTATTGCTATGCCTTGTGTGGATTTTTTTTAGCTGGCTCCTTTTGGCGAGGTGGTTAGCGATCAGATTGTTTGGAGAGAGTGCGGTCTCCTCTCTCCCTCCTATACTGATGCTGCTATCTCCAGTACAACTACCCCTTTTTGATGAGCTTTTCGTAGCTCTTTTGATTGTTACGGGTTCTGTTGCTTGTTTGGGAGCTTCTAATCGTTTTTCTACTGTTTGTAATTAATCTACTACTATGTTCTACTTGCTCTACTATCCTGCTATATTATTAATGTGAACGTTCTAAGTTTCATAGTCGTGCATCGTTGTAGTTTTCATGTTCACCCCGAGCGAGGGCTCTGAGTGGACTGTTTCGATGGTGATTGGCATTTTTAGTTGTTAGTTTTTGCCGATTCCATTGTGTTGTGGTTTCGGCAGGTGCTTGCTGCATGTTTCATGTTCAGCTAGTAGGTTTTTAGCTGGATTGGAGTTGGTTATCAGTGCTGGCTTCCTGCTTGCTTCATCGTTTTTAAGCTGACTCTTAATCCTTCTGCATAGTCTGTATACTCCTTCTATCGAGTTTTAGCCAGCTGTATGGTTGGTGCAGTGTGCTGTTGGTGCCGGCGGGTATTTGTTTCCATGGATGTTCGCTCATCCTTGATCTAGAAGGGGATCAGCATCCCCCCTCCCGCTATTTTAACCATCTTCTATTGCAACTTTCGATGCTTTTCGTGCTCTTTTGCATTGTTCTGTTTTTGATGGGTTCTGCATGGCTATTTTCTATGCTGGGAGAGGGTTCACTTCTCTTTTATCTTTCCTTTCCTCTTTACTGAAGTTTAATCTCCTCTTTGGTGATGCTGCTTCTCTGCTGTCTTGTCGGATGGTTTATCGTTGTTTTGTGCTTGTCGTAGCGTCGATCTTGTGTCGACGGGCTGTTATTTGACATGCTGAAGGACTTCCGTTTTGCTCTGGATTGTTCCTAGTAGAGGTTTCGATGGGTTCTTCGATCGGCCTGTGGTCGGGAGGTTTTCGTGCCGAGCTCCATCACGGTACCCGTTTGAGATCTCCGGTAGTTCTCTTCTGTGCCAATGCGGCGTTTGGAATGCTGCTCCCCATCTCTTCCTGCTCCTGATCGTAGTGTGATAGCCCTGGGTGTATTAGCTGCTTCCTTATTAGCATTCTTAATTGTCACTTTTTATTATTTTACATCTTGTAAAGCCCTTCATTTTTTTGTAATTAATTACGCTTTATGATCAATATATTTTTTGATGGCTGGAGCCTCTGGGCTCTATCCGATATATCAAAAAATAATAGAGTTATAGGAATATACTTGTAAATAGTAATTGTTGAAGATATATGTGTAAATATAATATTTATTCATGTGCTTAAGTGCAAAAATTGTTGAAACAGTAGGGCATTGGATGCAAAAATACTCGAGTGCAAATATTTATTCCCCGCTATCGGACCCGATGGGTATATTTTTTAAATTAGGACCCGGATCCGGGTAGTGGAGGACCCGATCCGATTGGACCCGATAACAGCTCTACTTTTGCTAACAAGTACATTAATTAACTTCATAATAAAAAAAAATGTTTAAAAAACCATGTCAAAATTGTTGGGCGTAAAGATGCACATTATCTCAAGTAATAAAGACATTAATGACCACATTTGAATATTAAGCACTCAATAGTGTTCACAGATTACAAATAGCAGTAAAGATCAAAATTTTATCGTCTAAAACATATGTGAATAAACTTAGTTGCACTAAAAATGTATCAATATGTATCTGTGAAAGAATACGAGAAATGATTTAGGACTTAATCACGAAGCAACTCACATTTCGTCCAAGGGCTAATAGGCCCAACTGGTTGAAACCGTGTAAACCCGAATTCGTAGATTTTTCTCTTTACACCTGGATCACAATTATTGCACACTCCAATAAGCAAATTGGTGGCATAATAAATGATGGATGACAATTGAGAGGTTCTTTTGGGTGCTTTGACATACATATCCTTGTCAACAAAAGGTTGCATTTGAGTGCTTTAGTTGAAGATTGTTGCAACTTGTACGAAGCATCACTTTCATAGTGCCAAATTTGGCACCATAGTCTTAAGTGTAAAGGCATGAGAAAATCATCAACCTAACTCATCCATGTATCACCCTCTTCTTAATGTCAACTTTCTTTTAGTCTTCTGTTCTAGAAACTGATAGCCGCAATGGTTACAGCGCATCGCTTAACATGTATAGCAAAAAAATGCAAACACTAATTAACTTTTCGCTACCCTGTTATCTTTAAAATGAAATCATTCCACTTCTTACTTTCTTACATATCTAAGAAATAGCAAGGGGAAGCAGGTAATATTACAAATTTAATTTCAACTTGTGACAAATGTTGCATCCTGTTATAACATCTAATCCAAGGTAATACTGAATGGACAAATATAACCGATAGACTGCTGTTATGATGTTGCTGGTGATGATACAGAGAGCGAAAAGCCGCATACATGATCAACTGCAAAAACCAATATAATCTGGTCGACTATTGAACTGGTCTCACAAATATACTTCAAATACAATTGAATTAATGAAACATGTCAAGGGTCAAATATTAATGAGATGAACGATGAAGAAAGGAGTGAGATGAATCTTTAACAGCAGCGTCGCTCAGCCATCATATTCTCCTCGAGCAAACTTGTACCAAAATTGCCGTATATTTAGCGGGATTTTGTTTTGTTTTGTTTTTCTTCTCCATATACCCTTTTGAAACCAAGATTGGGAATGGGAAAAAAAACTTCTCTTTTCTTGATGATATTACAGCATGCAATTTTGGAATTAGATAAGTACTTAGGGTGTGTTTGGTAATAGATGCAGGTGCAGTTGCAAGTGGAGATTCAAATTTCCCTCCCAACTTTTTAATTCAACTGCAAAAATAACCTCTACTTTATACATTAAAATCATTCCATCCCTCCAAAAGTTACTATTTACAATACAACCATCATTTCCCTTAAATAGTTCAAGGTCATTTTGGAATATATTCAAAAAGTTGGGAGGGAAATTTAAACTTTAGTTCCACTTACACTTGCATCTCCTAAGGGCATCCACAATGGTGTTTCTCATTTTGCCAAAAATGGCTGCTACAATAATAGCAAATAGCGACGAAGACTGCAGTGGTTGTTTGCTATATTCTGTGTTTTTTTTTAAAAATTGCGTGGGACGGTATGACATATACCGTCGCGCGTGAGACGGTATAACTCGATTTTAAAAAAAATAAAAAATTTAATTGCTGATTAACTATTAAAATATATTAATTAAATAAAATAAATAATATCTTAATACCTAAACCTAATTAATTAACTAACTAAATCTAATTAATAAACTTAAACCTACCACCGCCTAACTAATCCCATAATTCAAGGACGGGATAACATATTCCGTCCAAGAATTTTCTTTTTTTCTTTTTTTTTTTCCGATCAGATGAATCTTCATCGTTCATTTTTAAAAAAATTATAAAAAAAAATTGGTAAACTCCTGGGACGGGATATGTTCTCCCGGACGGGAGAACATATCCCGTCTGAGGAGTTTAAAAAAAAATAAAAAATAAAAATCGGAGGGACGGTATATGTTTTCCCGTTTGACGGAATTAAAATATTATAAAATCGGAGCGACGATATATGATATCCCGTCCTTTATAATTTGAGAATGGGTATTTCGTTTCTCATATATGAGAAACAGATATAGTCTCATATATGAGAAACAGATATAGAAGGTTTGCTAAAAAATGGAAAAATAGAAAACCACTGCAGACGATCGTTTCTTATAAAATGGCAAATTGCCAATTATAAGAAACCGCTGTGGATGCTCTAACACCCTAAGAGCATCTGTAGTCGTTAATGTTAAAATTATCCATATATCGATAAATAGAAATAGAAATTTGGATTTCGCTGCACTCGTCGAAAGCTATATTATAGCAATCAATCATTTAATATTAAGCGACGGCATTTGATGTGCCGTCGGAGGGCGAAAAAGCAAAATTTGGCGCGGAATCGTCGGACGGCACATGAAGTGCCGTCCGTTTAAAAAAAAAAATATATATATATATATATATATATATATATATATATATATTTGCACCGTGTGTCTAGGACGGCACATGAAGTGCCGTCCAACACACTTTTGGACTCTAGCACCATTTCCGACACAATTTTGGACACTAATAAGCACATAATAATTACATATCTATACTTAATAGCTACTTAAATGACCCATTATCTATACTTAATACCTAATTAGCTACTTAATTGATATATAGCATATTAAATGACCCCTAATTATCTTTACTTAGCAGCAGATTTTTTTTTTTTTTTATTAAAGGTCGACGGACGGCACATCAAGTGCCGTCCGGGAAAAAAGGCTTTATATCAGATAAATTAGAATTTTTTCAAACGGACGGCACTTGAAGTGCCGTCCGACGATTATAATAATAATTTTTTTAGTGGGACGGCGCATCGAGCGCCGTCCCTCAGTTATCGATAAATGCTATATCGATTCTCATTTATAGCAATCTACTGTAGCGATTTATCGATAATATCGATATATAGCAAACGACTGCAGCTGCTTTTTAACCCAAATATCGATATTATCGATATATAGCAAACGACTACAGATGCTCTAAGGTCAAGGATAACTATTGCATATTATTCTAAAGTTCCAAACATCTAACAATGAGTACAGCACTATACTTAACGGTCAAAACTATATCTGTGTGTGTGTGTGAGAGAGAGAGAGAGACTATATGTGTATGTGTGTGTGTGAGAGAAAGAGAGAGAGACGGAGAAAATAATAAACCCTACCTCTCCTCTTATTCTGGGGCCGTGTATGATACGAATACCCCATGAAAAATCAGACCCTTTCAACTTATTCTACATGCATATGATAGCTTAAGGGTGTAAAATATAGTTATTTGACATTCATTTGCGATTTTGCCCACACATCATGTAGAAAAATAAAGAATTTTTGGCCATTCAAATTTGTCACGTAATATATAAAGAAATGTCAAATAACTTTACACCCTTACGCTTTCTTAGACATGCAGAATAAGATGAATGGTTTGGATTTTTATTGTGAGGGGAGGGGTGAAGGCTGTACAGGGGTATACATGGGAACTTGTAGGATGCTGTACAAAATAGTGGGAAAGGTAGGGTTTTCACATGATATATATATATATATATATATATATATATATATATATATATATATATATAAGCAATCTTCCATTGCAAACACAAATGTTGTGCAAACTACTTAACCCGCTATTGTCAATAGCGGGTTAAGGCATAAGGCAAAAATTTATATTTTGCCTTAACCCGCTATTGCCAATAGCGGGTTAAGTGGTTAGCACACATTTGCACAACATTTGCGTTTGCAATAGAAGAAACCTATATATATATATATATATATATATATATATATATATATATATAGTGAGTTTGAAGTCGGGGAGAAAGTTAGGAAGGAGCTTTTGATGCGCCGGGGGTGTCGAGCGAGGAGTCGAGCGACGGGGAGGAAGGTGGAGCTACCCGCGAATTTGGGGTCGGGATTTGTGGCTAGGGTTTGTGTAGCGCCCTGAATTCCGTATACCAGGAACTCGAGACACAATCAGGATCTTTCCTTCAAATGAGTACACAACACAGAAATATCACAGGAATTTAAAAACTTTTATGCACTAATTTTACAATAAATTACAACACGAATTCAATAATGAATTACATCTATACTTACATCAATAATCTCTTGAATGTTCCACGCAGCTCGAGTCCTCAGCTCCTCGATCAGCAATCCTGCAACTGGCAACTGTGGGCACGTCAATTAAATATAACTGACGCAATGCGGATGAAACCCGCGATCTCCAATCTTAGCAAAAAATATTTAATGCAAAAAGGAAAAACGTGAAGTCAAGCCACAAGTGTCAGTGTATGCTATGCCCTAGAGTCTAATGCACAAACTCAGAATGCATACAATACTCCTATCGTAATGCAATTCATTTGGAAACGTATGCATCCCATACTACATACTTTCCCAAATGCAACTTCAATGGAAACGTATGCATCTCATACTATATACTTTCCAAAGAGTTCGTAGTCTCCATATCACAGGGTTCGATCCCTCGCTATGCATCCCACTCTTGTACTTTCCTACTCCTCACATGAATCTAGTGACTGGTAGAGTTGCAGTGTTGCGGTCTATTCCGCCTCTGCAGACGTCTGGTGGTTTCTCCACTCCGTCAGGATCAGTGGTCTTTCTCCACCCCGTCTGTCTTGGCAGACGTTTGGTGGTCTTTCTCCACTCTGCCAGGATCAGTGGTCTTTCTCCACTCCCGCCAGGATCAGTGGTCTTTCTCCACTCCTACCTTTATCAAGTTACCATGAACATATGGCGAATCAGCAGGGCTCGTACCTGCTCTGCCAAGTTCCGACAGCTAAAAACATAGATGGAAGCTCTAGGGACCATCCCCTAAGCTCCGACATGATTGCGACCCATGTTCGCGTTCCGTTCTCATCACTAATTCCCAGAATTTATAGTTGAGACGCTTCTACACGTATCCCGGACAAGATCACACCGCACACGTCCTAGATGAGACCATGCCGCATGTGTCTCAGACAAAATCACGCCGCACGTGTCCCTTTTGCTAAGATGACTACACACCTGTAACTAGTGTCTGTTCTCACAATCACGAGACATACGGCCTAGAGCTAACATACCCTATACTCAACACAATTAGGATTTCTGGGTCGCCTCCGTAGACCTAACACTGGCCCAACTTGACCCACATCTGGCTTATATAGCCATGTGCCTACACCCAGGTACATTACCATGGTCAATTTGTAGGCCACAACACTTAGCGACTTCAATTAGGTTGAGTTCCTCAACCTACTAAGTCCTCACACTTCCATACTTCCATCAAGCTACACATCCGTCATTTACCAAGATAAGTCATTAATGGTTAAGCTACTAACAAGGATTAATCTACTACTCTCTACCATCATAACATGGTTAACTATCCAAATTTCTAACTTGATCAATTACTACACATTCAAGCATACTCTAACAAGATCAACTTTCTCCTTGATTAATAAATCATGAATTTTAATATAAACTCCACTTCCATTAAGCTATTGACAATTACTACGAAACTACTAACAAGGATATTAATAGCTTACTAACTTGAACTACATTACTAACATGAACAATTAATTTACCAATTAGCTTACTAACCACTTACTAAGATTAATTTATAACTCATCAAGCTACTAACTCAACTTCAAGCTTCATTCATGATCAACTTATAATTCTTTCAATTACTAACATGAGTCAAGCCTACATTTGAGTTTATTAACATAATCAATGTTCACACTCCAACTTTCTAACTTACTAACATAATCAATTTTTACTCGTTAACATAACATTTCTAATAATTTTAATTTACTTACTCACATAATCACTAATGTGAATAATGTGAATATAACAAGAAATTTTTTGTAGCACGGACGCGGGTACGGGATATGGGTACGACACAAAGTACATAAAGTACATAAATACATAAATTACATAAATTTCTCAACAAACTATCAGGTCCTTGGGTAAAAAAAGCACATAGTTAAGAACAAATTTCCATCCAATCTATTTTAAACTGTTCATGATGCCTATGGATTAAAATAAGAGAAAAATAATACCAGCATGAATGAAATCTTAAGATCTTGGATTTACAGTATCTAATGGATTAAAACATCTATTGAATTGAGAGAACATTGGGTCTAAATGCAGTTACCTGCAAGGCCACCTGTTGTGTGCCTGGAATAAGAGACTTGCTCTGGTCTTGGTTGGGCTGCACCTTGGTTTTCCCTCCTAACAGGAAGTGTTTTATCTCCCATCATGATGCCATTAAGAGCCGCAATATCTGTGGCAGATAGATCTTGGTACACACAGAATGCATAAACCTTTCGAATTACCAGTTTCCTGATCCTTGACCAGTTCAAAACCTCGAAGCGGTCCAAAAGATTCAAGCAACTCCCTAATTTGTGCTTCGGTAAAATAATACGGAAGCCCTCCTACAAAAATGTGATCGGGCCCCTCAAGGCCACCAGCAGAACCCAGTGTTAAGATTAGGGTTTGGTTGACTTGGACCAAGGGCAGCATCAAGAGAAGAGTTGTAGTCAATTGGTCTTCTAACCTTTACTGGCTGATAGCATTCCCATTCCCAACATTTGGGTTTCAAAATGGGAAGGAAAATGCCATTTTGGTTTGGGGTTTCACATTGTGTACTCCTACCAATCTCCATTTTAGGATTCCAAAATTTTGTTTGTAATTTTTTTTGCCCAAAACAATATTTTTGACCGCAAAAGATAATACAAATAATTAAAAAGTTATAATACAATTATTTAGAAATAGATAATACACATACTAAGAAAGAGGGAATACAATTATTGAGGGCCTCATTAAAAATTATTTGCATTCGGGGGAGTTCAGCAGTATGTTTTGTAATTTTCAATGAACATTTATGAATTCGTGTTTCTTTTTAGTATAATTATTGATTCATATTATTATTTTAGAACTCAAAACAAATCAGAAAGATATCTAATATTGGTCTCATATTGAAGATCTCGGTGAAAAATTAACAATAGTATAATTATTGTCTATTATTGTCTATAAATAGCAAACTTAAAAGAAGTTTAAAGAAACAAATCAAACAAACAAACAAACAAATATTCTTTTCCATTAAATAGTCTTGACAAAAAAGAAGGGGAAAGGGTGGGTGGGGGATGGTTTTGCAAAAATTGATGGAGCCCACATTATGCAGATCGGTTGGGGGTTCCAAATCTCATCAGCAATTTTTTTCGGCTAACACATTATGCCAATCGGTTGGGATTTTTTTTGTTGCAAATTTGCCGATTCCCCCTATTTGCCGATTGGTTGGGATTGCTCTGACATGGGCCCCATTTACAAAAAAATTGCCAATGAGATTTGGAACCGCATATGGTGAGCTCCATCGATGTTTTGCGACCCCCCCCCCCCCCCCCCCCCCAAAAAAAAAAAAAACAAACATTTGTGAAGACTATTTTATGGAAAAGATTATTTGTTTGTTTGTTTGATTTGTTTCTTTGAACTTCTTTTAAGTTTACTACTTATAAACAATAATAGACAATAATTATACTATTGTTAATTTTTCATTGAGATCTTTAATATGAGACCAATATTGAATATTTTACTGATTCATTTTAAGTTTTAAAATAATAATATGAATCAATAATTATACTGAAAAGAAGCAAGAATTCATAAATATTCATTGAAAATTACAAAACCCACTACTGAACTCCCCGAATACAAATAATTTTAACGAGGCCATCAATAATTGTATTACAGTGTATTATCTATTTCTAAATAAGTGTATTATAGCTTTTTAATTATTTGTTTTTTTTTACATTCAAAAATATTGTTTGGGCAAAAAAAATTACAAACAAAATTTGGAACCCCAAAATGGGGATTGGTTGGAGTACACAATATGAAACCTCAAACAAAACTGGCATATTCTAAGGAATATGCCATTTTCGAACCCCAAAATGGGGATGGGGATGGGGTTGGGAAAGCTCTTATGCTGATCGGTTGGGGGAGAGGGGGGGGGGGGGGGGGGGGGGGGGGGGGGGGGGGGGGTTGCAAATTTGCCGATTGGTTGGGATTGCTCTGAATAGATAAAGAAACAGGTTCAAAGGTCAGGGTTACGTCACAAGTATGTGCAATTATTTTTAAACATAAAATAAATAAGTTAATATTTAAAAAATGTAAAAATATGAATATTCTCATGAAATAAAATACATGATAATATGGGACAGGATATCTCCCTTGAAAGGAAAAAAAAGGTAGGAGCTTATACGAACTTATAAAGTTGTTATAGATGATCTTTAATACTCATGCTATTTTTCATATTTAGAAGGTTTCGATTAAAATTTTATAACAAACCTCGAATATGATGCCATCCAAGGCCATTGCATTTGCTTGCTTCTACAACTGACCTCATTTCCATGAAGGCAAACTTCTTTTCATGGTTTATATACACGTTAACGACCGCATCACACCTTCAAAGAGTGAGATAATATTTTAAGTGAATATTTCAAACCAAGGGAAGAAAACTTATCTAGATAAAGATAGCCAGATGGACTTCTAACCCGGACCAGCTGTGTTCCCTCCAATAGCAGACATAACCTGGCTAAATTGCAATTGACTGCGATGAAATTATTAAGATTAAAACATCAGGTAGACACAATGCAATCTCAGATCAATACATGAAAACTAGCACTGAGCTTAACGTTGAGGAAATTGTCCAAAATTAAATGAACAAATAAAATGGCTAATTTGTTGCATGTATCAACAAATGGAGGGAAAAAATACGAGACAACACATTTCAGATAATGAGGCATACTAATAAACAATTCATACTGAAATTTATAGGCATTAAAAGTCACCAGACGGCTTCTAAAAGAAAAATCTTTTGTTCAAAATCTTAAAAGGCCAGCCACATGAATCTTTTTCTACTATTCAGCCATTTTAAGGGTCATATCCTCCATCAAATAAGACATTTAGTCCAAGTATGTTTAAGGTTTACCTGTGGTCTTTGCTCTATTATCTAAAATATATCACCCTTGATAATAAGCAATGTTACTGGTCTCTGTTGAACATCACAAATGAACAAAATAGTTCATCCTCGTTTTTTTATTTGTCCCTCTGTAAGGGGAAATGAATGTCAACCCAGTCAGGATCCAAAACCTCCTATCTCAACCAAACCATTTGTTTCAAAATTTTCCCCAATACACCCTTCCACTCTTTTCAGAATGATAATTAGTGATAACAACAAAACCTAGGTGACTTATCAGCAAGTAAAGATCTTTCTATCATCAATATAATAATTATTTTTTAAAAAAAAACCTTGTGACAGAAGTTGGAATTTAACGAAAAATGAAAAGCTTATGTTGATACAATTGCAAACCCATGGTGCAAAAATTCGGAATTGGTTCATCAGAGACTACATCCTTCGAGTTTAAAAATAAAAAATAAAAAAAACTTCAAAAAAAGTTCATGCACTTCAAGATTAAAAGCTTTACCATTTCAATAGTGATAACTAATCAAAACAATTAAACTGTTATTAATTCATCAAATGAAAAGAAAAAAAAATCATATAAGTATATAGTTTTACTAAATTATTGTTGCAGAATTAGCCCTACATCGCCAACTCAAGCATATGTTTTTAATAAAATAAAAACTTACATCCTATTTAGATAAGTGATAAATTAGAACAAATGTACTACTACTAGTATAACACTGAGATAAAGAGGTAGATCAGATGCTAGGTGAGAAAGGAATTAATTTGAGTAGATGATCTAGCAAATGTGCTCCACGTGAAATGATAAAAGAAAACCACAGACAGGTTTTCTAATCCAACTTCACATTTTTTGTGATATAAAAAAAAAGTCCCTTATTAAGAGAATAACTGATTACATAGGTTCTCTTTGTTTTATTAAGGTACAAAAAATAGCAAAACTATAAAAATGCAGACACGCTAATCTTGTTGTAATAGTAAATATGAAAATTTACACAGAAAACAAAAAAGGATTGGAGTAAAAATAATATCTAATATGAAAAAAAAAAACAAGTAGTAATATACTTAATTAGGCTATTATAACTCCTACTCCTCTAATGGCTGAATTCGAGCGACGCTTTCGAATGTGCAGCGTTATCAAAGTGCAAAGCGGCAATCCCTCAGCTGAGGAGATCGAAAGTTTGCTATACGCCAACATCACGCCATCAGCGACTCTCCAATGGCGAGTTCAGCGGCTAAATATAAGTGTTTTCTTTGTTCACTGCCACGACGACGCCATACTGAATGAGCTTCTTAGCAAAAGGGGCATGGGTTCCGACGACTTCTTCGTGACGTTCTCCCAATGGCCGCGCAAATACGGAGCTCTTAAGACCATCGAGATGCCGTCTATCTGGATTCGACTTTTCAATTTCCCTTTCCACTGTTGGCTACGATCGGGGTTCCAAAACCTCATTCGAGCTTTCGGATTCCTTCAGGAAGTGGACAAGAGCACGATGATCCAAGAGCGGAGGGAGTTCGCGCGAATTAGGATTGGTTGCGAAAACTTCACTGATATTCCGTCGATGGTTCAAGCGGAGTTCGAAGGGGAATATTTCGATGTTAAGATTATTGTTGAGAAGAAGAAGAATGTTTCATTTGGGAAAGTGTCGATTAGGGAGGAAGAGGAATGTTCAGATGACAGAAAGATGGTATCGGAGATCAAGAACCCCAAGGTAGACGATGACGGAGGTCCATCCATTCTTGCAGATCAACATCATAGCCGTTCATCACGCATCAATGCTCAGGGCTCGCTCAATATTGCTGATGAGTATGGTTCTAATCTCAATGCTGCTTTTCAAAAAAGTGTACGGGCTCCGGATTTAAGGGAGCTACCGATGGGTAGTTTAGACAGCAGCGGCGCGATGGGAAGTTGGGTCAGGAAGAAGGTACGGGGGGGGGGGAAGAGATGGGTACACGCAAGCCAGGAATTCTCAAGAAGGGATCGACAGCAGATTTCGATGATAAGGAGCGGTACTCGAGAGAGGTCCCAGGTTTCTCGCTGATGTCGAAGGACGAACTTCAGGTATCTATCCAAAGGGCTATAGAGGAGTTGGCGCGTAGGGATGAAGATGCCGCCAATTTTCAAGGAGAGGAAATTAAGAGAAGGGAAGAGGTGGGCTGTCTGTCCAAGTCCATCAATCTGGATGCTTCTGAACAAAGGCCCATCAAGGCTCTTACTATTCGGGAAGTTGATGCAAGGTCTGAACGGGTTGCCAGTGGGCTTGGGTCGCAGCGTCATCTGGAGACAGTAGGGAACATCGATACTGAGGAAGAAATAGGAGAGAATTCAAATAGAGATGTTGATGCAACTCTTGCGACTGACGATGAGATTAAAGGAGTAGAGGCTGACTCGGAGCTATCTTTGGAGCAGATTGACAATGTGTTTGAATCAGAGCACTTGAATGGGATGATAGGAGCTTTAGATGGCCTTCAAAGCGGCGGAAGCACTTACGACTCGGAGCATGAAAAATGGGCTCAGCAAGTTAGAGAGCTGGCAGGGGGAGGTGTAGGGGGGAGCAACGGCGAAGGTGCGGCAAAACATCCAGTAGATGCAAAAAGGAAAAGCAAAAGACAGCTGGATAAATGGGGCTTGAGTGGCCCTAGCGAGGAGGACTTAATTAGGGCGGCGACAAAGACTAGAGAGCCAACCTCTGCTTGCCAAGGTAATTCTTCGGTTAATTTTTCTGTATTGGATCTTTTAAATGATGATTCCCTCATATACTTTGCTAGTCTTTACGGTCTAGCTATGGGTTCCAGTAGAGAGGAGCAACTGTGTAGAGTGAATATTATTAGAGGAGAGAGTCAGAGACGAATAGAATAATGAGGGAGGCTCAGCGGAGTCTAGAGTATAGGTGTCTTTTTAATTGTTAGTAATGTTATACATCTTTTGGAATGTGAGAGGAATGAGACAGAAATCAAAAAAGAGGCTCATTAGCGATACCATCTTTAGGTTCAGGCCTTCCATTTGCGCATTTCAGGAAACTAGGGTTGAAGCTCCGACCGCAGAAGAGTTTCAGAACATCAAAGGAATAGGAGCGTTCGAGTGGAGGTTTAAACCTTCGAGAGGGTTTTCTGGTGGTATAGCTCTGGGGGTAGATTCTAGAGAGTTTGAGGTTATAAACGAAATAGCTGGGTCATTCTCGGTTACTATTACCATCAGAAGACAAGCCGATAGTTGGATCCATACGGTTACCACTGTTTACGGCCCGTATGAGTCTGCCCAAAGGAGTCTGTTCTGGGATGAGCTTAAGGGTATTAGAGGTCGATGTAGGGGTCCATGGGTGGTAGGGGGTGATTTCAATATTACAAAATTTCAATTCGAACATCTTGGTAGAGGAGCGTCTTCGGGAGATAGGGAGCAGTTCAACGCGTTAATTAACACTTTAGAGTTACTGGAAATCGAGCCTACGAATAGGAAATTCACCTGGTCGAATCTACAAGCGGCTCCAATTTTGGCAAAATTAGATAGAATTCTAGTTTCGACCGAATGGGAAGACAAATTTCCATTAGCTAGGGCAAAAGCAATGATCAGATTCACCTCAGATCACACTTCCCTAGCACTGGATAGCGGAAAGGGAGAAAGGAGCAGATATCAATTTAGATTCGAGAAGTCTTGGACGTTGTGCCAAGGGTTGCCAAGGATTATTGAGGTGTTGGAATGCGCCGATCACGGTAGACTCAGCGGTGGGATGTTGGATTCAAAAGATCAGGAGATTAAGAATAAAGCTAAAACAGTGGGCCAGGTCAAAATTCGGACAGAACCAAAGAATCAAAGAGGAAATAGGGGCTAGGATCGAGAGTTTAGAGCTTATAGAGGAGGAAAGAGATTTAATAGATAGCGAATTCGACGAGCTCTATAGACATAGACAAGATATCCTACAAATTGGGAAAATGGAGGAATATTATTGGAAGCAACGATCCAGAATCCAGTGGTTGCAGGAGGGAGATGCAAACACCAAATTCTTCCATAGGATAGCCAATGGAAGAAGGAGAAACAACCATATTTCTGGGTTAAAGGTGGATGGAGTGTGGTGCGAGGACCAGGATAGAATCAGGTCTCACATCAATGACCAATACAAGGAGTTATTGGGTAAGAAGAAAGAGCAGAGGTGTTCGCTGAATCAGGATATGTGGATGGAATCAAGAATTAACGGGTGTGACTGCATTGAAAGTACTTTCAGTGAAGAGGAAGTGGTTTCCGCCATCAATAGTCTGGGATCAGATAAGGCGCCTGGTCCAGACGGATTTCCGCTATTCTTCTATAAGTTATATTGGAAAGTCATCAGAGAGGATTTCATGCGCATTGTCCAGGACTTCTATAAGGGGGAGGCAGACTTAGACAGGCTGAACTATGAAAATATTGTTCTGATTCCCAAGAAAAGTAAGGTTAAAGAGGCGAGAGATTTGAGACCTATCAGCCTTCTCAATGGATCTTTTAAGATCATCACCAAGGTTTTGGCTAATAGACTGGGACCGCTCCTAAAGGATATCATTGGGGACTCACAGAGTGGATTCATTAAAGAAAGAGACATTATGGATAGCGTCGCTTCGGCACATGAAATCGTCTTCAGAGGTTGCAAAGACAAAACGGACGGGTTTCTGTTTAAGGTGGACTTTAAAAAAGCATATGACACGGTCGAATGGGAGTCGGTGGATGAAGCGTTGCTACTGAAAGGCTTTGGGGAAAGGTGGAGGAAATAGATATTTCAATGCATTAGAGGAGGCAAATCATTTCTCATTATTAACGGAAACCAAGGAAAATAAATAAGATGCAAGAGAGGACTTAGACAAGGGGATCCTCTCTCGTCGATGCTATTTGCCTTAGTAGCAGATGGGTTGGCAGAGATGATTGCTAATGGCAAAGATAAGAGGGGTCACTTCGGCATTAATATCAAAGGAGTTACAGAGCCTATCTCTATTCTTCATACGCCGATGATACGTTATTGTTTGGTTCGGCTTCGAAGGAGGATATCATTGCTATGGGTTCGGTCCTGAAGTGTTTCGAGGCTTGGTCTGGCTTGCAGGTCAACTTCAATAAGAGCTGTGTCATCCAGCTTAGCGACGAATGCTCCGTTCCAATCACATCGATCCAACAAATGCTAGGATGCAATAAGGGTGAGTTCCCTCTTACATATCTAGGGATCCCAATCCGGCCAGGGAAACTTACGAGGGAAGATTGGCAACCCCTGATAGATAGGATTGAGAAAAGGTTAGCGGGTTGGAAGGGGAGATTTTTGACTCTAGGAGGACGGATCACTCTGCTGAATTCAGTAATCAACAGCATCCCTATCTACCTCATGTCCATTTATGAGCTACCGATTTAAATTCACAAAATAGACAAATGTAGAAGGAGATTCCTTTGGAAAGAAGCAAATGAGGGGGCGAAAGGGATCCACCTGATTAGCTGGGGGAGAGTTTGCAAAAGGAAAGAGTATGGGGGCTTGGAAATCATTAATCTTAGGGATATGAACAATGCCCTGTTAAGTAAGTGGTGGTGGAAGTTGGCTTTCCGACGCAACAATTGGTGGTGTAAGTCCCGCACCAATTATCGGGCAAGGAAGAAATTCAGATATGGGGGAAAGGGTATCAACGGCAGGAAATCTTTTCTTTGGAAGGGGGTGTCCAAAACTGGCGATGTTTACCATAGCAACACCCTCTGTAGGGTTAAGAATGGCAAGGACACGAGATTTTGGAAAGATAAGTGGTGTGGCTATAACTCGCTGATGGGAATGTTCCCATTGGCGGCAGAAGCGGTCCTTAACAATGACACCCTTGTGAATGACGTTTGGAAGAACAATAGATTGAGACTAGAGGTCAAGGACGTTCTGGATCAAGACTCAATTGACCAACTTCAGATGGTCAACAATTTCATTCGTATAGAAGGCAATTACACCCAACAATCGGAGGACGAGAGAGGGTGGATGTTGGAGGCTAACCGCAAGTTTTCGGTATCCTCATTATATAAATGGTTAAATGATGGAGGATTGAGAAATGAAGCAACGAATGTCATATGGGGTATCCAAGCTCCTTCTAAAGTGAAAGTATTTTTGTGGCTGGTAGAGAACGACGCGATTCTGTCCAAGGTTAATATGAGGAAGCGGGGAATTACGGTCAATGTCATATGTAATAGATGCCTTAATCATGAAGAAGACATGAATCACATTCTGTTCAATTGTCATTGAGCTAGATGGGTCTGGGAGAAAGTCAATCAAACGTACGGGGTATTACAGTGTCCACAGTCTAGTGGAGAGGTCTGGGGGGACATTAGATCAAACAGGATTAGAAAGGATGTTAGATTAGAGTGGGAGTTGGATGTGGCATCTATTTTGTGGAACCAATGGCTGGATCGTAATGACTATTGCTTCAATAACGTTAATCACAGACTTTCCTTTTTGATGCACAAAATAAAATTATGCTCTTATGAATGGACAGGGCTCCTCAGATCCAGAAAGAAGATGCGTTTGGGAGAGGAGGAGTAGCTCGCATTCAAGGGGATGCTACCTATCACCGACTAAGATATCTCTACGTTGGTCTTTATTGATGTTACTTTGTTTTGATGTATTTTGGATGTTGTCTACGTTGGTTTTTATTGATGTAACTTTGCTTTGATGTATTTTGGTTGCTGATCGCCTGCGGGCCATCAATTGTATTAGTATGTACTGTTTCGTTAATGTCTTTTTAATGAAGCGATGACTCGGTCATCTTTTTAATCAAAAAAAATATATATATACTTAATTAAGTGAAAACATAAATTGTAAAAAAAAGAAAATTTTGACAAATTTGGGAAATAAAGAAAAAAGAAATACTAAGTTTTGAAGAGGAATTTCTCATAGTGCAGAAGCAGAAAATATTTTCAAATAATGAACTTTCTGCACATTAAAGAAATAATACAATTTATCAAAGGGTAAAAGGGATATGAGCAACTTGCTCATTTAGTAAATGAGCAATTGATTATGTGGCATGCATGTGATACATTGGACAACTAACTCTTTTAAGACTTATCCAACCACATGTATGCCACATCATCAATTGCTTATTTACTAAATGAGCAAGTTGCTCATACCCCTTTTTCCCTTTATCAAAAATACCCATCAGATGTATTCACTATTATTTTTTAAAATATATGGTTAAAAATCTAAAGCTTTTAGTAAGAACTAATTCAATTTTCCAACTTGGCCAAATTTGAAAGACATTTCACAAGAAGATACCACTTATTTCTTTTACGACTGTGAAAGCCTCGGTATCGTAAAAGGACAAGCAAAACTGAAATATCCCCAAGGAAACAAATGCACACGCATGTTTGAACTTTGAATAAGGGTTAATGTGAATAACATAAAAATAAAAAAGAAAGTTCCTCTATTGTTTCAAGGAGACGCAAGCACGGTGTAAAATAGGACATAGCAGATCCTGGAACTGACATGAACCATAACTAACCAATATTATACCACGAATTATTACTATGAATGCACAAACTTTCAGGACCTAAAAGACCAACAAGATAACCATTAACACTCTCAGACAGTGTCATAACAACATTTTACGCAAAAAACTGAAAGGGAAAGTAGAAAATACTCAGTGCAATGCCTTGTGGAAATACACTTCTATTTAACAAACAGCTAAGAATATGATGAGCCAATAAGTAAAAGATAGTCATAGAATAATGGTCAGTAGTGAAAAATGTACAACCTTACATAAACAAATTACACACCTAGCAGCCAGCTTAACTGACCATTAAGTAAGCCAAGATGTAAGGTTTTCAGTTAAACAATAACTGCCAAAACATGACAAGATTGAAGAACACATGAAAAGTTAGAAAATCATACTAAATAAATGTTCCTAAAGAATGGTTCGTAAAGAGAAAATATGAATGAGATTAGAAAAAGCATAGCATACATTCAAAGTGAATTATCTTTCCAGTAGGAGAGAGACCTCCTACATACACTGGTCTTGCTTGACGAGTTGCCTGCAATTATTGAACCTTTGTTAACAACAAAAATTATGTGATTGAGCAAATCAATCGAGCAATCTAAATATCCGGTATCCATACCTGTTGTGCCATTGCCTGCACTGGTATAAAAGGCAGAGTAGGTGGGAACTGGCATAACAGAAAAATTTTTCAGTAAGTTAATAATTGTATTCGTTTGAAGCTTTCAGACAAGGAAGAAATGAACAATCAAAAACTGCATACCTGTCCAGGTGTCAAGGTGTTGAACATGTTAGGATACAATCCAGGTATGGCAGGTGCGGCCCCAGGTACCTGGCCTATAAATTAAATTTAGCTATATTACAGCACATAAGATTTCAGTCAGCATAATAACTATCAAATATATGAGTGCAGCATCATCTTTATAGTCCTCACAGATAGGAGATTATGTCCTGGCCTCCCTACAAATTCACTAAAAAGAAAGGAACATATTAAGTTCAACTAATGGAGAAATATTTATAAAACTACCAAAGATGAAAGATCCATGAAACCGGGCCATTTGTTAGATTCCTCCTTGTACATTAGCAGCAGATTGGAACAACTTGCCCAACATTGCCTTCTTATAACAACATTACACAGAAAACAAACAAACAACCACCAAAAACAACAAAGCAACCAAAAAGTGTGCTCGGTTTCAGAATAAAATCACAAAATATTGAAAATATATATGTTAAAAAAGATAATTAAGATGATGCAGATCGAGTTGACTACCAAATGGACTAGTCTAATGTAAGCCCATAATAACCCCAACAGCAGCAACATTATGCATCACATGATCTGATGTATACATTATTTACAAACTAAAGCTACAGCATATAAAGATAAATGTACCTGTAAAAGTAAACACCAGGCAACATAGCAGATGCAGGTGGAGCCATGTCAAAGCCACGGACACGTTTACTGCATCAGACATATTGTCCAAAGTTTAAAAAAAAGCAAACAGTACCCGCAACAACAGACCTGTTTATTAACGAAAAAGATACTAACAAAGCAAAAAAAAAAAAATTGAATGCAAATCATGTATATGCACAATGGTGTGGGATAAACACTTCGCTGGCATAGTTATTAGCCATGATGATGAATGCTATGATATTAAGAACAGTACTTGTTTCGCTTATTGTTAAAACAGATGAATACACACTGTGAGATCATCTAGATCTTTCCACCTATCAGGCATCTTAAGTACAAATAAGCTTCCGCTCTTTACAAGGCAATTTTGTAACTTCTCATAAGCTGATAAAAGTTTTCAGTTGTTCTTACATAAATATGTCGTACAATTCTCCACGTGATTTGAACTTCGTCCATGTTCGATCAAGGATAAGTTGTTCTCCTCTCCCTTAAACAAAATTTCTAGAATCATTTCCTTGAGCCTGCATTCAAGAGTGCTTTCACTAGTAACCTCAATGTTTTCTAATTCCTCTAAACTCCTCAAGGTAGAAAGATCTCACCCAGATTATGAGTAGCTTTCTAACCTCTAAATACTCACAAGAGATAAACCGGTCTTTCCGTAATGTTGACCTAGAGATAAGGACAATGGTATCAGTATAATTTGTTTTAGCTAGTATTTCTCTCCCCAAACAAGCTACCTTTCCTTATTAATTGAATATCATTCAGTGAATCCTTTCAAATACAATCAACACATATATGGAAAGCTCAACTTGCTAAATATGACATTAAAGATCAAATAACCCCTCAATTAGTTTCTCAGAACTCAAGTGTAGTTTACCCCCAACGCTGAGATAAACCTCCAAACCCCCCACCACCACCACCGCAAACATACACACACCAACAATATCCATCACCAAACACCAGACCACACTAAGATTGTCCATAACTTGCAATTTCTAGTACTTCTATATAATCGAAGTTAACCTACATTCTTAAAACCTTCTCAATTGGTTTATACTCTTACATCATCAAACTTACGATAATTATAGTTTTGCTACATTCCAACATCATCGAAACTAAACTCAAACTTGAACAAAACTTTCCACGTAAAATGGTTAATATAGAAAATTCAATAAGGGGACAGTGATGAGTTTTTGTATAGTAGCACATGTAGAAATAAACTCCGAATAGTTGATTACTAGAGTCAAATGACAAATTAGAACCACAGTCAGTGACAAATTATCAGGAATAAGATATAAAGAACTCGCTGAAAAAGACGACATATGCAATGCCATCTCAACAGAAAAGGAACCAACAAATAAAGACCTGGCAAAAAATTTGCAAGAGCAATTAATTTAACCAAGTTGGAGAAAAACAACCTAAAACAAACAAACTAGTTGAATGTGACGAAAATCAGAATGCTGATATGAGCATACAGAAGTAGTTAGACTGCATACCTACGTTGGAAGATAAATAAGTTTCCGAAGAGCAGGGGCGAAGCCGGAACAAATTTACCGGAAGGGCCAAGGAAAAATTCTATGACTACATGTAAAAATATAGAGATTTTTTCATAATTTTTAGGGGGGGGCAAACAATAAAACTTAGAATTCAGGGGGCCAAATTATAATTTTTTAAGGGTTTATAAAATTTTCAATAGTGTGAAGGAGGTTTGTGAAAATTCTGAGGGGGCCCGGGCACCCCCGGGCCCTCACTATGCTCCGCCACTGCCGAAGAGTGAATAAACGAGGTGGAAAGACAGACCAGCTTTGAGAATCAGTTTATTAAGAATAAGAGGGACAAAGCAAGAACATGAAGCAAATGAATGTCGAGCAAGATGGATGTATACATTGTAGAATATTTTACGGAATGTCGACACTAGTAGACACATTGGACTTGCAGAGCTATAATCCAAAGATATGGAGATAAAAGTAGACGAGTGAATGCAACGTGATTGCAGAAAGTTGTGAGAAAAGATTACAAAAGCATATATATTTTCAGCAAGGCTTATGGCTACTAGATAAACCCAAAACAAGGTTGTAGATGGACCTTTATAAATTAATATCAAATCACCCCTTCAAAGTATATCAATGTCTCCAACCTTCAGATACCAATCACAATATATCAATTACCAGCTATCAAGAAAGATAGCACTTGGTACGTAAGGCTTCCCCAGTGCTAACTGTAATACCGAAATGGCAAGAACTGATTCTTCTGAATATCGACATGTTTTAAAACACAGTTTCACCTAAAGTACAAGGCATTTTCAGCATGCATTTTATACTGAACATCTCTGGACTAGGATGTTGTTCAGTATCAAAATTACTAAACCAAGATATCAAGCATAGACTGTCACTAGATTTTGATCAAAGTTCAAATTTATAATATATTAATATAATAATACTAATTATATATATATATATATATATATATATATATATATATATATATATATATCATGTGAGAAATAGTTCTCACGATAAGCTTCTGTGAACTCTTTACATAGCAATCACACAGATGATCCGAACCGTTCATATTGTTTAGCATGACTAAATTAGTCTAAATATATAAAATCAAGTCATTTGAAATTCATTTATCCATCCATCATGTCATTATAAAATATAATGTTATTCATATCGTTTAGCATGACTAAATTAGTCTAAATATGTAAAGTCAAGTCATTTGAAATTCATTTGTCCATCCATCATGTCATTATAAAATATAATGTTATTCAGCCATACAATTTGTAATAATGCATAGAGAAATAAATCTCAATTCCCTAGACTAATTTAGACATGTAAATAAAAATGACAAACGAATATCAAATGACATGATTTCTTCCATGGACAAATAGTTCGTATTTTTCAATTTATATCCGAAAAAAAAGTTCACAATTGGTTCTCACCGAAGGAATTCTCACATGATCATAGCCCTGTATATATATATATATATATATATATATTCAAAGAAATTGATGCTTACCTCTTTCATCTTGATAGAGAGCGAGATCTTGATCTACGACTAGATCTATCTTTGGAACGAGATCGATACTTGTGGCGACTTTCTCTATCTCTATCATAATCCCTATGCCTGAACAAAAAAAAATGTACAATAAAGCATGAAACAGTGAGCATATTAAAGTACCTTGGTCCCTGGCATCCAATCATTCAAAAACAAACTAAGACGGCAATGATTACGGAACTTACTTTTTTTATTTATAAATATATATTAAAGCACTAAAGAACCAGAAAAACTAGAGTATATATTTATATGATATCGTAGTGCATAAGTACTGGAAAAGGGAACTTGCATCATAACAAATCCAGGGTAATATACAACCAGTAGTCTAGATATGTAGGAAAAAATTCCTCAAGCCAATACAATAGATATGAGACAGGAGATACCACTTAATTATCAGTTAGCAAGTTCACAGAGAAGAAGCATTGATTGATAAATAAAACTAAAAAGGCATATTGTGTAAAATGTCATTTATGCAGAACTAGATAACCCTCTGGTCTTATCCATTGTTACCAGGTTCATAGTACATTTTGGTTCGTGGTATGGGAACGTGATCCCGGTACACTACCTTGAGGAGTACGTGGTACAGATGGAGTTGGATGAGTAGGGGCACTCATTTAAGTATGTATATATATACACGCATGTGCATGTAGAGATAGAGACAAAGAAAATTAAACTATACTTGCATTGCTATATACAAGACTGATAATCAAATTAAACTCTATGACGAACTGAGGATATTTTGTTTGAAGGGAAGTTGATGGATTAGTGAATAAAGGTGTTCACTTTAAAGATAGGAAAAATCTGTAAGTAGATCGCTAGTTTGAGACATGCGAATTGCGAACACGCCATAAATAGGATTGCAAGATCTGGATCGTGGTTCGGATGGGGGGTGAGCGAATCTGGTAACATTGGTCTCGTCTTATTCATGGTAAGATAATAGAATTTATTAATGTGCAGTTTGAATCATAGGAGACTGATGTATGCATTATTTATACAGAACTCTGCGACGAATCTAAACTTTAACAAATGGAACAAGAGATTGCTGATTATTACCTGTCACGGTCTCGACTGCGGGGGCGATCGTGATCATCATCTTGACTGCGGTGACGTTCCCTCTGATCACTTCTGTCCTTATCTTTGTGATCACGGTCACATTCCGTATCCCATTCCAGGTTCCTATGTTTGTCTCATTCTAAATCTCCCTCACGATCTTTATCCCTGCCATGGTCCTGTTCTTTATGCCTTTCCCTGCCTCTGCTCTTTGAGGACCCTGTGTCATATTAGCGGAATCAAACTGCAATTTAAAGATGGAGCACAAATGTTAGGGTCTACACAAGAAACAACTGCAACACAATTGCATAACATGGATGGTGTCATAAATATAGTGATAGGGGGAAGAAAAATAAAAATGAGAAAACAAAGCTGTGGTTTGTGAACATATTTCCTCCATTGACAATTACGTCAATTAGGAAACAGTAAAGCTCCCAAACAAGATAAACAGTAGAACCAGACAGAAAACTCAAGCAGAAGGAATATTTCCTCAATTTTCTTTTTCATCTTTACAATAAAATATAGCATGGGTGAATATGTGAGCAATGTTTTTGTGGGCGCTAGGCGAGGCGGTGCGGTCTATGCACCGCCTACCACATTACTGTCTAGGCGGTCAGCTTCTTTTTCTCAAAATAAATATATTTAATTCCTAAGAACCCAAAAATAAGAAAAAAACTGAAAAAATAAAATAACACCAGGAAAAAATTCTTGACATTTAAAAGAAGTAAATACTTGACTACCATTAGAATTTAATAGAATTAATCACAACTTAACAATTTTATAAGCTGTGAATGAGCTTTTGAATGATTGGAGAATCCAATACATTTTACAAATGTTATAACTTGTGGGCCGGGTTTAGTTTAAGATTCACATACCCTGCACAGGATTATTGTTATTTTTTTAAGGACAATGAGCGCCTATATCGATTACCTTAAACACCTAGCCAACTGCCTTGATCGCGTATGCACCCGCCTTAACCACCTACGCGCCGCCTTGACCCGCCTAGGCAACCGCCAAAGAGACTACCCGCCTAAATTCACCGCCTATGCCATAGTCGGAGTGATCTACCCACCGCCTCAGCCTAGGCGGCCGTATGTGAGATTAAAAAATAAAGCCTTCCTAAAAAGTAAAGTCACCAAACAAACAAAATCCACCATAGCATCTGGAGCAGACCTTTAATATCTAGACATCCAAATCAATAGAGATGTCACTATAAACAAAAATAATATCTAAAATTTCTATAGAGAACTGAAAATCCTAAATTAATAATTTTGTGAGACAGAAATAAATTTCACTTTAAACAATCAAGACTGCCAAAAAGAAAGATCAAAAGCTCTGCTGAAATCAATCAGAAATCAACTATTACTACAAAATGCTACGAGTCGAGCTATTACTATCTACAGTATTTATGATGAGGACATCGATTCTATTTTGCTTTATTTTGAGATTTAGCCATATGTGATAGTTTTGCAATTTGCACCCTTTATTTTATGCATTAGAATATTTTGAAGATTTGTATTGAGATTTGTTTTGGGTCTATATATAGGCCTTGAGAATAATGAGAACATATGCTATTCTTGTTAAAAAAAATTATTGTGTTAAGTTATTGCTCTTCATCCCTCTTTTTCTATGAGACAATTGAAAGAATTATCAGGGTTTGTGAGAAGTCCTAATAAAGTATTAGGGTTTGTGATAAATTCTAAAACTACACTCAAATCCTCAAATTTAAAATCCCAAACCCTAATCCCCAAATCACTTATAACCCTAAATCCCTTCTTCCTCATCACGTTCTTCTCCCCCTCCCGATCTTCACCCTCGTCGTCGTCAAAACCTCCACTAGCACCGACCACCTCGTCGCCCACCATGACCTCCACTAGCGAACCCATCGCCTCCTCGCCCCGACCTCCGTCAGCGTCAACCTCCGCCAAGCGACCACCACTACCGCCAGCCCTCTCCCTCTCCCCGACGCCACCACACCCATCGCCCCTCTCTCTCCCTCATCGATCACCGAAACCCTAATTCCCCTGACTGATTGATCCCACACTCTCCATCGACGTCGCCGACGGCCTCCCACCGCCACTGCCACCATCCAAAGTCGATGGCCCCCCTCTTGCGGTTCGACGCTCCTCGCAGCCAATCACCTTACCCGTTGTCGCCGTGCCGCAGCCCTCTTCACTGCCAACTACTTCCTATCTGCAACCCCGGTAAACTCTTTCCACTTCTCAAATATTTATGTTACTGTTTTATCAACTCTATAATATTATTTGATTTATCTGTCGTCTACAAATATTGATAGTGAATG
The DNA here is from genome assembly GCA_017893485.1 of Hemerocallis citrina. Classification (NCBI taxonomy): domain Eukaryota; kingdom Viridiplantae; phylum Streptophyta; class Magnoliopsida; order Asparagales; family Asphodelaceae; genus Hemerocallis; species Hemerocallis citrina. Next base: position 304,934,367 of record CM030360.1, read on the forward strand.
CTTCTACTTGCTAATTAGGGTATGAAACATTATTGACTATTTTACTTGCTAAGAACGTTTAGGTATTAATTATTGATTGTTAGATTGAATATTTAATTGGACTTGTTAAAATATTTTATATCTTGAAAATCCATTAAACCAGTTATTAGTTTAAAATTTTAATTTAATCCCTCTTACATGTTGGTAAACTTAGGCTCTTAATATTCTTGGAAACTCTCAACTTAGGGTTAAGTTTACATCAATTTACTACTAAAACTATTGATTTCAACCCAAAATCAAACTTTAAAAAAATAAATCATCCATCCAAGACAAAAATCCACAGCACTGCCATGTCCAAAATGTAAATACTGATGGCAACAAAAAAAGCACATTCCTAGTAATATAGCCTTTGGCCATGAACTCAAATGAGGAAGAACTCCCACCCTTGTCCAAATTTGAGTCCAAAAAAATTTATTTATTAATATAAATTTCCTTTAATTTTAATCATCAAATAATTATTTTAATTTGAGTCAAAAATGCCTTCAATTTTTTTCCTAGAAATAGTCATAAACATGAGCAGTGTTGAAATTTCTTTTTTTGTTAATTGCAACGGCTATAAATACTATCATGTATTTTTTTCATTCCAAACGTCATAAAATTTCAAGCATAAAATGGCTATAAATTTCAAGCATAAAATTTCATTCCAACGGCTATAATTGCAAGTCATAAACGGCTATAAATACAAACAAGCAACAAACTCATGTTTTTTTGTTTTTTCATTCCAATAGCTATATGGACTAAATGATTGTATAAAGCATTCAAATACAATAACTAAAGCCTATAAAAACTCCTATTTCTTCATCACTCAACTTTCTTCAAAATCAACAACCATGTTCCATTTCTTACAATGAATTCTGCTGAAATTTCATCATCCTCTTTATCGATGAAACTAATAAATACTCTAATTCTGTTTTAGCAGCATTTGATCAGGAGCAAGATTTGTTAGTTCGCATGTGATATGAGTAAAAATAGAGCCAAATTGGGACCGTTCAAATCGGGCACGAATTTTAAAGCTCTCAAGGGTAAAACAGTAAATTCCACTAAAAACGAGTCTGTAAAAAGGAGTTGGGCCTCTTTCAAGCCCAACGACCCAAAACAGATTTGTCATGCTGGGTTGCCTTAGCGGCCCAGTATGAATTCATGATTATCTAAAATATCATTATACACTCGTAATTATCCATAAGAGACGGTTTAAAAACATATTTTTTTAATAAGAGAAGAGTCCTTACTCTAACTCCACAACTACTTCAGACTAATTAATATTGTGATATTTCTGCGGATAGTCATTTAACAACCTATACATAAGCAAAGGCGATTCAAAAGGCGATTCAAAATTCAAAAACCCCTTCTTCCTCGGCATCTACTCTCCCCAGTTCCCGTCGATCCTCCCTCCTTCTCGCATTCGCCTTTCGATCAATATTGTAGAGCTCCCCAATCCCTTCAGACCCATTTCAACCTTCTCGATTTTGAGTCGGTGCCCTTCTTCCTCTCTCTCCGCTGGAGGCCTAGACCCATTTCTTTCTTCCAGCGCCTCCTTCCTTCCGGCCGCGCTCCTTGGGTCTCGCTTGGCGTTGCGTGGCGAATTGGCCTCACGGTGGTTGCCAGACCCGAGCTGCCTTCTCGGCTCTACTTCGACTCGCCTCCTTCCTGCCCTGAGCGGTGTTGCTCCTCCGACGTTTCGCCAGTGTTCCCGTTTAAAGAGAGCACTTCAGCCAGGAGTGTCCCCTCCTCCTCCCAGCTGCGATCCGTCTCCCCTTTTCTACAGCTCTCTGTAAGTATTTCGCCGTCTTGATCTTTAGTGTTAATCTTGGTTGGCTTGATCATTTGGGTGGATCCCTGGAACCATTCTCTTGCTTTGTTGCTTATTATTTGTGCTGTGTAGTGTTCCATTAGCAGTTTTATCTTTCGGGCTTTCTGTTTGTTCTGCTGGCTTTGTGCTCCCCATTCCCTGGGGACTTTTTTGCCAGCGACTACTTCAGCTCATGTCGGTGTTCTGACTGAGTTTCTTCTAGATCGCCCGTTCTATCTATCCTCTCTTCCTCTTTATTTTCTCCATCTTGTTCTCCTGATTGGAGAGCGCGGCTTCTCTTCTTTGAGAGTCACTGTTAAGAAGAGGCACTGTTTTGTTATAGCACTGGTGTCGAATTTCTTGTGGGAGTGTTTCCACTCTGTTAGTGGTTTCTCTATACACTTCCTTTCCTTTATTGGAGCTTAGTTTTAGTCCATCCTTGAAAGGGTTTCTTCCATGAATCTTATCAAGGCTGTAGCGAGCTCTGATCGTTCTGCTTCGAATCAGGATTCGCAGAGGGATCTTTCTTCTTCGACTTGGGACTTCATATACCCCTCTCAGGGTTCTCCCATTTGCTTTAACTCCCCTTCGCCTTATAGGCCCGATCTTCATCGGGTCTGCTTCAGGTGCCTCCTTCCGGGGCATCTTAAGCGTGAATGTATGAATAAAATGAAGTGTTTATTCTGTGATAAGCTCGGTCACTCTCGTAACCGATGTTTTTCCCTTCAAAAACTTCTGGGATGGCCCGGAGGTCATCCCTTACCGGCCAAACTCCTATCCTTCCTTAATTACCCCCTCTTAAAGTTCAAGCTTCTGAATAGCTTGGTTAGTAAGCACAGTAGGGTTGAGAGCCAGGACCTCGACTCCTCTGTCTTGGCTGATAGTTCAGCGTCGAACTCCTCCCCATCTAGTCCTTCTCCTCGCGCATCTTCAGTCCCTCTTAATCGGCCTAATATTGCTCTCCTTTTTAAGGATCGTAAAGTTTTTACGAACCTTGTTTCCAACCCTCGCCGGGCCTCTTTCAAGGCTCGCCCCCGACCTGCCTCAGTGGTTCCGTCATTGTTCGGGAAGTTGGGTAAATATCCTGAATGGTTTAAATCCAATTCCTCGTATCTCTCGTGGTCTCGTAGTGCGAGGGAGACTGCTCCTCACTCCCGCACTTCTGACCCCCCTGTCCATCCAGACAAAGCTATTATTGATTTTAAGACCCCTTCTCTGTACTATAACTATCCTTGTGCTTTGAAGCTCTCTAATCTCTTATGTTCTGCGATCTCGTTTCATTATCCAGGATGCCTATACTCTTGGTATCAACTTTTAGGGGCTCAGTCATGGCTCTATCAGCTCCTGAGGGCTTTCAAACTCTTCTTGCTCTCCCTTCCCCACAAGTATTCTATTAGTCTTGATGTCACTTCATCTCCCCTTGAGGCCGGCACCACCAAGACCATCCCAGCTATTCTTTCGGCTGCTCCCAGCAGTCTAAGTTCTCCGCCGTGTCCCATCTCTGTAGATGTTTCTTCATCTGACCTTGAGGCGATTTCGCCCCCTTCTGCAAGGGCTGCCCATCCCCCTGTCAAGCGCGGTTACAAAAAGAAAGTTTTCGATCTTTCAAAGATTCGAGTGAGCGCTCGCCTTCTTGCGAGGAAAGCAGGCTCCGTGTCTACGTTTCAGCCAGTGCACTGTCGAGTTGCGCCTGCTCGTTGACATCCCCGGTGTTAGCAGTGTCTTACCGCCGTTTCGCCTCTAGAGTCGCTCTAGACTGCTAGTGGAGTTGGATGTCGTCGTGGAGAGAGTTTTTCCTCCTGTTGTCTTGGATCGGTTGCTCGAGTCTCTGAGCCGTTTGCTTCGCTCGCTGGTATCTGGATGGTGTTTCTTGCCGTGATTTTGCTCTCTTGGTTGATTCTTGTTATTGTATTTCTTTTTTACTCGTTTATTTCTGTTTTACCTCTTGTAAAACCTTTGATGCTTGTCTGTATTATTACTGTTTTATTGATTAATATATTTTTGATGGCTGGAGCCTTTTGGCTCTATCCGATTCATCAAAAAAAAACTCCACAACTACTTCTATCTCTCTATGAAGAAGAAAGTTGATATGGCTAAAAAGAATCCACAAATTCATCTATTTGTTTCCACACCAAAAACAGCAGCAACAGATTGGCGCCGTCTGTGGGAACCGAAAAAAGCAATCCAACCTTCATCAGCGAAAGTCGGTTTCAAACCATGCATCCGAAAGAGAAGGGGAAGACAGTAACCATGCCCCCGAAAGAGAAGGGAAAGGCAGGGGCTCCAGCCGAAGAGCCTCTCCTCTTCCTCCTTCAGTCCAAGATGTCCTTCCTAAACTCAATCAGCAAGTTCAGCAACCGCAGCCTGAACAGCCACTTCCTTAACGTCCTCCTCAACAGGCCCCTCCAGGATCTCGGGGGGCTCTCGTCGAAGACGACCAAAGCAATACCCTCATCATGACCATGTTTCAGTCCACAATCCCTCAACTGACTCTATGGCTTCTCAAAGTCCTCCAAGGCCAGATCTCTGTCAGATAATTCTTAACCGTCAACAAGGGGTCGACCTCCGAACTCGCTTGAATAAATGGCGAGCCCCTGAGGAAGTCTCTCAACCTGAGCACCCAGGGGCCTTGAGAGTCCGGACCCCTCGTAGACCGAGGACCAGAAGATCCCCTCCCGCAAGAAGGCAAAGAGAGTCCCTTCCACGTCATCGGCGGAGAAGTCATACTCCAGTAAGCCGAGCCACACCTCGGGATCACCGAGCTAGAGGGGCACCAGTCACTCGGGCCGAGCTCCAGAACTTCAAACAAGATATCATGCAAGCTCTTAATATTGCCGCAAGTCAGGATCAGCATGCCCCCTAACCCTCACCATACCGTCACTCATGAAGGAGAGTCCTGAGGGTCGACTAGATCCGACCGAAGGGATAACTCGGTCCACCGCCGTCTCCACGAGATGGAGAGGCGCCTCAACAAGATCAATCATGAAGAACAACGGACCAACAACTTCTGCCTTAGCAGACCCCCTTCTCTAGGGCCATCATGGAAGCTCCGGTCCCCGAAGCCTTTAGGCCGCCCCGCTTTGAATCCTACAACTGGGAGTCGGACCCGGCCGATCATATCGAGAGTTTTAAAACTCTCATGATGATTTATCAAGCCTCGGATGCGGTCCTCTGCAAGGCCTTCCCAGCAACATTGAGGGGACCAGTGCGAGAGTGGTACTCCCGTCTATCCTCCGCCTCCATCTTCTCATTCGAACAGTTTGAGGAGCTCTTCCTCACCCACTTCGTAGGCAGTCGCCGAGCCGAGAAAACAAGCGCATCTTTGCAAGCACTTAGCTAAAGAAAGGGTGAACGCCTAAAAGATTACGTTCGGCGCTTCACCACCGAGCCCCGGTCTATCGCCTCCCTTAACCAATCAGTAGCCTCTGCGGCATTCAGGCACAACGTCACTGACGTCGACCTCAAGGTGTCCCTTGCCAAGAAGCATCCTCGAGACTTCTCGGAACTCCTACTTAGGAGTAAGAAATACATCCGAGCGGAAGAGGCTCTCAACCCCCCCAGTCTTGAGGAACCGCCTTCCGGGAACAAAAGGAAGGGTACAAGCGAAGAAGGATCCCAGAAGTTCCAGAGGGACGACAATGGCCAATGCCGCCCAGCTCCTCGTTTTGAGAAGTTCACCCCCCTCAATGCTACTATATCGGCAGTTTTTTTGGAGGTGGACAAGGAAGGGCTACTCCGCGGTCCCCCTAGAATGAATACCCCTGACAAGAAAGGGAACAGGGATAAGTGATGAGGACATCTTTCCTGTTTAGTTTAGGATTTTTATTTCAGCACCATTTTTGTTTCTGACAATTATAGTCATATGTAATCTTTTTTGTATTTTTTAGATTTTGAGAATATTTTGAGATTTGTATCAAGATGTATTTTGAGCCTATTTATAGGCCTTGAGATTAATGAGAAAATATGCTACTCTTGATTAAAAAAAATATTGTGTCGTTTTTTTGCTCTTCCCTTCTCCTTTGTGTGATACAACTGAGATCCAAATTAGGATTTGTGATAAATCCTAATACAATTTTAGAGTTAGTGATTAATTCTAAAATCTACCCGTAAATTAAAATCCCTCAAATACAAATTCCCTAACCCTAATTTTCCAAATCCCTAACACAAAACCCTAATCCCTTATTTCTACAACTGCCGACTCCTTCTTCATCTTCATCAGCCAAACCCACTTCTTCTCCTTCCTTCTCCTTTTTCCGGAAACCCCAAAACCAACGCTCCAACCCATTAAGCCACTCCATCGACAACTCTCCCTCATCCTCACACCCCTCCCGAACCCTAACATCACCGCCACCTCACCATCACCCCAGTCCCCCGATCGCCAACAACCCCGACCATCCACCGCTATTGCCTTCAACCTACAGCCACCCTGCCTCCTGTCCTCGACCAGCACCACCTCGCCGACAACCACCGCTGTTTCCCCTCCTTGCAACCAGCGCCATCCCGACGCCGCCCACCCCGTCGCACCTCGCCGACGCCGCCGCCCCCGCTCACCGTCACCCACCGTCGGCCAGATCTGCCAACCTCTTTGGCTTTGTTGCTGCCTTTGTTCACTGTGATTGCTGAGTTCTTAGTTGCTGCCCAACCCCGAGATCTACGCTAGTTTCTTCGCATTCGGTATACTCTTTCCATTATTAGATATTTGTGTTCTACTGCCTTATTATCTATTATATTATCTGATTTGCCTGTTGTCCACAAAATAACTGAGATTGAGTGTTCCACATGCTAGAATAGAGTACGAATCAATATTGAACCTATTACTTGCTAAACACTTAGGAATTTAATTATTGATCGTAAGGTTGAATTATTAATTGGGACTGTTAAATTTGATTTAATTCTTGAAAACCCATCAAACCTGTTAACTGTTAAAATTCCCAACTTTGATCCGCACTTACATGTTGATAAAATTAATCCTTTAAGATTCTTGAAAATTCTCTGTTTAGGGTTAGTTTTACATCATTTTGGTATCAGAGCGAAGGTTCTTAAAACCCTAGTTCTTACATCGTAGGCATCAATTTTGCATTCGATTAGGATTGTGTAGTCTTTTATTATTTTCTTTCTTTCTTTTTTTTATTTCAGGTAATTTCATATTCAAAAAAAAAAATTAGGACACACACGACCCCTAGTTTCCACTTTTGGTGAATGCGTATTCGCAGCACCATCACATATCCTGAAGAGCCTTTCTTATCCCTTCCAAATCATCCAATTAGGAACCCTAGACTTTCCAAACCTGAAATGGACAACCCTGATATTCCGCTACCCTAGTTGCCATCCAAGCAACTCTTGCCAATATCAATCAGAGGCTTGAGAAAGTAGAGTTAAACCAAACCATTGTCCCTGAGCTTCATGCCCATCGTCAGATCCCTCAAGGGAATGTTCGTGATGATCGACGTCAAGAACGTGATCCTGACGAACAATATAAAAAGAACGTTAAGGCTGACGTTCCCCAGTTTGAAGGCCACATGGAACCCCAAGCTTACCTCGATTGGATCCGTGCCATGGACCACTACTTTGTGTGGTTTGACATGAGCGAAGCCCTGAAGGTTAAATTTGTCACTATGAAATTGACAGGTAAAGCTCAACAACACTGGACCAATCTTGAACATACCCGCAGAGGCCGAGGCCTGGCACCATAGCCACTTGGGAGGCCATGAAAGAGAAGCTCACTGAGAGATATGTACCGTTATCGTTCCACACCCGATTGCTAGATTCGTTGAACCAACTGTATCAAGGAAGTAAATCTACACACGAATATGTTGATAAATTTGATGACTTCCTTATTCGGTCGATGCTTTAGGTAAAGAGAGTGAAGAACAAACTCTCTCTAGGTTCAGAGCTGGATTATGAGTCGATCTGAGGAACGAGCTAATTCATAGAAATGTGGACTCAATAGCGGCAGCGTACGCCCTAGTCCTCGATATGGATTCCCTTAAAGCTAGTTCCCATTATAAGTTCAGCAATTCGATGGATCATTCCTCTAGAATGAATCCTCCTGACCCCTCTAGACCTGAGCATTCCTCTCCTCAGTACCCTAACAAGTCTTACCCAAATAAACATACTTCAAATTTCTATTCACATAGAAATGACAACACGAGTAAGAACACTGAAAGAAACTATTCTAAGATTGATCCTCTCACTAAGTGCTATAAATGTAAGGGATATGGCCATGTTGCTGGCAACTGCCCCAGCCCAAGTAGGATCAATATAGTAGAGGGTACCGCAGTCATTGCTGATAAGCCCGACACTGAGTTTACCTATGAACCTAATGTAAGTGATGACTTTGATAAAAAAGAGGATGACCAGTCTCTCAATTGTATTCAGCCTGTCCAGTCACCTCCATTGAGTATACCTGAGTCACCCATTCCTTCCCAAGTCACTTGGCAACCCATCGATTTTACCCCTGTGTTAGAACATCACAAAGTCGCAGAGTCTGCACCCATATTTGCATATAATATTCATGACTTGCATAGAAAAATTTTCAAGGAACTTAATGAGAATAATTTTAACTACAAGTTAATAGCAGATACTAGAAGGAAATTTATAACTTTTGATATTGGTGACGAAGTGATGGTTTGGATTCATCCAGAACGGTTTCCTGTTGGACCCGTTAAGAACTTGAACATACGTGCTGCATGCCCATTTAAGAGTCTACATGCAATCAAAGATAGTACCTATGTCGTTGACCTTCCTGAAGGTTTTAGCATAAGACTTTCAATATTGAGGATCTAGTACTTTATAAAGGCTCAAAATTCAACCCTAGAAATTTTCTTATAGATGAGCCTACCCTGTAGCCTAATGGTGAGATTCCCACATTTACCCCTTTACCTGATACTATTCACCCACCAACAGAAGAATTGAATAATATTTTAGATGATCAGATAATCTCCACAAGAGATGGTGGTATGCACAAGTATTTGGTGAGGTGAAAAAACAAGCCGAAGTCGGATGACACTTGCAGTGATCGTGAGGGGCTCCCGCAACTGGATCCAGATCTTTTGGAGCACCACGACAGGATCACTGGTTTTGACTCGACTGGGTCGAGCTCTCTCCCACCCGGAGAGAATGATGAGGACATCTTTCCTGTTTAGTTTAGGATTTTATTTCAGTACCATTTTTGTTTCTGGCAATTATAGCCGTATGTAATCTTTTTTGTATTTTTTAGATTTTGAAAATATTTTGAGATTTGTATCAAGATGTATTTTGAGTCTATTTATAGGCCTTGAGATTAATGAGAAAATATGCCACTCTTGATTAAAAAAAATAATGTGTTGAGTTTTTTTGCTCTTCCCTTCTCCTTTGTGTGATACAACTGAGATCCAAATTAGGGTTTGTGATAAATCCTAATACAATTTTAGAGTTAGTGATTAATTCTAAAATCTACCCCCAAATTAAAATCCCTCAAATACAAATTCCCTAACCCTAATTTCCCAAATCCCTAACACAAAACCCTAATCCCTTATTTCTACAACTGCCGACTCCTTCATCTTCATCTTCATCAGCCAAACCCACTTCTTCTCCTTCCTTCTCCTTTTTTCCGAAACCCCAAAACCAACGCTCCAACCCATTAACCCACTTCATCGACAACTCTCCCACTGCCTCTCTCCCTCATCCTCGCACCCTTCCCGAACCCTAACATCACCGCCACCTCACCATCACCCCAGTCCCCCGATCGCCAACAACCCCGACCATCCACCGCTATTGCCTTCAGTCCACAGCCACCCCGCCTCCTGTCTTCGACCAGCACCACCTCACCGACAACCACCGCTGTTTCCCTTCCTTGCAACCAGCGCCATCCCGACGCCGACCACCCCATCGCACCTCGCCAACGCCGCCGCCCCCGCTCGCCGTCAACCCACCGTCGGCCAGATCTGCCAACCTCTTTGGCTTTGTTGCTGCCTTTGTTCACTGTGATTGCTGAGTTCTTAGTTGTTGCCCAACCCCGAGATCTACGCTAGTTTCTTCGCATTCGGTATACTCTTTCCATTATTAGATATTTGTGTTCTACTGCCTTATTATCTATTATATTATCTAATTTGCCTGTCGTCCACAAAATAACTGAGATTGAGTGTTCCACATGCTAGAGTAGAGTACGAATCAATATTGAACCTATTACTTGCTAAACACTTAGGGATTTAATTATTGATCGTAAGATTGAATTATTAATTGGGACTGTTAAACTTGATTTAATTCTTGAAAACCCATCAAACCTGTTAACTGTTAAAATTCCCAACTTTGATCCGCACTTACATGTTGGTAAAATTAATCCTTTAAGATTCTTGAAAATTCTCTATTTAGGATTAGTTTTACATCAATAAGTAGTGCCGCTTTCATAAGGACCACGGCCACGACACGGACGATTGTCGGGCTCTCAAAGAGGAGATCGAAGAACTCATACAGCGAGGACACCTGGCCAAGTTTGTCCGAAAAGACGGGGCCGATCTTCCACCCCGAGGAGCCTACAAGCGAACAGAGAGGCCTGCCGAGTTCCAAAACTCCGAACCTGGGGCCATCCCTTATCCATGGAGGTCTAATGGGGGGAGAACCAAACTCCTCCCAAAAGGCCTTCACCTTATCGTAGAAGTAGAATTTCAATTTTCAATAAGGCTGATGCTTGTAACACGGCCAAAAGCATGTAATAATAGCTCGCCCCATTGAAGTAACCACTTAGTTTGTTTTAATAAAACTTAGGTTTTTTCTATTGAAAATTATTGCATTTGCTTCATTTCTATCTCACCAAGTCACATCTACGACTCATTAAATAGTGAGTTCGGAGTCCAGCTTGTCCTACGGGGCTGCTCCCACAACTTACTAAGCTTAAAAAACGAGTTCAGAGTCCAACACTTGGTTCGACGCCACTTTAGCCGCTTGTAAGCAAACAAGTGCGAAGCAGCTCACCATTCGGAATTGCTCCTACAACTCGTTAACCCCATCAAACAACAAATTTGGAGTCTAACACTTGGTTCGACACCGCTTTAGCCGCTTGCGAACGAGCAAGAAAAAGTAGCTCACCATTCGGAATTGCTCCTACAACTCGTTAATTCCCTCAAACAACAAGTTTGGAGTCCAACACTTGGTTCGACGCCGCTTTAGCTGCTTGTAAACAAACGAGTGCGAAGTAACTCACCATTCGGAATTGCTCCTACAACTCGTTGAAGTTCTTAAAACAAGTTTGGAGTCCAACACTAGGTTCGACGCCGCTTTAGCCGCTTGCGAACGAGCAAGTGTGAAGTAGCTCACCATTCGGAATTGCTCCTACAACTCATTGATAACCCTGTAACAACTGGTTCGAAATTCACAATCATGGTTCGAAATTGCCCTCACAGCTTGCAAGTATGCGGTTTCCGGGCTCACAACGAACGTTCATACTACTCCCACTACTAGTTAAATTTTGCAACAAGCAAGTTCGGAGCTCAACTCTCCCTTTGAGTTACTCCTCAAACTCGTCTCTCGAATGGCTCTCTCCTAAAGCCTGGTGATACTCTTCACTCTGCTCGCCTCATGAGCGGCCTTCTTCTAAATGGACTCGGAGCTCAAACTCTCCCCTAGAGTTGCTCCTCGCACTTGCCTCCAAGAACGGATCTTCCCATGGGTCTTACGAGGATCTTCCTAGCTCATCTTCTTAGCCCACAGAAGTGGGGCTCCTCTTCCGAAGATTCCGGAGACCGAAGCTCTTCTCAACTTGACACCTATTTTGACCCTAAATACGGGTGATTCTTCAACTAGCCTCCAAAGATAAGTTGTAGATCTTTGAGCCAGCTTCGAAACGAGGGGTCAAACGTCCCAATCCGACCTCCGTAGCACCAGGAAAATGGGTCACAACATAGCTGCGCCAAACGGAAAATTGGGTGGAAACTCTACCTCGAGATGCGAGCTTCATCCTGATCGACGGCTCTGATCGAACCACGTTGCTCGGATCCAAAATCCGAGCAACCGAGCCACCGAGCATGAAATTGGAGAAAAACTCCACCTCAAATTTCGTGTTCGATCACGATCAACGGATCAGATTCGCCCAACAAAAAAAATGAAGAGAAAACAAAATATATACATATATATATAAAGGGGTTAACGGGTCGGGTTCGGACCCGCTACCCACAACCCTCCTTCATCCACCTCTCCTCCTTTAGATTTTCCCGCCAAGAAAAGAGCCCACTTCTTCAACCTCCGTCACCTCCTTCACGAGCTGCTCCAACACCGAATCCCTCACCGACCTCCCTCCACTGACGAACTCGTCAAGTTCCAACAACAAGCTCTCCTCCTTCGCCGAAGCCCTGAGCCCCTCGCTAAGCTCGTCGCCGAGCTCAAGGCCTCTGCCGTCGAGCTCCATCTCCAATGCCGAGCTTCTTCGTCGCCGAGCTCACAGCTTCGAACCCATCTCGAGCTCCTCCATTTCGAGCTCTCCCCCACGTAGAGCTCCCTCGCCATCTTCGAGCACTTCGAGCTCTCCTTCACCGAGCTCCGCCATAGCCTCGCCATCATCGAGCTCCAATCGAGCTATCCTCGCCGAAGCTCCCTCCTTCGTGAGCTCACCCCGATGCCGAGCTCCTCGCCATGCCTGCCAAGCCTCCGTCGAGCTACCTCAGTCAACGATGCTCTTCTCCTCGCCGACAGAGCTCCTCCATCGCCATGGCCTCGTCGAACTCCTAGCCGAGCTCCTCCTAGCTTCAAACCCATGGCCATCGAGCTCCAATGAATAGCTCTCCTCCTTGCCAACCTCCAATATCGAAGCTCGAGCCTCTTCGTCGAAGCTTCGCCGAAGCTCTGAGCTCCTCGCCCAGCTCGTCGCCGACCTCCACTGTCGACGAGCCTCGCCAAGCCTCCGTCGAGCTCCTCTCCTCGCCACCCGCGAGCTGCCTCCTTCCTCTTCGAGCTTCCTGCTCACCTCACGCTCGAAGAAGTCGAAGGGTGGAGCGACGTTGAAGGAGAAAGAAGAGGTCGAAGACGGAGGAAGAAGGAAGAAGAGAAGAGAGCGGGAAAGAAAGAAAGAAAGAAAGAGGGAAAAAAACACGTGGTGGTCAACGTTGACCGCGCCACGTGGCGCCATCTCGTTCTCTCTCAGCCACCGAACAAAAACACGTGGCGGTCAACATTGACCGCGCCATGTGGCGCCCTCTCGTTCTCTCTCAGCCCCCGTTCGGTGAAACCGAGGATCCGAACTACCGAGCCTGTAAACACAGAAAAATGGCCTCCTCCTGATGCACGCTCGCTTGATCGTGATCAATGCACAGGATTGTGCCACATGTACAGGTAAATATTAATTTATTTATTTATTTATTTAATTGAATTAATTATTTTTAAAAATCCAAAAAAAATAATTAAAAATTCTAAAAATAATTATTAATTCTGAAAATAATTTAAAAATTCTGAAAATAATAATTATTAAATTATAATAATTAATTATTATTTTCAAAAATTAATTATTTAAATTCGAAAATTGAATAAAAAATTCAAAAAAAAAAATTAAAAATTAGAAAAATTCAGAAAAATCAGGAAAAATCACTAAATATCCAGAAAATTCTAAAAATAATTTTGGGTATTTTACAAGCTCGGAATAACGCCATTACACTTCGAGCAAGGTCCAAACTCCCCTGAGAACTCTGATAAATTCTAGAAGCCATTAAAAACGGGCAAACTACTCCTCAAAGGCTGTAAAAATCGGTCTTTAGGAGTGGGGGTTGATGATATTGCTAAAAATAGAACCAAATCGGGACAGTTCAAATCGGGCACGGATCTTAAAGCACTCAGGGGTAAACAGTAATTTCACCTATAAATGGGTCTGAATTGAAAACTGAGTCTTTCTTCAAAGCCTAATAACCCAAAAACGGATCTGTCCTATTGGGTATGGGTAGAAACCCGTTACAAACCAATTCAGATATTTAAATAGTAATTCAAATTCATGGTTATCTCTATGAACAATTTAAACTCTACATCTTATCCAAAAACACCGAGACATAGGGATAAATCATTATCTCTAAACTGTCTCTAAAGGCAACTATAAAAATCCCTCTCTCCCCACCATAACAAGGTAATCAATCTTTTTTCCACAAAAAGCTCTTTCATAATTTTCCTGATTACTGACAAGAGCGTCGGAGGGTTCGTCACCGGGATCCATCCCGGTGTATCGAACTTTTTTGCAGGTCAACGGCAGCAGCAAGAAACTAGTCAAACGCCGGTGAAGGTCAACAGGTTTACTTTATTGTTTCCAAAAAGAATCCACAAATTCATCTGTTTGCTCCCACACCAAAATCAACAACAACAAAAGTCTAACTCTATCTCTTTATCAAGAGACGGGTAACCGACCCTATCTCTTCATGAAGCAGAGAATAACTAACTCTATCAAAATACAAGTAAAGATAAATTAATATCTTGAAACTAGTCCCCAAAGCGACTATAAATACCCCATGACCTCCACACGAAATAGGTAATCAGTATTTTGCCACTAAAACTCTCATATATTTCTGAGTTCTGACTTGAGCATTGAAGGGCCTGTTGCCAACCCCGATGTTTTAGACTTATGCAGGTAAATCAAAGCGATCGTCACCGTCCAGATCAGACCCAAACTTTCCAACGAGTCAGGTTTGGGAATCAAGATCAGCTTGCAATAATCAATATCGGCAAAAACTAAAAGACCAGTTCTTTTATTGTTTCTAAAAAGAATTCACAACATTTGTTTGCTCACACACAGAAAATAGTAGCAACATCATGCATACTAACAACAACCTTCTTACAACGGAGTAGAGTATCTCAACGATGAACAGGAAGATGCCCAATCAATCTGTAGAGGTGCAATCCATGGTAGCAAATTTATCAATCGTGGTGCATCAAATTCAGAAGTCCCTAATTATAGCAAAGCAAAATTTGAAAGATGTTTTCGGATGATGAAAGCTTTAATTCATTGCCAACGCAGTAAAAAATCATGATAACTTCTTCATGCAACAACGTGATGGACTGGGTAGGCTCGGATTAACAGCCCTTGTAAAAATTACAGCTGCTTTTCGAAATGCTTGCATACGACGTCTCGACTGACTCTCTCGATGAATATCTAAAATTGGTGAGTCTACTGCCTAGGCAATTAAAATCGGTTTCTGGAACTAATCGGATTAGGAGCGATTGGTGATTAATCGGTTAATCGGAAATAATCGGGAATTAAATCGGAAAAATCATTATATATATATATACAGGAAAACCTTCCGTTGTGCACTACCCCTCCGTGTGCACTCGGCCTTCCCGCCTTCGTATCGACGATCTGAACCGTTCACATTGTTCAACACATCTAAATTAGTCTAAATATGTAAAATCAAATCATTTGAAATTCATTTGCCCATCCATCATGTAACTATAAAAAACAATGATTTTCAGCTATACAATTTTGTAACACTTCAATGGATGGATAAATGAATTTCAAATAATTTGATTTTACATATTTAGATTAATTTAGATGTGTAGATCAATGTGAACGCTTCGGATCGTCGATATGAACGTCCGAAGGCCAAGTGCACACGCCGTGTGCACCATAGGTGGTGCACAACGGAAGGGCTCCCTATATATATATATATATATATATATATATATATATATATATATATATATATATATATATATATATATATATATATATATAATTAAAAAAAAAGATATATCCTCATTATGTAGCAACCCTAAACTCTAGAGAAAAAGTAGAGGTACTTGGTTTGAGCTGAGTTTGGATTCTGGATGTGGGTCGGATCGGGTTTGCTAGTCGGTTCTAGCAAACAAAAATAATCGGGAAGGAGCAGCAACATGAGCAGTAAGAGGAGAAGATGGAGTAGATGCGGGTCGGGTCAAGTATACGACGGCGCAAGGGGAGCGACAGCGGGTCAGGTTTGGGTTTGCTTTGAGGAAGAAAAAGAATTAGTTTGAGTTTGGGTTTGCGCGAGGAAGAAGACGAGTGCGGGATTTGCACGAGGACCAAAAGGAGTTTAGATTTTGAATTTGGATTTGAATTTAGGCCAGGTTGAGCCCAAATAATGTAAACAAGTATGAAAATTAGAGGAAGAGATTTAATCGGTTAATCGGCCACTTAAAATCGGCCGATTATACCCGATTAAATCGCTAACTATTGAAATATTGTAAATCGCTAAAAAAAATAATCGCTTAGCCTCCGATTAGTAATTAATCGGGGATTATCGGGGATTTTAACTGCTTAGTCTACTGCAATTAGATGCTTCAAAAAATTTGTCGTGCTGTCGTGGAGGTGTTTGGAGAGCAATATCTAAGAACACCAAATGCCATTGATGTTAAAAGACTCCTCTACATTGGGGAAGAACGCAGATTCCCGGGAATGTTGGGGAGTCTAGATTGTATGTAGTTGGAGTGTAAAAATTGTCCGGCCATCTGGGAAAGACAATACACCGGTCATTGTGGAAAACCAACACTTATTTTGGAAGCAATAGCTGATTATGATCTTTAGATATTGCATGCACATTTTGGTTTACCAGATTCCAACAACGACATCAATGTGCTTGAAGCATCACCTTTATTTGCAGATCTTGTTGAAGGTAAATCCCCTCCAGCTCATTATCAAATTAAAGGCAAGCATATGATGTCAGTTATTATTTAGCAGATGAAATATATATCCAAAATGATATACACTTGTTCAAACTATTCACGACCCTCAGGATCAAAAGAAGAAATTTTTTGCCACGAAGCAAGAATCATGTAGGAAAGACGGTGAGCATGCTTTTGGGGTTTTTCAAGTCAAATGGGATAAACATGTGTTGAATGACATAGTGACTACATGCATCATAATGCATAACCAGATTGTTGAAGACAAGCGTTATCTGATAGCTCCAATCAGAGATTTCATTCACTCATCTATCCCCAGGGTTGAGATGGCAGCTGATGAATCAACAACATTTAACCAATTTCTTACTTCTCACAAGCAAATTAAAGACAAGAAGGCCCATTTTGAGAGCTTCAAAACACATTGAATGATCATATATGGGAGCGACATGGTGCGGTTAAAGCGTAAAGCATTGACGATTGTTGAAGTTTAATTTATGTACTTTTTTAATATTGTGTGTTTGTGTAATTGTTGATGTCGGTCATTATATGACATCAATGTTGTAGACTTGTAGTGTTGTTCTTTGTTCTTACATTTCCTATGTTGGTACTATTTTTTCAGCTCGGAGTATGCTCTGTATATGGTTTAAATGGGACAATTAATAAAAAAAATATGTTTTTATACTTTATATCTACTGCAAAATTTAATGCGCATGATAATTATATAACTCTTAAAAAATACAGGAACATATTAAATATTGGGCTCATATTAATGATCACAACGAGAGCTTTACAACAGTATAATTTTTCAATCCAAAATTTTATAGATATTAAATATATATATAATACAAATTAGAATTACCTACATATATTGAATGGTAATACGGTAATAGAATTGAATAGTAATGGTAGTTTGGTAAGAATTTTCAATAAAATAAAAAGGGTGGAAGAGCAAGATTTGGACATGGAGTTTCATTATCCAAATTTGGACAATGAAAAGTAAGATTTAGCTCCATGTCCAAATTTCATTTTTTGGAGAATGGGATAAGGACAATGGTGGGAATAGACCATTGTACATATTTGGACTTTTGGACATGGGTGGAAGTTAACCTTAAGAATTACGATAAGAAAAATCAACAAGCTTTGACCACTAATATGAAAGCACAGAAACTGACGTTTAAAATAATAATCTAAACTTACTCAATTTTTCGGTTGCCTGATGAACAATCAGAACTCTCTGATTTCATTTGAACATTTTGTTCTTAGGTAGCTTTTGTTATACCTTAAGTAGACAAAAATTAATTTTATAATGAAAAATTGATAAAAGAAACCAATTAAATTCCTACTCGAATTTAATTACAATTATACTGTTACAACAACAGTAAAATTCACTATCAACAAGAACAAAAAGAAGATAATATATTTTCAATTCGAACCTTGGTAATTGTGAATTAAGGAACTGTTTCGCAAACAGCGTAGATCACTGTACACAAAGCACAGAAAGAAGATAAGTTATCT
The DNA here is from genome assembly GCA_017893485.1 of Hemerocallis citrina. Lineage (NCBI taxonomy): Eukaryota > Viridiplantae > Streptophyta > Magnoliopsida > Asparagales > Asphodelaceae > Hemerocallis > Hemerocallis citrina. The sequence continues at coordinate 304,952,308 of CM030360.1, forward strand.
TCAATTCCGACCTTGAATATGGTGAAGAAAAATAGACAGACTGAGGCTTGTTGAAATAATGTCCTTAAGACGTTTATTCTGCCACTGCTAAGGTGTATATAGGTTATTCGGCAATCGTCTCCCAAGATACAACAGTCAGAACTCCACTAACTTACACTCGAATAATGGAGACTCGAGCGAGAATGGATACGAAAGCATTTTTTGATATGTCTGCACTGATACAGGGTGGTAGAGAAGATATGAATTGGCCTGGATTTGATTTTGCAACTGTTCAGACAAAAACTGTCCTTACAGTTGCAAATGCCTATATCCAGCCCGTATCAAATCAGAACTGGTTTTTTTGCACACAAAAAAAAGTTTACTGTTTTAAGCCCAGGCCCAAGCCCGGCGCCGCCCGGCCCGCCCGGTCGCGCTCGCGCGCGCGAGCGTGTTTCACACCGACGCCCAAGTTTGGTGTGTTCTCCCTCCGGATAAAATATTCGTACCCCTAAAGGCGTACCCCTAAAGGCATACCCTTTGGCTCGGTTTTTAACTTATAACTTCATTTGCTTTTTGCTTCTTTCCGATATGGGCTAACTTTCAATGTCACATATCAAGCAAAAGTTCAATTCTTCATTTTAACAAACTAACTTTGGAGGCGAATATTTCATTCATTTGAAATCCGTTTTGGACATGTGAGTACATCATTTTATACTTCTTGATGAGTATAATCCGATAGAACCGATTTCCAACAGTTTTCACAATGCAGATGACATCCAACTGCATGAGTTTTAATTTTGCGAGGACGGCCAGTACATTATTCAAAATTTGTATTGAAATCAAAACTGATATCATTGATACTATCCGTAAAAGCCTAGTTCAACTCAAACCTGATTAATCCAAGCATAGCTGACATATGGAAAACCTTAAACCTACGTTAATACAACAATTATTACCAAGAACCAATCTTTCACCATTCATTCCCATCCTTTTTTACAAAAAGAGCAAAATTAACTAATAGAAAATCCAAACTGACAAAAACCAAAAAAGATATAAGATGAAATTAGACCTGAGATCTTGAATCCCCCAAATCATAGAAACCGCTGCTCTTGGAATGGGGAGGGGGAGAAGCTCCGCCGCCACCGGCGTATAGGTCGCCGGCGGCCTCGTATCTCTTTTCGTACTCCATCTTCTCTCTCTAAAGATGGATCTTTTCTTCTTGTTTTTCGACTACCCCTGTCTCTCGAATTTTTCCCCACAATAGGTCACTTTTTTAGACTAATTCCCAAAATAAACCACTTTCGAAACAAATTCCCAAAATAAATCACTCAGTTCCCAACTGCATCCTATTCTATTTTGTTAACGCAGTTGGCAACTGCGGTCTAAGTATATGCCACAATAATCCAACTCCAACACTTGTGTCAAAATAGTGTTAATAAGAAAAATACGTTCACCTTCGACCGCAGTTGGCAACTGCGGTCTTGATTGCACTAAGCTGGCAGTTCCCAACTGCATTCCTAATTCAATCACCTTCACCCCACTTAATTGAGTCTTTGAACTACATTTAACTAAGCTCGCAGTTCCCAACTCTGGAAGTTGGAGAGTTGACAGTCGCAGTTGGCAACTGCGCTCCTGGTATTAACTTTAGCGCAGTTGCCAACTGCGCTAGAAGTTAATACCAATTTTCCAGAGTTGCAACTCTCTAGAAGTTTGGAGAGTTGACATTCATAGTTGCCAACTGCGTTCCTGGTATTAAATTTAAAAGTCAAACTCGATATCTCAAACAGCGAGTGTAGTATAACTACGCTCGCTGTTTCAAACAGCGAGTCTTACTTTGATATTTTTTCTTCAAATTTTTCATGAAGTGATGGAGAAGCACTTAGGCCTGCACTCGCTATTTCAAACGGCGAGGGTATTTTCACCAAACTTGCTATCTAACACCTAAGCTTACACTCGCTTTCTCAAACAGCGAGGGTATTTTCACTAAATTCGCTATCTGCTATCTGATAGCAAGTTTGGTGAAAATATCCTCGTTGTTGGAAAATAACGAGTGTATGCTTAGGTGTTTGGAGAAAAAACTTGAAAAAAATATCAAAGTAAGACTTGTTATTTCAAACAGCAAGCGTAGTTGTACTACACTCCATGTTTGAGATAGCGAGCCTGACTTTGAATTTTTTTTGTTAAATTAACCTACAAAAAAAACAAAAGTCAGGCTTGCTATCTCAAATAACAATTGTAGTATAACTACGTTCGTTGACAGCGAATCTCACTTTGATATTTTTCCTTTAAGTTTTTTTCCTTCTTCAAATTACCGAGAAACACTTTAAGCCTACACGCGCCGTCTCAAACAGTTTGATAAATACTTTCAAAAGTGGGTCAGTTTGGTAAATTCTTTCAAAAATGGGTTATTTTGGTAAAAATCTCTCCCTCTAGTTATGGTCACGTGAGAAGGACGTGGGCCTCCACTAACCCCGTGCACAATACGTGCTTTCAGAAAATAAACTCTCTTTCCCCTCGGGAAAAAGGAAGAAGTAAGCAAGACGGGAGCGTTTGAAATGGGCGGCGGCGGCGGTGAATCAAGTAGCAGCGGTGAGGAAGACGGCGATGCTACGTGGAGGGCAGCGATCAGTTCCGTTGCCGCCGAAAGCGTCGCTGCCTCAGTCACAAACGGGTCCAGTAAGTCGGATCCGAACTCGGCCGTCAATTCAACCCTAGCAACGGGCGATGACGATGATGACCTGAAACCCGGACTCAAACTCTATCAGATAAAGGTACCGCCTTTTCAACTATATTTCATCAATTAATACTATTATTATTATCTTTTTTTTTTACAATTTATAAGCATGAGAAATTGGGAATTAATGCTAAAAGGGATTTATGTGGTTAAATATCTTTGGAGGTACAGTTCTGAAGCACACATTGAACAGCTCCATCAGCGAATTTTGATTACATTCTCTTATAACTACGTTTGTACTAAAGTTTCCATTAATCCCAAGAATTTCACTTGCATCCACTGAAAAGGATTGAGCCTCCCCTCCAGCGCCTCAATAATATTGGCAGTGTCCTCTTTAGAAATCGCCTCCCTATTTGGAAAAGCACGTGAGCGTCTAAATAGCATACGTTTTGACAGCAGAAGCTGACCTCATCAAGATGAGAAGCCACACTTACATTGATATTAGATTAAAGGTTTAAATGTGTGGTTGAAATTTATGTTGATGAACTTTTGAATGGATGGTTATTAGTTGATTTAGAATGAAGTGTTTTATGTGTGGTTGATATTTATTAGTCGATGGTTGTGCATAATACGCACAACCCCAACTCTCTAGTCTGAAAGAACATGTTTTATAGCATGAGAATAGGTGGGTTACCATAGATAAGATAGGCACTAGTGAGAAACAACATAATGGAGAAAATCAGGGAGAAAAAGAAGAGAAACTCGCGGAATGTTGCCGGTCAGTGGTCCTCCATTATCACCACCGTCAATCAGCACCTTTGCTGTTGTCGTCATCATTATTTGATTATGTTGAATTGTAAATAGAGAGAGAAGTTGACAAGACAGGGTGGGATAATGGTTAGGGTTTTGTCTTTAAGTAAAGTTGGTCAGGTTAGACCTGCTTCAAGTTAATTAAAACCTTACTTATAAGTTAAACACGCCGGGTCAGACCCGTTTAACTTATAATCAAACTCTGGCCCTATATCCCCATTATTCTGTCATCTTCTCTATCTTTTCGAGATCAGAGCAGCTTCAGCGAGGAACTACGACGACTGAAAGCAACAGAGGAGTCACAGGGTGGCAACGACGGGAGAGTCATCAACTACTTCTCAATTTCTTCTTCTATTCTATGTACTTGTGTAATATATATAATTTTTTCTTTTCATTTTCTCCTCGCTTAAGTGCCCTTAAGCAGTTGAAGCGTGAAGTGCTCTTTCAAACGTTCTGCTCTGCTTACTGCTACTAAAAAACATGTGGATTAGTGAGAAATTGAAGTAGCTTTAACTAAGGTGAAAATAAGACAGGTTTGTTGGTTGGTTTGGGTTTGAGCAATGAAGATAAGTAAGAACCGCCAACCCAACCCAACCCAATATTAATCTTTTCATCGTTTTGTTTTTTTAGCATAGCTCAATAGTGTGATGAAAGTCAGATTTGGACCCCAATTCTCTGTCGTATTACTAGGAGTATTTTCCATTGTACTACAGCATGATGCATCAGCCAATTGGGAGAATTAATTAGTTGTTAATTGAGCAAGGAGGAAACGGAGTGAACATGTGTCAAGAATTAAAACGATATTATAGTTGTTGATTTTATAGAAGGAAGGTTCTTCACCAAGATGAATTGATTTAGAAGGGATTTGCTTCCTATATACGGTAAAAGTTTTGTTACCGTGATTATCATTTTTGGATAATTTGGTAGCTGAAGATCAATTAGCTATAGGTTTTCAACTTTTCAAATGTTGGAGACTTCCATCTTCGAAGAAAGTGAAAACAACCCTAACATCATGATATACTTGGAGGCCTATAAATAACATGCCAAAACTAAATCGAAATTAGTTATGAGGCAGTTGAGAAGCAATGCTTGTTTGTCTAGTCCATAAAGAGACAAGCGGGAACGGACTTTTGGTGTACAAGGCTCGTTTTTAACCACATACCCTTGCTCAATATTTCAACCTGCTTATTTTTTCTGATTTGACTTAAAGGTATTTTATGGCTTTTGGAAATATATTTTGTAGGGGTATGTAATTGTCTAGTGACCATGTTTGGCTAGAGGTATTATAAAGAAATAACGTGGTGTAATGCCTTCTAGTATCCATTTTGGCATAAAAATCTATTATCTTATGCATACAATAACTCTGAATTGTGTGGAATTACTCTGTTAATATTTAAGAGAGTTGTGTGTTATTGGATTCTTATACACAGGTGATATTGTTATCATGAAGATCCATTTCCTGAATAATTTTTAAGGTAGATATACTGCGCAATGTGACCGTTTTAAATATCTAATAGTTTACTTTTTGTTTTTGAGAAAATAAATATATCATAGTTAATCAAAAATTTGTGTGGATACAATGCAACACACCCTCTAATAACGAATTTAGAGTGGAAAAAATATTCCATATTGAATGTTCTCCTTTGTTTGGTAGGAAAGTGAAATTTCACGTTACGGACTTCAAAAAAGACTATTATGACCATTAGTTGTAGATTTATGATGCCATGAAGATGTATTTTTATCGTCGACTATACTAATCCTTTATGTACTTGTGTTTGTTGTTTGGATGTTTGTAGGGAATATTAACATAGCGTGGATACGATATGATAATTCCCAAAATATAGGATATGAGATGTGAATTTTTTAGAGTACCAATTCATATTTCTATTTGTAAGTTGCTCACAAGGTAGTAGCTATAGAAATTATTAAACATTGATCTCATAGTCTGGACCGTTGTGTTTGCATCTTTGCATATTGGAATTAATATCTAATAGGCGTTCCTTGACTTTCGTCGCCTTTTCCATGATTTTTTTTGTAACGGTGCTGCGGATGCAACTCGAAGTGGTAATCATATCCCCTCACTCCCTCAGATACCCTTCTCGTTCAATTATCTATTGTCACTCTTTGTTCATGCCAACAACGATTCACTACCTCTTTCATGTCTCCCTCACTTAATGAACATTTGAAAAAAAAACAGAAAAAAAACATCAACATTGATTAAACATGCCACTTTGGTTGGGTGGTTTGGGTTGTCATCAGTATAGTCGAAGGCGCCCCGAGACGCGAGCCTCATGCGCAAGGCGCAGGTGCCCAAGCATTTGGAGCCTCAAGCTTGGGTTGAGGCACTGCTCTTGTTCAAGGCACCACAGAGGCGTGTGCCTCTGTGAGCTTTAGAAAAGGTGCGAGGCGCACGCCTCAGGGAAATGCGCAAATCTAATCAGATTAGTCGATTAATGGGGTCAAAATATATTTTCTTCAGCCTGACCCTATCCAACTCGTTACCCTATCCCACCGTATCCAGATCCAATCTGTAACCTCTTAACCTCAACCCTATCTTCTTCAATCTCCACTCCTCCTTATCTTCAATCTCCACTCCCTTTCAACCTCTCAACCTCCTCCACCTCCTCAATCTCCACCTTCATCTCCACTCCTCATCCCTCTCAATCTCCACCTTCATCTCACAACCTCTCAACCCTAACCCAAATCTCAACAGGTCTAGACTCCTTATCTTTATGATGAATTAATTCATGGATGATATTTTAGTTTTAGGGTGAAGGCAAAGCTGGTGTCAAGGACGGCTAAGAAGAAGATTAAGGAGGGTGGAGGTGGTGTTGTTCTTACAGCGTAAAGTCATGAGTTTTAGGGTATTATTATTGTCTTTTGAATTTTTAGTTTCTAATTTATTTATTTTTTTGGCTATGTTTATGATGGATTTATAGGTGGTTTTGTGGTGTTGAGACCTTATATTCAGTTATCGAAATGATTTTTATTTTTATTTTTTAGTCTTAGCTGAATTTGAATAATTTGGCATATTATATGGTAGAATGGTATATAGTTTGGTTTACTATTGTTTTGCTAAATTATGTGAGTATCTTATTCTAATGGAGTAATGGGTAGGAAGAGTAATGTAGCATGTCTCGTCAAGTTTTGAGATAGAAAATTAATGTTTATGAAATTTATATTAGTGGTTTAGTAGTCACAACTCACAAATGGTTGGGAGCCAAATCCAACATAAGTGATCTGAAAGGAAGACCATAAGTTCATCAGTTAGTCCTCCTCAATCAGTACATAGAGTGAACATGCAACTCTTTAAATTTCTTTATATATTACCTCTTATCATACATTGATTTGAATTTAGTCTTGCATTACACCTACAAAAATCACATTGCAGTTTTACAAAAATCACATTGCATCACTTCTTTTTTAGGGCAAGAAAATGAACTCGCACAAGATTATGACTTCCTGCTACCAAAACACCAGTTTGTGACCAGTGCAAATATTCTCATTCCAGATATTCTCAATTATGTGCATTAAGACAAAATATACATTTTATTAACAAATAGATACTAAATAAATGACAATGATATATTTTGTTGCTATGATGCTATCTTTTTTATATGATCTTATTTATAAATTTTAAAACCCCAAAAATAATAGTGCGCCTCCGCCTCGGTTAAGTGAGACTTACGCCTTAAATTGCGCCTTGCACTTCAGGCTTTTTACAGGGTAGAGAAATTGCTTTGCGCCTTTCCCCTTCGACTACACTGGTTGTCATGTACGTGTTTGACACGAGCATTTGACATATTTCGAAGTGTCACGTAATGACAGGGTTATATACCCTATTTTTAAGTGTTGAATGCAACATAACTGTTGTGCTCCAATTTACATAGCTGATTCCATTTTATGAAATAAAGCTCCAAGTGATGATGATGAGAGGTAAAGGATTCTGTCTACTTTCACTTATATCAATGTCATAGTGAAACCTTTTTTGAATTTGGTAGTATAGGTAGCGAGACATCCCTTCCAAGCTGGTAGGTCTTTTCTTGACTTCTGTAGCAATGTTGTTTATTCTTTTGATGCTTAATGTTTAGTTTATACCATGGTTAACAATATATGGGCAAAATTTGAGATGCCTTGGTCGAGTTGGATCGACATATCCGATATTATTGATAACTGGAAACTGGAAACTGATACCAATATAGAGATTTGAAACCATGGGTTTATACACGAACATACACGATTATCAAAATACTCAAACTTATATACTAGAGGAATGTGGATGAGAAGGCAAAAAATGGAATGTCTTTAACTCCCTTGTTGAACACTTAATATGACATCTTGAAAGTTGAGATTAAGATGCTAGATGTGAGCAACTGCAGAAGAGGAAGTTTGATTGTCAATACTCAACAAAATCTCAAATTTGAAGGTAGGCTAGCACCTTGTTTGAAGTAATTCTCTCCTTTATCGTGAGGCTCAGAGTTAAGAAGAAAATGATAGTGTCCTTAATTTGGTGAAAGATACATTTGGGCGGCTTTTATAATTACTATAAGTCATATTTACAAAAAGGACTTTTTTCATAAAGGTTGCCCACAAATTTACTAATTCCAAATAAGCCACCCACAAGTTACTATTTCCATAAATATCACCCAGAATGTGAGGCCCACTCCAAAGAGAGGACTATTTCCATAAATATCACCCAGAATGTGAGGCCCACTCCAAAAAGGCCTCTCTGTTAGCTTTTGTTAGTATAACCCTAGTTAATCCTTGTTTCAACCTACCTTGAAATGGGTCGGGTTGAGCGACAGTGAGGCTACTTTGTGGCAGAATTTGAAGTCGGTGGGTCCCTCCTCTGGTGGTCCTGCACAAGCACAAACGAGCACTCGTTAGGGAAGTGGAAATAGCCAGGGGTCCAACCAATCGCACTCTGATGCCTAAACAAGTATTTATGTAAAGAAAAGGAAAATATTAGAATTATGGTTTAGGAATAGATGAATATTACCTTGTGATAGTAGATAAGGTGAGGGATTCATTGGGAGAGGGATTGTAAGGTGCATTGTTGGATGTTAGGTGCATGGTGTCTCAAGATGCAGACGTGTGTTATGTGCTAATGGTCTTCAACATGCTTTACTTGTTGGACGAGCTCAGTGCACAGATGGGCTTTGGGGTTCAATGGCCCTGAGTATGTGGGATTGGGTTTGACTTGGGCCTGCAAATCCCTTTTACAATCCCTAACTATGATTGTCAAATTACCCTTCTACCCTCTTCTTCTTATTCATCTTTCTCCTTGTAAACCCCAATTCTAACCCTAACCGTCACCACCACCACTGCGGCAGCCCCACTCATCCATCAGCTGTAGCCCTTCTTCTCATATGTCCCTCACCTTCTAACTCGAAACCCACCTTTCCTACTCGAACCTTCCCACTCGAAACCCACCTCTTCCTCCTCTCTACTTTTAACCCGACCCGAAATCTGATGTGAATTCCATTTGACAATATTGAGGTTGATAAGGGAAGGAAATATTTTGGGCATTTTACCTCCACTAAATGGAATATACTCTCAAATTAACAGCAAGTAATCCGAGTGGTCTTTTTTGAGTGGACCTCACATTGTGGGTGGTGTTCATGGAAATAGTGTTTTATGGGTGACTTATTTAAAATTAGCAAATTTGTGGATGTTCGAAAAAAACCCTTCAGAAAAGGTAAATTGCATTTTATCTTGACAAGTGTGAAATGACCCTACCATTATACCAAACTTTTGAAGTTTGTGATGAGGGTTGAGGGATTAATTCTGTTACATTCTAGCAAGAAGAAAGTAGGTATAAACTTTCTTCATAGACAGATCTGTGAAAACTGAAGTATGCTTCTCACTTGTATGAGCTCCAAGCCAGTGCAATTAGTTAGGTCTTCTTCACAACTAGACCTCTGAAATTTTTATCTGGGAGGCCTTTATTAGTTGCCTAAATGTTTTACCACGCAGATGAACATTTAGTTAATCAATAATTAAATTGGATACAAAAAGAGAATCAATTTTTTCCTGTCATCATTTCTGAGAAGCTTCATTTACCTGACGTATTATAGCTGCTAAAAATTCTTCACAACTCATTTTCACCGGATGCCATTTATCGTAACATGCTTATAGCTTCTCGAAATATGTTGAGACTCCATATCTAAAAGGTGTTCTACTTTACATTTGATGACGGAAAATTATGAATTAGAGGACATTCTTATATTGTGCATTAGAGCATCTGTAGTCGTTTGCTAAATATCGATAATATGGATATTTGGCTAAAAAAAGCGCTGCACTCGTTTGCCAAATATCCATATTATCGATAATTTGCTACAGTCGATTGCTATATTTGAGAATGGATATAGCTTTTATCCATATTTGAGCGACGGCACTCGAAGTGCCGTCCCACAAAAAAAATTAATATTTTTTCGTCGGACGGCACTTCAAGTGCCGTCCCTTGAAAAATTAATTAATTATCGCAATTAAAAAGCGTCAAAAATAATTTTAAAAAACCGAAAAACAAATTCTCCTCGGACGGCACTCGAAGTGCCGTCCCACGCCTTCCTTATTTCTCGTTTTTTTTTTAAAAAAAATTTAAAATAAATCCTTAATAAATCCTTAAATGCACATAATATGGTCTAAAGAAAGCATTAATATTTCCTTAAAGCCAAAAAAATCCACAAAGGTGTTGGACGGCACTTCATGTGCCGTCCCACCTTTTTTGGTGGAATTTTTTTTTCTCTCTCCAATTATTATTATTAATTTTTTATTTTTGCGTTCGGACGGCACTTCGAGTGCCGTCCCACAAAATTTATTGTTTTTTATTTTTTATTTTTTTCTCCGACGGCACTTCATGTGCCGTCGCTTATTATTTTAAGATAGAAAGCTAAAAAATAGCTTTGAACGACTGCAGCAAAAGTTCGATTCCTATTTCCATTTATCCATATTATCCATATTTTACATTCAACGACTACAGATGCTCTTATGCTTCTGCCAGGCACAAAAGCTTTTGGATGATCTTGTGGGGAAGAGTCTTGAATTGGTAAGAAATCCTTTATCCCCCCCTGATGTCAATACCCAATCCGATGAAGGTGGCATCCGATTATTCAGAAAAGCACCTCGTGGAATAGTACTAGATCCTCTTGGTATGTTCTCTCCTTACCCGTACTTAACATCACCCTGCCATTCCCTTCAAACTAGACTTTCATTCTGACTTCAGATGACGAATTCAAGTTTTTGGTGCTTGTTTCCAGAGCCATATTCGTTGCCACTTAAGAGACCGAGACTTGTACCGGGAGAGGAAATTAATGAGAAGTCAAAGAAGGTCATGATCACTCCTGAACTCTACTTATATGTAATGAATATATTATGATCTGACACCTAGTTATGTTCTTCCTACAGTTTAGAAATCAACTTCGATCTGTTGCTGTTGATGGTGTTCATATCATAGCCTCAGCTAAAGATGCATGCCAGAGATCACGGGCTCGTTTCGAGGCTAGGACTTCAGCAGCAAAAGAAAAGGCTAAGAGAGAGGAAGAAAGAATCGCTGAACTGAAGAAGGCGAGAGGGGAGAAATGGCTTCCTGCAATTGCAAGAGAGATGAAGGTTACAAAACTGAAACCCGATAGTAACTTCATAAGGCTATGTAGCATATTGCTTTGAACTAAGTGTAGTGAGTAACACATAAATAGTAAATACCATCAAGAGGAAAATAAAAAATTTTACTCTTTTTTTATTATTATTATTTATTTTTATTATTATTATTTATATATATATATATATATATATATATATATATATATATATATATATATATATATATATATATATATATATATATTGAAGATGCAAATGTACTTTTCTAAAAAAACTAATACAATCCTAAGAAGTTTGTGGAATAAAAGGGGAAAACCCAGTTTTGGACAATTTATATCGTTTCTACACAATTTCACTACACAATTAAATTACCATTTTTACATAGATCTTAAAGTGCCTTTGGGATCCCGGGAAGTAATACCAATCACAGCTTGGGTGATAATCCACCATAACAAATTTATGACCTTAATTATTTACTACATTGCTAAATTGCAGGGAGGGAGCTTGAATACTTGATATGCTGAATCAAGGAAATTGGATTGAACGGTCTCATTTTGCAATTAAAGTTCAGTATTCCAAGTTGAAGCTAATGCATGTTGAGTTGTTGACATTACGTGCTGCTTTGTTCGGGAAAGGGAGATTACAACAAACTGGATTCATTCAGAGAGGAAATTCTTCCTTTCTAATATTCTGAACATAATGAGAACCAGCGCTGCATGCAAATGCAATCAGACATTTTTTTTGTTTTTTCTTCGCTTGAAAGGAAGAAGCTATTTTTTGGCAAAGCTAGCAGCTAGAGTGTGTCCTAAGTTAGGGGGACTGAAATGTCAATCCTATTTGTTGGCAGGATGAAGAATATTTGTAGGGTAACGTCTAATTATATTTTTGGAGAAATTTTTGTACTGTAGCAGGTGTTTTTTTTTTAAAATTTGGCATTCGCATACTCTTATTGACTCTTTATATTTTGGTATAGTGGATGGATGGTTGAAGTTTAACCTTTCAAAAGAATGATAAAATGATGTCTCACGCTTATCCTTCATAGTTTTTCTGTATTTATAATCAATTCCAGTCTTCTTTTCTGCTTGATTCCACATAGTTAGAATGCATGCAGTTTTAAGTTTTAAGTTATTTCAAACAATATGAGTTCAGAATCTGGTTTGGTTTACTTAAATCCTATTACGATTTCTACCTCAATTGTAAAATTCCTACTACAATTTCTGCTCTATGATTGGGCACAATGCACTTGTGATAATCAGAAAATACAGAAGGGTGTAAACCATCACTTCTCGCAAGAGTAAACAAATGCATTTTTAAATTTAAAAAAAATCTTGTTATTGGTGCTATAACTACAAGAAGTACTATAGCAGTTGGAGCTGCGTGTTAAAAATGAACTACTACATCTCCAGTCTAGACTCACGAAGTTTTTCTTAAATATGAACCAAGTCCAAATTTTTACATGCTATTTTGGGTTCAGATCTTCGAAAATATAAGTGGTACAAATGAGTTTGTACGAGTTTGTATGAACCAAGTCCAAATTTCTTAATTTCGGAGTTCTGAAGGAATCCGGTGCCCATGAGTTTGTAATTGTCGGCATGAAGTGTGGGCTGGCCGTCAAATAAGCGGTACAAATGACATGGAGAACAGTTATTTAGATCTGGTATGGGTTTAAGAAAGATGGCCCGCAAATCTTTGGTTCGGGATTCTGGTAAGCTTGGTTGGAAGGGTGAGACAATTCTAATCATAAACAACATCTATAGTACAGAAAATAGTATAAAAGATCCTTCTAACAAAGTCCTCGACTTTAAATCAAATCAAACTGGTCAGTCCACAGTCTATCCAATCTCTATCTCCTCCTCATTGTACTCCTCGACCTGGAAGACCTTCACAATTCTCTCTATCGGTCTCGTCGCTGCTGTTGTAGCCCCAAAAAGAATAATATGTATAATCTGAGGTAAATTACGAGAAATATTATTACTAATTACAGATATTTGCAGCGGTGCGATATACCAAAGTTTCCTGCAGCATTGGAAATTGATCATAAATCATTATGCACAAAGCAAAAAGATTACTGCTTTCTCTCCCAATCCATACATCCACTACAAAAACAGAAACCCGTACATTGCACGTGCCAATTCCTAACGGATCCAATCCTTACTCATATCCAAACCCACATCGACGTCCTTTCCTCTCCCTCCCTCCCTCCCTCCCCCTTTCACTCTCCCAAAACCCTAACCCTAAAATTTCCCCCAAATTCCCCTAAAATCATGCAAACCCTAACCTTAATTTCCCGTAAAACCCCAAAATTCATCGCATTCCCGTCCCCAACCCAGTCCCGATCCATCTCCTCCCTCAAGCACGGCAAGAAGTTCACTGCTAGCTTCCGAGGCCGAAAGATAAAGCCAGAGTGGCTCGCCTGGTTCGAGCTTGCTGAGGAGAGGAGGGTTGGCGAGGTACTCTTTCAATTGGGTGAACGCCTCTTGCTGCTGAGTACCCCACTCGAAGCCTCCGGTTCCGCGCAAAGCCTTGAAGAATGGGAGGGATTTCTCTCCGAACTTCGAAAGGAAACGGCCGATGGCTGCCAGTCTTCCCGTGAGCCTCTGGACTTCTTTAATGTTTTTAGGAGGGGCCATGTCTATTATGGCCTGAATCTTCTCGGGGTTCGCCTCGATGCCGCGCTGGCTTACGATGAACTCGAGGAATTTTCCTGAGGAGACGCTGAACGCACACTTCGCCGGATTGAGTCTCATATTGTGGGTCCGAAGGACCCCAAAGACTTCTTCCAGGTCGGCGACGTGGTCCTATCCCTGCTGGCTCTTGATGAGCATATAGTCGACGTACACCTCCATGTTGCGGCCGATCTGATCCGTGAAGACTCGGTTGATGAGCCTCTGATAAGTAGCACTAGGGGTGTTCATCGGTTCAAAACCGAACCAAACCGAAATTTTTTGGTTTGGTAAAATTGAAACCGAACTCCAAACCGAACATCTACATTTCGGTTTTAACCGAACCGAAATATATCGGTTCGGTTCGGTTAATAACCGTACTAACCGAACTTAAAGAAAGTATTTCAGTATTGAATGTTTATATTAGATTCTGAGTGAAAGACTCGTTATTCAATATTCATTAAGCAAACAACAGCCAATTAGCATTGTACTCATAATTTTTACACTACAAAATTACAGTAATAACTAGCAAAAAAGCTTACAATTTACAAGTTACAAATGATTACAATTAAAAACTAATCAACTATAGAAGCTTATATTTTACAATTTGAAATTACAAGCTTCTTACTTTCTGTAACACTTTTGTAGTTTGCAGGCCTCATCTGAGTCATCTCAAGCACTTAAGCATTTACCAGACACTGCAAAGTGAAGCAAAATATGAAAATATAGCAAAGTGAAGCAACAATCAGTGGGAAAGAGAGGGACCCTGAGAAGATATGCTACTCCAATGAAGTATTCACCTGGAAGATATAGCAATCATAGCAGCTCAAATTCTCAATGCAAATAATGAAGCTCTAAGTCTGATTGATATTATAATAACAGAGACAGTAGATAGAATTCTACATTGAGCATTTACTTACCAGCAGTCAAAAACATATGGGATGGAAATGGAGCTAATGAATTGTACCTGGTTCAAATCCAGCATGATGCACATGAGCAAACTATCTTAATCAGTACTTTATATTACCCTTCAAGTACTTCATATCAGACTTTGAGTTAAAATACATGTGATAAAGGCTTTGTTCTTCTTGTTGTAATCAGATCTATGTTGAATCCTCTCTTATCCTTGCTTGGTAACATGCAATAAGAATTCTTTTTATACTCTAAATTTAACCAATGATGAATGAACTATTTCTTTGTTCTATCATATAAATTCAGAAAATAATACTTCAAATTAAAAACTACAACAAAAAAGATTTCATTGTCAAGGATTGATTGGTGCTTCAAAATTAGATATGCAAACAGATGATGCTAATTTTCTTTTGCATTATTCATAACTAATTATGAAATCAGTGAACTTTGTTTATAAATTTTTCTAGGGTTAACTTCAAAAAAGCCATTGTTCTAAAATGGAGTGGCTGAGAAAAGTTTGGAATAACTTATTTTAATTATATATAGTAAAATAGATAATATGACATGAAACGAAAAATTTAAATGAAACATCAGGAATTGAGTTATAACTAAATCGCTTTGAGAAGTTGGTAATGACAGTAATTAAATGTTACATAGTTGAAACAGTTATATTAACCAAATAAATCAGAATGGACAAAGATATAACCCCTATTCAAGAACAACAACCAATTCTTCAGATTTTCTTCTGTATAGACTTTTGAAGCCTCTCGTATTCAATAGGTAGAAAACAACACACAATAAAATCCAATTTTTCTTATGCAAAAAAATTTCTAAGTCATTCATCTTAAGTTTTTTTACTGCAAAATTTGGTTTTTAATTCTATCACTAACCTTTATACCATGCTTATTGCAATACTTTCAGCAAGAAGAAGAGTATATGCTAAATGCTTGTCCGTTAAAGACGAATCTGTGGAGAAAACATGTCAATCAATGCTGGGTTTTAAGGGGATGATTATGTATTTTGAGTATATCATTTAGGGCTTTGTGGTAATGGTTCTTCATTTTAATTAAACATTATAGGTTTACCTCCATGAAGCCACTCTCTATCAGAAATCACAACAATTGATAATGGTATATCTTTTGAATTAATTATAAAGCTCTAATAGCATGTCTTCAGAGTTCAGCTGAGATTGTGATGAAATCAGTGCTTGAAGTTTGGATCCTTGATGATAGTTACAGGACATGAAGCATTAGAGAGGACATAGTGTGTTACACTCCCCAGCAATATCCTGCCATGAACAAGTTATAGAGATCAGATTGTTATTATAATCTATTTTTCATAAGCACAACGATCGAATTATTGAGGTAAAGTCACCATTCATTTACATGTAACCAATCAATGTTTATTATAAAGTTCAACCAGTAGATTAATCACAAAGTAACCACCCAGGCATTGCAAAAAAAGGAAAAAAGGAAAATCAGAAACGTAATACAAACCAAAAAGATATTCAAGAATTATCCTCCATTAAGAGTTAAGTACTAGTCATTGTATTTGTAAGATTCAAGTTGAGATTAATTGTATCTGGCAAGATTCGCCTCCAGATGTTACACCTTTGTTTGGTGCTGACATGGTATCTGTTAAGATTCATGTTAGCACCAAAAACACCTGTAGCATCTTGAGCTCTATTTGCTCAAGTTCTATCTTCTAAGAGAGAGAAGATTCGAATTTGTTAGAAGATGTTACTGATCATTTAAGTATTCAGTCCTAGTTAGTTTTTCAGGAAATGCACTAGTCATTGGTCCTTAGAAATTTAAGATTTGCATATTACATATCCATAGATACTAGTAATTCGTGCATGCAATGTAGAATTAAATTAAATTTTTATTCTTATTAGTTGCTTGAGCTAAGAAGGGCAAAAATTGTAAGATATATTAGAGGTACTTTTGTCATTTTATGCACAATGGACTGTACAATCTTATGTTCAAATATAAATTAAACTTCAAATAACTTTTTTTTAAACCTAGAAATGAAAATTCAGCTAAATTTTAGTCAACTATGAAGTTGCAGTAGAAGCACACATTATTGTATGGACTTCTTTACATTTGTTATGGCTAAATGGCATTTTTGTAATCATAATTAATTTCCCTGCAATGTTCCAATTTGGGAAACTTGCAGATAGATTTTAGATAATATTCCTCAAACTTGTATCATTTATTGTAGTATGTAGTTGTGTGTGTGAGTATAATATATATGCACATTATATACATATGATTCTCTTTGCATATACATATGACTTGATAAAACACTAAGAACAAGATGCTCCAAATATAGTTTAGAGAGTCTTTTTCAAGCCTCACTCACGCTTGATGGAAGTCTACAAAGTAGATTTCTGAATTTTAGAAAAATATCTTACAAAGTACATTACTTATCCCATCACTGAAAATTACTAAGTAATAGAAGATTTCAAGATCATGTAAAATTTTGAGATAACTTCACAATAAAATTCTAAAATCACAAGCCAATAGATCAGATATACCTTTCCATCTAGAAGACTCGAGAGTGCGACTGTGCGAGGAGTCAGACCAGGGTCCAGGAGGGATGGAGATCGGGAGTCAAGAGCCGAGGATGATGGATATCGACTGATCGAGAGTCGAAACCGTCTAGGGTTAAAGGAATTGATAATTGAGAGAGAGGAATGGATCTGTGAAATAGAGTCTGATTTGGAGATGAGCCATGAGAGTTAGAGAGGCCGAATTAATAGACTTAGAAGGAGAAGTGGAGAACTCTGGAGAAGTCATTAATAGATAGGATTGAGAAGTGAGAACGTTGTCGACTCGTCGCCTACTCTAGGTCGCTGACTGCGTCGCTTAGTTTCTCAGAACTCACAACTCAGTAGAGAAGATGAGAAGTCATGACTCATGAGAAGGGGTAGAATTTATTGGTCCAAAAAAAAGTTCGATTTTTTTTCGGTTCGGTTTATTTAGAAGCCAACCAAAAACCGACCCGAACTCTCTAACAATACTACGGTTTGGATCAAAACCGAACCGAAAAACCGAAAAACCGAACCAAATTGATAAATTTCGGTTCGGTTCGGTTCGATTCGGTAATCGGTTTTAACCAAAGTATGAACAACCCTAAGTAGCACCGGCATTCTTTAGCCCGAAGGGCATAACCCGGTAGCAATAAAGACCTTGGTCCATGACGAAGGACGTCTTGGCTATATCGGGGGGGGGAACATTTGGATCTAGTTGTAGCCTGAGAAGGCATCCATGAAAGAAAGGAGCTCGTAACCCGGCGTTGCGTCGATCAGAGCCTCGATGCTGGGGAGAGGGAACAGATCTTTGGGACACGCCTTGTTGAGGTCAGTAAAGTCTATGCAGATCCTCCACCTTCCGCTTGCCTTTCTAACCATCACGATGTTAGCCAGCCACTTAGGGTAGCTGACCTCCTGTATGAAACGAGCGGACAAGAGTTTGTCCACCTCCGCTTTCACTGCTTGCTGCCTCTCCGGAGCGAACTTACATCGCTTCTGGACGAACGGCTTTGAGCCGGGGATCACGCTGAGTTTGTGCATGATCAAGTCTTCGGATATTCCGGGCATATCGGAGGGCTTCCAGGCGAAGAGGTCGACATTGCGGCGAATGCAGTCGATCAGGTCGGACTTGAGGTTGGGAGCGAGGGAGAAGCTCACGCGGAACCACCTTGATATGTCCCCTGTCTCGAACGAGACTTCCTCTAATTCGTCCGCCGGCTCTGGCTCGGGTTGGCTTCTTTCGGGCTGCAGCTCGATGGCGTCCAGGGGAAACACACCGCCCCCGACTGCCGTCATATAGCACGACCGTGCTGCTTTTTGGTTCCCTCGGACGACCCCGACACCTGACTTGGTGGGGAATTTCAGCTTCTGGTGGTAGGCCGAGGGAACAGCCTGGAGGGAGCAGAGCCCTGGTCGGTCGAGGATAGCGTTGTAGGTTGCCTTGATGTTTACAACCATGAAGTCCATCGCAGTGCCAACATAGGGTTTCTTGCAACTTTTTAGGGTTCAGCAGAGGATCGAAAGGTTCTACAACAAAAAGGTGCATCCCACCGACATCAAGCTCGGGGACCTCATTCTCCGGAAGCTAGCGGTATCTAACCCCGGCCAAAAGATGAAACTGACCCCAAATTGGGAAGGCCCTTACAAGGTTTCTGAGGTCATACGCCCAGGCATGTACCGCCTCGCCGACCCGGAGGGCAAGGATGTCAAGAGGCCCTGGAACACAGAGCACCTCATCAAATTCCTAGAAGAGAAGGATTAGCCTCTGCAGCCAATGTAAATTATGAAAAATGTATTCGGCACATCGTGCCTTGTTTTGTAAGGTCCAAATGTGTTGTAATTATGCCAACTTCCTTAAAACAAGCTTTGGCTTCGTATTAACTTTCTCAAGAAACATGTCCCGGGCTCGACGTTCTGAAGAAACCGCGGCCACAAAAAGCTTCTCTTACAAGCTTAGGGTTCGGCGTTCGGAAGAAACCGCGAGCCACAAAAAGCTTCTCTTACAAGCTTAGGTATCGGCGTTCGGAAGAAACCGCGAGTCACAAAAAGCTTCCTTTACAAGGTTGGGGCTCGACACTCGGACGGCACCTCGAGCTACAAAAAGTCAACACTAAGGTATGAGGGCTCGGCATCGGCCTCGAGCATGGTTTGGGCTTGTTCAAGCCCGTCAACCTATGCGCTCAGCGATGACCGTCAGCTACACCCGTGCTATCTTTCCGAGAACAGGTGTGGGGGCTCGTCGTCGACCTCGAGCAAGGCCTTGGCTTTTTTCAAAGCATTGCGACCTTTACGCTCGGCCACGACCTTCAGCTGCGCCCATCACTGGCTTCTCTAAGGTATGGGGGCTCGGCATCGGCCATGAGCATGGTTTGGGCTTGTTCTAGCCCATCAACCTATGCGCTCGGCGATGACCGCCAACTACACCCGTGCTATCTTTCAGAGAACAGGTATGGGGGCTCGCCGTCGACCTCGAGCAAGGTCTTGGCTTTTTTTCAAAAGTCATGCGACCTTTACGCTCGGCGACGACCTTCAGCTACGCCCCTCACTGGCTTCTCTAAGCTATGGGGGCTCGACATTGGCCTCGAGCAAGGTTTGGACTTGTTCAAACCCATCGACCTATGCGCTCGGCGATGACCGCCAGCTACACCCGTGCTATCTTTTCGAGAACAGGTATGGGGGCTCGTCGTCGACCTCGAGCAAGTCCTTGACTTTTTCAAAAGTCATGCGACCTTTACGCTCGGCGACAACCTTCAGCTACGCCCATCACTGGCTTCTCAACGGTTTGTCTGCTTATAAAGGCAAAGAATCAGCATCTCTATACCATTGAAATGCTCTCTCACTGATGCCCAGTACTCAATATGCAGAGAAAATTAATTAGAAGTACAGTCAAAGAAACTCAGATTACAGATAGCATCAGGAACAGCTAAAATTTAAATTGAGTTATAAGTGTGATTATTGACAAAGCTAACTATAATGTGCCAAAAAATCAAAAACAAAAAAAAACCATTTGAAATGGACAACAACTAATACAAAACAAAGTGCACAGGCTCATTATGACATCTTAGTAACTGTACAAAGCATCTTAGTTTCAAAGCCAATACTAGTAACTGTACAAAGCATCTTAGTTTCAGCATGTATAATTTCTCATGATGGCAAAATAAAAGTCCACAAATCCCCGGTGTTCACATACAGAAAGAACACAAACATATCACATTTAAACTATGCAACTGCCAATGTCAAAGAATTGCTTAAAACAACATGAACATTACTATAAAGCCTTATCCTAAATCTTTGTAGAAAAAAATACAAGGCATTTCCAAGAAAAAGATCAGAACCATTCAATCCTAGACATGGTCTCCTACAGAGGGTTGCTTCGCACAGGACTGGCGTCAGATTCAATCTATCTCCACCTTGCCGTGTTAGAACGATTTCACTTGCTATCTGTTAAATCCTCGCCAGCCAGGCCATCGGCCTTTTCTGTGATTTCATTCCTTCGCTGCTTACTTTATAATTGAACCTCCTGGGGAATGAAAATGTAGTATACAGCAACAATCTGGTTCAAGATTGATGCTCCATGTAGCAAGTTCAAATAGGATAGTTATCTGGGCTTCCACCAGAAACCATCCTGCAGGAATAATACAAAGAACCAAAAGGAAAACTGAGTTTCCAACAAGATAAAAATATTGAACAAGTAGAATGATGGAACAAATGTTACTAATTGACAACAAATGCAGAACGACAAAAAAAGTCCAGAAAGGCCGACAAAAAGGAATTTATTCAAACCAAAAAAACGCTGTGAGATTCCACCCTATCCACCAAATATTACACTGAGTAGGCCTCAATAGTCAAGCAACGGCCAGCATACTGTTCTCTCCATTTGCATTTTGATTGTAGATTTTTTTGATAATCGCATTTGGATCATAGACAGTGTCAGATATTTTTGTTGGAGGCCAGTACCGAAGCACTGATCTCCCAAAAATGTTTTCAACAGGAAGTGGTCCCCTGAAAGAAAGATAACATCATATTATATACCCAAATAAACAAAATATCAATCTTGGATGTCTCTCTTTCACCATCTCTAACATAAGAAAGATCTCTTTTGAGATTCAGAACTCACCAATTATGAGAGTCAAAACTGTCATTTCGATTATCTCGCAGGACAAAAACATAGCCCTTAGGTATTAGCTGCAGAAGATATGTCAAACAGTAGTCAGCACAAATCAGCTTGAAAATAACAGTTAAAGATTTGGGTAATACTTGCTTTCTCTAATTTCTGGGAATTTCATTTCTAGAGCTAGGCTCAACTAGTGAATGGGATTAATGTTATTAATGCTATGCAACAGACATGTTTAAAAATAAAATACAATACTAGTGCCTTGACATCTCAAACATTTGAACCGGATTAGGATTATCTTTTTAGGTGGTCATACCAAATTTATGTAAGATGAAACTTGAACTATGGCTTACTGTATACCACATTTTTTTTCAAGTTTCCAGAGAAGAGATATGTTTATTTAACCAGTACTTGATCTACCAAATTTTAATGGGCAAACAGATAGGAGGGAGAACTACCATTGGCGCCATTTCATATGCAAGAGGTTCCAATATAAATTCTTCATCTTGAGCATCACAATGGCTCGAGAATTAGAAAGAAAGGAAAAAATGTAAAAAGCTAACTTAATGGCTCAATGTTCATTAATATGAGGTGCATCACAAAAACTTGCATGATTAAGTGTACACTACCTGAAGGATTGGAGGAGCTTTGAAAATGACAATCTCCATAACTTCCGGCTCTTTAAATAAATAAGAAACCTGCAATTTTACAATAGTGGCATAATCCAAGATATTGTAAGAACCATGATTAAAGAGAAAATAACGCATAGTGAGTCAAAAGACTCAAAACACAAACTTCATTATGAAAAACTACCAACATCGGACATCCTACTCAAAACGCATACTTAGTTATGAAAAAATACTATAATCCTTCATAACTCTGTTTTCTCTGTAAAATCTTGGTATTCTATCATTTACTTTGCATTCATCTCTTTCACTCCAGTAAAATATATGAAGAAAATGAAACATTATAATAAATACGAATTTGCCTTCTGATAAGGAGGAAGAATATAACAATTGAACATTGGAGTATGGTGAGTAACACAAGCGAGAATAAAGTGCACCATCTTAGGTAACCGCCAATACAGCATGCATTGCTGTATGATTCTGATATACTGATGTTCTGTATCCATACCAAAATAGATAAGTTGATTCAAGTGTCTGAACCTTGGTCAAAAAAATTAAAAAACTAAGACAAACACCACAAATACATTAACTGAACATATTTCTGTTTAGCGGATTAAGAGACCGACATAGCAACACTTATTGTTTTCTGATTTAAATACAAAAATGGATAAGTTGACCAGAGTTTTTGAACCTTGGTTGAAATATTACAATGAACATCACAAATATGCACATTAAATTTGCCCCCTCACAAGTAATTAATTTTTCTCCAAAATCATTGCTTAGCGTGGGATCTGGCCTAAGATTATGTGAAATAAAAAACTACGCTGCTAACCCCTATCAAGGTGAGGCCCTCTTCCCCTTACCGGAGCTACTTCAGAATAGTATGTATAAAAATAAAAAAACAACACTAGGCCTTAAAATCAGGTTGCCTTTTAATGGAGTACAATCTACAGAGATTGAACTTTATCCGGGATTTGGAAGATACAGATACTTTGTATCAAAAAATAATTCTATCCAAGACTTGAGTTGAGATATAACTAGACGAAATTTTTATCTATCATGTCTTTATTCTCGTTATCAGAATGATACTACCTAAACCAAGTGCATTTCAAGGCAAAGTTCTAAATGCCAAAGGTCGAAGTCACCTCAGCATTTTTTTTCATGTCAGATTGGGACATGTAGTACATATCAGGTTGTCCTGTTGGACGAAGTTGTACTCTTTTAACTAACCTCTCTACTTATAAAATGTCAAAAAATATGACCTACCTAATTCAAATAACACTACTTATATTCCCAAAAGTAAATATTCATAAATTCGTTTGCAAACCATAAGAAATGAAGTTCAGCTAGTATCTAAAATAATGCAATCACAAGTAGAAAATTAATTAACAAAGATGTTTAGCATAACACGTAGATAATATAAATTCTTTGCCAAATTAATATAATATCTGAAGCTATCACAGAAAAAACATTTGAATCCAAAGAGTGACACAGACATCGAGAGACAGCAGTATATAAATTATAAAAGTTGATAAATAGAAACAGAAAATGTTCCCTTATTTTCCTCATTGCCCCTTTCTTTTTTCATCATTTTAAGACGCTGAAAGAGGGAAAGAGATGCCATGACAAACAGATAAAAGGAAATAACTGGACACGAAAAGGATGCAACAAGGTGCCTGGCAAAAGTTCAGCTGAATTACAGTTAAATGAGGTAAATGTCTACCAAA
This sequence comes from Hemerocallis citrina, assembly GCA_017893485.1. Taxonomy (NCBI): domain Eukaryota; kingdom Viridiplantae; phylum Streptophyta; class Magnoliopsida; order Asparagales; family Asphodelaceae; genus Hemerocallis; species Hemerocallis citrina. Next base: position 304,975,948 of record CM030360.1, read on the forward strand.
AAAGTTTATTAATGGAACTTTTTAAGTTGTATAACTTAGCAACAACCAAAACTATATTTAGAGAAGCCTACATTGCAATTTTCATATATTGCACAGCTTTTCCAACTTTTAGTCAAGAGGATTCAACCCAACCTGTTAGCATGTTCTAAATTATGAAATTCCAGTTTAGAGGCTTGGGGACACTAAACCGTACTAAATTTCCTCAATCATTTTAGGAAGAAATTTCCTTAATTCAGAGAAAATTCTAAAATTTTTAGTGAAGTCTCGACCACAGAATCAACAAATACTCCAATTTCAGATTGATTCATCTAGTATGCAGTTTGGCAACCTAAACAAATCAAAACCAAATGCAACCTGACCCAATAGTATAAACATCAAGGCATGCAAACACATCAATGCCCAAAAGATTACTGCATACTTGTGACTTGTGAGGTGGAGTGCATAGATAATCATGTGACAAGGTCAAGACTCAAGATAACTAGGTATGATGCTACTCACACTTATGACTTGAATATTTTACTTTCATAGTTCTATCTATAGTGTGATTTAGTTATACCTGTGCATGTTTGTACCATAGATCATAGATATACTGTACTCATATAAACCATAGATACATTATACTTATATACTTTCATAGTTCTATCTATAATGTGATTTAGTTATACTTGTGCATATTTGAATTGTGATTTTATTGATATTGCATGCCTGTATTACATAATTTATATTGCATCTTCTCTTTTTGTGTGTTTTCAAGGCAACTACCACATATTTGAGTTGTAATGGATATTATTTGAGTACATATATGATATTTTGATATTACTACCTGCATATCATTTCATGATTGCCTAACTTATGCAATATATGCTATTAATCTAAAAAATCTCATTTCAATTTGGTTTTCCCAATTACCACTGTGCATAAAATAACAAATTAATTTATGGGAATCACTCTTGTTAGTGAAAAATGAAAACAGTTTAAGTTGGATAACACACAATGAACTCAACACTGTCAGGTTAGTTATTCCTAGATTTGGTTACTTAGTTAACACGGCATATAATCTCTATAATGCTACGATCACATAATAAATTTAAAGGCGTGCTCAGAATGCTAAACCCACAAGAAAAAATGAGGTGATCAAATTCTCCAAATTGAATACATTTCATTACCTTCTCTGCCAAAATACGGTCCCCAACATCAAAAGTAGGGTACATGGACATTGAAGGGATTGACCTCAGTTCGGCCATGCATGACTTATGCAACAAATTAACTGTCACCGCTGCAAACATTGCCTTGGTATCATCCGAACATGAATTCAAATACCGAGAAAACCACCCTCTCCTAATAGCACTCCTACTCGTCTTCTCCAATCCTTCACCACACTCTTTCACAGCCTCCATCATCCTCCCACTCACCTCCACAGCAATAAGTGGAAAATAAAAAAGATAAATATAGCTGACCTAAATAAGCAAAAGTGTTTTACAATCATCTTGATGCAACAGGCAACACTGTCAGATGTGAGAGTGAGTTGAAATTATCTCCTGCACAAAGAATTGGT